>CM061556.1:223364401-224614401 GCA_030864225.1 Capsicum baccatum var. pendulum
TAGTTAAATTTCCTAAGTCTTGGTCCCCTTTAACATGCAATAGTAAGCAAAAATAAGCTAGGATTTTACGGAGTCGTACAGGATGTATATTGATTATCGATAAATGAACAAGGTGACAGTTATGAATAAGTATCCTGTTTCTCGTATTAATGATTTACTTGATCATTTTTAGAGAGGAGGCTTTCCTTTGAGGGTATTTTGATATTCGGTTATCAGCAGTTGAGTATTAGAGCTTTGGATATTCTAAAAAAGCTTTTTGGACTCGATATAATCATTATGAATAGTTGGCCATGTCTTTTACATTGACCAATGCCCCTACCACGTTCATAGAGTTGATAAACCAAGTGTTTTAACCATATCTCGACTCCTTTTTTATTGTATTTATTGATGATATCTTTGCGTATTCCAATACTGAGGCTAAGCATGAGGAGCATTTATGAATTGTGCTTCAAAGATTGATGGATGAGAAGTTGTATGCGAAGTTCTCTACGTGTGAGATTTGGTTGGAGTATATTTTCCTTTTGGGTTATATGGTGACTAAAGAAGATATATGGTTGATCTAGCAAAGGTTGTAGCGGTTCATGATTGTACTAGACCTACTTTGCCCACCTAAATTCAGAGTTTTATTGGCTTGGTTAGTATTATCGGTTTTGTTGTGGAATTTTCATCTATTACAACTCTGTTGACTAAGTTGACAAAAAGAAGATTTGTTTTTAGTAGTTCGATGCTTGTGAGGCGGGATTTTAAAAGCTCAAGGATTTTTTGACTTCAACTCCTATTTTAGATTTTTCCAAAGAGGGTGTGGGTTTTACCATATTTTGTGATGCTTCAGGTGTTGAGTTAGGTGTTATGTTGGTCTAGAAGGATAAGGTGATTATGTTTGCTTCTCATTAGTTGAATCCCCATGACATGAATTATCCTAACCATGATTTAGAGTTGTGCATGGTTGTTTTTGCTTTGAAGTTATCGAGGCTCTACTTGTATGGATTCTTTTGTGAGGTTTTCTTAGATCATCCGAGCACGGCTAATGGGGTTGGGGATACCTTAAGCCGAAAGTCAAATAACTGGATATCTTGGTGCACTTTTGACCAGGGAGAGGTCTTTGGCCTTGGAGGTTTAGCCTTTAGGTAAATGGATGGTTAGGCTTGATATTTCGACAACTGGGTGCATTTTATCATTTTCGGAGGCTAGGATTTCTTTGAAACAGAAGATTAGAGCTCACCAATTTGATATTGTAGGATTGAGATTGATTTGAGATAATTTATTGAGTGGAAATTCTAAGAAAGCCTCACTTGATTCAATGGAGTTTTGAGGATTAGGGGCTGAAATTGTGTGTCAGGAGTGGGTGATTAGATTAGATTAATTTTAGAAGAGGCCCATTATTCCAGGTATTCTATCCACATGAGTATGATTAACAGTATCATGACTTGAGGCAACATTATTGACGGGGTGGTATGAGAAATTATGTGGATAACTTTGAAGCTCATTGCAGGCCGAGCATATAAGATCGGGTGGTTTACGTCAGAGATTACCCATTTTTGAGTGGAAGTAAGAGCGAATCACTATGAACTTTATGATTGGGTTGCCTTATGCTTCTCATGGATCGGATATCATTTGGGTCATTATGGATCGATTGACCAAGTCAACCCATTTCATACCAGTTTAGGTTTCCTTCAGTGTTGAGAGATTGACCCGTATCTATATTCATGAGATTGTGAGACTTCATGGTGTGCTCGTCTCTATTAATTTAGATTGGGGTTTTATGTTCACATCTCACTTTTTGAAGACTTTTAATAATGAGTTGGTACCTCGGGTTGATCTTAGCATGATGTTCCACCTCCAGACGGACGGTCAGTCATAGTGAACTATTCACATTTTGGAGGATATGCTCCGCACTTGTGTGATGGATTTTGATGGCCTATGTGAGAAACATTTGGCTTTAGTAGAGCATGCATATAATAATATCTACCATTCTAGTAATGATATGGATCTTTTTATGGCATTATATGGTAGGCGTGCATGGACTTGCTTTGTGAGTCTTTTGATAAAGTTTGAGTCACTCAGGACAAACTTTGAGTGGCTCAGAGTCGGCAGAAGTGCTATACGGATCATTGACTTTACTCCTTGATATTTGGTATTGGTGAGTAAGTTTTTCTTCAAGTTTCACCCATGTAGGGTGTGATGAAGTTTGGGAAGAGGGGCAAGCTTAGCTCCAGGTATATTATTCCATTTGAGATTTTTTGGACTGTTGGTGATGTGGCTTATGAGTTGGCATTGCCCCTATATTTATTGGTTGCTCATCCAGTTATCCATATTTCTGTGTTGCGTCATTACATTCTTAATGAGTCTCATGTCATTCATTGAGAGTAGGTTCAGTTAGATAAGCGGTTGTCTTTCGTTGAAGAGCCATCTCCATTTTGTCTAGGGATGTTAGATGATTGTGCTCTAGAGTTGTGGTTAAGTTTTAGTGGTGACATTGACCTATAGATAAAGCTACGTGAAAGGTCGAGTCTGATATGTATAGTTCTTATCCCTGGCTCTTCATTAATTCAAGTATTTCTTTTCCTTATTCGAGGATGAACTAGATTTTTAGTAGTGAATGATGTAATTACCTGAAAATTAGATGAAATATGTATTTTTGTGTGATTTGACTGCTTTACCCCTCCTCATAGTTGCATTGTGATATTTCTAGGGTGTGGAGGGTGATTGATACGATTTCCAATGTATTTTGGTGCCTTCTGTGCGATATTATAATTTTTGGAGGCTTCAAGAGCCTTATTATGGACTTATGTGATTATCTTTTAATTCATATGATGGATGAATGAAAATATTATGCCAGCAGGCCAGAACATCAATTTTATGTTGGAAACATATTTGGTTGGATTTTATGGCTTTTAAATTTCATTTCGATCCTTCATTTGAAAAATTATAATTTTGGATTTCGAGGGTCAACAATGTGAAAATGATATTTTTTTTCAAAAATCTGATATCCCTATTAAGTCTGGAGCGACGAATTTAGCGTGGTTACATAGTTCGTTTGCATATATCAAATTTTGAATGAATCCCGAGCAGCTCGTCAAAGTACGTTTTAGATTTAAAAAATCTGGTGCACCAGGTTGTTGGTGCTACATGGACAAAAAAGGGTAAAACTCATTTGAGAAACCAGATTTATGCCTTATTTACCTGGCAACTTGGTACAAGTATAAATAGCCCCCTTTTATCCAATTTTTGCTCATTTTTCATATTGTCTCTTAAGAGATAAACCCTAAAATAGTATGAGAGCTTAAAAGTGAAGCTTGTGGGTACTTGGGAATCTATTAAGGCTATGTGCCAAACTTCAGTCTATGCGCCAAATTCAATGTTGTGTGCCAACCTCAAGGTTATATGCCAACCTCGTGCATCATCCTTGTCACACCCCTTTTTTTACCAAAAAGATTAGATTTTAAGTTTGGAAGGATTTTATTTTTAAGTGACAAAAAATTAAAAATTTGTTTCGAAAAGGATTATTTACATTTAAACTCAAAGTCCCTACTTGGCATAAATCGTGTGTGCCAAGTTACCTTTGAAAATCCTTTTTCAAAATGGTTTGACTATAAAAACTAATCCACGAATAGAGATTCTGGCTAAGAAATTCTGTTGACCGAGGGAAAGGTGGTAGATACCCCTCGATCCCATGGTTCGACCACGGTCGCTTCATAAAGTATATCATCTAGCACAACATTCTGAAATGCATAAACCACACAAAACAGGCCACGAAAAGAACAAACAACCAAGCAGTCATGAATCCAAAAAATAATGCTCAGTCTAATTTATACCGACCAAAAATGAAAATACTAAGTTGAAACATAAACTATCCTAACTACGCTTTATCCGATATCTTAGGCCTTGATCACGATAATCTTCCACCAACATAATACGTCGGGGCATTCTCTGGTGAATAAATATAAATGGCCTTGGGGCATTCCCCGACTAAATAAAGACAATTGATCCAAATGCGGTAAACAAAACCATTCAACAAATATTCCAAACATTCCACAATTTACTATTCCTAAATTTGTCTACCCGGCCTACCGTTTGCCTACCAATTTCAACCCATCATGATATTATTGTGTTTAACAATATCAATACTTATTCTGAATTTAAACAATCATCAATGAATCAAAATAACCAATATTCACCTTTATCAATTCTTAATTCCTCCCTCCAAAATTCATCCTCAATTACCCCATTTATTAACTCATTTCAATACGCAGCCCACCAATCAAGAACAACAACATTCACCAATCACGCATAAAAAAAATCAAACATTCAAATGTCACCAACAATTCACATCAATAAATAAAATAATGATATCGAATCACACGTTCACAATCACATAAGAACTAAAAGGAAGAAAAGAAAGAATTGAACCTCAATGTCGCTTTCAATAAGTCTTATTCGAATAAATGAGATGGAGTACACGTCCAAAATCCTCAACTTGAACCTCAATAATGAACCCGCCAACCTAAATCAAATACTAATTACCAACACAACCCAAATCGAGGTTCTCGATGGGAATCCAAGACTGTCATCAACTGAAATTCGAGCGGTGGGGAATTATCTTTTTGCAGCAAATTTCAGAGTGGCCCATGGACTGCTGCGACTGATTTTGGCCGTGGGTTTAGGAATTTTGGGTGGGCATTGAAGCTGGTTTCTTTGTTTAGGAGGGAAAGACGATGGAGGCGAGTCAATTTTTGGACGTTGATGGTGTTTTCCGGTAAAACTTCGCTAAAAAAATAATAATCATAATGAAGAAATTTGATTTCTTCTTTTCCCACCGTTTCTCTCACTTTTTCACTCTATTTTTTTCTCTATTTTTCTCCCAATTTTCCTATCTCCCTTTCTTCATCTCTTTTGTCCCTCTCTGATTTCAGTGTGTGCATGTACCAAAACGTGTGAATTTTTGTCTGTGAGGTTTAAACTATGAGTGTGTGTGTGTATTCTATCTATTTCTAGTATGTGTGTTAGTATATTAAGTGGCTGTGTCCATTTTTAGTGTGTGAATATCTGTAGTATGAGAGAGTGAGTGTGTATTTGTTGTGAATGGCAGTGTGTGGATATATCTTCTCCAAGGGGTAGAGGGTACATGGGTAGGGGGTATATGGGTAGGGGTAGGGGTAGGGGTTGTGAGGTGGGAATAGGGGTAGGGGTCGGGGTGTGATGTGTCAAAGTTCTTATGGTAGGTTGTTATTTTTGGTAGGATGAGGTGTTAAAAATCATTAAGAATTTGTTGGATTTATTATTGTATGGAATTTATCACATGGGTTAAGGTACATGGTAAGATGGGGTAAATCTGGTAAAAAATGACTTTGGGGAGGGACAAAATTATGTGTCTACATCATGCCCCTCGTTGTGTGTAAACACAATGTTTTCAGAAAAACGAAGTAGACAACAAGATCGAATTTTGACCCGAACGTTATTCAAAGGGAGGAAAAATAAGGACAGAGTACCACCGAGTCTAACCTACCTAAGTTATGAGATAATCAAGTCACAGGTATCTCAAAGGGTTGGAAAGAGAAGGACTATACTGAGTTGGAGAGTCGAGTTAGGTCCTATTGACGTTCCGGTCCGCGGCTCTGTCATTACATTAAAAATGAAAATTACAAGTTAAAGACATAAATAAAACTACAAAAGTCCTATCTATGCAGCTTTCCTTGGCTCTTGACTTGCTATTTCATCACCCTATTCTCCAGGCGGACTCCTAACTTGCAATTTCATCACCTTGTTGCTTGGCTTTCAATTTCCTCATCCTGTTCTCCAGGCGGGCTCCTGACTTGTTATTTCTTTCGATCTGTTTACTTTAAATTTTTTCACATTGTTGCTTGACTTTGAACTTCTTCACCTTGTTGCTTGACTTTCAACTTCTTCACTTTGTTACTTAACTTTCCATTTATTCGCCCTATTCTTCAAACAGGCTCCTGAAATCATATCAAAACTAGAAAAAAATTATCCCAAATAAAGTTTGTGATAGAAATGTCATTTTTCAAAAAATAAAGTCTCATTTTTCAAGAGTATCCTAAATGATGCTTTCAATAACATGAATTAAATTTTTTCCCCAGTTTATCATCAGAACACTTCTGTGAATGTCAAATTAGATCATAATTACTTGCATATTGCAATGATGAATCAAGACTCTAACCAATAAATACATCTCTTGAGAGTGAGATTAAATAAACAAGATTAGAAAGTGCATCTCCTATGAAATAAAGTGAGGAATTCTGACTAGAAAGTATGTCTTATAGAGATAAAGGTTTAAGTTAGGAAGTGTGTCATCTGACAAGAAAGTGCATCTCCTAAGGGTTAAGTGCAATGACTTGACTAGAAAATGCGGCTTCTAGGAGTTAAGGTTCAATATATGAAGTGCATCACCAAATAAATAAAACCAGAATTATTCAGATAATGAGGTGCATCTCCTAGGGGTTGCATGGAAGGACTCGACCAAAAAGTACATCTTCCAAGAGTAAAGGCTTAAGTTAGGAAGTATGTCACCTAGTAAGCCAAACTTGAACTACCCTGACAAGGAGGTGCATCTCCTAAGGGTTAACTACTCAACTAGAAAGCATGTTTTCTAGGAATAAAGGGAATGACTCAACTAAAAGGTACATCTTATAGGAGTCAAGGGGAATAACTCGACTAGGAAGTACATCTTCTAGGATTCAAGGGGAATGACTCAACTATAAAGTGCATCTTCTAGGAGTCAAGGTAAATGACTCAACTAGAAGGTACTTTCTAGGAGTCAAGGGGAATGACTCGACTAGAAAGTACATCTTCTAGGAGTCAAGGAGAATGACTTGACTAGAAGGTACATCTTCTAGGAGTCAAGGGGAATGACTCGACTAGAAGGTAAATCTTCTAAGATTTGAGGGGAATGACTTGAATAGAAGGTACATCTTCTAGGACTCAAGGGGAATTACTCGACTAGAAGGTACATTGTAATGCCCCAAAGTTTTTCCTAGCTAAATTTTTATCCCTAAAGTATCAAGCATTGGCCTATAGAATGATTTATACTTTTTTCCCAGTGGAATCCCTTAGGTTTTTCCATCACCATAAAATGCATCCAAAATGGACACTCGGTGTAGGAGTTATGGGTAATTTAAGTCCTAGTCGTAAAACACCATCATTCTTGTCCTTGGCGCATTACGGAGAGGGTGTAAATGATGATGGTAAATTTCTAGTGGGACTCCATGATAGTGGAGCGTCACGGTGGCCCAAGAAATCAGGCTCCTAGTTATATTTTAATACCGGTCTCATTAAGGGTGTATTGGGTATTTTCCCACACCTTTATCAGTCCAAACATGAGATTTCAATACCAATTGAGTATATTACTCATAAATTCACCAAAAATATTCAAGAATACTCTCTAGGGTTCCATATTGATAATCCAAATAAATCAAGATTCAACCATAGGTTTTCAAAATAAATTAAAGATTTGGAATCCCCAAGCCGTGGGCATCAAGAAGAATCCATTAAATTTCTAGATAGAGGTACGTGGGGTTGATCCTAAAAACTACATAGGCTTAAAACCATTAGAGCATGATTTTAAGATTTTTATGCATGAATTTCAAAGGGGTTTTGGAATCTATGTTCTAAATTATGTACTCCGAATGTTTTAATGTTACTATTATTTTGACCTTGCGGTCCTATCCCCTAAATTGATTTACATGTATACGTATATGTATGGAATTTGAGATTTAAGATCGTTGAGAGCATAAATTATGAACTCCCTCTCGTGTATTGAATTAAAGATTATGGTTTTGTGATTTGAAAGATGTTTTTACAATATTATAGCATTTGAGCATGATTTGAAATTGTTGAGAGGGTATTTCTTGGAATAAATGTGTTCTTGTGTTTAAGAGAAAGAATTGCATGTGAATTGAGAACTTTGACATGACCACCTTGTACTGTACTACTGAAATGCTTGACAAAGATGAATTCCTTACATGTGTTTACATGAGGTTTGAGAAAGAGTTTCTTTGAATTGAATTATTTAAATGGTGGTCCCACAAATTGTGTTTTGATAATAGAGATTTACGGTAGACTAATAATGGCTCAGAGATATGACTTGCAAGTCAATGGTATGATGATACCATATGTATTTATGCCATAACAGATTATGTTTTCAGAGCATGTTTTCAAAGTATGTTTTCAGAGACTGTATATTTTGATAGAGGTTTAAAATGGGGCTTACAGAGGGTTAGGTGGTTACCCGAAGAAGGCGCGAGTTCAAGTAACTCTTATCCTAAAATCGTATTTATCGATATAGGCAGATTATTATTGTACGCTGGCGACAGTTGTGTGGCATAGTAGATTCATAGAATCTGACCCTTGCGGCACACTTGGGTTTGGGGCTTCGCTGCCGAGTTAACAGCAGTTTCCATATAGCCCATGAAATTTTTCAGAGTTGTAGGGTATACCACCTAGCACAAAAGTAACATAGATTTCTCAGAGTTGAGATGATTTTTACAGAGTCTTTAAAATGCCCATGTGAATTCTTACTATATGATGTACTTATGAACTATTTTAACTTGCTCTCATATATGTTGAATAATAAATAATTATTTTGGATATTCTCTGCATACCAGTACATTTGTATTAACCCCCCCTCCCGTTACTTCTCAAGTTCTGAGACTTAGTCTAGGGGTCCAGATAAGCAGTAGATAATTCAGACAGCTGATCAGACTGTGCAGTGGTAAGCCTTCTCTATTCTAGAAGGCTAGTCTTTTTAGATTATGTCACTTATTTTAGTTTTGGTCTACTAGGGGCCTTGTCCCAGTTTCAGACGGTTGTCAAATTTTCATGTAGTAGAGATTTTGCAGATTGAGTCAAATATTATTTAGATATAGTTGATTTACGAATTTCCATACTTATGTTGAATTCAGAATTGACCATGTTTTCGTAGAAGATTATGTTTTCGCGTCATGTTTTATTATATGAATGTTTTCATGATTACCAGATAGAGAAGGGCGTTCTAGGACTTCATGGTTCAGGATGTCCATCACATCCAGACCCTCATTCGGGTCATGACATACATCTTCTAGGAGTCAAGGGGAATGACTCAACTAAAAGGTACATCTTTTAGGATTCATGGGGAATAACTCAACTAGAAAGTACATCTTCTAGGATTCCCGGGGAATGATTCGACTAGAAAGTACATCCTCTAGGATTCAAGGGGAATGACTCGACTAGAAAGTACATCTTCTAGGAGTCAAGACTTAAGTTAGAAAGTGTATCACCTAACAAGTGAAATTCGAATTACCCAATAAAGAAAGTGGGTCTCCTTACAAATGCCACTTAAATTACCCAAACAAGGTAATGCATCTCCTTACAAATGCCACTTAAATTACCCAAACAAGGTAATGCATCTCCTTATAAATGCCACTTAAATTACCCAAACAAGAAAATGTGTCTCCTTACAAATGTCGTTTAAATTCCCCAAGAAAATATATCTCCTTACAAATGCTGCTTGAATTACCCAAAAAAAGAAATACGTCTCCTTACACATGCCGCTTGAATTACCCAAACAATAATATACATCTCCTTACAAATACTACTTAAATGATCCAGACAAGGAAATACGTCTCCGTACAAATTCCACTTGAATTACCCTGATAAGGAAATGTGTGTCCTTACAAATGCCACTTAAATTACCCAAGGAAATTTCTCTTTATAAATGCCGCTTAAATTACCCAAGGAAATGAATCTCCTTATGAATACTGCTTGAATCGCCCAAATAAGGAAATGTATCTCCTTACATATGCCGCTTGAATTACCCAAACAAGGAAATGCATTTCCTTACAAATATCACTTAAATTATCCAGACAAGGAAATACGTGTCCTTACAAATGCCACTTGAATTACCCAGATAAGGAAATGTGTCTCCTTACAAATGTCACTTAAATTACCCAGACAAAGAAATGTGTCTCCATACAAATACCACTTGAATTACCCAAGGAAATGAGTCTTCTTATAAATGCCGCTTGGATTACCCAAATAAGGAAATGTTCCTCCTAAGATTAAATGGAAGGACTCAACTATAAAGTGTGACTTCTAGGAGTGAAGGTTCAATTTAGAAAGTGCATCACCTAATAAATGAACCTGAATTACCCAAAAAAGGAAGTGTGTCTCCTAGAGATATTGGATTGTGAGTTTTACCATGATTTTGATTACCAAACCTGTGCAGAACATTGATTCCTGCAAATGTAAAAGTGAGGAATTGCAACCCTTGATATTTATGCTCTGAAGTCCTTGATTTGAAGGTAACATATTTCCTGTTTCATCAAAGAAAACTTATGAGTTTAAAACATGGTGGTTGGTTTATGACTTTAGCTTTTGCGGCAATCACTCTTACCCTCGTCACATTTAACCTTGCTTCCAACCATTAGCTTATGTCCTTGACTTTCTATATTATTGACTCAAACTCAGATCATTAAGAGTGACTCTGAATTAACACAGTATCTCTGTTTTTCCATGTTTCTTAGATAAACCCTTTGAACCATGGTATTTCCATGAGTTCCCAGACTTGTCTGCTGACAAAACTTTCTTTATGCCTTAATTTAGCTTAGAATCATGTCTCTTCCATGTGTAATTGAAAAGTTGGTAGCCAGTTTTGAAATCTTTTCTCAGTTGTTTTGACACGAACTTGACTCAAAGACACAAGAAAAATGACACTAATTTTTTATTTGTATAACTGACTCAAGAAAATAAAAATAAAAATATAGAGAAGAAAGAAAAAAAAATGAATGTCCCCATTTGAAATAAAGAAGTGAAAAAATTATCTAAAAATGATAGTCAACTCTAATGATTATGCCATACATTTTGGATTAAGCTATCTGATCATTCTATACAAATTTCACCAATTGTTGTTGAGTTAATGGCCCTAAAATTGAGTTACTTCCTTGGGCAAATCACATTCAGATACCTCATTCATCTAGTGATGCCATTAAGGGTTTTTGCGAACAAGCCTCTCTCATTTTCTATCTCTTAGCTAACCATTCCCCTATGGTGTCCGTGAGGGTTTTCACTAATGAGACTATCTTATTTTTTATTTCTGTCAACTCAGAATCATCTTATGGTGCCTGTGAGGTTTTCAACTATAAGACTCTCTCATTTTCATTTTTTTCAACTCACAATCTCCTTATGGTACCCACGAGGGGTTTTACCAATAAGACTCTCTCATTTCAATCTCTCAACTCACAATCGTCTTGTGGTGCCTGTGAGGGTTTTCACCAATAAGACTCTCTCATTTTATTTCTTTCCTGATTCCTTATACTAAGGAAGACAAGTAGTTCCCAAAATGCATCATCATATCCATTGCATGCTTAGCCTTAACATTCTCAAAGATTGATCTAAAGGTCTTTCTTTAGTTGTAACTTAGCTTTTGGATAATGTTAGAATAAAAGGATAACATTAGGTCCAAATGAAACTTGAAGTGGGGTGGGACTTACAACTTTTGGAATTGACTCAAACAACTAATATTATTCATGCCCAAATTTTTTTTGACTGGGAAATTCTAAATTATTTATTTGGTTGGATCGAGCCCAAGTAGTGCTGCTTACATATCCACCCTCGAGAGAGGAGAATCAGGTCACACGTAGTTCCGACAACTTGTTCTCTTGCTTGATTATGATTTCTCTTTTTTTTCATTGACTCTTTTCTCTTGGAGAATTTTTCTAACTCTATTTTTCTTGACATTTTTCTCTTTTCTTTCTTTTTGGTCATATTTTTTCTTTTTTTTTCTTTTTTTGAAACTTTTCTGACTCTACTCTTTCGCTTGACACTTTTCTTTAAGCTTTGTTGACTCCATCGTGATTCTAAAAGAGGGGTATGAAAGAAACTAACACTAAGGTTCAAATGGAGTAAAAAAAAGGATGACACAATATTTGGATAGCAGAATGAAATGCCTTCGCCATATCAATCCTTGAAAATGCAAGTACACATCATAAAATTTGAAAAGGAAAGATGAAGATCATTTGTGACACTTTAACAATAATAACTTTAACTGAGTATGTGTATCACTTCTTCTTCTACACTAGTCAAACATACAACTCCCCTTTTGTTGTACATCCCTCAGATCGAATGATCCATGCATTCATGAAGCTAATTATCTTCTTGTTTCTCTTGATATAGGGATCACGCGTCCACTATTTTACCTAATTGGGATATGCTTTTCAATTGATGACCAAGTTATTCCTGGGATTTTCAAAATAATTGCCTTAATTTTGAAAGAAGGCTTCAACGTGGTCACCAAATGTCTCAACACTCTATCAGCTTCTTGGATGCCTTTTTTCTAACTTTAGCCCTTTGATTCAAAGTTCATGTTTAAACTATATTTTAAGATTTAGCTGAAAATTCTGCCAGCATGTCATATCACTAGAACCAACATAAGATGAACTGTGTAAAGAACACAAAAAACAACTTAAAATAAGACAAAACAACAAGGACACTACATTTCATTAAAATTAAAGATAGAAGGGTTTAAATAAAAATGACAGAGAAACAAAACAAGATTGATTCCAAACGACAACTCTAAAATAATTCAAAAAATAGAAAGGAATACAAAACAAGATACCAACAATCCTCCCAAGCAAGGAAATGAGTGACTTTCCAATTATTGATCTTAACATCTTAGCCACTGGTTTGCATATCAACATAACTAAAGCTTTCACCACTATCAATGTTCTGCACCATAATCAATTTATCTTGAATTATCTTTTCTATTTCTCTTTTCAAAGCATGAATCTTCAATACTGTGACCCAGAACATCAGAATGATATGCATATCATACATTAGGATAAAAACTTCTTGAATGCGGGTCAAGAGTATACCTAAGCAGATGAGTGATCATGCCCCACTGCATAATCTCTGGAATAAACTGGCATATGACTCTCCAATTAGCGTGAAGCTATTCCTCGACATCAGCCTCATTCCATTATTTGGCTTGGACCAAAAATAGGGCTTAGAAGGGCTTTGGTATATTTGTGTAGTTGGAGGATGACTCTGAGGAGTTGGTGTGTGTCATTATAGGTAAGACGGGGGTTGAACATATGGTTACTAATTATATACTATATATGGAGATGGGTGAATGGAGTATAATGAATTTTACAGTTAATTGTGTAGAGCTTGGGTATGAACTTGGGCTTGAGACAAAGGGTAACGACGATTTGGTCTTCTTGACCATGCCCGTTGTCCAACTGCAATTGCAGCTACATCTTTCTCATTATTCTTCCCTTCAATATTTCCTGGCCCCTTTTGAATTATTTGAGTAGTTGCTTTCAATGTGGTAAAACTAAAAATTCGACCAGTCTTAATTTTATCTGCTATTATCTCTCCCATTTTGAGGGCCTCAATAAATGGCTTGCTAAATACAGGTAGCAAGTGTTGATAATATGTTTCATCCTAGGCTTGAATAAACACCTCTACTATCTTGGTTTCTTTCATTGACTATTTTACCCTAGCAGTTTGTTCACGCCATCTAATTATATATTCTCTGAAACTTTCAGTATTATTATTCTTCGTCTTCTTCTTCTTCATATTAGTCAGAGATTTCTCATCAGGAATCAACTCCAAATTGTATTGGAATTGTTGCATGAATTCATTATCTATGTCATACCAACTATTCAACTTGTGGATGTTTTGATCAACAAACCATTCTGAAGCTAGACTTGACAGACTCTCACCAAAATAAGCCATGAGTAATTCGTCTTTTGCTCCGGCGCCTTTAGCTTATTACAATAATGTCTCAAATGTGCTACTAGATTGTCGAGTCCATCATACTTCTCAAACTTCAGCATCTTAAAGCCAAAAAAGAAGGTTAACACTTGGAAACATAAATAAGTCTTTATATGAGACACTTTTGTAACCCCGAGTCCCTACAATTTACTCATGGCCTGTTCTAAAATTTTCACCTTTATGGTTATTTTTTTTTGTCACAACTGGCTTTTCAGCATTAAGAGGAAGTTCAAGAAGTTGAGTGTCACCATAAGGACTTGTCAGCTTAGATGTGTCAACAAAAATAGGGAACTGTGTATGTGACACTGAAAGTAAGCTAGAAAAATATTCCAGATTATTAGTGGAAAAGAGAGGAGTTGGCAACTCATTAGCCCAAGCTCGATGCATATCTATCATTTGTTGCCTTAATTTCTAAATCTTTTCACTAGCTCCTAAATTCGCATTCCTCGAACTCTCTATCAGATTAGTGACAACAACCTCGATATCGTTGTTGGCCATAACTTTCTTTTCGACTTGGTGCAATATGAAGGACCAGCCAAAATGCCACAAATCAACCACCTTAAACTAACTGAACAAGAGATATCAAATGCGTTAGAGTTCAACATTTTCACAAAATCTTTTTTTTAAAGATCACCGAACACAAGAAGGACGCCTACATATCTCACTCCCGAGAAAGAAGAATCAGGTGTGCGTAGTTATCGAAGTTTAGCCACAAAAGGGGTGATAAAACTTCTATTTTTTTTCCTTGAAACTTTAAAAAGAAAAGAAAATAATAAATTATCTGTCATGCCTCTAGACCAGAATGAGCTGATAAGAACCGTATAAGTATGTGTTGTACAACTGACATATATTTTACTCAGAAGATCTGCTAATTCTAAACAATTATGAGGGCCTATGTAAATGCACGATTTTAATTCATTGAATCTAACTGATATAGACAAGTAAAACTATGATCATGTGTGACAACTTGACACTGTCTACGAAGCCTCTAGGAGAAATTATAACTCTACAAGAGAAGGAGGCCGGGACAATGCCCTGGCACACCCAAACTATAATTGAAGACATAGTTAAATTGTACTAGACATTTATTAGCTCTAGGTAAGAGAGAAGATCACTAACTACTTTGCTAAATATGAACAAGTGCCTAGTATACACGTCTACTTATTGATATATCTAATCTGTATTTACAAAAATACAATGCCCCCGAACGTAGGGACGTTAGTATGTATAAAATATGTACTAGCAAGCAAATCAGATAGAATAACAAGTAAACGTATAAAGATGCTCAATGAATCAAATAATAGAATGAGCAATTGCGGGCGACTGAATACCGAGCCTCTTATATGAAACTATAACTTATGAGAGAACGAGTGAAAAACTATCCTTTACGTATTCCTTTATTATGTCCCAAATTTCAAACCTAAAATCACTCTGTTAGTCACTAGATGGTAGGCTAAAAAATCATCAATTCGCTATATAACGCATCGCGCTACTCTTTGAAGATTAAGAGGCATGCTCGTCTAAGATTTTTAAATAAAATTTAACATTTACTAAGGTATTACAATCTTCCCCACTTAGGATCATTTGCCCTTGAATGGTACATAACTTATTTTGACTCCTATAATTACCCAAAACATTCACGAGATCGCTTACTCAACTTTCACTTCCCTTGACCTACCTTAGGGTCTTAAAATTTGGCTAACTCTTAATTTTTTTTTGAAAATTTTGACAGAGTTTCCCTATAAATGGTCCGATTGAAAACCTGTTAGTTAACCAGAGTACATACAACTACACATCACAGAGCGTCACAATAGAGACACGTCAAATTACTTATGCTTCACAAAGCGTAACGACAGAGACAAGTCAAATTACCATAGACTTCACACTTCACAGAGCGTCACGACAAATAAATACTCAACAGACAATACAAGAGTCTCCATTTGGCCTTATAATCAAATGATAACTATAATCAATACGGTAACTTACCTTATACTCTGCATCTCAAAGTTGTATCTACGCAAGTTTCTAGAATCATAATCACGCGTCATGTACGTTCAGATGGTTCTTAAAAAAAGTTACGTATCTCGCCTTCTGCCCTTGTATTGAAATAACTCACAAGACCAAAACACTTCAGATTTTAGGTAGAATGACTATAAATCATATCCTTAAAACATTAAGGTGGTATACACAAAAGGAATATTGAGGGCACTATAGCTTTGTACGGAGGCTATCATCCCACTTAAGCTAACTGAATTAAAACTGTATATTAATATAAGAGACATCATCATTTGCTTCTTCTTATACACTTAGAGCTCAACTTGTCAATTTTGTGGAGTCATGTAATACCTTTCCTAGGTAATACTTGTCTAATCAACCAAATCATATAGTATTTGTTACATGTTAACAAATAAGCATTAAGTTCATATGCTCATATAAATATCTGAGTCACAAAAAAATACTTTAACCTATAAATTTAAATTTTAGTAGACGTGTAACTTATGAAGTAGTAAGATATAGAAATGTGTAATCAATGCGAAAGTAAACTCTGAAAACCTACGAACATGTGGGCTAAAAAAACTAACATATGAATAAATGAACTATAGCACAAAATTTATCATTTGACCATATTGATGGGTATAATCTTAATACCTAATACATGTCACTATATAACCAGAATACATACAACTAAACTTCAAAGAGCGTCACAACAAAGACAATTCAAATTACATACACTTCACAAAGCATCACGACAGAGACAAGTCAAATTACCATACTATTTACAGAGCATTACGACAAATACAATACCCAACAGACAATACACGAGGCTCTATTTCTCTTTATAATCGAATGACAGCTATAATCAACATGGTAACTTACCTTATACTCTGCATCTCGAAGTTGTATTTATGTAAGTTTCTAGAATCATATTCACGCATAATGTTCGTTCGGATGGTTCTTAAAGTAAGTTAAGTATCTGGCCTTCTGCCCTTGTATTGGAATAACTCACCTGAGCAAAACACTTCAGATTTTAGGTAGAATGACTATAAATCATTTACTCGAAATGTTAGGGTGGTATACACAAAAGGAATATTGGGGGCACTATAGCTCTATTCAGAGGCTATCATCCCACTTAAGCCAACTAAATTATCACTGTATATTAATACAAGAGTCATCATTATTCGGTTCTTCTTATACACTTAGAGCTCAGCTTGTCGATTTTGTGGATCCATGTAATATATTTCCTAGGTAATACCTATTTAATCAATCAAATCATATAGTAATTGTTACATGTTAACAAATAGGCATAAAGTGCATATGCTCATATAAATATCTGAGTCATAAAAAAAGACTTTGACTTATAAATATATAAATTTTAGCAGATGTGTAACTTATTAAATAGTAAGATATAGAAACATGTAATCAATGCGCAAGTAAACTTAGAAAACCTAAGAACATGTGGGCTAAAAAAACTAACATATGAATAGATGAACTATAGCACGAAATTTATCATTTGATCATATAGACGGGTATAACCTTAATACCTAATACATGTCATTATAAAAAGTGAAAACATATAGCATATAACAAGTTACTTTTGATATATAAGAATATATAATATAAGAGCACCTAGTACATGGGTTCTAGGATTGTAAAAGTATATAGCCAGTTGGTAAGCTAATCACAACACCAAAATATCTCAACTATAAAATTCATAGATAAATATTTACACAAATAAATAACTGTCTATTATGCAAACAAATAGGCCCTTGATATTTCTAAATGCATACTCTCTGAAACATATGATACTCAATTATCTATACCACATATAAGGTGACATATAAATAAATGATTTATCTAACCTATAAGCTATGAGTAATAATTTGGGATATATATATGTATGTATGTATGTATAACACGTAGATAAATGAACAATATTGTAACATTTATCACATCCTTATATAAATAAATAAACTATTAAAGTGCTTGATACACAAGTTTTAACATCATGGAAACTCACAATGAATAAATAACTTGATTATGACCTATGAGCATGTGAAATATAATCTTTGAGTAGATATATCTATAACCTATAAAAATTAAATATGTATCATATGAGCAACAAAAATTTACTTTCTAAGCATAGAACCTTATGAAATCTACAACACTTACATAATTACGCTTTTAGAACATGTGATGTATAAACAAACAATATATGGCGATTGTTGCATGTAAATAATAAACTTAAGACCTTGAATGAATAGCCACTAATACGCATGCACGTACAGTATGATCGAATATCCTATGAAACATGTAATTTGTGTATCAACATTTTATGAAACAAACTTATAAGCACGTTCTATATAAAACATGTAGTATATAAACAATGATTCACAAAATATGTAACCTATAAATAAGAATTTATATCATAAATAACATGTAAATAATTAACCTCTCATAAACACATCACAAATAAACTAATAATCTTGTGAAAATAAGTAGTATGTAAACAATTAAGTACCATACATGCAATACATATAATCTTGCAAGAAAGCTAGCTATAACACATACATATTGAATTCATGACAACTTAATCTTGTTGACATCTAGTCCCTTTATAATCTACAAGGAATTTCATCGAGTCATCTAGTCATAATTTCCCCACAAGCACACTTCTGCTAGTTTCAAATAACACTGAGGCAACTTCTATCCTCATTCTCCTTTTTTTGGAGCGGGGGTGAAGTTTATGTAATCAGTTTATCCTTCTTTCAGTCCTAAAATATCCTTCTTTATATTCGAACACAAAAACTGGACACTGTCAATGTTAGTCTATTTAGTTACTCATCGGGGCAAAGACAGAGGGTAATACTTTATAAACCTCTTACTGGAGTGGCAAGTTAAACTGTTTTATTTCCATTGCTATAAGGTTCCATATTATCGAATTCGATATTCAATAGATCATATAAATTTTGTGGATATATGGATAAGAGGGATGATAAAGACAACGTAACCCAAGAACTTTCATTTACCATATAATTATGGAGTCATTTTGTTATCTCTCCATAACTCCTAAAGATTAGTCACCTTGAACTTAACAACTGGGGTTTGACTATGCTTGGCAAAATTTCTACAATCATATAATAAAAAAACAAAAATTTAAGGGTAATCCAACATTTTTCCAAACCAAGCTATCATTAGTAAGTTTATGATGAACATGTATCAGGTGAACACATACATCCCATCCCTTTCTTCTGAAGAAAATCTTATAAACTTTATTAATACCCAAGAAGTATCTAATTAGGCTGCAAAGACACCTAACAAATAAGTACGATCATGTGAAAATCAAGGGAACAAATAATTGTTATATCTTAAGGCATATGTAATTACTATTGACAATTTATACATTTCAAGATGTATTCTTGTCCTCCTACGCAGGTGTAATCTTAAGCATTGTTCTAGATTAATGTCTCTCTTATCGAGAGGACCTACTAATTTATTGTCAACTCCCACTATTGTAGAAAAAGGGTACCAAATCTCAAAGTGATACTAATATTATTTCACACGATATGTCACCGTAATCCACTAAATGTATATAATCATATTTCTAGGAAAAATAAATTTCCATAAAAGTGATATTCTAACTAATTCCACGTATTTACATAGTGTAAGATATCCAAATAATATTTTATTATTCTTCAAATGTAACAATTTCTTTTTTATAGCTAATTAATCAATATTGTATTTTGATCTATTCTAAGCACAAATGATAACTCTTTGTTTATGTCTAAGTCCTTGATATTTTCAACTCCAACCTTTGACCGCACACTATTGTGATTTTTTTTGAAACAAATCGCAATGGGATAATCCTTACCTATATATTCCTACATAAATGATAACACTTATCCCTGAGCTTGCTAGCTTTCCAAGGATTCAAATATGTAGGTCATTGCCTACTCAACATAATCAAATACGCGTATTCTATGGGGATGATCCATGTATTTTCCTGGAAAAAATGTACTATAAAGCATCTATGCCTAGTTGACCAGCCACAAATATCTTTAATTTACACTGGTGAGATACATTTACCTAACAATCAAAGTTATCAATGTATCTTAAACTCATAAAGACCAGATTTGATTGTCTCTACTCTGAAATTATACATTATCCCAAAACTTATGGGTATATAACTGAGGAAATACTAAACATTTCCCATGTACTTAAAT
Organism: Capsicum baccatum var. pendulum; assembly: GCA_030864225.1. NCBI lineage: Eukaryota > Viridiplantae > Streptophyta > Magnoliopsida > Solanales > Solanaceae > Capsicum > Capsicum baccatum. The sequence goes on from CM061556.1 coordinate 223,384,390, forward strand.
CCTATAAGTACTAGAGGGATCACACGGAGAAGCTTTCAAACTTGAAAATCCATTCTTTTATAATATTTATATCGGGATATATCGCTTTCTATCTTCGTAGTTAAACAATAACTGAATAATCATATCGGTAATCCCCATATAGGTCCTACTGCAATAACCAATGCCGATGTAATTATACTAATAAGTCCAACTAAATCTCTATATACCTCTATTCTACAAGCAAGTGCAGACTTGAAGGGTTAAGCTCACCAAGCTATCTAGAATCTTAGTTTAAGTCTGTGGTTGGTATTTGATCCATTGACCATATTTGAGGTTGCCTTTAATAAGATGAATCCGTATGACAATTAAGAAAAAAGTAAATAAAAAATGATTGTTTATAAATTAACTTTGTCGCACGATCTAGATCATGAAAAAAATAAGATAAAAAATCCTAAATGCCCAAGTAGCTCCCCATTATAAATGTGGTGCACAAAACATCCATAAGTAAGGCTCTACTAGACACAACTTCGTAGATGCCCTAGGACACCTTAAACCTAGGGCTCTGATACCACTTTGTCATGCCCTAGACCAAAATGAGCGGACGAGAACCGTATAAGTATGTTTTGTACAACTGACATAAATTTTACTCAGAAGAATTACTAATTCTAAACAATTATGAGGGCCTATGTAAATGCACGTTCTAATTTATTGAATCCAACTGATATAGACAAGTGAAACTATGACCATGTGTGATAACTTGACACTGTCTACGAAGCCTCTAAGAGAAATCATAACTGTACAAGAGAAGGTGCCCGGGACAACTCCCTAGCACACCCATACTATAATAAAAAAACATAATTGAATAGTACTAGACATTTATTAGCTCCAGGTAAGAGAGAAGCTAACTGACTACTTTGTTGAATATGAATAAGTGCCTAGTGTATAAGTCTGCTCATCAGTATATTTGATTTATATTTATAGAAATACAGTGCCCCCCGATGTAGGGACGTTAGTATATATAAAATATGTACTAGTATATAAAGAAGACAGAATAACAAGTAAATGTATAAGGATACTCAATGAATCAAATAATAGAATAAGTAATTGCGGACGACTGAATACTGAGCCTCTTATATGAAACTATAACTTATGAGAGAATGGGTGACAAATACACCATATAAGATTATTACCTATCCATTTAACTTCTTAACTTATCATATAACCACTTATGAATAAATCATCATTGTTAAGGGCCTAATAATTTGCCTAAGTGATGTCCTGGGCCTACCTTTAATACAAATAATCATATGATGGCCCACCAAGGGCATTCTATGTCAAGTGTAAGACATGTGTCACTCAGATACTACTGATTATAATTTTATATGTATAACTATAATCGCAGTCTGATACAGGGTATGCCCCTCCTTGAGACTCACTATAAGGGTCTTCCCACAGGCTAGATGTGCCATATATTGGATAAACTCAGGGGCACCCCAGCTGACTCCAAATGTAAATGATGCCACAAGGGCAAGTACGCCATAATGTCCGGGTTCACTGTAGTGGTCTGGTCTCGATCCTGTGCACAGAATCACATCGAACGATATTTCAAGCCAAACCTATGTACCCTCTTATCGATAAATTTTACCAAGTAGTATCTTATAGGCCTATGCACATGTATCATGATAAATTCTATTCAACCATTAAAGTAATGCTTCTCATATTCCACTAACTTCTCTACTATTGTCGAGCTATTCAAATGCTAATTCTTATTTTATTCTATCACTATATCGCTATGTGATCCAACATACAAATGTGACGAAGTTACAACCATTTATTCTAAACTTATTTCATATGATAGACCTAATATATAGATTCTAAGAATTTCCAACACACACAAATGCAAGTATGTGTCGCTTTATTGATACTTGAGTTGACAAGGGTGAGAATGAATATTGCAACTCTGATACATAAATGCATGAAGGATAAAGATAAGTAATTAAAAATGAGAAGGGAACATGTATATTGTGACGATATTGATATTAGACATATAGTCATGTGTTAGATGTATAGAAGATGAAAGATTTATTCCTATATATCCAGTAAACTATATCGATTATACTATAAGAAACAAATGACTATGAGTTATGCGTTCACGGCGAAGGAGGGTTTATCTTTACATACCTTTGGTGCTTTCCAAGCTAACGGTAGCACCACAAGTTTCCACTATCTCAACTCGCAGAAGTATCACCTTGCATTGGTAACCATAACATTCACTATTCGATAGGCAACCAATTAACTACAAAAATAATGCATATGTTCATCAATAACCCATCAATAGTGATACGCCAAGCCTTCACTTCTATAACAATTTCAAAAAATTTTCCCTTTTCAAGAATCCCAAATTAACAAGACCCATTTCGGGAACTAGTACAAAATTCAATTCAAGAGGTGATTTTCACTTTATACTATGGCCTAAATATGTATTCCATAATCAAACTCGAGCACGGAGTAAAAAAAATTACCTTTTAGAAATCAGTTCCAAATTAAGTTCTTGAGAATTTTTCAAAATTCTTGAATAAAATAGTAACTGTAGAGTAACTTAGTATCATAGTATATCCCTCCTTCGCAAGAACTTTTAGAAATCTAAATATTCCTAAATTTCTCGTGGTTTGGCTGAAGAATGAGGAGGAACAAAGATTTTTTAGGTTGCTCACGTTTTTTGAAATGTCCCAAAATAGTTTCATCTAATTACCTTAGCAATTAGGAAAAGCCAGAGTGACCCATTTTACACCTATTAGTACTTAAGTGGGGTCCACTTAATTTCCACTTGCCTTGACAACCAAAATAAAATGTACATAGTTCCCACTAGTAGCAAAAGACATGGTATGAATATATAAACATTCACACACACACACACTGTAGTAGTGCACTTTGGATAATTTTGCATTATTATTCTAAGTTCATGTAAAAATATCCTTTACATATTCCTTTATTATGTCCAAAATTTCAAACTTAAAATCACTATGTAAGTCACTGGATGGTAGGCTTAAAAATCATTAATTCGTTATATAACACATCGCGCAACTCTTTGAAGATTAAGAGGCATACTCGTCTAAGATTTTAAAATAAAATTTAACATTTACTAGGGTATTACATTGTTAAAAGAATTGACCAAAATCTTTTTTGTATTTTTTCAGCTTTAAATTCTCTATACAAAATGAAATCTATGATTACCAAAGAAAAATATTTTTGGGTTTTTGATTTTGAATTTCATGCGAAAATGAAACTTGAAACTACTAAAGAAATTTTGTTTTGTAGTTTTCTTTTAAAGATGTATATGAAACACCTACTCTAAATGAAGAGTGAAGAAATTTTTTTTTGAATATTTTTAAAATAAGATCACCGAACCCACAAAGGGCTGCCTACGTATCTCACTCTCTCGAGAGAAGAATCAGGTGTGCGTAGTTCGTTCAGATTGGACAATTAAACAATAACGGACAGATTGAACCACAACTTGAGAGACACGACGAAGACAGATGATATAAATGGTCTATAAAATCTTTTTTGAGTTTTGAACTTACACTTCACATAAAAATGACACCAACAACTATGAAAGAAAAATCTTTTGATATTTTCATTATTTGAAATGTACAAAACTTCTACCATCTTTTTTGAATTTTCTTTATAAAAGGCTCCTATTAAAAAAATCTTTTTGAAATATAAATGCTTGCGAAAGGAGACATAGGAAATTTTTTTGATGTTTTTAATTTTTTGGGGAAATGAGTGCAAAAGGTAAAAATAAATCTTTTTGAATTTTTGAATTTTGGAAAACAAAAGCCATAAAGAACTCTAAAAACTATAAAACTCTTTTTTTCTTTTTTTTTTTGTTCTTCTAACTTACTCTTACCCTTAATTCTAGCACATGCTTCCCCCAAATCAATACGTTCAAGGACCTTATTACCCTCAAAGATACAACAATTAGCACGTAGGGATGCTTTAGGGGTGAGTCTCCTACGAAGGATCAAGTGGGTCCTACTAGGTCTTAATATGATGCAGATAAGCATGACCTAAAGGCTAACCTAGCTGGGTTCCACTAACAAGGCTATTCGGGGGAGCATATAGTAGATAGTGGATGTGGTTTCTTTTCATCTACTCCATATATTCGATGGCTCCCCCTCCAAAAATAAAGGTGACTCAACTAGAGTTCGTGTACACGACGTTTACTCCAGGACTTATTACAAAAGAAATGACTCAGGGTAATGCATATGATGCTAGATATAAAGCAGTAACACATAAACAAAGACTGTAAACAAAGAGCACGTAGGCATACAACAATGATAAAACAATAACACAAATAATAACACCAACAAAATATTTTTACACTTATAGTGTCAAATTAAGCTCTAACTCTGAAAAATCCTCAGTGGAGTCTGCAGATCTATACACCCCCTTTTTTTTATCAAAAAAAATAGATTTTAAGTTTGAAAGGAATTTATTATTAAGTGACAAACAAAAATAAAAATTTATTTCGAAAAGGATTATTTACATTTAAACTCAGAGTCACTACTTGTCATAAATCGGGTGTGCCAAGTCACCTTTGAAAATTCTTTTTAAAAATGGTTTGATTCTAAAAACTGATCCACTAACAGAGATTCTGATTAAGAAATTCTATTGACTGAGGGAAAGGTGTTAGGCACCCCTCAATCCCATGGTTCGACCACGGTATCTTACTAGAGTATATCATTTAGTACAATACTATGAAATGCATAAACCACACAAAATACGCAACGAGAAGAACAAACAACCAAATAGTCAAAAATCTAAAAAATATTGTTCGGTCCAATTTATTACAGACCAAAAATGAAAATATTGAAATGAAATCTAAACTATCCTAACTATGCTTTACCTGATTCCTTGGGCCTTGATCATGATTATCTTTCGTCAACATAATAGGTCAGGACATTCCTCGAATAAATGGAGACAATTGATCCAAATACGGTAGGCAAAATCATTCAATAAATATTCTAAATATTCCACAATTCACAATTCCTAAATTTGTCTACTCGGCCATTGTTTGTCTACCAATTTCAACCCATCATGATATTATTGCATTTAACAATGCCAATACTTATTCTGAATTTAAACAATCATCAATGAATCAAAATAACAAATATTCAGCTTTATCAATTCTCAATTCCTCCTCCCAAAATTCATTCTCAATCACCCAATTGCTCAACCCATTTCAATACTCAATCCACCAATCAAGAATAAGAACATTCACCAATCAAGCATAGCAATATCAAACATTCAAGTGTCACCAACTATTCACATCAACAAAAAAACAATGATATCGAATCATACGTTCACAATCACATAATAATTAAAAAAAGAGAAGAAAGAATTGAACCTCAATGTCATTTTTGATAAGTATTATTCGATTAAACGAGATGGAGTCCACATCCAAAAACCTCAAGTCAAACCTTAATAACAAACCACCAACTCAAACCAAAGACCAGTGACCAACCCAAAACCAAATCAAGGTTCTTGATAGGAATCTATGACTACCGTCAATCGAAATTCAAGCAGTGGGGAATTATTATTTTTTTTGGCAAAGTTTGGAGTGGACCATGGACTGCCGTGACTTATTTTGATCGTGGGTTTAGGAATTTTGGGTGGGCATTGAAGTTGGTTTTGGTGTCGAAGAGAAAAATACGATGGAGGCGAGTCAATGTTTTGATGGAGATGGTGTATTTCAGCAAAACTTCGTCGGAAAAAATAATAATCAGAACGGAGCAATCTGTTTTCTTCTTTTTTCCACCGTTTCTCTCACTTTCTCACTCTGTTTTTTTTTCTTTATTTTCCTCTCGGTTTTCCTATCTCCCTTCCTTCATCTCTCTTGTGCCTCTCCAATTTTAGTGTGTGTGTATACCAATATGTGTGAATTTATATGTGTGAGGTGTAAATTATGAGTGTGTGTGTGTGTGTGTTAGTATATTGAGAGGCTGTGTCTATTTCCAGTGAGTGAATATATATAGTATGGGAGTGTGAGTATGTATTTGTTGTGAATGACAGAGTGTGTGTATATCTTCTCCAAGTGGTAGGGGGTACACGAGTAGGGGGCATATGGTTAGGGGTAGAGAGTGGTGAGGTGGGGGTAAGGGTAGGAGTGTGATATGTCAAAGTTGTTATGGTAGGTTGTTATTTTTGTTAAGATAAGGAGTTAAAAATTATTAAGAATTTGTTGGATTTGTTATTGTGTAGAACTTATCATATGGGTGAAGGTACGTGGTAAGACTGGGTAAAAAAAATGATAAAATGACTTTAGGGAGGGACAAAATTATGTGTCTACAATCCTCATCCTCATCGCATCATCATCATCATCGTCATCATCATCATCATCATCATCATCAACATCACATCATCATCGTCATCAAGATCAACATCTTATACATTGCATTTACTTTATTGTGTTGATATTGTGATTGAATTTATTTATTGACTTGTTATATATGTACTTGCTCTTTATTCTACTACTTATACATGATCATCCTGTATATAGATATTCTTCACTGCTTTATACTTGTATGTGATATAATGTATACTTGTGTTATACTTGTTGTATTGATGTCGCATTTGTGATATATTAAAATAGTTAGTGCAAGCGGTGTGCCCTATCATTGTAGGAAATCTTCTGATTGCAAGTGACGTGCCTTTAGTGTATATTTTGCGTACTTTATTTTCTACTTTGCTTCGTTCTATGATACTCATTGAGTACAAGTGGACCATACTCACTCCTACTGTATCCTTCTGGTGCAAATTCAGGCTCGGGTGTTTTCTACATTGCTTGACTCAGGTAACTGTTGGAGCTTTGAAGGTAGTTGATAATGTTCAGGCGTTCGAATGTCTTCTACTAACTTTCTCTATAGACTATGTCTTTGCTTTTATTTTTGCGATAGAGTTTCTCTTGTATTTGGATATCTTACGTATTTTTGTGGATTCTAGTTGTACTAGATACGTTCTTATACTATTGACACCTGATTTTGGGGAGTTATGGTTGCATTGTTACGTTTCTTTCCGCATTTATTATACTTGTATGGTTCAATTTCATTCTAAAATTCCAAAAGTCTTCAAAATCTAACACAAAAATTCAAGAATCTAAATTTTTGTATATAGGCCACACTATTAATGATCCGACCAACTCTAGGAAGATGTTGAACACTACTATGGGAGAAATTGTCTTTCCAGGAAGTATTGTAAACCATTCTGTCCTAGATGATAGCTTGTTATTTCCTCTCATACACCATGTATAGTTTCTACTAGTATAGCCAATATCAGTAAGATTGCAATCATTCAAGCACTTGAAGATATACTTTTGCTGAGTTTATGTGGGTTGCCCCATAATTTTTAATCCATACTTAAAATACTATTAAAATCACCTGTGACGGCGAAGGGAGAGTTAATAATAGAATTTAAGACCATTATATACATCTATATGTCCTCTCCGCCAGCAACTTTGGATTTGGCATACACTATTGAGATATACAGAGTTTGATCATTATTGAGAATTTCACAAGTAGTTATTTTCACTTTACTAAAATTTATAATGCAATCAAGTTCTTGCTTCCAAAAAATTCAAATCTTGTTATCGCAATTTGCAAAACTGTTTTACATAGCAAGAATATTTTTGTACATATCTATTTTAGTCTCGTTGATAATGGTTCATGTATAGCAACTAAATATATCCTTTGGCTATCAATCAAGAATTTAAGTCTCTAGATTGAGGCATGAGACTTCATGCCCCTAATATTCCAATTGAGCACTCTAATCATGAAAATTGAATTTGGACTGTTTTTGTTAATTTACTTTTTATGATATTTGGATTGGCTTATATACTGTACTAGGTGGCCACGCCGTGCTACGCAAGGGATCAATGTTCAACAACAACACCAATAAACCCAGTATATTACTATATAGTGGGGTATGGGGAGGGTAGAATGTACGCAGTCCATACCACTACCTCTAACGAGGTAGAGAGGCTGTTTCCGATAGACCCCCGACTCAAGATAAAAGGCAGTATATATGGCAGTATACAAAAACATCAAAAGCATAGAACATGATAAAATAACATAGATACGACATCCACAAAAAACTACATTGCCAAACAAAGGACACCACAATTCCCCTACCTACAGACTACAACTCAACCACACCCTTAGCCCTCTATCCTAATATTTTTCCTCCATATCTTCCTATCCAGGGTCATGTTCTCAGTCAGCTGCAACTGCTTTATGTCACGTCTAATCACTTCTCTCCAGTATTTCTTCGGTCTACCCCTACCCTTCTTGAAACTTTCCAACCTCACTTCCTCAGCACATGATCAAACTATCTCAACCTCACTTCCCGCATTTTATTCTTCACTGAAACCACTCCCACCTTTTCCCAAATAATTTCATTCCTAACCTTGTCCTCCCTTGTGAATCCACACATCCAATGCAACATTCTCATTTCTGCCACCTTCAACTTTTAGATTTGAGAATTCTTAACTGGCCAACACTTCTCTCCATCCAACATAGCAGGTCGGACTGCTACTCTATAAAATTTTCCTTTAAGTTTGGGGGCACCTTCTTATCGCATAAAATTCCCGAAGCGAGCCTCCATTTCATTCAACCTGCCCTAATACGGTGAGACATCCACATATATATCTCCATTCCCCTGAATCATAGACCCAAGATACTTAAAACTATCCCTCTTGCAAACTGTCTGAGAATCCAACTTTACTACCACCTCCTCCTCATGTCTCGAGTCATTAAACTTACACCCCAAATACTCCATCTTGGTCCTACTTAATCGGAAACCTTTAGACTCCAGGGTTTCTATCCAAATCTCCAGCTTATCATTAACTTGCACTGGCCTAATGTTGATATTTAAAATTCTACGTTATGTATAAATTTATTATTTAACTAAAACCTTCATTTATTTAGTTGATAATTTAAGTTGTTAATATGACACTCATAAGATTTCGAGAGTCAACCAAATATTTTATATTTTTAATTTTTTTTAGTTATTAATTATTGTGATTAATATATTTTTTACGTATTTTTTTGAAATATATAATAAATTAATATTTTAAAATATTTTAATTTGTTAACTATTGCAGTTTATAGTACTTTTTGTGTAATTTATAAATAATATTTTTTTAAAAAATATATAATAGATTAATTATTTTTTAGATATTTTAAGTTGTTAATTATTGTAATCTATAATATCTTTTCGACATTGTAATTTACTATTTTAATTTGTTAGCTAATTTATAATACTCTTCTTGTTCAATTTTTTGTGGCATTGATAACCAATTATATTTATTGTAATTTATACTATCTTTTTGACATTGTAATTTACTATTTTAAATTATTAGCTAATTTATAATAATCTTCTTGTTCAAATTTTTGTGGCATTGATATCCAATTATATTTTAAAAATAATTTAAGATTTTAATTATTGCGATTTATAATACTTTTTCTTCTATTTTAATTTAAGCGACACTAGTATAATTTTGATTCAACCAAATACCATGATTAAAGTAGCGAAGTAGGCATGTCTTAAATGACTCATAATAACTAATTGAAATTGATGCTATAAAAATACTTATGAAAAAAGCTTAAGTAGACCTCATATAAGATGTCAAATTAATTCAAAACATCATAAGGTAATTTATTATTTTACGTCTATTTTATCCTTTTTATTAAATACTATTAATTTTTTAATATTTAAATGATGTAAATAATAAATTAGGGGTGATATATTAAAATTACGGTTGAAGCAGCTGAAGCGAACATGTCATAAATGTCTATTTTTTAAAAAAATATTATTAATTTTTTAATATTTAAATTTCATATAATAATTAATTAGGGATGATATAGTAAAATCATGAAACAAGCAGACAAGTTACGAGCAGGAATGTTGACGGAGTAGAGTCTGCTTCGGTAGCTCCACTCCCACTTCTTATATAATATAAAATAATATATAGAAGAGGCTTAAAACAGGCTGAGGGAGGTTGTCCTACCACCTTGCTGCCTCAGGATTAAGTTGGTCATTACAAGTAGAAAATTGAGGATACTATGGACTTTTTGTAGTGTTTATCTATATTGCAGTTTACGTGTCTTTCAAGCGTTCATCATAGAACTTAACGTGGAAAATGCACATCAGAATATTTATGTGTGTTTTCTAACTCATCTTCACATATCTATCTCAAAGTTTTGGTGAAGCATTTCCTCTTCGAAGGTTGTAATTTGGTCATCTGTGTAAGGTCTCTTCAATAATTGTTCTGTTTTACTATTTCATTATTTAATTTGGAATTCTATTTGTTTGTTTGATATTGTGTCTGCCTCAATTTTTGTTATTCGTAGTTTCTTCTTGTTGCGATTTGGTGTGTTTATTATATGGACAGTGATGTTTCCTATTTTAGAGCAAATTTCTCTTTAATTTTTTATCCGTACTTTTACAGGCTTTGTCAATTTCATAGTTGTGTCTTCTATTTGGTGATATCTGTGTTTTTACGTCTAATGGTTTCAGAGGTGAACTTTGTTTCTTTGTGCAATCATGCTTCAAATTTGTGGGTGGCTTAGCCATGCTACGCACGAGCCCAATGTTGATATTTAAAAATTCAATGATATGTGTAATTTTAGCATTTAATTTAAACCTTCATTTATTTAGTTGATAATTTAAGTTGTTAACATGACACTCATAAGATTTCGAGAGTCAATCAAATAATTTATATTTTTTTTAATTGTTAATTATTGTGATTAATATATTTTCTTACGTATTTTTTGAAATATATAACAAATTAATTATTTTTTTAGATATTTTAAGTTGTTAACTATGACAATTTATAGTACTTTTTATGTAATTTATAAATAATAATTCTTTTTGAATATGTAACAGATTAATTATTTTTTAGATATTTTAAGTTGTTAACTATTGTAATTTATAATACCTTTTGACATTGCAATTTACTATTTTAAGTTGTTAGCTAATTTATAATACTCTCTCTGTTCAATTTTTTGTATCATTGATAGTCAGTTATATTTTAAAAATAATTTAATTTTAAATTACTATGATTTATAATAATTTTTCTTCTATTTTAATGTAAACGACATTGATATAATTTTGATGTCAACCAAATACCACGATTGAAGCAGCAAAATAGGCATGTCTTAAATGACTCATAATAATTAATTAGAAGTTATACTATAAAAATACTTATGAAAAAAAAGTCTAAGTAGACCTCATATAAAATGTCAAATTAATTCAAAATATCATGAGGTAATTTATTATTTTACTTACATCTATTTTATCTTTTTTATTAAATACTATTAATTTTTTAATATTTAGATGACTCATAATAATAAATTAGGAATGATATATTAAAATTATGGTTGAAGCAGCTCGAATAGATATGTCATAAATGTCTATTTTTTTAAAATATTATTAATTTTTTAATATTTAAATAATACATAATAATTAATTAGGAATGATATAATAAAATTATGGAGCAAACAGATAGCTGACAAACAAGGATGTCGACGGAGTGTTCTCTGTTCAAGCAGATCCACTCCCACTTATTATACAGGAGAAATCATATGAATAAATTATTTATGATACCTTTTAGGTATATATAATATATACAATGTGGACATTATAGAGGATTGTTATATTTTTATGGGATGAACCATTCTGATCTATGATTGATATTCTGCCAGATCATGATATATACGATATCCCATTTGAATATCAGTGTACCGGTGAGTATTTTTCTTGAAGGAATAAACCATTCCTCTGTTATGATATCAGTATATCATTTATCATATACGAAAAAAAGGTTAAAAAAAAATACTCCTGGATTATAGGAAAACAATTTTAAAATATCTTTCATTCATATGTTTGGTTATAAATATCCATCCTTCACCTTTTTGATTTACTTATACCTTGAAACTAACACCTCCCTCTTTATTCTATTTTTTTTTAAAAAAAAAATTATATTTACGTGTCATTTCTTATTAGGTATAATAAAGACTCCACCCCACTCAATTTTTTCTCTCTATAATTTATCCACCCAAAACAATATACCCACCTCATGAGAAAGAGTTGTGTATTTTGGCCATTGTATATTTTTCATCTCAATCTCTCCAAGGTGCTGTGAGCATCAAATTTTGAATGACAGAGGGAACTTGTTCAATCTAGATGACGTCCACGAAGACTACAAAACAGAATCAATAAATCGATAAATAGAGTAAGAAAATGTGCCAGTTTTGAAAAGGAATTAGAAATCAGAATTAACCATTGAATCGTATTGTTAAGTTCAAGATTTACTATATATAAAAATAATACTCAATAAGATTTACAAACCTTAGATTTGCAAGCAAACATTATACTAAATCTAGTACTAATACTATTTTTATATACTATTACCTCTTTGTTTTCTTTGCTTCAATTACAACTTGCCTGTCTTTTGCTATTGTTCTTCAATTTACCTTTATCTTTCGCATGATTTTTTTACTACTTTATTTTCTTTCAATTCTTGAGTTTGACATATTTTATTTAAGTCGATAATTAATCAAAAACATATTCTCAATCTTCATAAGATAGGAATAAAGTTGCGTAAACACTACTTTCCTCGAAATCCACCCGTAAAATTACAATAAGTTTGTTATTTTACTATTAACTTCGTCTCATATTACTTGACATGTTTGTCATTGTACTATTACCTTCGTCTCGTATTACTTGACATGTTTAAAGAACCAAGAGATAATTTGACACACTTTTTCAACTTTATTCTTAGTGATTTAATTAAAGAGTAATTAACTCCAAAAGATAATGATAATATTTAATGTAAATTTAATAGATCATAACGTACATCTCTAATTGAATTTTTCTTAATAGTTATACAGAAAATAAATATTCAAGTAACATGAAACGAAAAAGGACCCGTTTGGATGGGCTGAAAAAAGTGGCTTTTAAAAAGTTTTTAAAAGTGTTGAACTTATTTTAAAAATAAGCAGGTACGTGTTTAGATAAAAATGTTGGAACAAAAAAAAAAGTTATTGATGTGTTAGGTAAACAAGTGCTTTTAACCACTTTTTTTTAATCAAAATGTCTAAAATACCCTTAAAGTTGTTAACAATATGTAAATTTGATTATTTTTAATTTTTATTTCTAAAATGATTATATATATATATATATATATATATATATATATATATATATATATATGTATGTATGTATGTATGTATGTATGTATGTATGAATGAATGTATGTATGTATGTATTAAAAATATTTTCTTGAATGACTATTAATTTGTGCGCTTGAAAATCATTTTTTTTGTTAAAAGAATTTAAATCATCAAGGAAAATTATATATGTTACTAATCATTATAATTACATTAATAGATAAATAGTTAACCACAAATGATACTATTTATTTGATAAAAAGACTTTTAATTAAAAAATATATTACTCGTTGATTGAGTAATGACTATCATTATTAAAACATTGGTGAATACGAATGTTGCGTCATGAAATATAGAAGAATCATTCTCTAATCGTTCATGAAGTTGTATATCTTCAATGAGTATTTTTCATATATTTTGGTTGGTGAGTTATTTTTTTATTAAAGAAAATAATATGTTGTACAATAATAATTGTCCAAGTTTAAAAGACTATATTAAAGAAGGAGAATAATATATAAAAATTTATATTTCATAAATTAGAAGTTTCATACATAGAAGTATTAATATAGCTAAAGTTAAGTTCACCATAAATGCAAAAAGTAGAATATTCAATTAATACAAGCATTAAGCATTACAAATATCATTAGCAATTTTTAACTTAAAATAAGCTCATCCAAACACCAAATGAAATTTGATTCAAATACTATTTTTTCCTAGTATTTGAAAATTTGAACTATTTGCCAAAAATAGTTACCAAATAATGATAAATTATATGGCCAAATATTATTTGTCAATTTTTTTTCAAAAAATTACTTAAAAAACTTATGATCAAATGGGTCCTAAAAATCAATTAATAGAAATAGTAAGGTAAAATAATTATTTAATAATAATTTTTTTAATGAGTGTATCATGTCAAATGAAATAAGTTGAAGTCAAATGAAAGAAATGTTATTTTGTCATGATGTTTTCTTATGTGAAGAAAAACTGATAACAAGTACTCACACAACTTCCTCTTTTTAAAAATAAAAAATAAAAAAAAATAAAAATTGAGGAATAAAAATATTTTTTAGTGACTTAAAACACAATGGCTTATAAGTCCCCAAAAAATTAGTATCAAATGAGGTGTTTTAAAAAGTGACTTATAAAAAGCAAATTTTAACTTTTTTAAGCAAGTTTTAAATTGTCAAACATTTAAAAAAATTAAAAATAGCTTAAAAGTTATTATCTGTTCCAAATTATCCTTTTAAATTGAGATGATATATTGATTAAGAAAAATAATTAATAACATGTTTAGTTTACCATAGTACCCCTATTAAATGATATTTATAATTTAATTTTTTAAAAAATAATTAATATAAAAGATAAAATATAAATTTTTTTTATTCTTGATTAATAAAAAAAAGTAAAATAAGTCATCAAATTAAAAAATTTAAAATGAACAATTTAAAATAAAAAAAATATTTTTAACTTAAAATAAGCCCGTTACATTTAATATTTCCTAGCAGACAACTTTTTAAAGGTTACAACTTCAGTGCAGTCAAAAGGTGGTAAAAAGGTCCAAGTGGTCATTTTCCCACTACATAGTCCCTGTCAAATGGGAATGCATGAAAATTAGCAAAATATCAGCCTAAGGGGCAAGTAGTCAAAGACCTACTCTAATTAGGCCCCGCACTGTTGCTTTCACCGTGCGCGTGTATATGTGCACTTTCCTCTTTTTCATTTTCTTGGTGCCTGCCAATTTGCTATTCACTCCGTCTCAAATTACTTATTTTAAATTTTTTAATTTTAATTTTTATTTTTTATTAATTAAAAAAATATATATTTTTTATATTTTATTCTTTATATTAATTACTTTTTTAAAAAATTAAAATATAAATATCAGTTAATAGAAAAACTATAATAAATTAGTCATATTATTAATTATTTTTTTTAATCAATATATCATCTTAATTTAAAACGAAAAATTTGAAAGGGAGAAAGTACTTAGCAACCAAACTGATAAAAAGTACTTGTACTGGTACAAAATATACAGCAGTAAATACAAAGTTACTTGAAGGAATGTTCAGTTGAGTCCAACTGTGTTTATGCTCCCCCCCCCCCCCCCACCCCACACCACTATATAGTATTTGCAAATTCTGAATCAAAATAAGTCATAAAAATTAAAAAAAAAAATTATCAAAATAGGTCATCTATTTTAAAAGTTATCAAAATAGACTAAATATAATAAATTATTATATTTTTTATTTTTTTAACGATCAACACGATTTGTAAAGCGTAATAATTTATTACATTTTTCACAAAAAATAACAAACAAAAAGTAGTGTGCTATCACATCTTCTTACAACTTACACCTTTATACCTACTCACATCATATCATCTTTACTTTTTTCATTTTTAAATTTAACCCATTCCACCCCACGTATAACCCTCCCACTCCACCCCATATAGAACACTTCCACCCCACGTATTAATACTTTTACAAATTAGAACCTTGTTATTACAATTCAAAAATTGTAACTATAAATTACGTTTTTAGTCCAAAAATTTTTTTAAAAAAAGTTATTGCTTCGTTTTGTTAATTCAAGTACTATCTAAACCACTTTTTTGACTTTTTTCATAAATAGTATTAAAAAGTTACTTTTTATAAATAAAAATATACTTAGTTAAAAATTTCATTTTGCAAAAACATAGTCCTTGTGTGACTATTAATTACGTTTTTAGTCCAATTAAAAAAAATTCAACTACGGCATTTTTAATTATTCAGTCCTTGTATATGAGTGGTCACATCAATAATTATACTTCAACTGACAAATTTAGAAAAGAATGTAATTTTTCACTACGTTTTTGTAAAATGAAATTTTTAATTAAGCACTTTTTTAATTATAAAAAGTAACTTTTAAATACTATTTATGAAAAAGTCAAAAAAGTAGGCTAGATAGTACTTGGTTTAACAAAACGAAGAAATAAATTTTTAAAAATTTTTGTTGGATTAAAAACATAATTAATAGTTACGTACAATTTTTGAATTGTAATAACAAAGTTCTAATTTGTAAAAGTATTAATACATGGGGTGAAAGGGTTCTACGTGGGGTTGGGTGGGAGCATTCTACGTGGGATGGGGTGGGAGGGTTATACGTAGGATGGGGTGGGGTGAATTTAAAAGTGAAAAAAGTAAAGGTGATGTGATGTGGGTAGGTGTAAAGGTGTAGGTTGTAATAATTTATTACAACTTACAAACAATGTTTGTAATTTGTACTAAATTATTACGTTTTACAAACACTGTTTGTAAAACGTAATAAATTATTACAAACTACATGATTTGACATAAAGAAGATGTGATAGCACACCATTTTTTTTATTTTTTGTGAAAAACGTAATAAATTATTACGTTTTACAAACCGTGTTGACCATTAAGAAAAAGGTGAAAAACATAATAATTTATTACATTTAGCCTATTTTGATAATTTTTTAAATAGGTGGCCTATTTTGGTCACTTTTTTTATTTTGTGGCTTATTTTGGTTCCGAGTTCGCATTTTGCTACATAGATTAGGCATAATGCTCTTGAGGAAATATTTTTATGGAAATATTGTCCACTTATCGAACCTTAAAAACTAAGAGCCCGTTTGGATAGGCTGAAAAAAAGTTTTTAAAAATACTTTTGAAAGTGCTGAACTTATTTTAAAAATAAGTAGTTAAGTGTTTGGATAAAAGTGTTAAAACTGAAAAAAAGTTATTGATGTATTTGGTAAATAATGGTCTTAAGCACTTTTTTTTGTCAAAATATCTAAAATACTTTTATACTTCCTCCGTCCCAAATTTACTAATTTGATATCCCATTTTACTTGTCTTTTTTCATTAATCAAGACAAGATAATTTTTTTCCATTTTACCCTTTGCATTAATTACTTTTTCTTCAAATTAAATTGTAAACATCATTTAATAGGGGTACTATGGTAAACTAGGTATGTTATTAATTATTTTTCTTAATCAATGTGTCATCTTAATTTAGGACGAAGGGAGTAGCTGCTAATAATATATAGAGCTTATTATTATTAATTTTTATTACTAAAATGATTAAAATTAAAATTAATATATATTTTAATATATATATATATATATATATATATATATATATATATATATATATATAATATTTTCATGAAGGACTATTAATTTATGCGCTAAAAAATTATTTTTGTAAGTGTTAAAAGTGCTGAATGTTTGTGTTTGAAAAAGATAGTTATATATTAAAAGATTATTTGTTTCTACATGGTTATGTTAAGATTTCGTATCATTAAGGTGCAATTTGTGACGACACTTCATTTTCTTATCAAACTGAACTTGTTGCTTTTAACATTCAAAGATATTATTAATATATATGCCGAGCTTATCATTAATCAAAATATATGTGTTACTAATCATTATAATTACATTAATAGATAAATAGTTTCATACAAAAGAGGTACTAATATGGCTAGAGTTAAGTTCGCCATATTAGGGTAAATCTTGAAAATATTAATCTTTTGATTGTGTTTCCGGAAACGTTGAAATCCAATTTGCCTAAGGAGGAACATGTGTCCAGATTTCTTAAGAGAAAATGGGCATTGAGAACACCAGATATAAAAATTAATCAAATAATGATATCAAAAGATGATCTTCAACAAGGAGGTGAAAGGCTACAAGGGTAAATTTGGAATAAGAAATAATTATAAGGGACATAAATGTAATTTACTTGGTCAACTCTAACAGCTTATAATCTTCCAAAAAAAAAAAAGCTGGGAATGCTAGTTTCTTATTTTTGGCTTAAAAAAAGTCAAAATTAACTTTTTTTAAACACTTATAAAATTTGTCAAACACCTTTTAAAGTAAAAAATAGCTTATACGCTATTTTGACCAACTTAAAAGCTAACCCAAACACCCATTAAGTAAAAAAAAAACTTATTTTACAAGTAAATATTTTTAGAAAAATATGTTGGTAAAAGTCATCGTTTTCACACTAAACTATACTCGAAAAGTCTAAGACATACCTAAACTATTGGAGTGACCTAATACACACTTAAACTACTTAAAAGTGAAATTTTCTAGACCCTGTAAAGCATTATACCACTTACATGTGGTGCGGTGTTTTACACGTGCCTGCCACGTCAGCATAATATGAAAAAAATAATAAATTTATTATTTTCATAATTTTTTTCTTTTGAATTTAATTTTTTTTCTTTTTCTTCAATGTGCAAAACCTCCATTTGTATGAGGTCAATTATTTTTCTTTTTCTTCAATGTCCAAATCCTCCTTGATATTTCATCTTACACAAGATCAATTTCTCTTTATATCTGTTGATTAAAAAAATGAGAAAATTATGAACTTTGAGAGCTTTTGTACGCATTTTTTGCGTGAAGCTATTCTGGAGCTCCAGCGGGGTGAACCACTGCTGCTCCACCACCTACCTCCACTATTCAGGCGATGTCAGCTCTTGAAAGTCTAAAGCTTCAATGCAAAATTAAAAACAGTCCACGATTTTTCAATCGTTATACACCATCTTCCCCTCGTTCACCTTCCACTTTTTTTCTTCTCAAACCTAGCTTACGCTTTCCCAAGGTAACTATAATTGAATAATACTGTTCACTTTCCTGTTCTACCATTATACACTTTTCTGTACAGTGAAATTCAATTATATGTGCAAAAAAGTTTTATCTTTTGTTTTTCAAACTTGATGTTTACCTTGTTTAGCAGACAAGGCGCGATACATGCTTACAGACTGTGAAGACTGGTCAAGGCACTGAAATTACGTCAATTTCATCGCCGGCGATGCAGCTCCTGTGGAATTAATGCTGCATTCATTCATTTAGTGTAATGCAAAGATGAATAACATCTATGTTACAAAGGAGATGAATACATCTATTCTAAACATCCGTTCCAATAGAATTATGTAACTTAATGGTCTTTAATACCATTAAATATCACTCTTGCAACTCCACTTTCAAATACTATATAAAGGGTGTCTTTGGAGAACATAAACACACACTATAAAAAGAAAGAAACCATATTCCTCCTTTTCTCTTCCTCTTGAATTATTTTGGGCCATTGGTTTGGGTAACCACCAAACTTCTAGCCATGAGTGCACGTGTTTAGAAGTATCTGTGGAACTTTGGAGAGCGACCGGCTAGAATGATTTGCACCGGAGTCGGGCCGAAATCACTTTCAAGGCAGTGACTTGCCACGATATAGTTTTTGTGACTATTCTCTTACTATTATTAATTCCAGTTTTATATCAATATTGTAGTAACTTTTTCCAACAATTTGAAAGCGATTTTCTTACATACAATATTGATAAATGACTATTTCTTTGAACAAACCTTTTCCTGATTTGTCAAAGCTAGAGCCATTGGATGAAAATAATTTTAAACGTTGGTCACAAAAACTTCTGATTTTTTAGAACAATTAGAAGTTGATTATGTTTTGTTTAATGAACCTCCAACTGATGGTTCTAACATTACTACTGGATCTAAAATTGTTGTGGTTGATGACATTGCTAAAAAGAAATTCGAAAAGGATAACAAAATAGTTAGAGGACATTTGTTGAGCCATATGACTAATCATTTGTTTGATGTATTTGTTACCTATAAATCTATTAAAGAAATATGGGACAGTTTAGAAAAGAAATATGGTTCCGATGATATAAGAAAGAAAAAATATGTTGTCGGACAATGGACTAAATTCCAAATGGTTGACAATAAATCAATCATGAAACAAGTCCACGAATATAAAAATTTAACTGCTGATGTTCTCAATGAGGGCATGAAAATATGTGAGATTCTTCAGGCTAATGTTCTGCTTGAAAAATTTCCACCATCCTGGAGTGATCACAGAAATCAATTGAAACATAAGAAAAAGAATTTAACTCTCCAAGAAATTATAAGTTACATGAGAACAAAGGAGGCAAACCGTCTCAAAGACAAGATGGAAGCTTTGTCTCTTAATTCTTCTAAAGCTAACCTTGTGGAATCTTCTGGTATTATTACAAAAGACAGGTGCAAAGGAAAACAAAAGAATGTTCAGAATAAGGAACAAGTGAAAAAGAAAAATAATTTCAAAAAGCCAGAGAGTCAAATTAAAAAATCAAAAGGGCCTTGTTTTGTCTGCGAAAAGCTTGGCCACAGGGTTGTCCAGTGTTATCTAAGAAAAGGACAAAAGTCAAAACAGAGAGGACAAGGTGATGCCCAAGCTCATCTTACAGAGGGTGATAAAGTGATTTTTGCAGTAATCGTCGAGGCAAATCTGGTAGCTAAGAAGACTGATTGGGTGTTGGACACAAGTGCGTCAAGACATTTTTGCGCTAACAAAGAATTATTCCATGACTTTGAGGAATCCACAGATGGTGAGTGCGTCTACATAGGTAACTCCACTACTGCTGGAGTTATGGGTACAGGAAAATTTTTACTTAAATTAACTTCTAAAAAAATATTATCCTTGAATAATGTTTTGTATGTTCCCTCGCTCCGTAGAAACTTAGTTTCCAGAGCATTTCTTAACAAAGTAGGCATTAAACTTATTTTTAAAGCTGATAAAATTATAATTTCTCGTGGAGAAAACTTTGTTGGGAAGGGATAACTTAGTGGGGGCTTATTTGTGCTGAACATTGATCAAGAGATTGTCAATAATGCAAATATTCCTAATTCTTCTTATATTGTTGAGTCTAATAATTTATGGCATGGTAGGCTAGGTCATATTAATATTGCTTCTATTAAAAGACTTTAAAAAATGGGTTTAATTTATACAGTAAATATTGATGATATTAATAAATGTCCTGTGTGTGTAGAAGCAAAGCATGCTAAGAAACCTTTTAAATATGTTACTAGTAGAAAGATCGAATTGCTAGAACTAGTACATTCAGACTTAGCAAATTTTAAGAACACTATTACTAAAGGTGGAAAGAAGTATTACATTACTTTTGTTGATGAATTTTCTAGGTACACTAAGGTATACCTCCTTAAGTCTAAAGATCAGCCTGAAAGCATATTTTTAAAATTCAAAGAAGAAGTAGAAAATCAATTAGATTGGAAAATCAAGAGATTTAGATCTGACAGGGCGGTGAATATAATACTAGAACTCTAGAAGATTTTTGTGAGAAAAATGGTATTATCCATGAGTTTAGTTCTCCTTATACTCCTCAACAAAATGGTGTAGTTGAATGAAAGAATAGAACTCTTAAAAAAATGATGAATTCTATGCTTTTAAGCTTAGATCTACCTAACTATATGGGGGGGGGGGAGCTGTCTTATTTGCATGTTATATTCTTAATAGATTCCCTCATAAAAAGTTAGATAGGACCTTATATGAATTGTGGAAAGGATTTGCTCCTAACTTAAAATTTTTATAAGTGTGGGAGTGTTTGGCTAAGGTTGTTCTACCAGATTTTAAACGAGTAAATGTAGGTTCTAAACCTTTGATACTGTAATGCCCCAAATCTAATAACCGTAATGCTACATGGTGCTCATGACCCTGAAGGACCACAAGCTAACCCATGACTGATATCTGTACTTGTATACTGCATAAAATACTTTATAATGCAGAAAAATGAACTGCACGGCCATAAGGTTCAATACTGAATGTGATCTGAATGATATAACATCTGTGTGGGCTAATAGAATACCGAAAACAAAACTGAACATACTGAATTCTGAAACATGATAGTCAATAAAGCCTCTAACTGAATCAACTATCTGAGTAAGGAGTTGATGGGATATGTCCCCAACTAACTCCAACTAATAAACTAATTAACGAGATAATAGGGAAATAATCATGTCTTCAAAAAATGAGGATTCACTTTTAACTCTGGCTTCGAATATCTGGAATCTACTGTTGCTCTGGAGCTCGTATCTCTGAACATATGGTATAAGACACCATAGCGCAAATGCGTCAGTACTTTGAATGTACTAGTATGCATGTGAGGCAGGCTGAATGCATGGGGTTCATATGCATAAACAATAATAATAATTGACTAACTATTATGAGTGTGAGAATACATGCATGAGACATAACAACTAACACTAATACTGTGATAACATAATTACTGAATTTGAATATAACTGATAACATGAATGATTGTATCTGACAGTCATGAATCTGATGGAACTATCTGAGTTTCGTACTGTATCTGAGTTGACTGTATCTGACAGTCCTGAAATCTAAAGAACTATCTAAGTTCTAATACTTAGACTGCTTGACTGTGTATGACAGTCCTGATTCTGTAACATGAAACTGTGGGAAGTAGTTATCTAACCGATATACCCCTGATACGCCATTATGACTGAGGTGGGGTCCAATCTATAACTCTAATTGGAAGGGTGTCAATACCGCACCACTGGTAAGGACAAGCTATGGGCAACCCTCATCTGATAGTGTCCCCTATATGAGAATGGTGGGGCCCTTATTTGACAGTGTTTACCCACCTCATCAATCCTCATCGGACAGTGTTGATGTCTCAACCTATGCTGGCTACATAGTTCTGGAATGCAAGAATGACTTCTAAGAATCACACCCTCATCTGATAGTGTGTGTTCCCATCCTTGGGTTCATTCGGTGCTAATTCCTACTCCCATCAGAATAGACTCTGAATCATGATTTACTGAACTGAACATGGGCTGATTTACTAAATTCCGTTGACTGATGGAATACTACTAATATCTGACAACTGACTGAGTTCATGAGACCATAGAGATTTCTTGAGTCATAAGACTATCTGAAGTTTAAGGATTCATAACTTGACTGAGAGTATCGTGAAAACATGACATGGATCTAGGCATACAACTAATATTTTAGGTATAAGTACCCCCAAGACTCGATAGAAGGAAACTGACAAAACATGACTTGCTTGAATACATAATAATCAGCGTAATGCATTTACTGAATCATTTCATCAAACATCTGATAGGCGTAAGCTTGTACATATATAGGGATTTCATGACAACATGCTAGTTAGGCCCCTTTTCTTCATTTAGGCATTAAATCAAATATATTGTAGGCATGGTGCATGTAAACATCATTGTACAACAATTAAACATCATGGTCATATTCTAATTTCATCATTCAAGGTTTTAGTCATAGGTTTGCATGAATCTATATCTATAATAATTAAACCAGCATAGAAATTATCACCTAACATGGAGTAGAATTTAATTTCTTATTTGTCAACATAAACAAGAACAGTCCAATCATGAAATCATAAAGAAAATCCATAACTTGAAGTTGGAAAAGGGATTCTTGGACTTCATGGACGAAAAGAGTCCATGAATGAACATTATGCATACCTTTGTTTGTGATTTCGTGAAGATTGACAGTGAAACCTTTCAGAATTCAAATCCCTAATAGAAACCCTAGCTTATTCTTGAGAGAAACTAGTATATTTTGGGTGAAGAATAGCTAAATCATGTATTATTGAGTTTAAATAGGGGTAGGAAATTGACCCTTTTAACCCTTGGATGCGTCTTTTAAAATTATAAAAAATTCTCGAACTAGACCTTTAGCACGACGCTGCGCTATCGCACCATTTCACTGGATTTTGATGATTGAGAAATTGAGGGATGGCGCGACGCGAGGCCATCGTGTTGCCACTTCCTTTGTGACCTGGAACTTTGGTGCAACGCGGGAGAAATTGAGCTGAGACACTGGAAAATAGATAATTCTAATTTGAGCCTTGGTGCGATGCGTCATAATCGCGGACCCCTACTGGAATTTTCCAAATGAAATTTCCTTATGCGGCGTGGTATGCCACTGACTAATATGACACTGTTTTATGATGGAAACTTGAAATGGTCATAACTTCTGACCCGGTTATTGGATTTAGGAGAATCTTCTATCGATGGAAAGTTTATTGAATTTTCCACATGTCAAAAAGTGAAAATCTTTAAAATTCCTTATGGAATAATCATTATTCAGTTTAGAAGCTAATACAAGACATTCTTGAGATGAAATTAGCTTGGAAAAAGTAATGGGTATTACAATATCTCCCCCTTGAGAACATTCATTCTCGAATAAGACTGATTAAGAGAGGAGAAAAGATAACTAACGTACATCCTGAACATAAATAACTAAAACATAATATCATGACTCACATGACTGACCAGTTGAACACATAATACTGAACATGTATATCTCTTGCATGTGTAACTGATTCCTGAATGCATGACTGAGTATCCTGAAGAACTAAGTTTCTCATAATGAGAATGCATGTCTGATGCATAATTACATAACTGAACTGATACATGAGTGCATGACTGAATATGCAATGGTACTTGATACCGCGCCACTGGTAAGGACAAGCTGTGGGCAACCCTCATCTGATAGTGTCCCCTACACGAGAATGGTGGGGCCCTTATCTGACAGTGCTTATCCATCTCATCAACCCTCATCGAACAGTGTTGAAGTCTCAACCTATGCTGCTACATAGTTCTGGAACACAAGGATAACTTCTAAGAATCACACCCTCATCTGATAGTGTGTGTTCCCATCCTTGGGTTCACTCGATGCTAATTCACTCTGAATCATGATTTACTGAACTGAACATGGGCTGAGTTACTGAAAAACGGACAATTTTGAATTTGTGCCCTGGCGCGACATGCCATAATCGTGGAACCCTACTAGAATTTTTCAAATGCCATTTTCTCTTGTGGCCCAGTGCGCTACTGACTAATATGACACTATTTTATGATGGGAACTTGAAATAGTCGTAACTTCTGACCTGATTATCGGATTTGGGCGAATCTTATATCGATGGAAAGCTTACTGAATTTTCTACATGACAAAAACTAAAAGTCTTGAAAATTTCTCATGGAATAATCATTATTCATTTTAGAATATAATAATAGACATTCTTGAGATGAAATTAGCTAGGAAAAAGTACGGGGTATTACAGATACCGTCTTTTTTTCTTATGCTCAAAATTGTGCTGCATATATATTTATGTCATTAAATGATTATTCTATTTGTGAATCTAGAGATGATAATTTTTTTGAGCATGTTTTTCCTTTGAAAAATGATGTGCCTAGTGATGTGCAAAATAATACTTCTGTGTCTGTGTCTTTTAACTCTCATGTTATGCCTACTTCTGATGTTAATGCTAATGAGCATGATAATGAACTTAGAAGGTGTAAAAGATGTATAACTGAGACTAGATTTGGTCCTAATTTTATCACCACCATTTTAACTGAGGATTTTGATATCGATACTTTAAATGATGAATTAGTATCTATCTACTTAATAAAAGAAAACCCTAAGGCATATGATGAAACAATGAGTTCAATAGATGCGATATTTTGGAAAGAAGCTATTAAAAGTGAATTAGACTCTATAATTTCTAATCACACATGGGACTTGTATAATTTGCCTAAAGGTTGTAAACCCATAAGTAGCAAGGGGATATTCAAGAAGAAATTGAGGCCTGATAGTACAATTGATAAATATAAGGTTATACTTGTGATTAGGGGATTTAACCAAAAGAAAGGTGTTGATTATTTTGATACTTATTCTTCTGTGACTAAAATAACGACCATTAGAACTCTTATTGCTCTAGCTACTATTCATAATTTAGTGGTACACCAAATGGATGTCAAAATTGTATTTTTAAATGGTGATTTAGAGAAAGAGATCTATATAACTCAATCTGAGGGTTTTGTGATCCCAGGACAAGAGGATAAAGTATGCAAATTTAGAAAGTCCTTCTATGGACTTAAGTAGGCACATATGTTGTAGTATGAAAAATTTGATTTCACATTAACTGATAATGGTTTTGTTGTTAATTCATCTGATACCTGTGTTTATTCTAAAATAATAGGATCAGACTGTATGATTATATGTTTATATGTGGATGACATGCTAATCTTTGTCCCTAATGTAAATGTTGTAAATGAGACTAAGAATTTTTATTTTCTAAATTTGAAATGAAAGACCTTGAAAAACTGATGTGATTTTAGGAATAAAAATCTAAAGAAATGTTAATGGTTTCTCTTTGTGTCAGTCTCATTATATTAAAAAAAATGTTGAAAAGTTTTAATTATTTTGATATAGATTCTGTGAGAACTCCTTATGATCCTAGCATACACTTGAAAAAGAATAAAGATTTCAGTGTTTCTCAAACTGAATATGCTAGAATAATTGGGAGTGTAATGTTTCTCATAAACTATACTCGGCCTGATATAACTTATGATGTTAGTAGATTGAGTAGATATACTCATAATCACAGTAATAAACATTGACATGCTCTTCATCGCTTGTTAAGGTACTTGAGAGGTACTATGGATTGGTGTTTGCATTTTAATAAATTTCTTGCTGTTTTAGAAGGTTTTTGTAATGCAAACTAGGTAACTGACAATGATGAAGTTAGCTCTACCAGTGGCTATGTGTTTACTTTGGGTGAAGGAGCTATTTCATGAAAATCTTCCAAGCAGACTTATATAGCACG
Source organism: Capsicum baccatum var. pendulum (assembly GCA_030864225.1). Classification (NCBI taxonomy): domain Eukaryota; kingdom Viridiplantae; phylum Streptophyta; class Magnoliopsida; order Solanales; family Solanaceae; genus Capsicum; species Capsicum baccatum. Next base: position 223,411,052 of record CM061556.1, read on the forward strand.
TTCTACTATGGAATCTTAATTCATTGCTCTCGAGTTGGCAGGGCAAGAAGCTGAGTGGTTGAGAAATTTTTTGACAGATGTTCCTTTATGGGGAAGAAAAATGTCACCAATTTCTTTACATTATGACTCACTGCGACAATTGGGATTGCTAAAAATAGTGTATACAATGGTTAAAAGAAAAATATTTGCATCAGACATGGTGCAGTTAAACAATTGTTGAAACATGGTGTTATTTCCTTGGAATATGTAAGATCCAAAAGAAATTTGGTGAATCGTATGACCAAGAGTTTGACAAGGAAAATAGTCCTTGAATCGTCGAGGGGGATGGGGCTAAAGCCCATGGATTGAGGTAATATGGTGGATACCCATTTGGGGCCAAACAAAGCCATATAGGCCTTCAATAAATACTATATATCCTATCCTTATGGCGTGAGGTCGCGTATTATAAGGTTGAGCTTATTTTTCCTCTTAATGATCCATAGCCTTAAGGTGATCTATGAGATAGACTTGATGGATCACCTACGTGAGTGTAAAAGGTTGATCACCTTTTTATGAAAGACTTGGGTTATCTTTCTAGAGCACTCATGAGACCCAAGGTTTGTGTGCATGACCATAAATTCACTTTATAGTATCGCGGAGGTTGCTTAAAATCAAGAATATGATGTGTGTTGTGGGGGTCTCAAATTATATCTATCTAGTTCAAGAGTACTTTATTTTTTGGATATTTTTTGTTTCTTCATATCACTATGTGTCAATTCAAATCGAAAGATATTGACACTTAAGTACGTGTTCCTTCCTTTTGCCCAGAATTTATTCTTATTCTTTATCTTTGCATTAGTGGGGGACCGTGGAAATAATTCTACATCCATTCATTTAGTGTAATGCAAAGATGAATAACTTCTACGTTACAAAGGAGAATAATACATCTATTCTAAACATCCGTTCTAATAGGATTATGTAAATTAATGGTTCTTTAACATCATTAAATATCACTCTTGCAACTCCACTTCCAAATACTATATGAAGGGTGTCTTTGGAGAAGATAAACACATACCACAAAAAGAAAGAAACCATCTTCCTATTTTCCTCTTCCTCTTGAATTGTTTTGGGCAACCTTCAAACTTTCAGCCACGAGTGCACGTGTTTGGAAGTGCTAATGAGTTTTGAAGGATTTGCACCGGAGTCAGGAAGCGATTTTGAACTGACTCCGGTGCAAATCCTAAACATTTCAAGTCACTAATTCACTTCATAAGTTACTGAACCCCATATAAATAGTGGCGCCATATTTGTAAAGCAAAGATAATCACTGCCAGCTCAAGATCATGTGTGGGGTAATTTTTCTCATGTGGCCTCAATTACCTTGAGGCATATGCTATCACCTTACCATGCTGCATTAATACACAACCTAAACCAATTCTCGAAGTATCACAATACACTGTATACCCTTCTGTACCATCTGGAAGTACCAACACAGGTGTAAAAGTCAACTTATCCTTCAATTCTTGGAAACTCTCCTCACACGCATCATTCCATTGGAACTTGGATGCTTTATGCGTTAGCTTGGTTAAGGGTGCTGAAATGGAAGAAAAGTCTTTAACAAACCTTCTATAATAATCGGCCAACCCGAGAAAACTACGAATCTCTGTAGGCGTTGTGGGCCTTGGCCAGTTCTTCACAGCTTCTATATTTTGAGCATCAACCTTTATCCCTTCACTAGATACAATATGACCCAAAAATGCCACCGACTTTAACCAAAACTCACATTTAGAGAACTTTGCATAAAGCTTACAATCACGAAGAGTCTGCAATGCCTGTCGTAAATGACTGGCATGGTCCTCTTCTGATCTAGAGTAAACTAGAATATCATCTATAAAAACTATCACAAATACATCCAGGAATGGCTTAAACACCCTATTCATCAAATCCATAAAAGCTGCAGGTGCATTTGTTAGCCCCAATGACATAACTAGAAACTCATAATGACCATACCGTGTTCGGAAAGTTGTCTTGGGTATATCCTTCTCTTTGACCCTTACTTGGTGGTAACCTGACCTCAAATCAATCTTAAAAAAACACTTGGCACCCTGTAACTGATCAAATAAATCATCAATTCTTGGGAGAGGATGTTTATTCTTAATAGTCACCTTATTCAATTGCCGATAATCAATACACATCCTCAGCGAGCCATCCTTTTTGCACACAAATAACACTGGTGCTCCTCAGGGGGACATACTAGGCCTTATGAATCCCTTCTCTAGCAAATCTTTCAATTGCTCTTTCAATTCTCGTAATTTTGCTGGGGCCATTCTATACGGTGGAATGGATATTGGTTGGGTGCCTGGTATTACATCAATACCAAACTCTACTTCTCGTTCAGGAGGCAAACCAGTAAGATCTTCACGAAATACATCAGGAAATTCATTTACCACCGGAACAGCGTGAAAAGTTGGTGGCTCTGCTTCTGTATCCCTTACTCTAACTAAATGATATATGTATCCCTTGGAAATCATTCCTCTTGCCTTAAAATAAGAAATAAATCTACCTCTTAGCGCGCTAATTTCACCTTTCCATTCAAGGACTGATTCATTTGGAAAATAAAAATATACCTTTTTCGTGTAGCAATCAATTGTGGCATAACAAGACGCCAACCAGTCCATACCTATTATAACATCAAAATCTACCATTTCTAACTCTACAAGATCAGCCATCGTACGACGACCACAAACAGTTACTATGCAGTTTCGATAAACCCTTCTAGCTATAATAGATTCCCCAATCGGTGTGGATACTTCAAATGGCTTAACTAATAGTTCGGGTATTCTTTCGAACTTTCCAGCAACCAATGGAGTAGCATAAGATAATGTGGAACCGGTATCAATTAAGGCATATAAATCGAATAAAAAGATAGACAACGTACCCGTAACCACATCTGAGGAAGCCTCTAAATTCTGTCGATCCGCTAGAGCATACGTACGATTTTGAGCCCCGCTAGAACCCGTGGCTCCTTTATCACCTCTAACATGATCCATTGGTTGTGCACCCCTTCCTGAATAAGGCATCGATAATGATGATGCAATAAATGACCCCGTAGGTAGTGCCATACCCCCTATGTCCCTTCGTGGGCATTCCCTCATCATATGCCCCGACATACCACACCAAAAGCAAACATTGGTCCCCAGCCGACATGCTCCCAAATGATACCTTCCACATTTATTGCATGGCTCTCGAGGAGGTCTCGATTGGCTCATATTCCCTTGCCCTTGGTACCCCACTATCCACGAACTCTGACTCTCACTTCTATGCCTAAATTGATTTTCTCTGGACCCTTGGAACTGTGGTGCAGCACTAGCTGCAGAATAAGAAGATAATGGCCTAGGTGGTCTAGCAAAAAACTGTGGCCTGAACCTTCCTTGAGATGCTATGAACTGCCCTGTAGATCTAGCCCTCTTGGAATATCCTCTTTCTGATTCCTGTGTTCTTCTCCTCTGCCTCTAATCTTCCATTTTCTATGCAAAAGCTTAGATCCTCGCTATGTCCATATCTTTGTTCAAAGCGGCAATAGTACAATCCCTAACCAAATACGGATCCAATCCATCCACATACCGATGAACTCTGTCATCCATAGTAGCTATAACATTAGGAGCATATCTGGACAAGGAATTAAATCAAAGACTATACTCCCTCACACTTGTATTACCCTGACGAAGATTTAAGAACTAATCCGCACGGGCCTGACGAGTCTCATATGGAAGATAATGATTAATAAATACCTCTTTGAACTCTTTCCAAGTAGCTGGGGGTGCATCAATGCCCCTTGACCATTTCCAGTCTTCATACTAATATATAGCTTCACCTTTGAATCTATACGCGGCTAACTCCTCTGTCTCTCTGCCCGATACATGCATCACCTCTAGGGCTCTTTGAATCTGATCAATAAAGTCCTGCGGATCTTCGTTAAGATTGGATCCGGTAAAAGTAGGCGGATCCATCTTAAGAAAATCCTGTGTTCAAAGACTAGCCGCCCTATCTATACCACTAAGACCTGCAGTAGGAATGGCTCGCCCATGAGCTTGCCCAGCAGCTATACAAGTCAAAAGTTGCACTGCATTTCTAAGATCTTGATCAACAACATTAATAGGTGGCTCTAGGGATATAGTTCTCCTCCCCCTTATTTCTTCCGGACTGGGGGAAGTTTCTGATGCATGCTCAGCTGGTGCCTCACTTTGATTAGCTGGTATAGTGGGTGACTTACTAGTCCCCTCTCCGGCAGCCACATCTACTTGCTTACCGGTATTCTTGCTTCTGGTAACCGGCATCATTACTATAATAAGAGAAACAAACTGATTCAGTGGTCAACTTTGACTTCATATACAATATAAGCTCTATCGCACGATCTAAGACATGAAGAAAAGAAACAATTCCTAAATGTCCATAGCCTCCTATTTATAGATGTGGTGCACAACACACCGATAAATAAGACTCTACGTAGACACGACTTTGTAGACTCACTAGGACGAACTGCTCTGATACCACTTTTGTCACGCCCCAAAATCCCATCGGGTTGGACTGGCACCCGAAGCCGAGAAGGCCTGGGAGAACCCGTTCAAATACCTGTACTTTTCCTTACATGTCACCAAAAATTTGGACAGCACTTCATTGCATATAGAAGGATCTAACTACCTGTATCAGCACAACACGCACAAATATATATATATATATATATATATATATATATATATATATATAATACTTGGCCTTCGGGGCCACCACATATACAGATATAACATCACTATGTAAACTTCCATGACTTTACTCTTCCTTATGTCTACAAAGCCTCTAGGATATACATGACATAACTAGGGTCAGGACAAACCCCCGCCCACACATGACTCCCGTACAATAACAAAACATAAGGAACCGAGTCGGAAAGCTCCAAAGCAAACTGGAGCTCACCAACAATAGCTGTATGACCTGGCTGCTATCTATGCTGTGAATGAGTTGAGGTACTTGTGCCTGCAACATGAAATGCAGGTCCCCGTGGGGGACGTCAGTACGAAATATGTACTGAGTATGTAAAGCTGTAGATAATCACATATGATATAGGAGCTCAATAGAAATCCGAAACAAGTGAATAAATCGTAATAGGAGTGGACCACACTTACTAGAACTTGTGACAACCTGTACATTGAATTTATTCAATCACTTTACCTTCGTTCTTAACATCTTTGTAATCATTACTGTAGTGTACTATGACCATTAGGTTGCCTCCCGTACATTTCAACTGGGATCGACCCATGCTAGGCTTATGCCCCTGGCATACCACCCGATAAGAGAGAACTTCCATGACTTAGTTCAATTAATCTTTGAGATTGTTATTTCGGCCGCCACCACATTTTTGATACTTTAAAACAACGATACATCAATAAGAACCAAGTAATAGACCTTCTATACAATAACGATGTAATAAAGATTCATTGGTACATCAACAATGTGTTTCAGAATCATCAATATCACAACAATGAAATAGGAGTCTTTTGGTATATCAATGAAACATTTTGACACTTTATAGAATGAAAACAACTTCGTTGGTAATGTAGAACAATACATGTTTTTGGACAACCTCGGAATCTTACTTGATGGAACATTGGTGTTTTCATGCCAAAGAACATCGTTAGAGTATGCTTTACATACCTCGTTGTGGATTCGGATACCAATTCAACACAACTTCCTGCCTTTACAAATCACTTATCTACAATGAAATGTTTGGCATCTAGTATTAGCAACCCAACACCACAATTCTCTTCCATAATTTCATACAACCAATATTTGCAAAACATTCCAAAAACCAACTTGAACAATAGGTTTATGTGTGTATATATATATATATAATCATCATTTCAATACCACATCATCAATACCACATCATCACACCAAATCCCTTCACAATTCAACATAATTCAACATCATTTTCCAATCATCTTTCAACAACAATCAAATAACATACTTCTTATGCTCACATGCATATATATACACATATCCATATAAATAACACCAACATAATTTACATCCTTACCATAAAATGGCCCTTTTGATTTCGAAGTCCTGTTGGCACAAATAAGGGATGCTTCTCGAAGCCCTCGAGACGGTGAACACAACTACGAAATCAATTTGCACTTTCTACGGTTGAATCACAAGATAATTGAACTTGAACTTAGACTAGGGTTTTTTATTCTTCAATAATTAGATGATAAAATGATAGATATGAGGCTAAGTATATGTATATAATGACCAATTTTCGTCCATGAGGTGATGGAAAATGACCATATTGCCCTTAAAAATTTAAGTAAATCCGAATCTATCCATGGTGGACTGTTTTGGTAGGCTAAAGTAAATCGACCATAACTCTTTGCTCTGATATCAGATTTGGGTGAAATTGGTATCGTTGGATAGATAATTCAAAGGGCTTTCATTTCATATAAAGTAGGACACCCAGTTCGTCTTGTACAAGGAATTATTATCGTTTGAAGTTGACCCTAAAAATCTATTTTGAGAGGCTGAAGTAAAACGAGTATAACTCCTTACTCAGACGTTGGATTTGGATGAAACCAATTGCATTAGAAAGAAGACTCTCGGGGATTCTCATCGATATATAGAATCTCACACAATTCATTTTGTACAAGGAGTTATGATCGTTTAAAGTCGACCCAAAAATCTATTTGGCTGCAGTACTTTTGTGTGCAGAAAATTTCTGCACATTTACTGTTCATTGCGTCCACCGTTTTCAAGTTTCGAACATGCTCGCTTATATCCGATACTCATCTGTTTTTAGAAATCCTTATATCGTTGGAAATCTAACTCGATAAACTTCGCATAGAAACTTTGATGAGCAAATTCCGGTATAAATAAAGTCGATTCCCATACACATATAATCAAACTATACACTTGAAATCATCTCAAAATAATCAATACTCATACTTAAACTCATATATACCTAACTTATGATCAATACATATACTCCAACACATATAACCATGGCTAATGCACGTAATTAAGTACGGGGTGTTACAGTTACCAAATTAAACTAAATTCAAAATGACATTCAAGTACCTACACGTAAACATTTTTGAGTTACTATGTCACTTTACAGGTTACCAAACTTAACTAAATTCAAAATGAAAAGTTCACATTTCAAGTCACCAATTCACTTCACAAGTAAACAAACTAAACTAAATTCAAAATGAAAAGTTCACATTTCAAGTACCTACACCTAAACATTTTCAAGTCACTAATTCACTTCACAAGTTACCAAACTAAACTTAATTCAAAATGAAAAGTTCACATTTTAAGTACCTACACTTAAAACATTTTCAAGTCACTAATTCACTTCTCAAGTGACCACACTTTACTAAAATCAAAACACGAGTTCACATTTAAAGTACCTAAATTCAAATCAAAAGTCTCTAATTAAGTCACTTCACAAGTTAACAAACTAAACTAAATTCAAAATGAAAAAGTTCACATTTCAAGTACCTACACCTAAACATTTCAAGTCACTAATTCACTTGACAAGTTATCAAATTAAACTAAATTCAAAATGAAAAGTTCACATTTCAAGTACCTACACCTAAATATTTTCTAGTCACTAAGTCGCTTCACAAGTTACCAAACTAAACTAAATTCAAAATGAAAAGTTCACATTTCAAGTCACCAATTCACTTCACAAGTTATCAAACTAAACTAAATTCAAAATGAATATTTCACATTTCAAGTACCTACACCTAAACATTTTCAAGTCACTAAGTCACTTCACAAGTTACTAAACTAAACTAAATTCAAAATGAAAAGTTCACATTTCAAGTACCTACACTAAAACATTTTCAAGTCACTAACTCACTTCTCAAGTGACCACACTTAACTCTATTCAAAATACAAGTCCACCTTTAAAATAACTACACTTAAACATTTTCCACTCACTAACTCACTTCTCTAGTGACCACACTTAACTATATTCAAAACACAAATCCACCTTTCAAGTAACTACACTTAAACATTTTCGACTCACCAATGGACTTCTCAACTGAACACACCTAACTAAATTCAAAATACAAGTCCGCATTTCAAGTACCTATAATTAAACATTTTCAAGTCACTAACTCACTTCTCAAGTGACCACACTTAACTATATTCAAAATACAAGTCCACCTTTCAAGTAACTACACTTAAACATTTTCGACTCACTAATGCACTTCTCAAGTGACCACACTTAACTAAATTCAAAACACAAGTCCACATTTCAAGTACCTACACTTAAACCATTTCAAGTACTTATTCACTTCTCAAGTGACCACACTTAACTAAATTCAAAACAGAAGTCCACATTTCAAGTACCTACACTTATGCATTTTCAAGTCAGTAACGCACTTCTCAAGTTTCCACACTTAACTAAATTCTAAACACAAGTCCAAATTTCAAGTACCTACACTTAAACATTTCAAGTCACTAATTCACTTCACAAGTGACCACACTTAACTAAATTCAAAACACAAGTCCACATTTCAAGTACCTACACTTATGTATTTTCAAGTCACTAACTCACTTCTCAAGTGATCACACTTAACTAAATTCAAAACAGAAGCTCATAATTCAAGTAACTACACTTAAACATTTCAAGTCACTAATTCACTTCACAAGTGACCAAACTTAACTAAATTTAAAACACAAGTCCACATTTTAAGTACCAACACTTATGCATTTTCAAGTCACTAACTCACTTCTCAAGTGACCATACTTAACTAAATTCAAAACACAAGTCCAGAAAATTAAAATGGAGAAGAAAAAATATTCAGAATCAATTAAAAGAGGGGAAATCAGTTCGTTCGGCCAGTCATGCAATAGTTTTCATAAATAAACAAGTAAGGGTCTGTCAAATTATAACAATTAAAATTTTCATAAATAGATCTAAGTAAAAAAAAAAAAGATTCTCCCTACTTATTAAAGAATCAAGAAGTGGATATCTGAATTTACTATATATGTTCAAGTTAATTGACAAATCATAAGGTAATTTAGACACAATAATCAAATTAATCAATTTCACCAATACACTGAATCAGCATTGTCAGTATTTTACCATAAACACCGATTCAAATTTTGTAAACATCAATTAGACCATACATAATCCAAGGAAAACATCTTTCAAGAACAAGCAAAAGTTAGTAATCATATTGAGTATCAAAAGGATTGGAAATTTTCGCACATAAAAGTCTAAGGTGTTTTCATAACAGTCTAAAGATAGACACATAATTAATGAATTGAATCAATATTCAAAGTCAGATATCACACACACTAGATCAAAGAGATTGACTTAGGCAATTTGCACCCATAGAAGAGAGAACATGCAAATTAAAATGAAGAAAACAAACATGCAATCAAAATATTGAGGAATCAAATCGTAAATTAGTCGGGTTCAACAAAAGGGTCCTCACCGATTCTAAATTTTGATGAGAACGTGATCGGTGAGGAGGAAAGAGCCTAAAATGCAGCTAGTGGAGGCTGGTTCCAGTGGTGACTGGTTGCATGGTGGCGTGTGTAGCCGATGGTTGTTCGCCGGAAGGGCTGAATCAGATGAGACATGGCTGAGGCGGCTAATTTACCGGCGTGGGAGAGCGATGGAGGGACTCATGGTAGCTGTTGCTGCTGCTTCATGGCGATGCTGGTTCGCATAGCGGCGGTGGATGATTTTTGGACAGGAAGACGAGAGAGAGGTTTGTAGAGAGAGGAGGGGCTTCTCTGGCGCTGGGCCGGTCAGCGACAACCATGGATACTGGTGATGATGAGAGAAATGTAGACAGAAGAAGGAGCTACGACTCTTTTGCAATTAGGGTTTAGGGTTGGTTTTATTTAAAAGGGTGATAAATGTGGATTCGATCTCAGCCATTGATCGGATGAGATAAATGGATGTGATTAAAATTGAGAAGGGAATAGAAAATTATTTTAAAATTGAAATAAGGCTAGAATTGAAATCAATTGAGTATAAGGATGACTAGAATTTAAATAAATTGGATGTAATTGAATTGAATTAGGTTGTTATTGTAATAATAACGAGATAAATAATGAGATATTGATGTAAAAAGTAATGTTACGAAAAATATCAATAACAATGACAATAATAATAATAGATATTAATAATAATAATAATAATAATAAATAGTAATAATGCAACACTAATGTATTTGCAAAAATTTGAGTGTGCACAGTTATGTGAAAAATATAATCTATTAAATATTAATAAAATTACATAAAATATCATATTTGAGTTTAAAAAATAAAAAATGAGACTAAAAGATAATAAAATAATGTGTGCAATTTTCTAAATTAAAAATGTGCCACATCAACATGCATTTAATACTAAAAAATATGATGTCAAACAACATGTCTCACCGGTGGCTGTCATTACCAATGTGAATGGAGGGAGCTGGCGGCGGTGGCTTGAGTAATTTCTCCAGTGAGCGTCGTTTGGTTGCTGTTCTCGTTGGTGTCGATGGAGAAGAGGCGGCAGAAAAGAAAGAGTGAGGGACATGGTGCCTACATTATTGATTGTTCGCGGGAGAAGGAAAGGACGACAGCGATGGGCGGGCAACTGGTGGTTCTTGTTGGAGAGAGAGTGGAGGAAAGAAAGAGACAGGGAAAGGAGATGGAGATGGAAAATGCAGTTGTTGTGAGACATTAGGGTTAGGTTTGGTTTAAAAAGAAAGAAAATAAAAATGTGATCTTGACCGTCGGATCGATTTTGATCGACGACTGAGATTAGAATAATTTTAAAATGGTTAAAAATTAAAATTAGTCTCAAATTGGTTGAAATTGACATTAATTGAAACAAATTGGCTATAATTTAAATACATAAGAGAATAAATTGAAATCGGCTGCTATTGTAACAATGACGAAAGAAAAAAATTATGAGACATTGATGTAAAAATTAGTGTTACGTAAAATAATAATAATAATTACAATAATAATAATAATAATAATAATAATAATAATTTAGTTGTAAATTGTAAGTGTTCCTTTTTACAAAAATAATAATTTAATAAATGTTAATAAAATTATGTAACATATCGTATTTGAGTTAGTAAATTGTAAAAATGATACTAAAAGAAAATAAAATAATTTGTACATTTTTTTTTTAAATCATGAATGTGGCGCATCATTATTTGTATGATACAAGAATAATGCGTAAAAATATTTTGTATGTTTTTAAAATTCTGAATGTGACACGTCAATATCTTTTTGATACAAGAATAATGTGTAAAAAATATTAATATTTGAAATTAATAATTTTTACAAAACAACAACCTAAACGGAGCATCTAACGGTCAAAATTGGATGTCAAATACGTACTATAAACATCACATGCATACATAATTTTACGATCCCATAATAATATACAATGTATTTCACATATAATCAGATGAATTATCGTTAGATTATCTTATATCATTAATATACCTTCACTATATAATATGTATATACTATATATATACCTATACATACACATACATATAAACACCATCGACTATATAAAGTTCTAAGTATGTACTATATACATCACATACATACACGAGTATATGATCCAATAATATAATGCGACGTATCTTATATACATACTCTTATAATTGATCGATTAATTTGATTAGCTTATATTAATATAACTTCAACGTACATTATATATTATTACTTCTATCGTTTCAAATCAAGGTATTCAATATGTTTGGATAGATTCTAATAGGTTTTGACTACATCGTTCATCAATCGATCACTATATATATATATATAAAGATATTTATATATATGAACTCTTGAATGCATACTATATACATCACATCCACAAGTATATTACCTTATAATAGAACATGTTAATTATACTCTGGAGAATTATTGGTTATATATTATATTATTATGCTTGCAAATACGTACTATAAACATCAGCTTTCAAATACGTACTATATAAACATCAGTATTCAGCTTTCAAATATGTACTATAAACAACATTTTTTAATTATCTGTCCCAATGGTATGATATATATACACATATTTATTATACAAAGATTATGCATGTTTAACGTCATTTAATGTATATATAAAAGAAAATATTTATTTTATATATTGAAATATAAGTAAAAGATAAGATTACGTTTAGCGTAATTTGTATATTATATTTGATATATTTTTTGGTGTAAGTTTTTTCACAAAATTTAAAATTTATTGATTTTTATTATTATTATTATTATTATTATTATTATTATAATTATTATTATTATTTATTGACTACGTGAAATCAATATAATTTAAAAAATAATATATTAGATTATTTTTTAATAAAGTAAATATATTAGATTATATATATAATCTAATATATTATTTTTACTACGAATAATAGTTAGATTACATAAAGAAAATATTAGATTATATAATTATTTTTTAAAAATAATGATTTACACTTTTTTTTTTAATTCCAAAACCGACCATATGTGGTCGATTTTTTTTTTTTCATTTTTTAATGAAAAACCCAACACATGTGGTCGGTTTTTAATAATTATTTTTTTATTATTTTAATAAAAAACCGACCACGTGTGGTCGGTTTTTAAAATAATTTTTTTGTTTTAATTAAAATCCGACCACATGTGGTCGGTCTTTTAAAATTAATTATTTTTTATTTTTCATTAATAACCGACCACAAGTGGTCGGCTTTTAAAAATTATTTCTTTTTTACTTTATTTAAAAAGCGACCACAGGTGGTCGATTTTTTAAAATTAATTTCTTTTTTAATTTCACTAAAAATCGACCACAAGTGGTCGGTTTTTAAAAAAAAATTCTTGATTTTTGTTAATAACTTTTAAAATATATATTTTAAAAAAATTAAACCGACCTCTAGTGCTAGATTTAAAAAAAAAAATTAATTAATTTTTTTTTTAAAATCAACCACATTTGGTCGGTTTTTAAAAATATTTTTTAATTATAATTTTTTAAAGAAAACCGACCACAAGTTGTCGGTTTTGTTATTTTTTATTAATTTTTATTTGTAAAAAAAATAATAATATAAAAATTATTGAAATGATTATTTTTATATTTTAAAATATAAAAGCGACCACATGTGGTCGCTTTTTTACATTTTTTTTTTCAAAAAAATAATTAAAAAGCTGACCATATGTGGTCGGTTTTTGCGATTGTTTTAGTAGTGAATTTGTAGCGAGCATGTTAATATTTCGGTTAGAATCAATTTTTTCTTTTAAAAGAAAGTTGAACTAATTAAGTTAGTTGGAGTTGCCATATAATCCAAATTTATTACTAGGCAGGGACAAATTGCTTGATAAGCTATTATTCGTAAGACGAAGCTTTTAAGCCAATGATCACACATTATTTTTTTTTTTGTTTTCATCCCCTTTTTTTTTTTTTTTTTTAAATGTTTTCATTAAATATGTAATCTTCAAACTTCCGTTATCAAATCTATATATTTCTTTTTAATTGAAGATGGTATATACTTGATTGAACATCACAAAAACCAAAACCAAAATAAAGTAGGCGTACAAATTTAAAGACCAATAGCACTATTTTCATATATCATGCAATTTTTTCCCCAAGGAAAATAAAGTCGTACAAAACTTTTTTAGGTACTTCCATCGTCTTTGATCAGAAATACATACAAATTACAAAGTCATTAATGAATGTCTAAACTAGTACTTGTTCCTTTACTAATTTTACGTATGTACATGTTTGTTCTAAGAATTTGAACAAAACAATACATAAGAAGACTTAATTGAAAAATAGTTTCAATTATACAATTGACTATTGTGAAGGGCGCCTTGAAGTAACTGGTAAAGTTGCTTTCATGTGTCCATGTAAGGCTGCGTACAATAGACCTTGTGCTTCGATCCTTTCTTTGATTCCGCGCATAACGGAAGCTTTGGTGCACCAGACTGCCTTTTCTATACAATTGACAACCGTTTATTACTAGTGCAGTGCATTGAATCATCACCATCGCTAGGTAAAAATGAATTGGAATTAAATGCAGTAAAAACCATCAAGACAAGTGATACTATCACTGACAGTCCAGAAAGAAGCAGCATTAATATGTGGGAAGCAGTGTTCTTTATTTCTTGAGCATATTTAGTTGATGCTATTGCCATCACTGTTAAAGGGAAAGAATATGCCCACCATGATACATTGAATTTCTTCATTGATCTCTTGAATAAGGCTGGTCTTGATATCTGTACATTCATTTTCAGCAAATAAGGAAATAATTTGATGATATAATTCTAAATAGAGTTGATTTTTCACATGATGATTGAACTATTGGTTGAGACAATCACTTTCTTTGTTGAAGTTATTAAAATCAAGAAAAAAGGTGTGACTTTAGAAATAATAAGAAATAATAAGAAGTAGTTGAGTGACTATATGAAAAATCAACCCTTAATACATAATTACTTCTTTAACTTTTATTTGTCACTTTAGCATACAAAAGAATAATTTCTTTTCCTATTTTCCCCTTAATATTTATTATACATTTTCAATTTTCAAATCTATTGAAAATATACACTAATTGATATAAATATTATAGTAGTAAATATTTCAAAAAAATGTTTCTTCCTATTTTTTGGTGACTTTTTCATTCTAATTTTACACATACAGGTTTAAGACCCCAATATTAGACAATATTGTGGTATATTTTACATATCTTTTTTAAGATCATAAAAGTCAAAAATTTTATTATTTAATTTTAAAACTTTATATCAAATTAAAATCAGACAAACAAATTAAAAGAAAAAATATTTTACAAATAAAGAGCAAAATCTATTATAAGGAAGTAAAAATGAATGAAAGAACGAACCATTAATCTAGATGAGAGAACTAGACAAGTAGACAACTCATAAATCTTAGTGGTGCCTTAGGTTGACAAAAAGAACACATTCATATTAAAGATGATACTGATGGTTATGAGTTGAAGAAGGGTTGGTAGCCAACAACATCATGCCGTACAATGGATAAAATAACGACTGCAAAATCTTGCAAAATGCAAAAGCCAATTCGAATACTTCTAAGGTCAATTTAGACGGTCCACATCACTCTCTTTTACTTAGGTACACTTTTCTTCTTTAAAAAGCACACCAAAAAAAATACTCCTACTATACATAAAAGAAGGAATAAATAAATATTCTTCTTACATTCTAGTTTGTTCGTCAAAAATAAAAGAATATTTCATTTGTTTTAATTTGTATATTTAGTTTTTTTTTTTAGCTTGTTTCACATGCAGCTTATTTAAGAGCATAAAATAAAAAAATATTTTAGTGCGATATATATAATTTTAGTTTAATATCATATGTTCAAAAGTATCACTTATTTATTAAATTTTCTATGCTGTTAAATTGAAATACATAGAATGAGACAGAGAAAATAATACCTTCTTATATTTGAGAATTTTTTTAAATTTAAATTTCTATTTGTCCTTAATGATTACATCATCATTTTATACTATCATGTCACCTTAAACATTTACAAGTTAGCCTTCCTAGACTATGACATTCGTAATATGAATATGAGATAGATTACCATGAAAATATTTGAGTTGGTGTAAGTGTACTTTTTGATTAACTTTAAAATACTCACCAGTGAAAGGAAGAGGAAAAGGGAGAGGAAGAAGAGCATCTTGGATGAAGAATCAAACTTTCCATGAATAGAATCCCATGACAAGCTAGCCATGCTGGGAGCAGCCAAGAACAAGAAGAATACTGGCCTTAGCATTGCTGGAATTGAACTACTTCCTGGCAACCTCTGATATAGTGTCACAAATAGTACCAAATAATGTGACATTCCAATTGCAAATAACAATAGTGCACTCTCATTCCATCCCATTTTAGCAGCTGCCCTTGCTCCTACCAAATTTCCAATAACCGATAATTGGCTCGTGGGATTCGCAACTCCTGATAAGAAGCGCTTCCCCTTCGTGATCCATTGTCCATATATCTTGATATCCAGTGCCACTATAGGTACAACAAAGATCCACCAAAGCACAAGAAAATAAACCTCTTTAGGTTTGAAGAATGGGGTAGCTTGAAGCAAAAGAAGCCACGAAATCCATGGGGCGAAAAGGTAATTCACTCCAACATGGTGCGAGAATTCACTTTTAACCATGTCAAAGTGAAAGAGGAGACGAAGTAAATATAGTAAAGAGAGTAATGCTAATGAGAATAAAGCTAAAGACCATAGAAGAATGAAGGCTGTGGAGGGAAGCATTCGAAAAATATTTCGAAACTTATGAATATCATCCGATGGTTCACTTAATGTTTTCCATAATAATGCTTGGCTGCATAAAGATAGGCTTATTCTGAAAAAACCAGCATGAAATCTACTTAATATTGATGAAAAATGATTCTTTTGTGTTACAAAAACTCTAGTAACGGGCAGAGATTGAGGTTCTTTGGTATCCATTATTTCATAGGAAATTGATAATGAATTAGTTTCACAAGTGAAATGGGGGGTATAAATAGGAAAATTTTTGCTTTGGTAGAAGAAAAAAATTATTCCCTGGGTCTCCACCATTTCCTTTTTAGTCTGTCTCAAAAAATTATTACCTTAAAATTTCCGTTTAACCCTTAATCAGATTAATGAGTTACAATTATATAAAAACCTAATGATTATTTTAGACCAGAAATTTCAAAATCTTACATTTATTTTAAACAAAATGCTAAATCAAATAGTGTCCCATAAAATGACAGAGGAGTTATAGTGGTACATAAGTAGTTTTTCGTTGAAGCACAGGTAGGAGAAAAGTCGGCTAACCATTGTGGACTTGTGTGTGGTTCATGAGTTGTTCTCAAGTCCTTTACAGCTAATGGGGACCCATTTTATCTAGTGACAAATCTCTAATTACTAGTAATAGTTAGGTACTATTCTAATTAATGAACAAACCCTGAGATTTAAGATAGAAATATACTGTTCTTTATTTTTTTTCTTTCTTATTTGGTGTGTAGTGGGATGATATATAATACTTGATCCAATTTGGGTAATTAGGATAGGAAGGAATGTCGTCCTAGTAATCATGCCAGTATCCCAAAGGGAAAAAAGTATAAAAGAAAAAGAAAAAAAAAACACGGTGTGATAAGTTTTTTATTTCCTCAGGTTCTAGTAATTACTCTTTCGAGGATGATTCAGGTGGGCAGATTCGCCTCTTCTAAGGAGGGAAATTCAATTCAATAGAGGTTATGAATCCTCAAGCACCAATTCTTGTATGAATATCATGCGCTGTGGTGACCAAACAAGACACGCTATTAGTTCAATTTGATATGACATAATACATAAATTTTATGCTTTTTGACTTGACTCAAATCACACCATTTTTAATTTTGGATGTACACAAATAAATATTTAAACTTGTATAAAGTTGAACAAGTAAACACACGTCTTATGTAGCATAATACGCGTAGGACGCAATGTAGAATAAGAATTGGCCATGTAGGACGAGACATATAGAACATTTGTGGCTACTTATTCAACTTTAAGTGTCTACTTGTGCACACCCAAAGTTGGAGATCATAGATGTGATTTGAGATTAACTTTTAGGGCATGTTTATGTAATGAAAAATATTATTCAAACACAATCTGTTTATCAAAAGCACTTTTCAAATGGATTTACCAAACATAAATTGTTTTTTCCAAAAGCATTTGTTTGAAAAGCTATTTTATAAAAGTGTTTCTTAAATAAACAGTTTTGTAATAACAATCCAAACGGGCGCTTAATTTTACAATTAAAAAGCAATGAAAGTCAATCTATCAATATTTATAAGGATCTTTTTGGTTATAAAATAATAAAATGTGAGTATCTTTTTTTTTTGAGAATAATTTTTTTCATTTATGTTTAAAATTTAATGTTTGACTTTAAAAACAGTTTTGAGTTTGTTTCCCAATAAAATTTACAGTTTTATGTGTAAAATGTTAAATACTTATTTTTCTACAAATTGAAAACATTGAAATATTATGTTATATATTTATGTAAAAGTTTTGACTCGGTACATATTTAAAAAAATAAAGAACTTTATATTGAGATAAAATATAGTATTTTATAATCCAAAACTTTGTGTTGTTATAAATTATTAATTGAGAGTAAAAATTATATATTATTTTATAATTAAATTATTAATAAAATAAAAAAGATGAAGCATCCCCTCTGATAAAGTATGCATATACTCTACCTTTCTCAAATCTCATATGTGATATTTCATGAGTAATGTTATTGTTCTAAATACAAAAATATGTCTTTTTTAAAATTTTTAAAAAGAAATCATAAATTTAAACGAATGAAATATCTATTAATATAAATAGGATCAATTCATAAATTTGGTGTAATTTTTATCTCAAATAATGATCAAAACTTTACGTGAACTTTTATGAAATCATAAAGAAAAAAATTATATTTTTACCGTACACATTTTTACATAAAAGAGCTATATAATTATCCTTTTTTTTATTTTTTATACTTACTTAACACAATTTATTTTACTTACTAAAACTCATTTAAATTATATAAATATATATTCTCCTTCTTAGTTATTGCTGTTATTATAAAATTAAAAAAATAAGGTTCCACAATTTATATATCAAAAAATTAATGGAGAATCACACGATCTTTATTTGTTGTGACTCTCCCATTGTAAATTTTTCTCAGCCTAAGGGGCAAGTAGTCAAAGACCTACTCTAATTAGGCCAAGCATTGTTGCTTTCACCGTGCGCGTGTATATGTGCACTTTCCTCTTTTTCATCTTTTTGGTGCCTGCTAATTTGCTACTTAGCAACCAAACTGAGAAAAAGTATTTGTACCGGTACAAAATATAGAGCAGTAAAGACAAAGCTACTTTAAGGAATGTTCAGTTGAGTCCAACTGTGTTTATGCTCCACACCCCCACTCCCCTTTATAGCATTTTGCTACATAGATTAGGCATAAATGCTCTTTGAGGGAATATTTTTGTTGTCCACTTATCAAACATTAAAAACTAAGTAAAAAATAACTTATTTTACTTGTATGTTAAGTACATTTCCTTCATTCTTAACACACCAATCATCTTAATCATAGTAAAGAATATTACTTTAATGTATACATTAAGTGCGTATAAATTTTTATCTAGAATATAGAGTTAACATATATGATGATATGTATACACCGAATTAATGTTCTTTATGATTACTTAATTAAGTGATTAAATTAAGTAAAATACTTGATAGTTAATCATGGTTAAGTAACATAAATTCTAAATTCAAATACATATCATGCATGTATTGATTAAGTGTATACACCAAGTGCTTGTAAATTTTAACTTCTGCCTAGCATTGTATTCATATTCCAATCTGATTGCTTTGTAGCGAGTATGTTAATGTTTCGGTTTGAATCAATTTTTTCTTTTAAAAAGAAAGTCGAACTAATTAAAGACCAATAGCACTATTTTCATATATCATACAATTTTCTCCACAAGGAAAAATAAAGTGGTACAAAACTTTTTTAGGTACTTCCATCGTCTTTGATCAGAAATACATACAAATTACAAAGTCATTAATGAATGTCTAAACTAGTACTTGTTCCTTTACTAATTTTACGTATGTACATGTTTGTTCTAAGAATTTGAACAAAACAATACAAACGAAGAATTAATTGAAAAATAGTTTCAATTATACTATTGACTATTGTGAAGGGAGCCTTGAAGTAACTGGTAAAGTTGCTTTCATATGCCCATGTAAGGCTGCGTACAATAGACCTTGTGCTTCGATCCTTTCTTTGATTCCGCGCATAACGAAAGCTTTGGTGCACCAGATTGTCTTTTCTATACAATTGACAACCGTTTATTACTAGTGCAGTGCATTGAATCATCACCATCGCTAGGTAAAAATGAATTGGAATTAAATGCAGTAAAAATCATCAAGACAAGTGATACTATCACTGACAGTCCAGAAAGAAGCAGCATTAATATGTGGGAAGCAGTGTTCTTTATTTCTTGAGCATATTTAGTTGATGCTATTGCCATCACTGTTAAAGGGAAAGAATATGCCCACCATGATACATTGAATTTCTTCATTGATCTCTTGAATAAGGCTGGTCTTGATATCTGTACATTAATTTTCAGCAAATAAGGAAATAATTTGATGATATAATTCTAAATAGAGTTGATTTTTCACATGATGATTGAACTATTGGTTGAGACAATCACTTTCTTTGTTGAAGTTATTAAAATCAAGAAAAAAGGTGTGACTTTAGAAATAATAAGAAATAATAAGAAGTAGTTGAGTGACTATATGAAAAATCAACCCTTAATACATAATTACTCCTTTAACTTTTATTTGTCACTTTAGCATACAAAAGAATAATTTCTTTTCCTATTTTCCCCTTAATATTTACTATACATTTTCAATTTTCAAATCTATTGAAAATATACACCAATTGATATAAATATTATAGTAGTAAATATTTCAAAAAAATGTTTCTTCCTATTTTTTGGTAACTTCTTCATTCTAATTTTACACATACAGGTTTAAGACCCCAATATTAGACAATATTGTGGTATATTTTACATATCTTTTTTAAGATCATAAAAGTCAAAAGTTTTATTATTTAATTTTAAAACTTTATATCAAATTAAAATCAGACAAATAAATTAAAAAGAAAAAATATTTTTACAAATAAAGACCAAAATCTATTATAAGGAAGTAAAAATGAATGAAAGAACGAACCATTAATCTAGATGAGAGAACTAGACAAGTAGACAACTCATAAATCTTAGTGGTGCCTTAGGTTGACAAAAAGAACACATTCATATTAAAGATGATACTGATGGTTATGAGTTGAAGAAGGGTTGGTAGCCAACAACATCATGCCGTACAATGGATAAAATGACGACTACAAAATCTTGAAAATGCAAAAGCCAATTCGAATACTTCTTAGGTAAATTATTTGGAGGATGTGCGGATAACTAACTTATGAAATAAATATAATGAATCTATTTTTTTTTATGCGCGAATATTTCTTAAATTTTGTTTCAATTTTTTTTAATGATTTATTCTTTTCGTATGATGTATTCATTAATTTGTTTGGTTCATTATTTTATCCTGTAGTAACTGGAGAGTTACAAATTTCTGTATAATAATTTATCTTAACTGTACTGTAATGTATATCTAATTCTAGATTTTCAATATTGTTTATTATCTTGTGTTGTTCTTCTCGTAGTGAGTTTTTTAAATTATTTAAACTATCACATGTACTCTTTTCTAAATTTTTTAAGGTTTCTTCTATCCATATTAATTTTTCTTTTAGATTTTCTATTATTTTTCTAATTCAGTTTCTATAATTAATTTCATTACTTAGATTATCTTGATTTTCTCTAGTTTTTCTAATATATTCTAACATCCCTTAATCTGAATAATATTCTTCTGGGTAAATTTCTTCGTATAACTGTTCTAGCCAATTTATGGTTTCAATTTCATAGTCTATTACTTTTTCTAATATTATTTTCTTAATATCTATAATTTCTATATCTTTAAATATATATAAGATTAAAACTTTAAGATAGTCTAGATGATCTATTTTTTAAAATTGATTTTACTATAATATTTTGTAGTTGATTGTTTTAGCCTTAGTAGTTCTTGCATATTTTTATTAAGAAGTTCTATATATTTTATATCTTTATTTTCCATGTATTTGTCCATATTTATTTTCATCTATTTTTCTAGTAACTGTATGTTTCTCATATCTTTTTCTAAAAATTTTATGTAATTTATCATGATAAGTATTTGTAAGAGTAGTTAGGTAGGTATGGTATATAATTTACTCTAGTCATGTAATATTCACCAAATGCTTTTTCCAATATAATTTTTCTTATATCTACTACTTTTATATCCTTAAGTGCATACAAAATAAGTACTTTAAATTTGTCTACCATCACATCAGATAAATTATCATTCATTTTCATAAAATTTTTTTTTTCAAAATATTCCCTTCAAGTATGTACATAACAAAATATGGTCATCTTAGATTACTATATACTAGATTATTCGTAAATAACATGTTCTTCGGTCACTATTAGCATGGTAATTTGGATACTTTTTCCCTTAAACAACGCCTTTATTCTGGTTACTCCCCGCCACGGCTTCTTGCCTCATTGGTTTCACCTTTAGGATGACATAGTTCTTAGGGATTTTTCTCCGTTTCCTCTTTGCTAATAAACTTCTTAACATATTATTCTTCGAATAATTCTACTATAAAGTAACTAATATAAATTTATTTTATCATATCATGACGCAACTCTTCATCTCTCTACTGAGCTAGATGGTACACCCTATAATCTGTAATTCCATGGGCTATATGGAATCTGCCCTTGACTCGGCAGCCAATCCCTCAGCCTAAGTTTTTTGTAAGGGCTGGAGTCTTTGTATCTCTACTACTCTACAAGGCCATCGCTAATGTATAATCCTCTATCTCAGGGCAACATAAAACCCGTGTCAGTAAATTATGGGTTTGGGCTATGAGTTCTCATGTCTTCTTTGGGTAACCATCTAACTCTCTTAAGCCCCATTTTAGACTCTTAAAATCATGCTTTCTTCTTATAACTATTTCTCTTTTATTTTGTTTAGGGAACATCATAACAGGGTATCTTTATACCTATATTTGCAAGTCGTTCATTTCATACCACAACATCTCTACTACCCTTCTTATTTTAAAGCATGCTATTGACCACGCAAAAAATATAAAAATCAGACGAGAGTTCATACTTTAAAAGCACTTAAAAACAAAACACTTTCTCTCTTCAATACTTTTTCTACGGTTGTCATATCTTTTATCAATTACATACATCTCTATATTGGGAACATGGCCATTTATAAATCAAGGAAAACACCTTCTCATTATAAAAATAGTACAATTCATACATAATAGTAAACCTTCAAACTTAAGCTTTTAGCTAACCGTATAATCTACCCACAACATGAAAAAACAATGGTTTTAATAATAAGAGAGGAAATACATACATCATGCTCTCATTTAACTTCTCAAACTTAATATCACATGAACACATTAAAACATTTCAGATTTAGGGTACAGCACCACAATTTCTTCAAGACTTCAACATAAAATGAGATTTTTAATTCTTGTTCATCAATACTTTCGAAACCTATTTTGTATACATAAGAATATACTCTTTAGAGATAGTTTAAAATAGTAAATCTATGCCCATGAGGTTTAGGATAGTCCCATGTACCTTAGATTGATGGAAATGTTGAGAAACTTTGACTCTTGAAGCTTAATCTCTCAACCCTAGGTTGTTTTCTCTTCTTATGCTTAAGTAAGATAAACTAGGGATATTTGTCAGTGATAAAACGTGAATAATGACCTCAATTTCATCTATAAATGTTTAGGGATAGTTATGGAACTTGAAAGGACCTTATTGCCCTCAAATTAACACAAAAATGGAGCATTTACACAGCTATGCCATTAGCCATATGGCGCACAGCCCATGGACTAGCACCTAGGTGGGAGACGCATGCCCCATTGCCTAGAAACCACATGGGCAACACACACCCCATTGCCTAGTAACCAAGTAGGTGACGCACGCCCTATTGCCTAGCAATTCCATTGGCGGTAGGTAATGGAAATGCGATACACGACCATTGCATGGACCCTTTCTTACGACACACACTTAGTTTTGAGGTCCTACAATACCTCTAAAATCTCCTAAACTGTATATACATGGTCTACCATCAATACGGGGGTCCTAAAGGTCATTCTAAATGCATTAATAGACCGTTACATCTGCGGAGTATTACAAATTCTTAGTCTAGTAACATCAAAGAGACACTAAAAAAGATTTTGGCCAATTAACAACAGATGACTACTGAAGTAAAACATCATCTAGTGCTCAGCAAAAGTTGGAGCAATAGTTAGACAACTAGCCCAAACATATAATACCAGGACTCCAGGTGGTTTGCCAAGAGATAGTAAACCTCAAAATAAAATTGTGGAAATTACTTTAAAGGAGTGATAAAGAGCTTAGTGACATACTTCCAGAGAAAAATGAGGAGGGACATATAGAGTTGGTTCCAGAACAGGTTTCACTGAAAGATATTGATAATTTGGGAAAGTCTGAGTACCCAAAACTTAAGTTGCTAAGCAAGTGTAGGAAATACCACCAACACCATTCTAGCAGAGGATGAGAAAGGACAAAGAGGATGCTTGTTTTAAGATTGTAACACCTTGGGAAAACACCGTGGGCGCTACACGGTACTTACAGTCTCGAGGGACCATAAGCTAACCCATATGCTGGTAACTACCATGAGCAATGAATTAAAACTGATATTAAGAGATCATATATAGAATATAACTGAGGAATGCCATAAGGTTTTAAGTCATAAATATGATAAAGCCTATAAGACAAAAAAGATAATACTGATAAGAAGTCTGACAATGTCAAATGAAATCTGAGAACTGATTAACTGTCTAAAATATCCAAAGACCTCTAAACTGATTAAATAAGAGTTGATGGGACAAACCCCAACTAACTCCATCTAACTACCATACTAAAAACATGAAAATAAACATAGTTTGTCCTCGAAATATGAGGACTCACCACTACTACGATAGATAATCTGGAAAGTCTAAGTGCGATCCAGGAACTGAGCATTCGAACCTATGATATGATACATCATAGTGCAAGAAAACGAGTATACGATTAGTACTTTGAATGTACTGGTATGCTAAATGAGGTAGGCTGATATGCATGGTTTCATGTGCATAAATAATAACTGACTGAATAAATATCATTGAATACTAAATAGAACACATGAAATCTATAAATTCTGAAGATGGGTGACCAAGCATAAACATGTTCTGAATATAATTTGTAAACTAAAATAATGAAATTTGATAACTGAATAACTGATATCTTCATGCTATGGTCATGCAACTAAAACTAAATTACTGAGCTAATTTCTGGACTAAGACTGTGGGAGCTATCATCTAACTAACATGCCCAAATGAGCAATGTGGGGTCTAATTTATGACCACAGTTGGAAGGGTATCAATACTGTTCCATGGGTACTAACACTGGCTGTGTTGATCCACTAAAATGTTATCCTAAAGGACTGAGGGTCACCCTCAAATGGCGGGTGAGCCCCCATCGTTGGGCTTGCTCGGTGCTAAATCTTACTTCCAACTAAACTAACTTGGAATACTGAATTGTTCTAAGTTTAACTGATTATGATAATTGACTAAATTGATTGCTCATAACAGATTTTGAAACTATTCTGAAGGTACTGAAACTAAGTAAACAACTATATTTTTGGGTATTCATAACCCTCCAGGACTAGATAGCAATAATAGTAAAATAATACTAAAACTTGGGGGAGATAATATGAATGCATCATTCAAAATTCATTCTTGTAGGTATTTCATCAAACACTTGATGTTCATAGTTTAAGCTAAGCATGGGAATAGTTTAAAGCTTGTATAAATAGCATGGCTTTAACATCATGATCACTAATTAAAGTTTAAATCAGTGAATATCAACATTATGACACATGGGGTTTAATGTCAACAACAATTTCATATAAACATGGTAAGGAACTACAATTCATGGGATTTCTTAGTAAAAATCACAATTTAAGATCATAATAACTTGTAGTGATCATAGCTTTGAATCTAAAATTGGATACTTGGACTCTATGGGTAAATGAAACCCATAGATGAACACTTAACATACCTGGGTTGATGAATTTGTGAGAATTATTGTGAATCTTAAGATTTGATCTTGAACTTTGAAGGCTAGGGTTTTTGTTCTTGAAAGAAGGCTACTTTAATTGAGAGAATTGTGAAATAATGAGGAAATAATGCTCTATTGTTACTTAAATCCCATGTCTTGACTGAATGAGTGAAAGGAAAGGTCTTAAATGCCCTTGGATAAATTAAAACTCAAAACTGGAAATCTCAATTTTTGATACCTTGCACGATATGGTGTAATAACGTCAGGCCACTGGAAAAGGGACCATCATGAACTGGAACCTTGGATAGATGCGACACCATCGCGGTACCCCACTGAACGAGAATTTGGCCCTTGGCGCGATATGGTGCTATCGCACTGATCCACTGGAAGAGGACAAATGGGAAATAGCACATTAGCACAACATGGTGCTTATCGCAATGGCACACTGGAAAATGACAAATGTGAATTTTTCCATCACTATGACGTAACCTTATCACGTTGGGCTACCATTTCACATTAAAAAAATCATAACTTCTCACCCGAGTATTGAATTTGGGCGAAATTAGTATCATTGGAAAGCTAATTCAATTTTCTACCATTTGGTGGGACTTGAAATTGAATATTCTAAGTAGAGCAAAGGATATGCTCATTTGAAGTCGACTAAAGCAATATTCTTCTCGAAAACTCAATCGGTAAGGACTATTTTGATTTGTCCTACAACTGGAGTTATTTGAGACCTTAATATACATCAAACTAACTCATAAAACTATCAAATAACCATAATCTAGTATGCATGAGCTCAACAAGATGCTAATATTGGTTTGCATTTTTAGGGTATTATAATATCTCCTCGTTGGGAACATTCGTCCTCGAATGAGACTGGTTAAGATGAAAACACTAAGGAACTAAGATTACATGCTAAATATACATGATGATAACATGATTACATGACTGATTCTAAAATATGATTTATGTCTAAACTGGTTTTGTGAATTCATGATTGACATGAGAATGATATGTAACTGAAACTGAGCATGGGAATGAGAAATTTTAAGAAGATTGTTACCTTATGGTGAGTCTGAGTTTGCGAAAATAAGATGAGGGTACTTGGTCTGTATATCTATTTCTATTTCCAAAGTGGATCCCTTAACGGACTGATTCTGCCAAAGAACTTTGACTAAGGGAACTTCTTTGTTCCTTAGTCTACGAATTTATCGATCAACGATCTCGACTAGAACTTCTTCGTAAGAAAGGCTATTTTAAACATCTATGCGTTCTAAGGGAACAACTATGGGTGGGTCACCAATGGAATTTTTTAGCAAAGAGATATGGAATACTGGGTGCATTGATGCTATGTCTACAAGCAACTCAAGATCATATGCCTCCTTTCGAAAATGGCTCAAGATTCTGTAAGGACCAATATATCGGGGACTAAACTTCCCTTCTTACCAAACCTCTTCAATTCCTTCATGGGAGAGATCTTCAGATATACAAAATCACTAATCTTAAACTTAAGATATTTTTTTCTCAAATCTGCATAAGATTTCTATCGGCTTTGGGCTGCCTTAAGCCTCTCCCCAATCAACTGTACTTTCTCTAATGTATCAAACACCTAGTCAGGCCCTATCAAAGTGGTTTATCCTACTTCAAACCAACCAATCAGAGATCTATATTTCTTTCCATATAGAGCTTCAAACGGAGCCATCTAAAAAATTGAATGATAGTTGTTATTATACTTGAATTCCACCAAAGGCAAGTGTTCTTCACAACTGCCCTTAAAGTCAACAACACACACTCTCCACATATACTCAAGGGTCTGAATGGTCCTCTCTTCCTGACCATTTTTCTGAGGGTGAAAGACTGTACTAAGGTAAACATGGGTACCAAGACACTTTTAAAAAGCTTTCCAAAAGTGAGAGGTAAAATGAGTATCTCTGTTTAAAATAATGGACAATGGAACACCATGCAACCTAGCAAACTCTCTAATCTAAAGCTTGGCATAGTCCTCGACTAAATAAAAAGGATGAACTGGCAAGAAATGGGCTAATTTGGTCATCCTATCCATAATGACCTAAATTAAATCATGCTGTTGACAAGTACAAGGAAATTCTGTCACAAAGTCTATGTTCACTTCCTCCCATTTCCAAGTGGGAATACTAAACTTCTGCATAGACCCACTTGGATTCTGATGCTCAATCTTAACCTGCTGACAAGTGGAGCACTTAGACACAAACTCTACAATATCTTTCTTCATCCCACTCCACTAATAGATTTCCCATAGATCGCGGTACATCTTTGTGGCCCTTTGATGAATCGAGTAATATGCATTATATGCTTCTGCAAGAATTCGCTGTCTTAACTCATCAAAACAAGGTACACATAATCTACCCTAGAAACGCAACAGCCCATCTACCTCTTGGGAGAAAACTTCTACTTTTTGATCTCTAGCTGACTCCTTTAACTTTACCAAACTAGGATCCCTATCCTACTTTTGTTTCACTTTAGCAACCAAAGAAAATTCCAAACTATTCTGAACCCAAACGCTACCCTCATATGAATCAACCAATCAAACACCTAATCTAGAAAACTGATCAACTTCTTTTGATAACTTCTTCTCATCCTCAATATGAGCAACACTACCCATAAACAATCTACTTAGGGCATCTGCCACTATAGTGGCCTTGCCTGGATGGTACAAAACACTTATATCATAATCTTTTAGAAACTCTAACCATCTTCTTTGATGTAGATTCAAATCCTTCAGCACAAATACGTACTGCAAGCTTTTATGACCTGTGATCACCTTAACATATACTCCATACAAATAGTGCCTCCAAATCAGTAAGGTAAACATAATAACTGCTAACTCAAGGTCATGGGTAGGGTGATTCTTTTCATGGGGCTTGAGCTCTATATAGGCATAGGATATAACTTTACCCTTTAGCATTAATACACACCCCAAATCAACTCTGGAAGAATTATAATACATAATAAACCCATCTGAACCATTTGGCAATGTCAAGACTGGGGCTGTGGTGAGTCAAGTTTTTAACTCCTGAATTTTTTTCACAAGAATATGATCACTGAAACTTAACTTTCTTCCGAGTCAATTTGGACATGGGGGATGTAATAGACAAAAATCCTTCAACAAACCATCAGTAGTATCTAGCCAAACCCAAGAAACTCCTAATATCTGATAGATAGATGGGTCTGTGCCAGTTTCTCACTGTATTGGTCTTTTTAGGATCAACTCTAATGCCATCACCGAAAATAATATGGCAAATAAAAGCTACTAATCTTAGCCAAAATTCACACTTACTGATTTTAGCAAACAACTGATGGGCTCTAAGAGTCTGTAATACTATCCTGAGGTTGTCTGAATGATTATTTTCTTGATGATAATAGACAAAAATGCCATCAATGAAGACTATGATGAACATGTCCAAGTACTATTTGAACACTCTATTTATCAAGTCCATGAAAGTTGCTGGGAAATTTGTGAGGCCAAAGAACATGACTCGAAACTCAAAGTAACCATATTGAGTTTTGAAAGCTATTTTTGGAATATCACATTCTCTGACTCTGAGCTGATGGTAGCCGGATATGAGTTCTATCATAGAAAAATAACTGACACCTAAAGTTGGTCAAAAAATTCATTTATTTTGGGAAGTGGATATTTGTTTTTGATTGTGACTTTAATCAACTGACGGTAGTCAATACACATTCTAAGAAAACTGTGTTTCTTACGCACGAACAAAACTAGTGCGCCCCACGAGGAGATGCTGGGCCTGATGAATCCCTTTTCTAGGATATCTTTCAACTATTCTTTCAACTTTTTACGTTCAGCTGGAGCCATTTTATCAGGAAGAATAGAGATAGGCTGAGTATCTGGAAGAAGGTCTATTCTGAAGTCAATTTCTCTTTTAGGAGGAACTCTGAGAAGATCTTTAGGTAACACGTTTGGAAATTCCCTCACTACTAAAACTGACTCAAGATTAGGAGTCTCAAAATTAGCATCTTTGACTCAGACAAAATGATAAATACACTCCTTGGCTATTATCTTTCTCTCTTTAAGGTATGAAATAATCTGACCCCTAATAGTTTTATACTACCCCTCCATTCTAGTACTGGTTCATTTGGAAATTGAGAATTAACTACTTTTTTCTGCAATCAACTAAAGCATAGCATGAGTGGAGCCAATTCCTGCTGAGAATGATGTCCAAATCTGTCATCTCTAATTCCACAAGATCAACTAAAGTGACCTTCTAAGATATTGTGATCGGACAATTCCTGAATACCTATCTGTCTATAATAGAGACACCTACTAGGGTAGATACTAAAAAAAGCTCTGCTAAGATTTTGAGACTACTCCAAAGTTGATGTCTATATAAGGGGTTACAAAAGAAAGAGAAGCTTCAGAGTCTAATAAAGCATAAACATGTAAATGAAAGGACCTATAATGTACCAGTAACCCTATCAGGATATTTTTCCTAATCTTATTGAGACTGAATGACGTACAATCTATTTGGATGCTGACCGTTGGTAGCACTGGAATTGGCACCCTACTAAGTCGGGCGGCTGACTAGAGTTAGGTGACTATTGGAATGACCCTATTGACCATACTTTAGACAATCCCTAACTCTGTGTCCTGGATCGGCTTACCCAAAACATACATCACTATCGATTCTACAAATATCCTGATGGTTTCTACTATATTTTTGGCAAAGAGGATTCATACGACCACTATTAATACTGCCTTGAGACTTAGAGCCTGGCGCCCTATCCCTATTGGCATTTCTAAACTTGGGCACTAGCTGAAGATAGAGATAGAACTAAAGATTTTGGGCAAAACTAAGGATGGTTACCACTTTTTGACCTTGGCTGATTGAAATTAAAGCTACTTATTCTAACCTTCTTATTCTCCCTCCATCTCTCCTTAGTCTTCTACTCCTTAATCTATTGAGCATGGAACATAAGCCTAGATATGTCCATCTCCTTAATCAACATTGCAGTCTTACACTCCTTGACCATACTGTCAGATACACCAGTTATGAACTTACTAATCTTACACCTGCTATCAGCTACCACATAAGGAGCATACCTAGCTAACTGAGTAAACTTGAGGTAATACTCCTTCACACTTATGTTGCCCTGCCTCAAGTTAATAAACTCTAACACCTTGGCTTCTCTCAACTTCAATGGAAAGAAACTATCTAAGAAGGCAGTAGCAAACTCTTCCCATTCTATAGGCCTTGCATCTGTGCCTCTATCTACCTTTCACTACTTAAACCATGTATGAGCTATATAGTACAACTGATAGGTATATAGATCAACACTCTCACTAGTAGTTACCCATACAATATCTGTTACTTTTTATACCATGTCTAAGAATTCCTATAGATCCTCTTCAGATTTGGATCCTAAAAATAGAGTAAGATTTATTTGGGTAAAGTCTTAAATCCTAGATGCGGCATTATTAACCACTGGGTTGGTAAGAACAATGACTAACTGAAAATTCTGAGCAGCTACAGAATGGGCTAGAGTAGTGAATGAAGCTCTGAACTCTACATTAGAAACATGCTCGTTCAAAGGATCTTCCTGAATAGGTAAAGGTACTGGCTGGTTTACGTTTCTTCTTCCATTTTTCTTTCTAGGAGGCATGTTCTATAAATGAAATGGAGAATAGACTAGATAGATAGTTTATCATGAGCTCATGTTCAGTCGCATGATATGAACACTGAAAGAAGGAAAACATTTCTTAAAACACCTCATAGCCTCTTGTCCATAAGTGTGGTGTACTTCACACCCATGTATAATACTCTACTTAACTCAACTTTCAGACTTCCTAGGATACTTTAAAACCTTAGGTTCTGATACTAAGTTTGTAACACCCAGAGAGTACACCCTGGGTGCCACATGGTGTTTATAGTCCCAAGAGACCACAAGTTAACCCATGAGCTAGTACCTGCTGTGAGCACTAAATTAAAACTAATATCAAGAGATCATATGTGGAATATAACTGAGGAATTCCATAAGGTTTTAAGTAATAAATCTAATAAAGTCTACAAGACAAAATTGATAATACGGATAAGATGTCTGACAATGTCAACTGAAATTTGAGAATTGACTAAATGTCTGATATAACCAAAAGCCTATAAACTGACTGAATAAGAGTGATGGGACATTCCTTAACTAACCCTATCTAACTACTAAACTTAAAACATGAAAATGAAAATAATATGTCCTTAAAATATGATTGATAACCTGGAAGGTCTAAGTGAGATCTGGGAACTGAGCGTCCGAACCTATGATATTATACATCATAGTGCCAGAAAAGAGTATGAGATCAGTACTTTAAATGTACTGGTATGCTAAATGAGGTAGGATTATATGCATGGTTTCATGTGCATGTATCATAACTGACTGAATAAATAGCATAAAATACTGAATAAAACACATAAAATCTGTAAATATTGAAGATGTGTGACAAAGAATAAACATATTACAAATATAATTGGTAAACTAAAATATTGAAATCTAATAACTGAATAACTGATATCTGTATACTATGGTCATGTAACTAAAACGGAAGTACTGAGCTAATTTCTTAACTGAGACTGTGGGAGCTATCATCTAACTGACATGCCCAAAGGAGCAATTTAGTGTCCAACCTGTGACCCCAGTTAGAAGGGTGTCAGTACCGTGCCATGGGTATTAACACTGGTAGTATGGATCAACTAAAATATTATCCCAAAGGACTGAGGTTCACCCTAAGTGGTAGGGCTCTAATGAGATCAAACCTCAACTGGCAGGTTAACATCTCAACCTAATCTAGCTATGTAGTTTTGGAATGTGGGAACTATTACTAAATGTCACACCCTCAAATGACGGGAGATCCCCCATCCATGAGTTCTCTCAGTGGTAAATCCTACTCCTAACTAAATTGACTTGAAATACTAGACTGTTCTAAGTTTAACTGATTATGATAATTGACTGAACTCATAATAGATTTTGAAATTATTCTGAAGGTACAGAGACTAAGTACACAAATATATTTTTATGTATTCATAACCCCCAGGACTCGATAGCAGTAATAGTAAAATAATACTAAAACATGGATGAGATAATATGAATGCATCATTCCAAATTCATTCTTGTAGGCATTTCATCAAACACTTGATGTTCATAGTTTAAGCTAAGCATGGAAATAGTTTTAAGCTTGTAGAAATAGCATGGTTTTATCATCATGATCGCTAATTATGGTTTAAATCAGTGAATATCAACATTAAAATACATGGAGTTTAATGACAACAACAATTTCATGTAAACATGGTAAGGAATTACAATTTATGGGTGTTCATGGTAAAAATCTCAATTTAAGATCTCAATAACTTGTAAAGATCTTATCTTTGAATCTAAAATTTGATTCTTGGCCTCCATGGATGAAGGTAACCTATATATGAACACTTAACATACCTGAATTAATTAATTTGTGAGAATTGATGGTGAATTGTTGAGATTTGATCTTGAACTTTGAAGTCTAGGGTTTTTATTCTTGAAAGAAGGCTACTTTAGAGAATTGTAAAATAATAAGAAAATAATGCTCTATTAGGACTTAAATCCCATGTTTTGACTGAATGAGGTAAAGCAATAGGACTTAAATGCCCTTGGATAAATTAAAACTCATAACTGGAAATCCTATTTTTAACCTCCGATGTGACGCGGTGCAATCGCGTCGGGCCTATTAAAAAGGGAATATTTTAAACTGGAACCTTGTCATAATGTGACGTCATAGTGGAACCCCACTGAATACAAATTTAGCCCTTCGCGCGATGCGGCGCTATCGCGCTGATCCACTAGAAAAAGAACGAACACAAAATAACACATTAGTAAGATGCAGTTCTTATTGATGTGTGAGCAAATTCTAACATATTTGAGGCTTTTAATTGAGAATAATTGCAAAGTCTTAAGCAACTTTTGTCATTTTTATCTGTGTTGATATTGTAGTAAAAGTCAAGATGCAAGAAAATCAACAATAATGGAAGTAGAAGAGTTGATCTTTGAGCAAGTAGAGCGGGAAGTATAGATGACAACTTGTCTGATAAGTCGTCAGCCTTATGATAAGTTATCAGTGTTGTCGTCAGCCTTAGATAGAGAGTGGGATTCAGCTGGAAGAAGTAACGATGACCTGTGATAAGCCGTCAGGGTCGTCATTAGGCATAGGTGCAGAATGGGACTTGAAGTGAAGAAGTGACGACAATTATAATAAGTCGTAAAATTTTTGATAAGTTTTAAGAATCATCATCGGTTATAGACAGTGTAGGGAAGTTGGATCAGAAGTGTGATGACATTCCCTGATATGCCATTAGGAACGCCATCATCCCAAGGTAGAAATCATAAAAGTGGAAGAGGACCTGGCGACAATTTTGATAAGTCATCAGACTCTTCATAAGCTGTCAGAGTTTCATCGTCAACCTAAGGCAGAAATTGTCAAACTTGGAGAAGAATCTAACAACATTTTTGATAAGTCGTTAGACTCCTGATGAGGCATCATACTGCTTCGTCACCTGTGCGATAAAAGATCTATAATCTATGATTTATTTCCATTATTAGGCTGAAGTATTTAAGGCATAATTTTGGGGTTTTCTAAGGATCTAAAACTTCATATTTTCATCAAGTTTTCTCTCTAGTTTTCTCTGTAACATTACAGTTTACTTTTGGAGAAATTATTATTACTCTTTTTTTAGAATTTTCTACTGTGATCAAATCTGAGAAATACTTGTTGCTATTCAACTTGCTGTAAGTTAATCTATCAAATTATGAATTCAACTCGTTGTCTTGTGTATTATATTATGAGCAGCTAAATTCCCTTAACCCGAGTTGTGGGATCTATGGGTTTGGGTTTGTAATGTAACTAAGTGTTCCAAATTCTAACGGTGGTAGAAAATTCTTATTAATTCCATTATTTTATATTCTTGCTTACTAGTGATTTGCTTACGATAAGAAATCAACCCTAGTAAGAATAAAATTATCAACAAGGACTTGGAAGCATCAAACTTCTATTTAATAATTAATGCTGTAACAAGATTAATTAACTTCTGCACCAGCTGCAGCGTAATGCTAATAGGAACTGTCCATTTCGAGGAAGGCAAGATCACTAACCGGTCTAGTATGAACTAAATGATGTGATGATGGAATGGATGAAGCAGGTGCAAAGGGTGAAATTATTCCTCCATCGTTAGCACCTGGGGTGAAATTCAACATATTCACTCCTTCATCTGAAGGGGTAATTTAATGGCCTTTTGGGGATGATTAGAACTTGCATCTGGTGAACTTTGTCACCATTTATTAATCTTTTGATAACCCAGGAGTGGGTCAAAATGCTATCCATTTGAGATTATTTTCGTTTTCTCTTTCTGAGGAGGCAACATTGTGGCTTAATGAGTTGACACCTGATTCTATTACTAACTGGAGGCAGTTGAAAGGAACTTTCCTAGAAAGGTTCTTTCCACCTTCCAAGAATGTACAGTTGAAGGATGAGATCAGTAACTTTAGACAGCTCCCAGCTGAATGCTTGTATAGTTGAATCTGATGCAGTGTCCGAACCACACCATGACGGATATACACTTGATGGAGACTTTGTACAGAGCTCTTAAATCTGAGATAAAACCAATTGTATATAATGCTGCTTGTAGTTCGTTTGTTGATTTTACATTCCTAGAGGCTTCAGAAATGCTAGAGAGAATGACCAAACAGAGTCAGGCGTGGCATACCAGAGACTTTGTGGTAGCAAGCCCCATTTTTTCTGTTGGTATGTCTGTGTAACAATGTAAAAGAGATGAAGAGCATGATCAAGACATGGTTCACCTTAAAATGTAGATGGATTTTCTACCCAAGCATTTACTATCAGGTAAAACTAAGAAAGTGAAGGCTGTGGGATTACAGGGAAAAGTGGAGTCCGACTCAAAAGAAGATTCGAACTATGTAAATAATTAGGGGGTTTCCATGGAAATATCCAAGAAAATTAATGTCGGACTTATTATGACAAGGCTGTATAAAAAAACCAGGAACAAGGAAATTTGAGAAGCAATAATGATAGGAGCGGGTTATATATCCCTTTTGGAAATCGTGAGACTACTACAACAATTTTTAAAAAGATGTCCATGGAGGACATGATGGCTAAAATGTTAGAGGGAGTGGAGGATACCAACTCAGGGGTGACTACCATGAAGACCGATATGTCCTCTATGAGTCAGTTGGTAAACTCGCATTCCACTTCGATCAAATAGCTGGAATAAAAAATAAGCCAACTCTCTGCATCTCTGAACTAGAGAAAGAGGGAAATGTTACCTAGTGATACAATTCAGAATCCACGAAATAATGGCCTATGTATAACGATTACCACTAGAAGTGGTAAGAAATTACCTGGGCCTTTTGTGGGCAAAGGTGGAGTTGAAGATATGATTGAAGTATATGGTGAGCTTGAAAAAGATAATCAAGTGGAGTCTAAGAGGCTGGATGACATTGATATCCCTTCTAATCATTAGCAGGTTGATGAGTTGGAAAAAGGCAAAGAGAAGGAAAACGAAGTAGTGGTGAAAACTCTCCCAAGACCACCACCACTCTTTTCTCAAAGATTAAAGAAGAAGGTTGATGACACAAATTTTAGTAAATTCATGGAAACGTTGAATCAGTTAACAATAAATGTTCCTTTAGTAGAGGAACTCAAGAAAATGCCAGGGTATGAAAAATTCATGAAGAATGTTATGACGAAGAAAAGAGCAATGAGCTATGAACCTTAGGATAATATCCATCATTGTAGTGCTTTTTCTACGAGGTCCTTGGTGCAGAAGAAGGCAAACCCAGGAGCATTCACTATTCCATGTACAATCGGGCCTCTAAACTTTTCTAAGGCCCTATGTGATCTGGGAGCGAGCATAAATCTAATGCCACTAGCCGTGTATAAAAAGACAGGTTTAAGGGATCCTACCCAGACAAGCATGCAGTTGGAGATGGTGGATAGGTCTATAAAGCGGACAGTAGGAATATTACATGATGTATTGGTAAAGGTGGTCGACTTTATACTTCCTTCTGATTTTGTAGTCCTAGATTATAAGGTTTACTTTGAAGTACCTATCATTTTAGGTAGACTATTCCTTGAGATTGGGAGAGTGGTAGTGGACATGGAGCTGCATGAGTTGAAGTTCAGGTTCAATGACAAAGAAGCAAGATTCGAAATGCACTCATCCATGACACAACAAAAGAAGATGAGTGTCTTCTCAATCGTGAATATGTTTTATGAAGATGGGAAAGAGGTAGCAATATGGTATCTTGACAAAGTCTGAGTATTCAAGATAACCTAGTCATGCCACGACATTAAATCAGGTGCTACATGGGTAATAACCCATGATCCCCACTCTTGATCTACTCCAGGTATACCCTAACCCTTAGTTTAGTTTTTCTTAGAGTTTAAGTTGAAGGTGTAGGGTGAGTTATTGTTGTAGCATTTTGTAGTTGATTAGGAGAAATACAAGTACCCGAGGCAGTTAACATGGTTTTGTTATTTTGTGAACAACTCTCAAATGGTTTGATTGTTTAACTGTGTGATTTGCATCTAATTGTGAACACTGTGAATCTTGTTATGGTATTAGTTCTAGTGACTTGATAATCATTGCTAAATAATTGCATGAACTGGATAAGTAGTAACTTGTGATATAGTTGTGTGCCATGTGCGTATGAGTTCTTACTTAAGTCCCTTTGTATGTTGAATCAAGAACTTACCCAGTTAGTCTTACCTAGGTTGAAGGATAAAGGTTAGGAAAGAATCATAGGCCATTTTGATATTAGCCCACTTTTAGCCTAAATGACCTTCCCGGTATGCATAATATCCCTTGATCCATATTTTGACACTAAATAGCCTATTTCTTTTTGTGATTCCTATCACCATCCTATTTATATCATAATAAACCTATTTAGGCCCGGTCCTCCTTGGACATTGTGCACCTTGACTTAGGAAAATTGCCTAAGTTGAGGGTGGCTATCATAGGGGTGCATTATGTAAAATGAGTATGGAGAAAGGTAGAATAAAAGAAAAAAATAAAAAGATGGCTGCGGTGGAAAAGACCAAGAAAAGAAAAGTTGTGAAAAAAAGTGATTGTAGAAAAGACCGCACCCATATTGAATATGTGTGATCAAGAAAAGAGAAGAACAGAAAAATTTTAATAAGTGAGACCCCAGAAGCTAGTGTAGTGTCAAGGAGGCTTAGTCACTTTAAATATCATCGAGTATCATACCATCCCCTAGCCTATATTAAAAGCCAAAGAGAAGACCTATAGTGATCCTAGCTAACCTGCCTTAAAATTTTGGTAATGAAAATAAGGGCAGGCCTATGGTATTTGGCATACATTGATTGGAACTTCATTCTGAGAGTGAGCGTCTTTTGATTGCCCCCATGGTTATATATGTGATGTCTGATATAAGTGAGGTGGGACTTCTTTGTAGTGAGGGCATACTTGTTATGTTGCTAGTTGCTAACTTGTTTGGATAGTGTAATCTTGGTACATGCATGGTTGTTGTTTCTGAATTGATGCCATATCTTGATTTCTGTGTGTCGCATTATTGTTATTCAATAATATGCACAGTTGTTTTTTTTAATTAATTTACCTTGGAGATGGTGAAGATGTTTTCAGATAATATGGATGGTTGACTGCCGAATGTACTTTGTATCCTCTTGGTTGTATTTTAGTTGGTTGAGGACAAGCAATTGTTTTAAGTTATGGGTGTTGATGTGTGAGAAGATGCTAACACATTTGAGGCTTTTTACTGAGAATAATTGCAAAGTATTAAGCAACTTTTATCGTTTTTGATTGGTTTCTCTTTGATATTGCAATAAAAGTCACGATGTAAGGGAACCAGCAATAATGGAAGTAAAAGAGTAGATTTCTGAGCAAGTAGAGAGTGAAGTATAGCTGACGACTTGTCTGATAAGTTGTTTGCTTTTTCATAAGCTATTAGAGTTGTCGTCAGCCTTAGACAGAGAATGAGATTCAACTGTAAGAAGTAATGACGACCTATGATAGCCGCCTGCCTCGTCGTTAGGCTTAGGCAGGGAATGAGAGTTGAAGTGAATAAGCGACGATAATTCTTATAATTTGTCAACTTTGTTCTAAGTTATAAGAATCATCTTTAGCTGTAGACAGTGTGAGGTAGTGGGAGCAGAAGTATGATGATATTCCCTGATAAACCGTCATGTGTCTGATAAACCGTCAGGAATACCATTATCCCAAGGCAGAAATCATGAAAGTAGAAGAGGACCTAACGATAATTCTGATAAGTTGTCAGAATCCTCAAAATCCATCAGTGTCATCATCAGCCTAAGGCAGAAATTATCAAAGTTGGAGAAGAAGCTGACAACATTTTTGATAAGTCATTAGACTCCTGATGAAGCGTCACACTTTGTTGTCACCTGTGTAAGAAAAGATCTGTAATCTGTGATTTGTTTCTATAATTAGGCTGAAGTATTTACGGTATAATTTAGGGTTTTTTTGAGGATCTGAAACTTCATGTTTTCATTAAGTTTTTTCTCTAGTTTTCTCTGTAACATTACAACTTACTTTTGGAGAATATATTATCACTTTTTTTGGGATTTTCTACTATGATCAAATCTGAGAAATACTTGTTTCTATTCATGTTGCTGTAAGTTCATCTATGAAATTATGAATTCAACTTCTTGTCTTTCTTATTATATTATGAGTAGGTAAATTCCCTTAACCCGAGTTGTGGGATCTATGGGTTTGAGTTTGTAACATAACTAAGTGTTCAAGATTCTAATGATGGTAGAAACTTCTTGTTAA
This sequence comes from Capsicum baccatum var. pendulum, assembly GCA_030864225.1. Classification (NCBI taxonomy): domain Eukaryota; kingdom Viridiplantae; phylum Streptophyta; class Magnoliopsida; order Solanales; family Solanaceae; genus Capsicum; species Capsicum baccatum. Next base: position 223,450,683 of record CM061556.1, read on the forward strand.
TTTCATTATTTTATATTTTGACTATTGGTTGCAAACAATAGGCCTTGCTTACTAGTGATTTGCTTGAGATAAGTAATCAACCCTAGTAAGAAGCAAATTATTAACAACAACTTGGAAACATCAAACTTCCATTTAATAATTAATGTTGTAACAAGATTAATTAACTTGAGATAACATTCTGTTATGAAATATAAATTCCCTAAGTTTGAAAGAATTAGGTGGTTAAATGTCTAAATAGTTTGAGAAACATTTAGACATAACTTCGACAAGGATAGTCTGCTGTTCCTACCTACCACAAGAATCTTGAACCGTTACTAGCGTCTGTCAAATCCCAATACCCATAGTGAACATAACTTTGGTTCTCCATATAATATTATTTACAAACACTGAAACTGAAGTCAGACATAATTATTGATAATTTCCAAAAACCCCTATTTGTAGGAACTTGCTAACTATTAGTTGATTGACTCACGAACAACTTAAATCGACACCATATTCCCTGTGGGATTCAACACCAACCTAGTTGGGTTATTTTTTGACAATGATCGCTTACATTCTCATAAGAGAGGTATAGTTTGAGCGTTATCACTTATTGTGATAGCACACTGGAAAATAAAAAATGAAAATTTGGCCATCACTGCGATGCAAACTTATTGTGTTGGGCTACTATTTCACACTTAAAGCAGTATAACTTCTCATCCGAGTATCGAATTTGGGAGAAATTTGTATCGTTGGAAAGCTCATTCAATTTCCTACCATTTGGTCTTTCTTTATCTAAAAAATTCTGAGTAAAGAAAAAGATATGCTTGTTTGAAATTGAATAAAGCAACATTTTTCCAAAAAACTCAATTGGTAAGGACTATTTTGATTCGTCCAATAGTTGGGAGTTATTTGAGACATTAATATTAATACAACTAACTTATAAAACTATCAAAAAACCATAATATACTATGCATTATCTTGAAACAAGACACTTACATTGGTTTGGATTTTTGGGGTATTACAAAAATATTCTTTGACATGTCCAGAGAACTTCATATTAATTTGCTTCTTTTAGATGTTTTATAGGGGATGACCAAATATACCAAGTACTTGAAGTACGTGGTGACTAATAAGGTGAAGGTGCAAGATATTGATATGGTGGCATTGGCAGAGGAGTACAACTCTGTGGTAATGAAAAAGACGCTAAAAAGTCTTAAAGACCTAGAGAGATTCACCCTCCCCATACAGATTGGTGATAGTGAAGTAGTCCATGACTTGACTGCTTTGGAGGACAGTATAAATTTGACTCTTTATCCATGTTGAACACTCTTGGTTTGGGTGAGTTGAGACCATGCTCTATGATGCTGCAAATGGCAGACAAGACCATAGTGAAGCTGGAAGGAATAATTGAGGACGTCATCAAAAAGGTTAGTAAGTTAGTAATTCCTGATGATTTTATTGCTTTGGATTATGATGCAGATAATAGGATATCGATCATTTTAGGATGTCCATTCTTAGCCATAGGAGGACCATTGATAGACGTGAGAGAGGACACTCTCACAATGAGATTGTATGACGAAGATGTGGTTTTCAGAGTTTATAAGCCACTTAATCCACCTTTTCACTATAAAGATTTGTTTATTATTACATTGATGGAAGTAGATACGCGTGGAGTAGTAGAAAGTGCATCACTAAAGACCTCTTTGAACAGTCTCATTAAGTTGCCCAAGCCATCACCAAACCTTGAAGTGATGATGATTGATGAGCCTTAAATAGATGTTGTTGAGAAATCTATTGACCTTTAGAGTGCACACTCAAGAGGTAAAAAATGAATAAGATTATGACCTACAAGCAAGAGGAAGAAAATGAAGGAATTCAATTAAATAGTGATTTGGGTCGTCCCGTGACACTAAATCAGGCGTTTCTTGGAAGGTAACCCAAGTTAAGGTAGATTTTATTTTTTATATTTTAAGTTTTAACTTCATGTAGTGTTTTTTGTTGAGTCACAGCTTGATGGAAATTATGAGTACCAAAACTCTAAGCTAAGGAGCACGATAGAGACTAAGTGTGGGATTGCTGGACCCTCTTGATGTTCAAAGATCCTGCTAGATAGACCTAGAGGCCCCATAGAGTATCTCTATCTCTAATTTTAAGTTTACTTTACAGACAAAGTAAGTTTTAAGCATAGGGTGAGGAAATTCTCATGGTTTCGGGTGAAGTAATGCTGCATGATCTTAGTTTTAGTTGTTTTCATACTTTATTTTGGGTTAAATTTATTTTTTTTTTGCAAAATTACAAAAATATTTTATTTTTAGTTTTTAGTTAGTTGGGTCAATCTAGGTGCATACTTCACCTATCCCGTGGTTGTTCTTTTTGGTTCTTTTCCATGGGGTGCCCCTTGAACCCAATATCCTTTTTTTTTGTAAGGTGTAAATTTAAATTTGTGTTAGGAGTGGGATGTTCTTATTGGTTCTATGTATGATTGCAAGATGCGTGTAAAGAGGTTGTTGATTGTGTGAATTACTACTTTTGAGACTCCTAGGCTCTAGTTTATGAATTTTGTACTTGTTGGATTAATGTGGAATTCATACTATTATTTGGTTGAGAGTCTATAATGACCCTACTTGAGTTAAGCATGTGTCATTTGTGAGGTTTGTTTGTATATTCCTTGTTGCATATAATGTCTTGAACTTGCCTGGTGTGTGTGAAAAATAAAATAAAAAGTGTGGATTTAGGAGATGATATATGCATTTCTTTGACTTCCCTCTTTTACCTACCTTTGTGTATAATCCTAGTTAACTCCATTGAGCCTTAAGCTTATTTTCTTTGGTCTCTTCTTATGTAGCCTAATTCCCTTTCTTTATTTGACCTTAGTTTGATCTAAACCTCCGAAATGCTTTCAATAAAAATTATTTGAGTTAAGGAGTTGAATTACAAATAGGGAAAGGTGAAAGTGAATCGCCAAAACATAGATATTGGTGTTAAGAATTAATGTGTATTGAGGTTGGGAGTTGTTTAATGAAAAGAATAAAGATTGTTAAAAATTCAAAAATGTATTGAATAGAATATTCCCTTCCACAGTGAATGTAAATTAGCTTAATGATATAGCGCAAAAAAAAAGATATTTGTGAAGGTACATGAGGTGGAAAGTTTGGTTTTTAGAGGTTGATCTTAATGTATATACTATGTATTAAAGCACTTAGGGGAGATAGTCATTATTACTGACCAGAATAGTCCCTACCCATCTTTTAGCCTATATTACAACCTTTAAAGTCTTATTTGATCCTAAATCATCACATTTTGATATTAGTAGGGTAATACACTAAGGGAAAGCTTACGGTTCATCATGTGTAACCTGTGAATTCCTTGTAAGAGTGAGTTTAATTTGATCATTATACCCATTTTTGTGATAATTGCATTGATGTGAGTGTATATGGGTAACTCTCTTGTTGTGAGGGAATATGTTTGATGGTAGTTTTGTGAATTGTATGATCTCTGTGATTGAGTAATATGGATGAGTTTTCCAACTGGATGAGTCAATTCTTGAGGTTAGGATGTTTTCAAGTAGTATTCTTGAGTTCTCAATTGTATAGGACATGTTTATGTATGGAACTTGCTATATGTGTTGCCATTATAGTACTAGAATGAATGTTCTGTGTGCTATAGAAGTGTAGAGTCTGCTCTAATTATTATTCTTAGAGTAAAGCGTTATTTTAGGATGAAGATGGCTTTAAGTATGGGGTGGTGATCTGGTGGATTTATGTACCTCAATGTTGTTATTCAGGCTTATTTAATCTAGTTTTAAGGAATTCTCTTGTGCTTACTGGGTTGATTCTCTTATAAATAACCATTCAAGTATTATCTTATGTGAGTGTAGTATTTAATATGTTTTCATAGGGATTTTGGAGTAAAAAAACTAAGCTAAGAATGAAAGAATAAACCTAGTATTCTTAGCTTGAATTATGCTCTTTACTAGTTCATCGTCTTGAATTGTAAGTTGTTTTGAGCTCTAATGTATGGTGTTTGATACTGTATGAAGATAGGTAAGTTGATCATGCTGATATATAGTTAATTAACAAGCTGTAATTCACATGAAAACAACGCCACAAAGCTTGGAATTGAAGGACAAAATCATGGGAAAAACTTGGACCAAAGTTGGATGTTTTGGACTCTTTGGAGTGCCGCACTACCTAGGTATCATGATAGAGCCGTGGAACGCCCTTGAAAGAATCATAGAAATGTCAATTCCATTGTGCCTCCACAATTATGCCATGCCACTCTTCCATTACTTTGGTTTGTTTATCTATTTTTAATATGTATTCATTTATTTTGATTACGGTTAAGTCCATTATCGGCTAAACGCCCTTTTCCTTGGGTTAAGGCCAAGATCATGAGTATTATTATTATTAATTGACTTGGTTATGGTTGATTATAAATGTTGATTTTTTATTTATCCTTTTTATTACCATTTTAAGGATTCACTACCCTTAAAATACATGCATAATCATCTTGTGAACCTAAAGGCGGAATACGAGGATAGAGCGTGGGATAGATAAATAGAATTGTAATCTACCAATTGAATGAAGTTATAATTTGAAATTGAGATAGGAATATACAAATTTGATCTATTTGATTTTGAATGTATTTAACTTAGTTATCGCATCCCCGATCAACGATGTATCGCATCCCCGATCAACGATGTAGTAGTAGGACTAAGTAATATCATAAACTAAAGGTTTGAAAGGCCATAGTCATAGTATGAACACTGTGAACCAACAACCAAGATAATCAACCTAACCAATGAATTTTATAGCCTAATAGTATCATTCACAGTGACTTAGCCCTTGGATTTTCCCCATAATTGTTCAACCCTTTACTTTATAGCACTATTTAGTTTATTCTTAGTTTTAATTTACAATTACTTTTGGTTACACTAGCACTTAGTTAATCTTCATAGTTTGACTAGTCTGGGATAGTTGTTAACACAAGACTCTGAGAGATTGATACTTGACTTGTAAAAGTCTATTTTACTACTTGGTGGACCATGTACACTTGCGTGGGTGCTTGGGCGCAACATGCAACTATAAGTTGCTAAATACCATAACTAGGATTGTGAAAACCATGATGAATAAATGAAATGGATTAAGTACAAAGCAATTCTATACCAGTGTGTTTGAATGTTATTGGTATTTTCTTTGTTATGATTGTTTTTCTAGCGGTTGTAAATATTAGGCACTCACTTGTATTCTAGACTAGCTAGAGATAGAGGTAGAGATTAGGAAAAGAAAAAAATGATAGAGATTTGAAACTATAAACCTTTATCTAATAACTTGAGTCGTAATAAGGATAATTAAATTATGATCAAGAACAAGGGTTAGTTGTGTGACACTTGAAGTCCGAGCGTAGATGACTGAAATTCATCTAACTAAGGTAGAGAGACGTTTAGATAAATCTATCTTGTTAGACTTTCCATGCAACACATTAGAATAGTTTGCGAGTTCGAGAAACCTATGTAGTTATGAAGTTATGGGGAATACAATATTAGTGTGTTCTTATACTGATTATAAATCGAACAACCAACAGTTGTTACTGTAGATTTTTTTTGTGCAAATTCCCCCTTTTTTTACTTATTTGCTAGTTACCTAGACAAACCCTTGATATAATATATCCTATTCCTTGTGGGTTCAACCTCAAACTAGTTGGGTGATAACGCTTAACTTACACGTCAATTTAGTGCAAGACGATCGTCGTTAATATATTTACCCAACTTTAGAGTCGGGGTCGAATGTGAGTGGCGATTAAAGTAATTTGAAACTATACCTACAAGTTGAATTTAAAAAAATGTTGCAAAAATATAAAATGGGGGGTTTTGATGATAAAAAAATGTTAATGTTTTATCTTGCTTCAGAGCTCCAAACTAAAATTTCAATGGTTCAAATCAGTGATAGAGAGGAACTAGGGTTGTGATAACTATGATTAGTAATATTCCATTGAATAATAGTTGTAGTACTGTATTCTCATGACTTGTGGTAAACACCAAATTATCAATTTCGACAGTCCATCTAAGTGTTTCTACACCTACTTAGATGTTGAACTTTCTAATTCTCTCAAACTTAGGAAATCATTCTATTCATACTGATTTTATCTCAAGTTGATCAATCTTGTTACAACATTATCATTAGATGAGAGCTTAACCTTCCCAAATCCTTGTTGATAATTCTCTACCTTTAGTTTATTTCTCAGTTCGAGCAAATCAACACAAGGCGGGATTTATTGTTTACAACCAATAAATAACAATCATAACAAAGGAATTATCAAGATGTCCCCACAATCACTCAAACCCTAACAAACTATTAAATCCATAGAGGAATAATCATAGATCCCACAACCCTAGTTGTGTGTTTTAGTTCCACATAAGAAAGAAAGAGATAGAAACAATTTTAATCATCTTTCAAAGTAATTAAACTTACAAAAGATGAAGTCTAAAGTTGATTCTCCTCTAAGTTCAAGATAAAATTCCTACAACAAAATCAAAGAGTTGAAAATTAAATTCTAAGTTTTTGAGAGCCAAAAGAAAAAGTAAACTCCCTTGGAATAATTTCTAGATGTTCCCCCCTCAATGAAACCCTAAAAGCTGCTATTTATATCCGTAACTTAAGAAAAATTCAAAATTAAAAATTCAGATTTTTCTCCTTAGCTGACGTCATGTTTGACGGCTTATCAGAGATCTGATAGCTTATCAAACCATGTCGTCAGACATGATTCCCATTTCTTGCCTTTTGCATATGTTTGACGACATACCTAATGGATTATCAGAGTTCTGATGTCTTATCACAGAATGTCGTCACTTCTTCAACTCAGCTTCTGAACACTGCCTAAGGCTGACGCTAATCCCGATGACTTATCAGGAATTTGACGACATATCTGACAATGTCTTCACTTCTTTACTTATAATATCATATACTGCCTTAGACTGACAGTATTATCGATTGCTTATCAGAATTGTGATGACTTATGATGTTTGAGCTAATGCTAATACATTTGAGTCTTTTAACTAAGAACAGTTGCAAAGTCTTAAGCAACTTTTGTCGTTTTTGATTGTTTTATGTTTGATTTTGCAGAAGAAGCTAATATGTTAGAGAACGAACAAGAATGGAAGAAAATGAGCTTAAATTTGAAGTAAATAGAGGCAAAGTGTGGTTGACGACATTTGTGATAAGTCGTCAGCCCTGTGATAAGCTATTAGCTCCATCATTAGCCATAGACAGAGAATTGGCCTAATTTGAAAGCTGTGTTGATATTTTGTGATAGGTCATCAAGGAGCTGATAAGCTATTAAGAATGCCATTAGTTTAAGGCAGCACATGAGAACTGAACTAGAGACTTGAGGACATTTGTGATAGGTCATCAAGGAGCTGATAAGCTATTAAGAATGCCATTAGTTTAAGGCAGCACATGAGAACTGAACTAGAGACTTGAGGACATTTGTGATAGGTCATCAAGGAGCTGATAGGGCGTCACCATTCGTCATCAGCTTTGGCAGCAAGTGTCTAAGGTAAAGAAGAATCTGATGACATTTGTGATAAGTTTTCAGCCTCCTGATAGGCTCTCACAAATGGCATCACCTAATTCAAAGAATTTCTGAATTGTATTATTTTTTTCCCTAACTAGGGTGAACTATTTAAAGCCTTGTTTAGGGTTTTCTTAAGAGTTTTGAACCTTGAGTTTTGAGACACGATACTTTGATATTTTCTCTCTCTAACTTCTTGGTTTAAAAATGCAATTACTTTGAAGAGAATTTAATAATTGTTTTGGGATTTCCTTTGTGATTTAATCGGAGCGTCTCTAGTTTCTATTCATCTTGTGGTAAGTTTATCTTTCAAAGTATGAATTCATTTAGTTGCTATGATTATTACGTCATGAGCGGCTAAATTCCTTTAACCTAAATTATGGGATTTTGGGTTAGGTATTAATAAGGTGCTGAGTATTTAGTATTCGGAAGTTGGTAGGACTTCTTGATAATTCTAATGTTTTAATTAGAGTCTATCTTCTTGCCTCGCTCGTAGGTGGATGGTACAGTAATTAAGAAGTCGAGAAATGGATTAAGCATGGTAAACCACTCGGCCTTAAAGAGAGGTATGTTTTTATATTTCTTGTCTAATGTAAAATCAAGAATATAGGATTCTTGTTCCTCATCTTGACACTCTTCTACTATTTTAAATGATTCTACAGACAAGATATTGTCTAAACATAATATAGAAGAATGTTTTGAATGATTGACCTTTATATCCATCTCCTCATGAATGATTGGCTTCATGTCTTGACACATATCACATATGATATCATACATTTCTTTCTGGAGATCCAATATTCGTTGAAACATAGCTTCAATGCCACTCTTCCCAGTGCTTCGTTCTTCTTTTTCTTGACCATAAGACCTATCAAACTCTTAAGAAGAACTGGAATTTGGGTTAGCGCAATAGGGGGAGGGGCCATTTGGGCAATCACTCCAATGTCCATCTTTACCACAACATAAAGAACAATAATACTCTTGAAAGGATGGAGATGGTGCACACATCTCTCCGAGGAGTATGTCTACAATCTTTCCAAAAGTAAGGTCCATCGCAGTATGGACACGGATCATCAAGATTAGATTTCCAGCCACCAAGTTCATGTTTATTCCATGATGCCATTGTAATAAGTAAACTAAAATAAAAATCTACCTAACATTTCCCCTTACCTAAAATCCGTCCAAACCCTATATTAAATCCTATTAGAAGCATTATATGTTATATTTCATCAAAGTCCCTCAAAAAGAAAACCCTAAGCTCCTACATCCAACTTCAAGAAACTCCAAAGTTCACCATTAATTCTGTAAATTTATTCAAGATTCCAAGTCCTAGTTCAAGAACTCCAAGAACTATCATTCAAAGGTACGATTAACATCTCAAAAATGAGTATCGATCTAAAGTTCATCATTCAAGGCACGTGGGGTTTTTCAACAATAACTCACTTTCATTTTTGTGCCCAAAAGTAATTTTTTTTACAAAGTTATGATTTTTATTTAATCTTTATGAATTTGAAGCATGAACCCATATTTTATGATGATTATTGTGAAATCTTGATGTTTATGATTTTAAAAGATGAATTTACATGTGTGGAGATATAAAGCATGAGTCTTGAATGATATTTATCATTCTTTTGATATTTGGATCGTGAATCCCCATTGGAAATTGTGTTTTTTTTTGAGAAAGTATGTGCTATAAGCACGTTGATGTTGAATATTTGAGATATTTTGAATGATTTGACATTTTGGTCTTAATGGAGTTATTTTTAACTTGAGTGTGAAAGAAATCCACAACGTGGTTGATTTTATAAGTATGATGGCTCCCGATGTATATTTATATATTACTAAAATTATTTTGTTATGGATTGTCTTTGAAATGATCTGAGCTAAGTTTAGGAGAAATCTTTAGTACCGAGTGGAATGTATAAAGCGAACTTACTTCTATAGAACTACGTGCTCCCGTAGGAGTAAGCCTGATGCTGATTTATATAGTGATCACTAGTTTGTGTGTATTTGATATCGATAGTCCTACTCTGATGGCAAGGATAGGATGACTCTCCCTAATGTGGGTTGTACGTTGGACTCCATGTAGCTCACATGGTTTATGTCGGTTATAGGATCTCCCAGTGTGTGTGTGTTTCCTTGTGTCTATGGTGAAAGGTGAAGTGATTTGAAAGTGGAATTGTGAAAGTTATTCTTTCAAAAGTTTTAAATGATATTTACATTATGAGAATTTAACCTTCCCAAATCCTCATTGATAATTTGCTACCTTTAGTTTATTTCTCAGTTCTAGCAAATCAACATAAGATGGGATCTATTATTTGCAACCAATAAATAACAATCATAACAAAGAAATTATCAAGATGTGCCCACAATCACGCAAACCCTAGCCAACTATTAAATCCATGGAGGAATAATCATAGATCCCACAACCCTAGTTGTGGGTTTTAGTTCCACATGAAAGAGAAAGCGATAACAATAATTGAATTCATAATTCAAAGTGATTGAACTTACAAAAGTTGTAGTCAAAAATTGATTCTCTTTCCAAATTCAAGAAGAATATTCCATAACTAAATCAAAGAATTGAAAATTGAATTCTAAGTTAAGAGACCAAAAAGAGGTAAACTGGCTATTGGAATGAGTTCCAGCCGTTTCAAGATGTCCAAGATGATGCATGAAAACCCTAACATATGATTTAAATACTTCACTCTAATCAAGAAAATAAAATCATAGAGCACAATATTTTCTCAAACAAGTGACGACGTGTGTGACGACTTATCAAGAGTCTGACGGCTTATCAGGAATGTCATCAGCTCCTCTTCACTTTGATAATCTCTGACTTAGGCTGACGATGAGGCTTGATGGCTTATCAGACATGTGATGAATTATCAGAGATGTCATTATTTCTTAATTTCAAAATCCATTCTTTGTCTAAGCCTGACGACGAGCCTGGCATCTTATCACACTTCTGACGGCCTATCACAGATGTTATCACACATTCCAGCTAAAGGCCATTCTGTGTCTAAGCCTGACGGCAAATTTGATAGCTTATCTCAGGGCTGACGAATTATTAGACAAGTTGTCAGCTATTCTTTCTTCTCTACATGCTCAAAAATCAACTCTTTTACTCCCATAATTGCTGATTCTCTTGTATCTCGACTTTTACTGCAATATCAAATAGAAAACAATAAAAAATAAAAATATTTGCTTAAGACTTTGCAATTATTCTCAGTTAAAAGCCTCAAATATGTTAGCATCTGCCCACACATCAACACCCTCAACTTAAAACAATTGCTTGTCCTCAAGCAACTAAAACACAACCAAAAGGATACAAAGTACATTTGGCAGTCAACCATCCATATAATCTCAAAATATCTGCACCATCTCCAAGGTCAATTAATTTAAAAAAAACTATGTATTTTATTGAAGAACAACAATGTAACACATAGCAATCAAGCTATGGCATTAGTTCAGCAATAACAACCATGGATTTACCAAGACTACACAATCCAAACAAGTTAGCACTTAGCAATGTAACCAGTGTGCCCTCACTATAAAGAAGTCCCACTTCACTTATATCAGACATCACCTATGTAAACATGGGGACAATCAAAAGACACTAATTCTCAAAATGAGGTTCTAATCAGTGTATGCTAAATACCATAGGCTTGCCCTTATTTTTATTACCAAGATTTCCAGACAGGTTAGTTAGGATCACTATACGTCTTCTATTTAGCTTGTAATGTAGGCTAACGGCAGGTATGATACTCAGTGATATTTAAAGTGACTAAGACTCCTTGACACTACAGTATCTTTCAGTGTCTCACTCATTAGCCTTTTTCTATTCTTCTCTTTTCTTGATCACACATATTCAGGATGGGTGCGGTCTTTTCTATAATCACTTTTTTATACAACTTTTCTTTTCTTGTTCTTTTCCACCGCACCCAGCTTTTTATTCTTTTCTTTTATTCTAATTTTCTTTATACTCATTTTACATCACACACCCCTATGATATCCACCCTCAACTTTGGTCATTTGCCAAAGTCAAGGTGCATAGTGTCCAAGGAGGACCAGGTCTAAAACAGATTTATTATGATATAAATGGGACGGTGATAGGTAGCATAAAAAGAATTAGGCTATTCAGGCTCAAAATAGGGATCAATGGATATTATGCATACAGGGAAGGTCATTTAGGATAAAGTGGACCAACATCAAAATGGTCTATGATCCTTTCCTAACCCCTATCCTTCAACCTAGGTAAGTCTAACCGGCCAAGTTCTGGATTCAACATACAAAGGGAACTAAGTAAAAGCTCACACGCACATGGCACACAAATATATCCCAAACTACTACCCATTTGGTTCATGCAATTGTTTAGCAATGGTTATCATGTCACTAGTACTAATGCCATAACAAAATGCATAGTGGTTAGACATAAACGCATATCATACAGCTATAAAACAGACCATTGGAGAGGTATTCAAAAATCAACAAACACTTGTTGACTATCTAAGGTACTTATATTTCTCCTAGTCAACTACAATATTTTACAACAAATCTTAATAAGACTAAACATGCCGGCTCTACTAGGAACAAGACTCTGAGAAAAAGATACATGGAAAAAAAAACCCCAAGAGGATATCAACACCCATAAGTAGCCCCACCCTCAACTTAAAATCACACAATCTACCCAATGCGTCAATCTAAAACAAGAGAGTTAGAAACATACCTGTGGCACCATGGGTGTAAAGATCTGATGTCAATCACATAATACAAATACAAAGAACAAAATACCTTGGGTTTCCTCCCACGCAGTGCCTGATTTAATATCGAGGCACGACCTAGCTCAGCTTTTTCATCCATGCTGAAGATATGAATTTCACCCCCAGCTTAGAGTCCATCTTCTTCCCTCGATCATAGGGGGTGGTACAAAAATAAAGAAGTCGAGTAATGGATTTAGCATGGTAAACCACTCACCTTAAAGTGAGGTGTGTTTTTACGTTGCTTATCAAGTGTAAAATAAAGAATATATGATTTTTATTCCTCATCTTCATACTTTTCCACTATTTTAAATGATTCCACAGACAAGATATTATCTAAACATAATGTGGAAAAATTCAAGAAAGTAAACTAAAATTCTAAACCAAATCAATACACCAAATTATTTCCTAAAAACGATGCCATTTTTATAACGCTCAACCTACACATCAATTTAGTGCAAGATAGTCGTCGTCAATATATTTAACCAACTTTGGTGTCGAGGTCGAATCCACGAGGAACAATCTGAGTGACGATTAAACTAATTTGAAACTATAGCTCCAAGTTGAATTTAAACAAATGTTGGAAAAAGATAAAATGGGGGGTTTTTGATGATAAAACAAATGTTAATATTTTAACTTGCTTCAGAGCTCAAAACTAAAATTTTAATGGTTCAAATTAGTGATAGAGAGGAACTAGGGTTGTGATCACTATGATTATTAATCCTCCATTGAATAATAGTTGTAGTACTATATTCTCATGACTTATGGGGAACACTGAATTATAAGTTTCGACAGTCCATCTAAGTGTTTTTCAAGCTACTTAGATGTTGAACACCCTAATTCTCTCGAACTTAGGAAATCATTCTATTCATACTGATTTTTTCTCAAGTTGATCAATCTTGTTACAAAATTAATCATTAGATGAGAGCTTAACCTTCCCTAATCATTGTTGATAATTTGCTACCTTTAGTTTATTTCTTAGTTTGAGAAAATCAACACAAGGTAGGATTTATTGTTTGCAACCAATAAATAACAATCATAACAAAGGAATTATCAAGATGTCCTCACAATCACTCAAACCCTAGCAAGCTATTAAATCCATGAAAGAATAATCACAGATCCCACAACCTTAGTTGTATATTTTACTTACACATGAGAAAAAAAGATATATCAACAATTATAATCATCATTCAAAGTAATTAAACTTACAAAAGATGACGTCTGAAGTTGATTATTCTCTAAGTTCATGAAAAAATTCCCACACCCTAATCAAAGAGTTGAAAATTGAATTCTAAGTTTTTGAGAGCCAAAAAGAAAAGTAAACTCCCTTGGAATAAGTTATAGATATTCCCCCCCTCAATTAAACCCTAAAATCTTCTATTTATATCCGTAACTTAAGAAAAATTTGAAATTAAAATCTGAGATTTTTTTCCTTAGCTAATGACATGTCTGACGGCTTATTAGAGATTTGATAACTTATCAGACCATGTCGTCAGACATGATTCCTATTTATTGTCTTATGCTTATGTGTTATGACATGCTTGATCGATTATGAGAGTTCTATTGACTTATCACAGAGTGTCGTCACTTCTTTAACTCAGCTTCTGAACACTGCCTATGGCTATCAGAAATCCTGACGACTTATCAGGACTTTGATGACATATCAGACAATGTCGTCACTTCTTTAATTTAAATCTCATGTATTTTCTTAGGCTGATGGAATTTTCGATGGCTTATCAAAATTGTGATGAATTATCATAATTGTCGTTGCTTCTTCACTTCAATTCTCAAGCACTGCCTAAGCCTGATGACGAGCTTGACAACTTATCATAACTCTGACGGCTTATCTCAGGTTGTCGTCACTTCTTTTAGCTGAATCTCATTCTCTGTCTAAGGCTGACAAAAACTTTGATGACTTATCACAAGGCTAAAGACTTATCAGATAAGTCATCAGCTATACTTCCCCCTCTACTTGCTCAGAAATCAACTCTTTTACTTTTATTGTTGCTGGTTCTCTTGCATCTCGACTTTTACTGCAATATCAATGAGAAAACAATCTAAAATGACAAAAGTTTCTTAATATGTTGCAATTATACTTAGTTAAAATCCTCAAATATGTTAGCATCTGCTCACACATTATTGGGTTGTATATTTTATTCAACGATCACTTTATACATTAGGGAGGTATACTTTGGGCGAGATCAAATTTTGACACCGTTTTCAAGGAATATGGTTATGGATTTTATTGATTGTGTTTGTTGGGCCGTTGGTTTTGTTTTCTTACTTTTTTACTTTTCCTAGGGCACACGTCGATGTATGCCTGATATTTAGATCAGGGTGATCCCCTGATTTGATTTAATTCTGAATTTGAGAGTTTTTCTGAGCAAAAATTTTCAAAAACCATACTTGTCCTAGCTTAATTCAGCTCTTAGTTGCACGTTTAAGGGGCTTAAGGCCCTAAAATTTGACTAAGTATTTGGGACTTAGTCATTGTAAGGCCTATTAACTTTGAGAACTTTTTTTTTGGTTTTCCCAACCCCGCGACATTAGTTATTGATTTAATTCATGTTCAAGGATGTAAGAAGTATGACTCGGGGGAGTTTCAATTTTTTGGACAAGTATTGGGTCATGTTTGGATTTTGAAACCTTACCGCGATAGTGGCGCATCGCGGTGGGTATAGCCATGAGCACATCACCATATCATGGTAAAGATGTGTTCAACAAGTTCTTGATTTATAATTTGAGTGAATATGTCATGATATTTATCCTAGTGTGTGAAGTGCATATTAGGCAAAAAATATTCATAGAAATCAGCCAAGTTGAGCTAAGAACCTTAGATTTGTCCAAAGTTTGGTATTTGATTCTACTAGGGTCAAGTTTGAATGTGTATAACTTTTGATGTAGATTGAGTTTTCTATCTCAAGACCCACTAAATTATAGATAATTGAATTAGATTTTCAACGATACCAATTTCACCTTAATCCAATACTCGAGTGAAAAGTTATGATCATTTTCGTTAGAACAGTAAGCCACCGTAATTGTACCACATCACAGTGAGCCTTCAAAACACAATCCGGGTTATGAATTTTTAGTTTAAATGAGTGTGAGTCAATTGAGTCTTTTCCCATCTTAACTCAGGTCATAAAAACACGAAGTTAAGCATCCATTAGGGATTTATTTTACCTCATTTTCCTATTTTACTTTCAAGAACAAACCGCAATCATTCCTCTTCAAGATCACCCATTCCATCATCTTCTTTTCAAGAAAAATTAAGATTTTAGTTTCCTAATCCAAGAATCTCAAGAAAGCTTTCAAGATCATCTCTATGGCTTTCAAGGTCAAGGTTTCTCCATCAAGTCAAGTCTGTTAAGGTATGTGGGAGTTCCTCCATGGGTGCCCTTTCACTCGTGGAGACCAAAACCCCCCTTTTCAATTAAAGAATAAATTTTTTATCATTATGATATTTTATATGTTCAAGAAGATTGAATTTCATGTTTCCATGGTGATTTAAATTAAATTCAACCCATGTATGATCACATGCAAGATTTAATTTCCTCATGTTATGGATTTTTTCCCATGTCATACCCAAGGAAATTTCACGTTGTTGAATTGAATGCTCATGTTTAGAATATCCCAATGTACAAGTCCGTGCTTTCTACATGCTTAATGAATTGCCTATGTCTTGGGCTGAATCATGATTTCCTTAGAAATTTGACTAAATTTATGTCCAAGGATGTTTTCATTAAAAGTTAGGTTATCTCATGGTTTAAGTTTCAATTCCCATGACGTATCCAATTGAATTTCATGTTATAATATCAAATTATGAACTTTTCCATGTCCACAAGAGTTTTCGAGTGAATTAATCTATTCATGCTTTGAGTTGCAAGTTTCCATGTCCTATTTCATTGATTTCATGTTAAATCCTTATTTATGAATTTAGTCATGCACTCATGTTGTTTCACATGTATACCATATTCCCATGTTCAAGTTCATGAATCCTATGTGTTTGATGAAATGTCTAAATGTTGGGTTTTGAATAATGATTTCTTATTATGGATTTTAAAGCTTTCATGTGTTCCTATTGTTATTCCATTGAGTCCTGGAGGGTTATGAACACCCGTTACTCAGCTATTTACATAGTTTTCAGCATCTTCAAAATGGTTTCAGCTAAATCACGAGCCTTGTCATTCAGTCAGTAGTATGTTCCATTAAACTCAGTCCAGTTTCAGTTCCAGTATCAGTTTATACCTTAATAATTACCTCAGAATCCATATGCACTATTATTTTTCAGAATACCATGACCTGAGACTATCAGTTATTAGTTATCAGTGCATGCTAGCATTTTAGTATCTTTCAGTTGGGAGTAGGATTAAGCACCATGTGGCATCCGGGGTGTACTCCTGGGGCATTACAAAATTGGAAGAAGAAAAGAGAAGGAATTCATGATCAAGGAGCCCTACTTGATGGTGTTCACAATGACCTAACAATTTTGAATTAGCCACTATAATAACATGATGGTAAGGAAACTATTGAATAACTTGCTACTCTATTATTTGATATAGAAAATTCCGGGCAAGAAGCTGCTTGACAAGCAGATAGAGAAAAGAAGGATAAATAAGAGCTGGAAGATCATCTAGTTGCACTTGATACAAAATACATATCGAGAGTAGACCCAATTGAGACAAGTGTAATCATCCCACCATAAATGATGTAAGGTACAAAGTTTGACATCAGAGTGTAATGATCTAGCTATTGAATTTGATGATGGTATTTGCTAGCTTACCTAATGATGATGCAAATATGCATATCATAAACTCTTTGGGGATTAGAACTTCATATAATCTATTTGAGAGGCTATTCAATTGAAGCTATTTCTATTATCTCTAATAGTAGAGGCTACTTTATGGATGGGTGAATTAACTCATGGATCTATTACTACATGGAATGAGTCGAGGACTAAGTTCTTGGACAGATTTTTCTTGCCTTCCAGAATATTATAATTAAAAAATGAGATACATAACTTCCAATTACTGTATTCAGAGGCACTATATGACACATGGTTGAGCTTCAAAAAGAAGCTACAGAATGTGCAAAATCATAGGATTACTGGTAGAATCTTGATGAAGATCTTCTGCAAAGTCTTGAATTCTATCACTATGGCCGCAGTAGACTCTATCACTGGTGGGGCCTTTATGAATCTATGATGAGAGCATGCTTCTTAGATGTTAAATTAGATTATGAAGACAAACCAAAGGTGGCATACTCAGGAAACAAAAAGATTATCTGAAACTTATACAGTTAGAGCCTTCAATGAGAATCAAGCACTAGATGGAATAGTGGCTCAAAAGGTGGCACAACTAAGGACTATCATTGGATCAATTCTCAATAAGTTTGTAATAGCTGGAGCAGAGAAGATCAATGCAACGGGTGAATGAGGAAAGGCTTTCAGGTTTGAAGATTCTGACTATGAGAAGTAGGCTAAATTCCTTGAAAAAAAAGTGTTAGGTTTCCGAGCCAAGGTACAAGGGTCTATTCAAGATAATTTTAACTCTAGAAAAGGGAATTAATATCGAAACTATTATGAAGACACCTACAATATATTTGGATATAGAGACAAGCATAGGGACAAATATGGTGATTGGAAGAGGAAAGATGATTATAAAAATAAGAGTGACCTTTATGTTACACAGAGGAATGGTGATGCTGAGTCATAAAATTCAAGGATGGAAGTTTTTCTTGAAAAACTTACTTAGGGGTTGGAGATCCAAGAAAATTTCTTAAGGAGATTAGGGCAGACATTTGAGGAATGAGCCAAAAACTTGAGTCTTATTTGCCTATTATAAATAGCTTGAGAAATAATCTGGATAGATGTTTACCACGTTGAACAAGCTTCAATCGGGAACAAGTTCAAGCAATACCATACATAATCCCTAGGAATAATAGCCATTTCCTAACCATTAATACTCAAAGTGGTAAGACTACTACTAATCCTCCTATGTTTATAGTTGATGATAAGGGGGATGACCCCATTATCATTGATGATATGAATGAGAATGAAGTAGAGGATTTGGTGGTAGATGAGAACACATCTCAAAAGACTTTAGTTGCTAAAAAAGAGGCAAAGTATGTCAAAGGGAAGGGTAAGAAGGTTGCACCAATATAGTAACCTATTCTACGGCCTCCTCCTCCTTTTCCTTAAAGATTGAAAAAGAAAACCGAAGCCATAAAGTAACAAAAGTTTATTTTTATTTTGAAGGAGTTTTCTATAAACATTCTTCTTGTGGTGGCACTAAAGAAAATATTGGGCTATGAAAAGTTTATGAAGGACTAGGTGACAAAGAAAAGGACAGTGAGTTTTTATCCTACAAACAACATGCACCATTATAGCGCGATCACTTCCCGCTTTCTAGTTAAAACAAGCAACACCTAGGAGCATTTACGATTCCTTGTACTATCGAGTCTTTAAATTTTGGACAGGCCTTATATGACTTTAGTGCTAGCATTAACTTGATGTTGTTAGTCATTTACAAGTAGTTGGGATCACCTAAATCGACCTCTATGAGACTTTTGATGGCAGACCAAACTATTAAAAAGACAGTGGAAATTTTGTGTGACGTGTTAGTGAAGGTAGAATCCTTTATATTTCTGACATTGGAATCCTTTATAATTCTTACTTACTTTGTGATTCTTGATTATGAGGTTGATATTGAGGTTTCCATTATATTGGGAAGGCATTTTCTCGTGATTAGATGGGTATTGATTAATATAGAAATTGGACATTTGAAGTTTGATTGAATAACAAGCAGGTTTCTTTTAGTGTATGGTAGTACACGAATTAACCAAAGGACATGTGTGTGATCTCTGTGATAGACACACAAGATAAGGATGATCTTGTAGTTTCTAATGAGAATAGGCTCGGTGTTGAGGCACTTGTAACATTAATAATGAATTTTGACAATTATGACATCAATGAGTATGACATCAATAAGGCACTTATTTATCTAAAAAATAGAGTGACCCCACCAACCAAACCATCTATCAAGGAACCTTTAGTTTTGGATTTCAAGGTTCTTCCTTATTATTCGTGTTATGTATTTTTGAGGACAAACAACACTTTGCAATTTATCATTATAGCTAGTTTATTAGATTGTAAAATAAGGCCTTAGTGTCTATTTTATAGAGGTTCAAAAGGGTCGTTGGAGGGTCTATTGCTTACATTATTGTAGTTCCACTAGATATTTGTACTCATAAAATTCAACGTGAGAGCCGTATTGCATATCTAGAATTGAGTACCAGCATACGTTCAATTTGCCCATGCAAAAGGTTGTGAAGAAAAAAATAATTAAGGGGCTTCAGACATTGTCGTTTTTCTAATTGCTGAAAGAAAATAAGTGAGCCTCATCTAATGTGTGCCAAAGAAGGGTGGAATCACTATAGTTTCTAATGAGAAGAATGGGATAATTCCTATGAGGCCAGTTGATGAGTTTACATGGACTATAGGAACTTGAATTCATAGATTGAGAAGAATCACTTTCCTATGCTTTTCATTGATTAAATGTTAGATCGTCTTACCACAGAGGATGGTATTATTTTATAGATGGTTATTCACGATATAATAAAATATCTATTGCTCCTAAAGACCAAGAAAAGATCACTTTCACCTGTCTATATGAGAAATTTGTATTTAAAAGGATGTTATTTGGTCTATGTAATGCTCCCACCACTTTTCAGTGTTGTATAATGTCCATTTTCTGACATGGTGGAGAATATTAATGATGTTTTCATGGATGTGTTTTTAGTTTTAGGTGACTCATTTTATAATTTTTTTGACACATCTTGTCAATGTTCTGAGGAGATGCAAGGAATGTAACTTTGTGCTTAATTGAGAAAAATATATTTTTTTTGGTCAAGAAAGCTATAGTTCTTGGACACAATTACATCATCATGATTGAATATCCAAGACAATTTGTAATGAAATCAACAACTGTCATTAGGGTCACTATCATCACGTGATATCCTTGCATCCATGGGCGAAATGGGTCCACTAGCTGCATCACTTGGCTCCATAAATATGCAAAGTATAAAAACTAATCAGATAAACTTTCATTCCTTGTTACATTTATATCTGAGTACAACTAAAAAATATCATGATAAATATAAATTTATCAATTAGCAACTACTCTACTCTACAGTTTCAAATTATTCAATCAGTTTATCAAACTAGGAACCTGATTTCCATTCAACATACATGAAATATCAAATTAGGAACTTGAGTACCATTCAACATATAGGTAATACCATTCAACATACAACAACACAATCAAGCACAAAAGAAATTGCTTACAAGATAAGGCAAGAAACTAAAGTAATGTGTTGTGGAGTACCATCAAACACAAAAGAAAAGACTATACTAAATGGACTAACATGTACTGTATGTCTAGGTGAGATAATAGCAATGTTAGGTCCCAAAAAGATAACCAAATCGATAAAGTTACCTAGAACATTAACTCATTCTACATACTATACACCCATAAAAGATCATATATCAATTAATCATCTAATTCTAATCCAATTAGTTGGGGTTAGCTATACCATTCTTCACTCTAATTAGATTTATTTCATACCAATACTAAATATTTTGCCTTATTAACTTCAAAAAGAAAATCCAAGCTAATATCTTTTGCCTATTCACATGAAATATTTGAACTAAAACATAAAAATATAGTAAAGCCATCTAGATCATAACTCATTTTACACACTATACACCCATAAAAGATTACATATCAATTATTTAGTTAACTTAAATCCAATTAGTTGATGTCAACTATACCATTCTTCAGTTCTCTTTCCACTCCTACCAGTTATATATCATTCCAATACTAAATATTTTGTTTTATTTAGAATTGAAAAGAGACTAAGCTTATATCTTTTGCCTATTCAAATAAAATATTTGGATTAGAAAACATACAAATACTATTAAAGATACCTAGAACATAACTTATTCTACACACAAGTTGAGGTCAGCTTAACCATTATTCAACTTCCTTTCCATTCTAATTAGACATACTCCATTCCAATACTAAATTATTTTGTCTTATAAATATAAGAAAGAAGACTCAACTTAATATCTTTTCCCTATTTAAATAAAATACTAGAACTAAAACAAACAAATACCAATAAAGTTACAACAAACATAACTAATTCTACATACTATACACCCATAAAAGAGCATATATCAATCAATCAGCTAACTCAAATAAAAACTAGTTGAGGGTTCGTCAGGTTCAGTTTCACTTTAATTAGATACATTTCATTCAAATACCAAATACTTTGACTTATTAATATTTAAAGGAAGACTCAAGCTCATATCTTTTTCTTATTTAGATGAAATATAAACTAAAACATGCAAATAAAAGTAATGTTACCTAGAAGATAACTAATTCTACACACTACAACAACAACATACTACTTGTAATTGGCGTGGTGGTAAAGGTGGGGAAGGTAGGATATAGCCTTACCCTCGCCTTTAAAGGGTAGAAAACTCATTCTACAAACTGTACAACCATAAAGATTATATATCAATTAATCAGCTAACTGATATCCAGCTAGTTTAGCTTATCTATACCATTCTATAACTTAAGTCTGATATCCAGCTAGTTTAGCTTATCTATACCATTCTATAACTTAAGTTCCACTCTGTTTTGATAAATTTCATTTCAAATTTCAAAACCAACTGATACTTTCCTTTTCTTATAAGGTACCCATTTTGCCTAAATAATTGTTTATTGTATAGTTAATTGAAAGAATAAGCATCCATAAAAGCTAATACCATCAAAATATTTATTGACCGCTAGTCCACCCTAATTGTGTTCTCATTTCATTGACCGCTAGTACACCCTGTTAGATGCTATGATGTCAATAGAAAAATGACTTTCTAGGTAAGTGTAAAGTAAAAATCTGATAAAAGAGACTTCTGATGAGACTAGAACTAATAAAAAAGGATTACTATAACAAAAAAAGAATACTTGATGTACTTAAGGATACACGAGTCCAGAGAGACTCATAATTTGGGGGGATATTTTTGAAGTAAAAGTCATGAATTATTCCCAGCGTGACTAAGCCATTTGCCTTTAGAGGGATTCCTTTTGATTTCTAGCAAAAATATTTGTTAGTGGATTATTTGGCACTCTGTTTTACCCACAACTTCATTTAATTCTGACTGTAATCCTTTAACCAATAGTCCAATATCCATTACACTTTCCTTTGATGTCAAAATCTCAGTTATCAAAATTTATAAAATGTGTTAATAAGTCTTAAAAGAAAAGCAGATAAAAGCTAAGTTGTTCAGGACTCTTCAAAATACTGTCATAATCGTGTTACATTATTCAAACAATATATTATTTTTAGATAATACAACATGCATACATCAGTATTTTTTAAAAGTTCGAGTAACATAGGATGACAGTAAAAGGTCTGAAGAAACAGAATCAGATCAGTACTAAATTCAAACTAAGTTGAAAGAGTTTTGATATTTCTTGGTGGTTCATTAACATGATACTGAATATTATTGATAGGAACAGAACATAACAAAACAAATTTGAGGAAGTTCTTGATTTAATTAATGGAAAAGTTGTTCAAGGACGCTTTTATTTATAGTCCCTTTTTAATACTGCCATTTCAAGATTGCATGTCATATCAAGAACTAGTTTCCCACAGCTTCTACCTCTACTAGTAAAATAAAGTCCTATACATACATACATGGGAACTTTTTCACAGCTTCACTAGATTTATCAACTTTGTTCATCGAGTCTAGGCCAGACACGCGATAACTACTACCTCCCATCAACAACATGTACCAAGTAACTTATGCCCACCAAACCTAAACTAGATGAATAAAAATCACCTAATCATGGGAACTCATGATTCTCAACTCACTTCATTGACTGCTAAGCCACACTCTAAGCTACATAGTTTATCACATTATAACTATAGAAGATAATTTATCATACTATAAATATAACCATGATTTCACTAAATTAAACTTCTTTATTCATCTAAACTCTACAACCCTATTTCACCAAAGTTCAGATCTACTACACAACAAATGCAATTCCACCATACAACCAAACTACTGCTACTATTACAAAAACACATTTCTCATTTACACAACACCAAAACAAATAGTATAACATTATACCAAAAATAACTAGATCTGAACAACTCATCAACAAGTTATTGTAGAAATTGTGGGGCCAAAGATAATTATGGCGATGAAAGAATAAAAACAGAAAATTAAGAGACTGAATTGATTAGCATTTACCTGAATCAACAATACCTCACTCAAAAAAAAAATTGAGGTTAAGAAGAGTAGCAGTTACCTGACCGGAGTAATAATGGCTGACCTGAGATGCTGGAGTAGCAATGGTGGACAAAGATGTATCAATTACTAGCCGGAGTCTATAGATTTTGGGGAAAAACAAGAGAAAATTGAAAATTTCAAGGAAAAAGTTGTTTAGCAATTACTGGTCATTTAGTTTCGATTTTGGGAAAAATAGAGGGGAAAATATTTTGGGGGAAAAATAGTAAATATTTTTATGTAAACGGGAGGCAAGTTTAGAAGCTACTTTTTTCGATGGATAGCGGGAATTTTTTAACCCCTGCAAATATATTCGATGGATATTAGGGGTTTTTAACCCTCGTAAATATATAATTATTAGTGGTACATATTTAACCCCCATATTTCATATAATCTTGCAAAGGTTAAAATAATCCCCACAAATAAACCCCTACAATTAGACGTGCTTTTTGTAGTGTGTCTAGGTTTGATACACCCTGAGCTATCATTCTTAGTGGATGTTTACATTTCTGCAGTTGTCTCTTGAAAACCATGCTTGATAAATATGGTGTTAAAAAAAAGTTAGGTACACCTTATTATCATCAAACGAGTGAGCAGGTTGGGGTGTCCATTTGAGAGATCAAGTCAATCTTTGGAAAAACTATGAATGACAATAAGACAATCTAGGTTATAGAGATGGATGATGTGTTATGATACTATCGTACAATATTTAAGACCCCTATAGGTTCTTTTCCATATGATATTTTGTATGAAAAAATATATCACTTGCCTTTCGAGCTTTTACATAAGGCATTACGGCTATTGCAAAAACTGAATCTAGATTGGAGTAATGTGAGAAAAATAAGATTAAAATAGATAAATGAGATGGACAAATTTTGTCTCCCTGCTTATGATAGCTCAAAACCTTACATAGAGAAGATGAAGTTTTATCATGACCGACAGATTGAACTTAAAGAGTTTTACCTAGGAGACTTAGTCTTGCTTTATAATTTAAGACTTTGGTTACATCCTTGAAAGCTGAGATCCAAATGTTTAGAACTATTCACCATGGTGATAGTATTTCTGCATAGATAAATTAAACAAAAAGGTAATGAGGGTGTAACACTCAAGAAAAATGGCCAGTATGTGAAACACTATGTAGGAACTACAGAAGATATGAGGTCATATGAGAAATGAAAACTTGATAAAGTCTGAGTAGTCAAGGGAACTAGTTCAGGTCACAACGTTAAATTAGTCACTTTATGGGAGACTATCCATGGTGTAGTTTGTGAAGTCTAAGTAACCATCTTTTCCACACCGTGTCATGATTTGAAATAAAGCGCTTTTTAGGAGGCAACCCATGTTTTGTACTTTAATTTTATAGGGTAATGTTTGCTAATGGTTTAGGGATAGGGCATATAAAAAGAGATGCAAAACTGGACTCAGTACTGATCTCACAAGAGGATTGTACGATAATGGGAAGATCCTACAATCGTGGGTTTAATCATTTGACCATAGTTAATCGAGGTTCTACTAAGTGGAAGTGTGGGAGTAATATTACGATTGGTCATCACAATCGTACCTAAATTGCACGAGTGTGATTCCAAGCATCTAATCACTCTCCTACAACCTAGGAAACAGGGAATGAACCTATGATTGTATGAAACAATTGTGCTTACATAACACAATCGTTCTTACGGCTTGTAGGTTCCCAGGTAAGTTTTCTTCAACATATCTAGTATTAGGATAATCATGATTGTGCTTTGATTTCACGATCGTTTGTCCGAGTTATCTATTGGGTCCATCCATTTTAATAAAACTTCAACTCGACTCAAAATTGCACCCTAAACCCTATAACTGAGACCTGATTTCACTCTTTACTCATTCAAAGTCATTTTTCTTTAACTTTAAGCAATTAAAAAAGAAAGAGGATAAAAAATCTAACCTATTATACACACATACACAACCACCACATATTGATTTGCATTAATCACTCTAAAGCACTTACTAAATTTAATCCAATTAAGTAAGTTTACTTATCATTTGCTTTCATTGTGCTTAATCGGTTAAAATTTAATTCATTAGCGGTGACATTAGTCTATGAGCTTTATACACATTTGGTTTTGAGTATTTGAATGAGTACAAACAATGAGGAAGTCTTGAGTCCTCAAATTTTTTTAAAATATGGAGAGTCAAAACTTATAGTTTGACTTTTGTTATATGCTAGTGTACTGTAATACCCCGGGAAATTTTTCGTTGAAATTTTGTGCGTAAACGTGTTGGGTTCTATCTTATAGAATGAATTATAAATTTTCCGTATGGAATGTCTTAGATTATGAACCACCATTGTGTATATTATCTAATAAGATTTCCAATGATATATGGATCATCCAAAACGGACACCCGAGCGACGAGTTATGAACATTTCGATCGAACCATGAATATTAGTGAACAGTAAAACGTGCAGGAAAAAGTACTGAGGCCTGGTGTATTTTTGCTCCAACTTTAAATTATCATAAATCCTTATACATAATGATCTGGGTGATCTAATATATATCAACGAAAAGATCTGTGAGTCCTCTTTCCAATGAAATTGGTTTCATCCAATTTGTCTATCGGACCAAAAAGTTATGTTCGATCTACTTCAGCCTATCAAAAGTAAATTTTTGGGTCGATGACAAACGATCATAACTCCTCGTACACAATGATTTGGGTGAGATACACTATATAAATGGAAATATATGAGAGTCCTCTTTCTAATGAAATTGGTTTCATCTAATTTGGATATCGGAGTAAAACATTATGGTTGATCTACTTCAAACTATCAAAATAGTCTACCAAAGGACAGATTCGAGAATTATTTGATTTTAGGGGTGTTTTGCTCATTTCCCCTTACCTAAAATTTGTTCAAACCCTATATTAAATCCTATTAGAAGCATTATATGTTATATTTCATCAAATTCCCTCAAAAAGAAAACCCTAAGCTCCTACATCCAACTTCAAGAAACTCCAAAGTTCACCATTAATTCTATAAATTTATTCAAGATTCCAAGTCCTAGTTCAAGAATTCCAAGAACCATCATTCAAAGGTACGATTAACATCTAAAAAATAAGTATCGATCTAAAGTTCATCATTCAAGGCACGTGGGATTTTTCAACAATAACTCACTTTCATTTTTGTGCCCAAAAGTAATTTTTTTTACAAAGTTATGATTTTTATTTAATTTTTATGAATTTGAAGCATGAACCCATATCTTATGATGATTATTGTGAAATCTTGATGTTTATGATTTTAAAAGATGAATTTACATGTGTGGAGATATAAAGCATGATTCTTGAACGATATTTATCATTCTTTTGATATTTGGATCGTGAATCCCCATTGGAAATTGTGTTTTTTTTTGAGAAAGTATGTGCTATAAGCACGTTGATGTTGAATATTTGAGATATTTTGAATGATTTGACATTTTGGTCTTAATGGAGTTATTTTTAACTTGAGTGTGAAAGAAATCCACAACGTGGTTGATTTTATAAGTATGATGGCTCCCGATGTATATTTATATATTACTAAAATTATTTTGTTATGGATTGTCTTTGAAATGATCTGAGCTAAGTTTAAGAGAAATCTTTAGCACCGAGTGGAATGTATAAAGCAAACTTACTTCTATAGAACTACGTGCTCCCGTAGGAGTAAGCCTGATGCTGATTTATATAATGATCACTAGTTTGTGTGGTTTTGATATCGATAGTCCTACTCTGATGGCAAGGATAGGATGACTCTCCCTAATGTGGGTTGTACGTTAGACTCCATGTAGCTCACATGGTTTATGTCGGTTATAGGATCTCCCAGTGTGTGTGTGTTTCCTTGTGTCTATGGTGAATGGTGAAGTGATTTGAAAGTGAAATTGTGAAATTTATTCTTTCAAAAGTTTTAAATGATATTTACATTATGAGAATTTATATTCTTGATGAACTGAAAGTGATTGACAAATTATATGATGACTCACATATGTTATTGTACTTATTTTATCCTCTCATGATTATGATGATTTTCTTCGGGATATGTGAGTCTTTCATACATCTTGCATATTTCTTATAAATATTTATGATGATGATTTTTATATAACTGCATACACCCCCATATACTTCATTTCTTTCCATGGTACTAACCACATTTTTGAATGTGGGCTACATTTTCTCAGAATGTAGGTTCAGGTGCTCAGTTCTAGGTTCGATAGTGATTCTTCGGGCACGCTGTTCTACATCCTCTATTATGGTGAGTCCTCTTGTTCTGAGGACGTGATGTCTGATGTTGGTTTCACAAAATTGTTTATATTTGATAACTGAGTATGAGTTAGTTGGGGCATGTCTCAATTACTCGCTGGTTTTATTGATTTTCTTAGAGGCTTGTCAGACTAGTATAGATGTTGGGAGTTGACTAAGAAGTCATATTTTGTTATCTTTTTGAAATTCGTTTATTCTTGGATGATGATTACTCTATTGATATTTGAGGGTTATTTATGGAAACCCTATTGATTTGTGTTGAACTGAATAAATATGGCTCAAAGGATTAGCTTTGGGCTACTCATAGACTCAAGCACCGTGTGACGCTCCGGTACCCGTTCTCCCAGGCGTTAGATGTACGCCACGACATAACCTATGATTATGGTATCTATATATAGTCATAGGTTGGATCTTTATGTTGTCCCAGTCTTGTAAGTTATCATGACATGATCGTATCCCATGGTCGTCCTATAAAGGTAGAATCGTGGTATATACTTATACGTCTGACAAGGCCACAATACTTTAGTAATGTTTCTATGATCAAAAGTTGTGATCATACTTTCATTGCACAATCATAGTATCCATTCATTGAGAGCATGTCTTTCAAGTACGCTTGGGGATTTCTTCCTACAATAGGATGGTACGATCTTGACTTCATTGTAAAATTATAAGAAGGCTCGTATGATTCTTTCTCAGAACTATTTTAGATATTTTAAGATTGATGTAAGCTTTTTATTATAAAGGTACAATAACATCAAAGGCATAAACAAAGCTGTAGAAGGAAATGTAAAAAAAAAGGGTACCCAAGGACACATCTCCAACCTCAATGAGTGAGAATGATAGCTCCAGTAGAACTAATGTTAAAATACCCCAGGCTTTGGGCCTTGCAAAATTTCATGAGTTTGAGCCTTTTGTTGATTATACGACTCACCATACTAGTCGTATAGTGTGGATATGGGCCTAGGAACCTAGTAATATGTTTGTCAGTGTCATATTGTCCAAAGTTTGTTCTTGTTATGTGAATACAACATAAGAGTGATATGTACATGATACAAGAGGTAAGGTCGAAACCGTATGTTGTCCAGTGTCTAACCTTTGATGTTTTGCTTAGGGTTAGAATTGAAGGGTACTAGTCGTATGGTCATGGCATGAGTTAGTCTAAGGAGTCATATATTTGAAATAATGTGGTGTCCAACTTTTTGATCAAGTTACGAGTAGGGGGTACCACTCGTATGATACGTATACAAGTGGAGGGGTCAAATCTACCCTCCTGCGAGTCTTATATAGTTTTAAGGTGAGGGTATTTTAGAAATTTCTCACCCCAATCCCTCATGACCTCCCAACTTATATAACACTATTTGG
The DNA here is from genome assembly GCA_030864225.1 of Capsicum baccatum var. pendulum. NCBI lineage: Eukaryota > Viridiplantae > Streptophyta > Magnoliopsida > Solanales > Solanaceae > Capsicum > Capsicum baccatum. The sequence goes on from CM061556.1 coordinate 223,479,972, forward strand.
TACGTCATTCTACACTTTAGAAGATCAAAACACTCTCTAAAAACCTCTCAAGATGATTGGACTAGGGTTTCTTCAAGATGGTCATCTAGAGGCTTAAGGATCAAAATCTCTTCGTGAATCTTCATAACTCAGGCATGTGAATTCTCCTTCATTTTTAGTTCACAAAAATCATGTGTTTTAAATACTGTTCTTAAATCATAAATGGTGGTTTCAAAATCCTCGATTGAGGGTTTGAATGTGTAATGTTGAGTATTATTCTCTCATGATTTCACTTGTGTTTATGCATATTTTTTATAATGGTTTGGAACATGTGGGTTCATGAAAATTATTGTTTAATAAATGGATGATGGTTAACCCTAGTTTGATGGTTTAAGGTTTGAATAATGGTTTAATAAAAGGTGTGCCCTCAACCTGTTTGTGAAAATGTCTATGAGAAGAATCTTGTCACATAATGAATTATGTTTTGAACTAATGCTTGGCATAATAATTTTAATGAAGGATAAATGGTTTTGTAAAGGTATTGATTGCCATAAATTGAATTAAATTGATTTAAACTAAGACACAGGCCTAATAATGTAAATGATTGGTAAATGGTTTCATGAAGGCCTTGTTTTCCAAGAATTGATTTGAATTATAACCTTGGTGGTTTAAATGGGTAAATACATGGCCATGAATTGATTTGAATTATAACCTTGGTGGTTTAAATGGGTAAATGGATTTTAGTCTTTAAATGTTGAATTGAATTGATGTCTTTATATCGACAATGGGTTTGACACCCAATATTGAATTATAATGGTTATGACATGTTTTATGCTTGCAAGTGGGGTTGATATGATGGTACCAACAGGATGCCTTTGGTAAGTAATTAGACAAATGGTTGTGTATATTTGTAATGAATGTTTTAATTGGGCTTTAAAATAGGATGTATCATCGGTCCGTGAAACTTGAGTTTGAAGGACTAACACTGGAAATCACGCTAGCTAGTGTGGGTGTCGAGTCCCCCATAATGGTATATATGGTTATGGATATTCTCTGGTTTGTGCAGCTACACGCACTGGGGCCGTTCAAGCTAGGGGAGAGCTAGACCCATCTAGCCCGTGGGTGCCTTGTTATATGACGATTATTCTACACAACCCAGGTTAAAGTTTTTATAGTTCATACTAAGCCTTGTTCCCTATCCCAACACGATATATATATATATATATATATATATTTATGTATATGCTTGCATGTGATGATTTGACTTGGTTTGGAATGATGATATTATTTTATTCCTCTATCCCTGAGTTACATGCTAGTTCTCTGACCACTAACCATCTCTGGACACTGTATCATTATACGATACAGGGACTAGAACTTCATCTTCTTTTCCTACATATTGATCAGTTGTTCGAGTGGTTCTCGAGTTGACATTGAAGTGGTGATCTTCCATACTTTAGAAGACATTAATTTTATGGTCTTTATATTCTATATATTAGACTTTGTTAGACTTGGTTTTTGGCTATTATCATGGGTAGGTCCTGACATTTTATTGACTTTGGATGATAGAGGCTTTGTGAATTACTGTGTACTTGGGTATGTTATGGTAACAAATGGTTTAGACATTTCATGAGTTATTATTGGTCTTATTTAATGTATCTTATTATATGTTGAAAATTTATTCAAAACTTGTGTTTTATATGTTGGTTAGGTTAGGAGAAGTGGGTGATCTCCGGCCCATGTGGGACTCAAGATATCTATACTACCCAGGCCCTGCTTCGGGTCATGAAAAAGTTTATATTAGAGCCTTTGTTCATGGTCAATTGGTGTCCATAGAGCCATGTCAATTAGTGTCTCTTTTATGGGTGTGTAGCGCACCACACTTATAAGAGAGAGGCTATGAGATATTTAGTAAAGTTCCCCTTTCTTGTTTTCTTATTTTCGAGCTATAGAGTCTAAGGTATTGTATTCTTCTAATATCCATTTTCTTGTGTTTCAGATAATGCCTCCAAAAAGATCTGATGTTCATGCGAGATTTTTCTTCTCGTCTAGGGACAATATGGACGGAGCTCAACTAACTTTTAGGGTCCAACCCCAGTAAAGAGTCAGTACATTTGACTATCTTTATGGATTTCCACCTATGCCCACTAATCCTACTCTTGAGGGTGACACTCATACTCAGTCTCCTCCCAAGAAGGTTACTAATGCTAAGTTTTATTGCTATATTACCCCATTCGCTCATTTGGTGATATCTCAGTAACAATAGTTGGAATATAGTACTATTAAACAGGGTTTATCTAAGGACAATAGAGTTGGTCAATTTATGAGGTTACATCATCTGATAATTACTAGTACAACAGTTGAGGATTATCCTTAAATCTTTGTTAATGAGATAGAGAAGATATTTTAGGGTGTAGATTTTGCTGGCTACCAATTAAAAGATATGGCGTACTAGCGGTACGAAGAGTGAGAACATTTGAAGGTGAGGATGTAGTTCTGCCATGCGGGTTAATTTCTCTAGTTCATTTCTAGATTGTTTTTCCTTGGGAGTTGCGGGAGGTAAATAATGAGGAATTTATTAACTTTAAGCTAGGGAGAATGTCAGTCAAGGAGTATTCTTTGAAATTCCATCAGTAGTCCCAGTATGTTTCTAATTGGTATCAAATATAAGGGCCCAAATTAGAAAATTTACTTTAATATTATCTCATGAGTTGATTCTTAAGAGTAAGGATATCTTATTGATCAAGTACATGGACATCTCTAGATTGGTTGTGTATATGCAACAGGCCTATAGGGACAAAAAATATAGGTTGAGATTGGTGAGAGGTAGAGTAAGAGGTCTCAGTTCTTAGAATAGATTGGGGGACAACTTTAAGTTGGAAAATAGACTAAGAGAAAGATCTGGGGGAGTCCTAACTCCTATTCGATGGATAGTGCTCCCTATTCGAAGCCATCGAGAGACAAATATTTTTAGAATGGTGATGCTCCTAGGGCATAAGTTGCCCATTCTGAATATAGTGAGGCCCAGTCCACACCATCCTACCCTTTTTGCAGATTCTGTGGTCCCCATCATCATAGTCAGTATGAGAATGAGAGGAACCAATGTTTTATGTGTGGTCAGTTTGGTCATTTGAAGTGGTATTATCCCTCTATAGTTTCTTTCGGGACAAATAAGGTTTCTATTGCTTCTTCTTCAACTTTTGCACCAAATGGTTCTACTTTTGGCTCCAGCACTGGTCAGAACCCCCTTTATGCTCTCACTATTCATCATAAGTTTGAGGTATCTCCTAATGTTGTTATTGGTATGCCAAAACTCTTTTCCCGTGATGTGTACTATTTACTTAATCTAAGGTCCTCTCTTTTATGTGTCCACATTTGTGGCTATGCATTTATATTTTGGTCCTGAGTAGCTATCAGACCCTTTTACTATTTCTATCTAGAGAGGAGACTCTGTGGTTATCTGTAGAGTCTATAGGGTGCGTGTGGTATTTTTTGGTAGTAGAAAAACACTGTGGACTTGATAGAATTAGACATAATTAATTTTGATGTTATTTTGGAATGGACTAGTTGAACTCATGCTATGCTCTCTTAGATTTTTATACTCATAAGTTTGTGTTTGAATTTCCTAATAAGCTAATTATTAAGTGGGTGGGTGGTTCCCTAGCTCCTATGGGAAAGTGTATATAATATCTTAGAGTTAGAAAAATCCTTTTTTGCATTATGTCCCTATGGTAAATGAGTTCCCAAAGTCTTTCGTGATGACCTTCCTAGTGTCCTTCCCAATAGGGAGATTGGTTTTTGTATTGAACTTGTTTCGGACACTCGTCCTATTTCTATTCCCCCATATATAATGGCTCTGGTTGAGTTAAAAAAACATAAGGAGCAAGTAAAAGATCTTTTAGACAAGGGTTTCATTTTTCCTAGTATGCCTCTATGGGGTGTACCAGTATTGTTCGTGCATGAGAAGGATGATTTCCTTCGAATGTGTATTGATTATTAGAATTTAAATAAGGTGACGGTAAAGAACAAGTACCCTCTTTCGAGTATTGATGATCTCTTCGATCAGCTTTAGGGTACCAAATTCTTCTATAATATCGATCTTCAATTCGGGTATCATCAGTTAAAGATTAGGGAGTGGATATCCCTAAGATAGCTTTTTGTACCCATTATGGGCATTTAGAGTTTCCAGTTATGTCTTTGAGGTTGACCAATGCCTATAAGGAATTCATGAATTTAATGAATAGGGTTTTCCATCAGTTTCTATATTTTTTGTCATTGTCTTCATTGATGACATCTTGATGTACTCTAAGAGCATAGTGGATTATGCTAATCACCTCCATCTTGTGTTGAAAACCTTGAAAAGCAGTTGTATGATAAGTACTCTAAATGTGAATTCTGGTTGAATATCTAACTTTTTTGGGTCATGTTATATCTAATGAGGCGATCAAGGTGGATCCTCAGAAGGTTGTGGTGGTTAAGAAGTGGCCTAGACCCACCACTCTAATCGATATTCAGAGTTTTTTGGGTCTAGCGGGTTATTATAGGAGGTTCGTGGAGAGTTTTTCCTCTATTGCTGCTCTATCGACTAAATTGACTCCGAAAAAGTTAAAGTTCTTGTGGTCGGATTCTTCCGAGCGTAGCTTTGAGAAGTTAAAAAATAAGTTGACTTCAGCTCTAATTTTGACTCTACCCGAGGGCATAGAGGGATTTTTGGTCTATTGTAATGCATCCCGGGTAGGTTTGGGATGTGTATTGATGCAACATGGTAAGGTGGTTGCTTATGCCTTTAGAAAGTTAAAGGTTCATGGGAGAAACTATCTGACTCATGACTTGGATTTGTTAGTTGTGGTGTTCGTGTAGAAAGTCTAGCATCACTAATTGTATAGGGTTCATGTTGATATCTTTTCTGATCATAAGAGCCTACAGTATGTGTTCACCTAGAAAGAGCTTAATATCAGGAAAAACAAATTGCTTGAGTTGCTGAAGTACTATGATATGAGTCTTTTCTACCACTTAGGTAAAGCTAATGTAGTTTTTTGACGCTCTAAGCAGGTTGTCCATGGCTAGGTTATTGCATGTGGATAAGCATAAGTGGGAATTGATAAAGGATATTCACAATTTAGCTAACCTAGGAGTTCCTCTCTTACACTCTGAGAAAGGTGGCGTGTTGGTACAACAGGTGGTGCAATTATCTCTTGGTTTGAAAATAAACGATAAGTAGTTATTAGATCCTCTCTTAATGAAGATCAAGGATAATATGGGTAAGTAGAAAGTGATGGCTTTCGAGGTCGATGACGATAGTAGCTTGAGGTAGTAAGAGAGGTTGTGTGTTCTTGATATGGATGGGTTGTGAGGTAGGATTTTGGACGAGGCCCATGAATTGCGGTATATGGTTCTTGCTGATTCGACAAAGATATATCATGATCTCAAGAAGATATATTGCTAGAACAACATAAAATGGTATGTGGTCAACTGTTAAACTAGGTGTATGGTAAGTCAACAAGTAAACGTGGAGCACTTGAGGCTCGGTGGGCTACTTTAAGATATTAAATTACTGGTGTAGAAATAGGAGATAATTAATATGGATTTTTTTATCGAACTTCCGTGATCGCAGAATTAGTGTGACTTTATTTGGGTCATTGTGGATAAGATGACTAAGTCTGCTTACTTCTTGATAGTAAGGACTACTTATTATATCGAGGATTATGCGAAGTTCTTCCTTTAGAAATTGGTAAAGTTGCATGGTGTACCTTTTCTCAATTATTTTTTACTGTGGCACTTATTTCTCATTGCATTTTGGGGGACTAAAGTGAATCTTAGTATGACCTTCCACCCATAGTTGGATTGGAAAGCCGAAATTACTATTCAAACATTGGATGATATGTTCTGAGCCTATGTGATTTATTATGGTGGTAGTTGGTTTGACCATTTGCCTTTGATTGAATTTACTTATAGCAATAGTTACCATTCTAGCATTAGTATGGCTCCATTTGAGACATTGTATGGTAGAAGGTGTAGGTCTTCTAATGGGTGGTTAGTGGTTAGTGTAGCAAAAATGTTTGGACTAGATTTGGTTCACAAAGTTATGAAAAAGGTGAAGGCAATATGGGATAGGCTTAAGACTATCCGAAGTTTCCAAAAGTCTTATTGATAACGCTCAATCTACAGCTCTCGTTTGAGTGTAAAGCGGTCGTTAGCAAATATAGAACCCAACCTGGGTTGGGTGTCGATCCCACAGGGAATAGCTCGGCCAACAAGTAAGCAACGGTTACTAGACTTTTGGTGCAAGTCTCGTAAGAAGGGGGGATTGTAATAAGTAACCAAAGTAATGAAATAAAAGCTGAAAATAATAAAGTAAAAAGAGAAAGATTGTCACGTTGGTTGTAAACAATGAGAATTAAAGCGTTGGGGTTATGTCCACCTTCTGAGGTATACGTCTCTATTGGCTATAAGTGTGTAGAGTCTTGACATGCAATTGCTTATAGAGAATTGTAGTCGATGGTAAATCCAAGCGTCTCTCGACCTAAACAAGGACTATTTCACTTTAACTCTCTCGAGCTTAAAGTGTGTCTAGCGGTACAAATTCTCCAAGAGGTTAGTCCAGTTACGGCACTAGCTTTTTAATAGGAAAGGGTGTCCTACTACCTTGACATTATCTCTTTTCCAGACAAATAACCTTTCTCTCGAACAAGTTAAATGTTAGACTGGCGTTAGTCTATGCGTCTTCTTTTCTAGACAAGTAACCTTTCTCTCGAACAGGTTAGATGTTAGAATGGCGTGTTCTTGTTTTTGAACCGCAAAGAATGTAGATTTAAGATGAAGAGAATAATGATATAAGCAATATACGTGTCTTGAACTCACAAGCTCATAGCAATAGATAGTAACTCATTCGGCTTCCATAACCCCAACTAAGAGGTTTAGTTACCCATGAATGCGAAGGATATCACGTTTTGCATGGTGAATGGCGTGAATAGTAGGTGTTTGGTGTGTGGTTTTAGTGATTCCGTAGCAAGTAACGATTCTCTTGTTGTGGAATTTAAGAATAGAAGAATAGATTAGAAGTGTTTGTAGTGGAAGATGAGAAAGATGGAAGAAAATTAATAGTTTAAGAATGAATTTCTTGAATTAAGGGAGGAGTTGCCTCCACTAAGGGAGGACTTGATTAAAATCTCTAGCATGATAGGGTATTTATAATACTCCTATCCTACTCCTACTAAGCTAATGAAATAAATAACCAAATCCTAATAGACTAATGAAATCCTTAACCCAAATGTACTAGGGTAAGGTTACAATATCATAATCCAAGTAGAATAGTGAAATACATAACCTAATTGTACTAGGTTAATGTATCTTTGTAAAATTCCAGCTTTGTGTCTGTAAGTCCCCAAAGTCTTCAGAAATGCTGTTTTAGTCCTGGACAGATTTTTCATGCAGTCCCCAAAGTATTCAGAAATGCTGTTTTAGCCCGGGACAGATTTTCCATGCAGCAGATTTGGTCCTTTAGGCGTCCAGCTCCTTTCCACTTCGTTTGTGAGCTTTCTTTTGCGTCAAGTAAGCCATAAAATGCTGTATTTTGCATCATTTATACCTGAAACTTTACTAATCATGTTCGTTAGCTCATTTATAGGAAAAAGGACTAAAAGTGCATGAAATATATAATTTGTTCTCAAAACTAGGCTAAAATATGGGCAAAATATATTGATATAGGCGCGTAAATTCGCCTATCATCAACACACCACACTTGTAGCTTTGTTCGTCCTCGAACAAAATATCATGTCCTTCTAAACATCAACTTAGGGTTTTACAGCAACAACACAAAACTTTCTTCAAGACAAGCACAACAACTATCAACAGAGAGTAGCTTTCCGATTATTAGTAGAAACAATTTAACCTCAAGCATAGACTCGTGATGGTGATCAACTCGCATGCAAACGTTAAGGTACATAGAATCATATACAACTATCCAAGACTCATCAACCATGTGTGTCTCACAATATAGTACCCATAATCACTCACAAGTATAGCATATTTTTCAAACATGGGTATCAAAATATCCTTGCTCTCACTCTCGCAAAGAATTCATATGTAGCAACTAATGACCATAGGCTTGCCCTTAATGTAGTACTCCACTAAATGTCGGAATGTTAAGGTTAGGATCAAGTAGGTCTTTTGATGATTGTAATGTAGGCTAAGGGACGGGTAGGATCAACTATTTTGGCCAGAAATAGTGACTAAGTTCCTAAGCACTTTAATACATCACATTGTATCATTGACACTTTTTTCTTTCAACCCTTGTTCTTTTTGTTTTTCAATTTTAAGCACAACTCACTTTTCAGCTTTCTTTTCCTTTTTCTTTTCACAACATACCTCTTATGATAGCACTTTCTTCCTTTTTCATAACACATTCAAGCACCATTTACAATTTATAGCATCATACTCACCCAATTTCCTCTTATGTTGTCACATGACTTTTTTACTTTAAAGCACTTAGGAATTTGGATCAAATTACGGTCTTGAAAAAAAATGGATTAGGCTTACATACAAGGTTGTCAAAGAAATAGGCTAAAGGCTCAAAAGGGTTTACTAGGATGATTTACATGGGTAGGAAAAACTGAGGGTAAACATGTATAGGTTGCCAAAGAAATGCCTAAATCATATCCTAAACTTACATTCCTTATTTTCGCTTTGCATACATACCAGGCAAGTTCTAGCATCAGCCACATACATAGAAGATACTATTAATCTCACACACACAAGGCACATGGTCGACTTGATTGGAAGTAATATAGACTCTCGACCCAACAATTGAAGGAATTGAATCACACAATATCACATAATGAATCACAACTAGAGCCTAAACGTCTCAATAGTCACAATTGTAGCACATACTCTTGTTATAATCTCATGCTGCCTATCAAAATAATTTCATGCGAAGCTAGAAAAAAATTTTAACTACTAAAAAAAACGAAACAAAAATGAAACAAACGCAAACAAACATAGATGCGAATAGATAAGTATAGCATGCAATACCACCACCCCACACTTAGTTGGGACACTGTCCTCAGTGGAAAATAAATACGAGGAACCTGGTTGGTTGGACTTATCCTCTATGTCTGGGGTCATACCCCTTGCATTGGAATCATCGTCAAAGTTGTCATCCTCAGAAGTTTCTCATAAGTATCCCACTTAATTCCAAGCGTGAGTCGGGGTATTTGCTGCGAGGAGGGTTCTCCTTGGTCCTTGCAACTTCTCTTTTTGCCCTTTTGGGAGGTGGTAGCCTTCTCCTTGCCTTGTCTCGCTTTAGGTGCCATTGTACCTGAGACTAGAAATAGTGTTAGTTGCAGCACAATCTCACTTGATACAATCTATAAGCAAGTACTAGGGGTACCACCCCACACTTAGTTTTGTTGCACAAATCAGCGAGGTGAACGTAGTCGATTTACTCAGATTTCGTCGACATACGTTTTAGGCTTGTATTCCGACAAGAAAATCAGCATTGTATCACTTATTTGCAGCCATTGGACTACTTTCATGGTAGATATAGCAACACTACGACATAGGGGTTACCACATGGAATCGTTATTCTTACAACAAGCACAACCTCCTAAGTCGATAGGTACTATAATCTTATCCCGATGGCCGGGATAGTCTAACATGTAAGCATCCACACAACACTCTTAAGCAATATCCATAATCATATCAATTCAGCAAATATCATAACAATGCTATTGAAACCAAATTCAAGTTAGAAATAAGTCAAGAGTTCCCTACGTATATGTTCACTCACATGATTATGCAACAACAATTTAAACACATGAACATCACCAACAATCTTATATGATTTAGCAATTTATAATAAGCATAGCAACGTAGTACTTACGATAAATAAATGAAGAATAAGAGAGTACTTACTTGCTTGAAGCTTGTGGAGACGGTGTTGTGAATTAGAAGAGCAAAAGAAGAAAATTTTGAGAAGATTTGGAAGGTTATATGGCGCCTTTAGGGTGTTTTCTTATGTGGTTGTGTTGTAAAACTATGTCCCCTTTATATAGGAAGAGTATGGGTCGGGTTATGACCCATTTACAATCGGATTTGGGGACAAAATCACCACATATGCGGCGCATATCTCTTGGCATATCAATGGCATATGCGGCGCATTGTCCATGGCATAATGGGACATATGCGCCGCATATCCTATGGCATTTCTAGACATATGCGCCGCATAGTCTATGGCATATGAGATACTGAGACCAAATGCCATAGCATAGGCGGCGCATAGTCAAAAGCACACCTAGGAATAGGCGGCGCATTGTGTATAGCACACTAGATTTCGAGTCTTTAGGCTATAGAATAGGTTGTGCATCGTTCGTGGCCTATTTATACCAAGGCCTAGCCTTCCTCGAAGCCTATTTCGACGTGAGAAAGTCTCAATTCATAGCCTTATGCATCACCATTCCTAACTTACCGACTTTACCATACAATGCGACCAAATCGTCAATTGAAATCAATCTCCTCGTTGCATACTTCTTGCACCTATTTTTGCTCAAAACCAAATGAAAACGATTAGTACGATGGGTTGCCTCCCACCAAGCGCCTTAGTTTTGGTCGTGGCACGACTCTTATTTTTGGATTTTTCATAAAACAAAACAAGTACTAGAATGAAAGGAAAAACGATAAAATGATAAAACGATGGGTTGCCTCCCATCTAGCGCCTTATTTATTGTCGTGGCTCGACGTAGTTACCTCGAGTACTCAGACTTCGTCGAGGTAAGTGATGGATCATTTTCTGAAAGGATTTAGACGACAATGAGGCTTACCTGTGGTCATGCGATCTTTTTCGAGCTGGCTCATACGTTTCTCCGGAGAGTCACCAATTATATCATCAATAGTCCAACCCATAGCTCTCTTGTATCTCCTCTGAGCAGAGATGAGAGCTTCTACGTGCTGTTCACTTAAATCATCTGCTCTCTCAGGAAGTATATTTCTACTTTCCAGGAACACATACTTTAGATAATCGGGAAGCTCTTGCGATTCTAGCATTGGTGGCTCGTCAAAGGGAGTATTCGTTGTTGGTCGATTCTTGAGTTCACAATCCGGTTTCTTAGGAGTATAAGACTCTATTTCTGTTAGAGCACTCATAAGTTCTTCATAATCTTCATTATCCTCATGCTCAACATTCAGTGGCGCAGCAGACAATGGCTCAACAGTAGGTTGTTTCTCTATAGATAATGCTTTCGTATCCTCATAATGAACATCAGCTACAGATGACTCATTCATATCGCTGGGCTGCTTCATTGTTTTGCATATATCAAACCGTACCACTTCGTCAACCACTTGCTTGCCTTTTGCTGAAGTTTCCAGCACCTTACCACTTCTGGTAGTTATGGCCATGCATGACCCATCATTCCTTGGGTTTTGCACAGTATCGCTAGGTAAAGTGCCAGCCTTTCTTTGATTAAATGCTGCTGAAAGTTGGCTGAATTGCTGCTCTAGTTGCTTGATAGAAGTGGAATGAGAATCAACTAATTGCTTCATGGAGGCCAAATCGTCAATCACCTCCTTAACTCCCGCGCTCGTCGCTTCCACTCCTTTCAATAACTTAGCCATCATGTCTTCCATAGAATTAGATGTGGTGGTATCACGTCTACCAGGGGGAACGTACAAACCACTATTTTCATTATTTTTCTTCCAACTACCTTGGTCTTTACCTCCAGATTTATCATAATAGTTCCGACCTTGGTTTCCTTGGGCATTCCCACGGAAACCCCCCTGATTGTTCAAGTAGTTGGCCTCCTCTTTAGAATCAGATTCGTATCTTCCTGTTAGCGCTACAGCTTTCACTTTTTCGGTCTTCCCTGATAATAAGTGCTTTGTCAGAAGATCCAATTGTGTTTTCATGTGAGCCATGTCTTGGTCACGATCCTCTTGTCTTCGCCTCTGCTCTGCAGTCATGCCAAAAGATAAAGTGGGGCTTGTTACCTCAGAATCCCTAGTATGCCAAGCTCTACTTTGCTTCGTCATCCGATCTAGCATATTGCTTGCTTGCACAAAGGTGAGGTCCATAAATGATCCACCTGCTGCATTATCAACCACTGGCTTAGTCACCGAATTCAACGCTCTGTATAATATCTCCATCAAGTGGACATTGGTCATATGATGGTTTGGGCATCGCATTAGCTTCGTCTTGAACCTCTCCCATGTTTCGTGGAGAGCTTCAGTTGGAAGCTGTCGAAAATTGGTGATCTCATCTCTCAATTGTGCTTTTTTGGATGGCGGAAAGAATCTTTCTAGAAAAGCGTCTTTCAATTGCCTCCAATGAGTAATAGAATCAGGAGTCAGCCCATTCAACCACATAGTTGCCTCCCCAGACAGAGACAATGGAAATAGACGTAATCGAATTGCATTCTGTCCAACTCCAGGATTGTCGAATGACTTGCATGTAGAAATAAAGTTGATGAGATGCAAATTCGGATCATCGCCTGCTAGTCCACCAAATAATCCCTTGAGTTGCAAAAGCTGAATCATGGCGCTAGTGATATTGAACTTTGCTCCCGGTGCTAAGGGAGGAAGAATAATAGCTCCTGTGGAACCAGGTCCGTCCAGATCATCCTCATCGTCAGGATTTGTTGCTCGCCTACGGTTATCAATATTTTGTTGATGCACTTGAGCAGCCATCCTTTCAATTTCACGTTGTGCCTCCATTGATGCACTGAATAAACCTAAATAAAACAAGAACAACAACTAAAAGTAAAAGTACGAGAATCTTTGACCAAAGGGTCTAGTAATTATCACGAACTTGATTGACACTCGTATTCCCCGGCAACGGCGCCAATTTTTGATAACGCTCAATCTAAAGCTCTCGTTTGAGTGTAAAGCGGTCGTTAGCAAATATAGAACCCAACCTGGGTTGGGTGTCGATCCCACAGGGAATAGCTCGGCCAACAAGTAAGCAACGGTTACTAGACTTTTGGTGCAAGTCTCGTAAGAAGGGGGGATTGTAATAAGTAACCAAAGTAATGAAATAAAAGCTGAAAATAATAAAGTAAAAAGAGAAAGATTGTCACGTTGGTTGTAAACAATGAGAATTGAAGCGTTGGGGTTATGTCCACCTTCTGAGGTATACGTCTCTATTGGCTATGAGTGTGTAGAGTCTTGACATGCAATTGCTTATAGAGAATTGTAGTCGATGGTAAATCCAAGCGTCTCTCGACCTAAACAAGGACTATTTCACTTTAACTCTCTCGAGCTTAAAGTGTGTCTAGCGGTACAAATTCTCCAAGAGGTTAGTCCAGTTACGGCACTAGCTTTTTAATAGGAAAGGGTGTCCTACTACCTTGACATTATCTCTTTTCCAGACAAATAACCTTTCTCTCGAACAAGTTAAATGTTAGACTGGCGTTAGTCTATGCGTCTTCTTTTCTAGACAAGTAACCTTTCTCTCGAACAGGTTAGATGTTAGAATGGCGTGTTCTTGTTTTTGAACCGCAAAGAATGTAGATTTAAGATGAAGAGAATAATGATATAAGCAATATACGTGTCTTGAACTCACAAGCTCATAGCAATAGATAGTAACTCATTCGGCTTCCATAACCCCAACTAAGAGGTTTAGTTACCCATGAATGCGAAGGATATCACGTTTTGCATGGTGAATGGCGTGAATAGTAGGTGTTTGGCGTGTGGTTTTAGTGATTCCGTAGCAAGTAACGATTCTCTTGTTGTGGAATTTAAGAATAGAAGAATAGATTAGAAGTGTTTGTAGTGGAAGATGAGAAAGATGGAAGAAAATTAATAGTTTAAGAATGAATTTCTTGAATTAAGGGAGGAGTTGCCTCCACTAAGGGAGGACTTGATTAAAATCTCTAGCATGATAGGGTATTTATAATACTCCTATCCTACTCCTACTAAGCTAATGAAATAAATAACCAAATCCTAATAGACTAATGAAATCCTTAACCCAAATGTACTAGGGTAAGGTTACAATATCATAATCCAAGTAGAATAGTGAAATACATAACCTAATTGTACTAGGTTAATGTATCTTTGTAAAATTCCAGCTTTGTGTCTGTAAGTCCCCAAAGTCTTCAGAAATGCTGTTTTAGTCCTGGACAGATTTTTCATCCAGTCCCCAAAGTATTCAGAAATGCTGTTTTAGCCCGGGACAGATTTTCCATGCAGCAGATTTGGTCCTTTAGGCGTCCAGCTCCTTTCCACTTCGTTTGTGAGCTTTCTTTTGCATCAAGTAAGCCATAAAATGCTGTATTTTGCATCATTTATACCTGAAACTTTACTAATCATGTTCGTTAGCTCATTTATAGGAAAAAGGACTAAAAGTGCATGAAATATATAATTTGTTCTCAAAACTAGGCTAAAATATGGGCAAAATATATTGATATAGGCGCGTAAATTCGCCTATCATCACTTATGCAGACGTAAGGTAAAGGGACTTAGAGTTTGAGGTTGGAGATTGGGAGTTGTTTAAGGTATCTCCCATGAAGGGAGAGATGCGGTTTGGGAAGAAAGGAAAGCTCAGACCACGGTATGTTAGCCCGTACGTGGTTTTGAGAACGGTTGGTAATGCTGCTTATGAATTGGATTTCCCCCCTAGCATAAGTTCCATTCATTTAGTATTCCATGTATCCATGTTGTTAAAATGTGTGGGTAATCCTTTGTGGGAAATTGGTATTTCAGATTCTTTGTCCTATAAGGAGGTAGTGGGGAGGATCTTAGATTGAAAAGTTAGTTTGAAAACAATAGATGTGGCTTCGGTGAAGGTTCTATAGTGGAACCAAAAGTTCAAGGAAGCTACTTGGGAGGCCAAGGAGGACATAAAGTCTAAGTATCTGTTCCTATTCCTGAATCTAAAAAACCGTGCTTGAGGTATGTGTTGTTCCTAAAATCTTTATTTTATGTCTTTTTAAAGGTAGAATATGTATTATTTAGTGTTTTGTTTTCTGTCTTAAAGATAAAAGTAGAGATGTTTGGGGTTAATCAAGCTTATATTGGCTTGTCCTATCTTTTGAGGATGAATGATCCTTAGGGGGGAGACTGAAATGTCCCAGGCTTTGGACCTCGAAAAATTTCGTGAGTTTGAGCCTTCTGTTGATAATTCGATCCACTATAATAGTCGTATAGTATGGATACGGGTCTAGGACCCTAGTCATATGTTGGTGTAGTACCCCATTCTTTTCTGAGCTTAGTTCAGCTCATAGTGCATGCGTAAGGCTTAAAACCTGAAAATTTAACAAAGTGTTGGGGACTTAGTATTATTTTTTACCTCTTAACTTTGAGGATTTTCAAATGGGTCTTATCGACCATGATACATAGTTTTTTGAGTCAATTCATGTTCAGGGGTGCAAGGAGCATATCTCAGGGAAATTTTTTATTTTTCAAACAAAGATTGTTCATGTTTAGATTTTGATTCTCGAAGCTCATCGTGATAGTATCGCATCTCTCTACTTATAGTGATGAGGCACTCACCATATTGCGGTGCCCTTTTTATTAGCATTCCAGGTATGAATTTAATCTCCTGATGGGTAGTTAGGTCTTTTCCATGAACCCAATTCGTAATAACATGAATTAAATCCCCAGTGAGGGCATTATATGCCCATATTCTCCAGTTAACTCCAAAAAGCAAACCCTAATACTCCTCTAAGTTCATCAATTTCATTCCTTCCTCTTCAAGAAAACTAAGAAAACATGTTCCCAAATCCAAGAACATTCAAAGAAGCTTAAAGATTTGGGTTTCTCTTTCAAGTTTAAGGAATTAAGGTATGTATGATGTTCATCCATAGTCCCTTTCTACCCATGGAGTCCAAGAATACATTTTTATGTTATAAATTATGAATTATACATGTTTATGATAAATTATGTCCATGAAGCTTTTATGAATTTTGATTTATGTATTGTGTTTGCAAGTGTTTTCGATGGGATGAGCCCTTTACACTTTTGAATGATGAATTTCCATGTTAAATCCCTAATTTATGATTTTAGTGTTGTAACTATGTTTTCAATTTCATGTTTTACCCATTCCCATGCTTAAATTCATGACTCCCATGTGTTTGATGAAATGCCTAAATGTTGGGTTTTGAGCAATGATCCTTTATTATAGGTTTTCAAGCTTTACATCTCCTTGTTGATACTTTTATTCAGTGCTGGTGGGTTATGAACACCTGATACCTAACTGTTTATGTAATTTCAGTACCACTAGAATGAATTTAGATATACCATGAGCAGTATCATTTAGTCAGTTATTTATAATCCGTTATTCAGTTAGGCTTAGTTCAATCCAGTAATCAGTGTTAGTTCAATTGGGAGTAGGATTTAGCATTGAGTAAATCTAGGGATAGGGGCTCACCCACCAGCTAGGACTGGGTACTTAAAAGCATATGTAGCCAGTATAGGATATGAGATATCACCTACCAGTTTACGACTAACATTCTCTGATATGGCACCCTGCTGTTTTGGACTGATATTCTCTCAGGGGTCACTCGCCAATTAAGGACTGAATCTCTAGTGCTTCGGGACAACAGTTCAGTGGTTCCACACAACCACTGTTAGTATGCATGGCACGGTACTGACACCCTCCCAATTGGGGTTATAGGTTAGCCCCCGATAAGCTCAGTATGGTGCATGTCGGTTAGATGATACCTCTCACAGTCTCAGTTTAGTATTCAGTACAAAATTCAGTTTAGGTTTGATTGACCATAGCATACCGACTTCCAGTTATTCAATTATCATACTTTAGTAATTTAGTTTAAAGATTATTTCAGAAATGTATATATGCTTGGTCTTATGTTCTTAGTATTTCAGTTTTCATGCATGCTTACTCAGTTATCTCACATTATTCAGTTAGTCATTACTTTATGCACAGTTAACCCATGTACTTTAGCCTAGCCTCATCTCATATACTAGTACATTCAATGTACTGATCGCATATTTTCTTTGCACTATGATGTCTTATATCATAGGTTCGAATGCTCAATTCTCTAACAATAATTAAACATCCCTTCGTTACAAAGCAACAGTAGCCAGAGTTAGTTGGAGACTTATCCCATCAACTCAACAGTTAGTCATTTAGAGGCTTTTCAGACATTCAAACAGTCAGTTACTTTATCATCTTATCAGTCCAATTTTAATATTTTTCATCGATGTTTTCAAACTTGTAGATTTAGTTACATGTAGTATTTAAAACCTTATATCATTTTCAGTTATTTCTTGTTATGTCCTTAGCTATTAGTTTACTCAGTGCTCACAACAGGTACCAGCTCATGGGTTAACTTCTAGTCACTTGTGACTGTAAGAACAGTTGTCGCGACTAGGGGGTAGCCTCTGGTCATGACAAAACTTGGTATCAGAGCCTAAGGTTTTACAGTGTTCTAGGGATTCCCAAAGTCGTGTTGAGTGAAGCCTTTTGCATGTGTGTAAAGTGTGCCAGACTTATGAATAAGAGTCTACAAAATGTTTTATGAATAGTTTTTCTTCTTTCAGTATTCATGTCGTGCGAACGAGCATGAGCTCTTTTTAAAACTCTTTTTTCTGACTCATTCTTCCTTCCGTTTACTCAAAATGCCTCTGAAAATAAATAATAGAAGAAAAAATAGAAATCAGACTACACCTCCACCAGTTCAAAGCTGCAGTCACCACCTTAGCTCATTCAGTAGTTGATCAAAATAATCAGCAGGTTGTTGCCCTTGCTAATCCAGTGTAAAATACATCTAAATCTAGAATCCATGATTTCACCTAAATGAATCCCCCTCTGTTTTTGGGATCCATGTCTGAGAAAGATCCGCAAGAGTTTCTTGATATGGTTCAGAAGGTGACTAATATCATGGGTGTCACCTCAAGTGAGAGTGCAGAGTTGGCTGCTTACCAGTTGTAGGATGTAGCTCACACATGGCATAAGTAGTAGAAAGAGGACAGGGGAAGATGCAAAGCCTATAAAGTGGGAGGAGTTTTCCACAACCATTTTAGATAGATTTTTCCCTTTGAGTTGAGGGAAGCTAAGGTGCTGGAGTTTATTAATTTGAAGCAAGGTAATATGAGTGAGAAGAAGCATTCGCTTAAGTTTACTTAGTTGGAGAGGTATGCTCATTCGCTGGTGGCTGATATTAGGTCTAGAATGAGTAAATTTGTGTCTAGAATATTTGTTAGTGTGGTCAAGAAGCGTCGAACTCTCTATGTTGATTAAGAAGATGGACATATCTAGGATTATGGTCCATGCTTAATAGATTGAGGAACAAAATCCTAAGGAGAGAGAAAAGGGGAATAAGAGGGCGAAAACAAGAAGCTTTAATTTCTCTTAGCAGAATTCAGAGGGTTGTAACCATTACTAATTCCATAAAAAATTCTCAGCCCTAAATCCGTCTTCAGCTAGTGCACCAGTACCAAAGTTCAGCAATGAAAGTCCGGATAGGGCGCCAGGCCCTAAGCCCTAGGGTAGTGTTAATAGTTGTTGTTGTAAACCAATCTTATAGAAATGTGGTAGAAACCATCAGGGTGAGTGTAATGCTGGTAGTGATGTATGTGTTTGGTGCGGTAAGCTAGGCCATAGGATGAGGAAATTTTGAGTAGTTGCTCAGAGGGGAAATGATTTGCTTCAATTGGGGCCAATCCAATAAATTATCAGCTCTAGCAGGTCGTCTGGCTCAGCAGGGCATTACTTCCAGTGCCACCAGTGGATAGTGCTAGAACAGGCTGTATGCACTTCAGTCTCTTCATGACTAAGAAATCTCTCTTGATAGTGTAACGAGTACGTTATAGGTCTTTTATCTCTATGTTTATGCTTTTTTGGATACCAGATCTTCACTTTATTTTGTAAACCCCCTATATAGCAGTAAATTTCAGTGTTAGCCCCAATTTTTTAGTATAACCCTTCTTAGTGTCTACCAAGTAGGTATATCAATTATAGCCAGGCAGGTATACAGGACTTGTCCAGTCACAATATCCCAAAAAGTCACCTCAGTTAATCTTGTAGAGTTAGAGATGACTGATTTTGATGTCATTGTCAGCATGGATTGTCTCCACTCATGCTATGCTTCAGTTGAATGTACAAACAGAGTCATTCAGTTTCAGTTTCCTAATGAACCAGCTATTGAATAGAGGGGTAGTACCTCTGCGCTTAGGGATCAAATTATTTTATATCTAAGGCAAGAAAAATGACTTCTAAGGGTTGCATTTACCATCTTGCTCGAGTGGAAGACTCTAGTTTTGAGTGTAACGCCCCAACATCTGATTTTTGGGATGCCACATGGTGCTCTAAACTACACGTAGTCCTGAGCTAACCCTGGCTACTATTCTATCAAATCTGAATCTCAACAAGAGGTAAATATGAACATGAAAACATAATAAATACAACAATATTATCTAAAACATACTAAACTCACAAGTCTAGGTAAAACAATACTGAAAAATCTGAATTCTAAATCGAAAGTCTAAAATTGAAAATAGTAGTCCAACAAGACTTTATTGTACGAGTCTAGAGATTCACCGGTATAGGCCCTAGCTGACTTAAACTGTCTGAAATGAATAATCAATCATCTACTAACAAACTAGAAATCTGAAAAGCTATTTCCCCGAACTATGAGGACTCATCAACTACAGGGATATAGAAGAGTTGCTCGAAAATCAATCAAGCTGCTGAGACTGAGCACTTGAACCTACATTTTGAGACATTGTAGTACACAGATGTATATGTGGATCAGTACTTTGGGAATGTACTAAGCATATGGGGGTGAATGCATTAAATAAGCAATATCATCACAATTCGTAAAAGAAAAATCATGCATGCCAAATGTACATGACTCACATAGGCTTGAGTAATCTAAAATTTGAAGATCACAAATTATGAGCAGTAAAGCATTTAATATAAATCTCGCGAGCCATTACATTCAATTCTAAAATATATTTTTTTCTCAAAACTACTAAATTATCTTGTCAACTGTAAGGGAACATACTATATTTCAAGACTTAAGAATCTTAAACCATAACTTCCAAAACATATGCTTTTATCTTAAGTCTTTAAATCAATAGACTATTTTAAGAGTAGGGGACATCTTTTGGGAGGTTCTTCTAATCGACATAAACCATGTGAGCATCCTTGGAGTACAACGTCTTACCCACGTTGAGGTGATCTATTCTACCCTTGCCATCAGAATAGAACTTCTTATCTTATGTGATCACTATCTTAGTCATGCACGTTGAAGTGAGAATAATCTTAATCCTACAGGGGCACACAGTTCTAGTGTATGAAACCTTGGTAACATACACATCTCAGTGCTAAATAATACTCCCATTCTTATGCTCAGGATCTTAAGGAGTGTACTTAAAAAATATAGCACAAGGGTTACAAGAAAACCAATTACGCTCTTTATTTTCTTTAAATCTCAAGTCATATGAATAAAGTGGATTCTTTTTCTTAGATTAGGACTAAAAGGTCAAATCTTAATCAAAATCTGAGAATAATCTTATCATAGGGTGCTCATAGCACAAACAATCTTGAAATAGCAATTTTTAATTAGGGATTAATGACCCATGCATCAATTTCATGTTAAAATATGCATGAAAATATGAACATAGACATGCAATTCAACTTCTAAATCCCTTGAAATCTCATAAATAGCAATATTGGGTATAAACCCTAACTTTAATTTCATGGAAAATCACATAAAATTCAGTAAATTTATAATTAAAATAAGTTTTGGGCACAAGGATGAAAGAATTATCCTTGTTGAAAAACCCCACATACCTCAATTGATGATCTTAAATGCTAAAGCTTGAATCTTGGATCTCTATTGATGCTTTGGAGATGAATTCTTAGAGTTCTTGAGTTAGGGATCCTGAATCTAGAATTACCTTGGAGAATTAATGGAGAGATTGGGTTTCTTGGAAAAGGAGCTGTGATGATCTAGGGTTTAATTTTGAGAGAAAGTGTATGAAATAAGCATAAAGTTCTTTGGAATATGTTAAATCTTTTATTTTGGACGGATTAGGGGCTTGGGAATAGACCAGAATGCCCCCTTTAAGCATTTAAACGAAATTGAAAAAAGTAACATTTCCAAACTAGGTGGCCACCATGATGCACCACTATCGTGGTTGTTCACTGGAAATTGGACGAATGGGAACTGGGCTTTCACAGCGACGTGCCACAATCGCAGTGCCCTTTAGTTTTCCACTTCGGCCACTGGTCCACGCGCCAGTATCATGAAGGCTCACTGGAAATTGTCAAATGGGAAATTGGCCCTCTCCGCAATGCACCAATATCGCGGTGGTCCATTGAAATTTGACAATTACAAATTTTTCCTTTTCCGCGACGCACTAAGTGCCCAGGCGGCACACTGTCAACTTAAAAATGACATAACTTCTTCATCGATTTTCCGATTTGGGAGAATCTTATATCAATGGGAAGATTATTAAATTTACTACACAATGGGAAGTCTAAATCTTGAAAATTCCACTCGAAAAAATTTATTCTTCATTTGGAAGCTATCCCTTAACATTCTACGAACATATTTTAGCTAGAAAAGGTATGGGGTATTACAATATCTCCCCCTTGTAAACATTCATCCTCGAATGTGGCTAGATAAGCTGAGAGTGATGAGGAATTTGAGGCAATAACCTATCATGCACAATTGAAATAAATTGAACCACTAAATCTAAATTATTTCGAGCTTTTGAGAAATTCTGTGAGTGTATGAACATAAATGATTACAACTATATAGCTGAATATATGATTAGAAAAGAACTGAATCAAGGAAGAGTATTACCTTTGGCTAAATATGAGTTTGTAGAGAAAAGGGGAGGGTACTTGGTTCGCATATATTTTTCTACTTCCTAAGTAACGCCCTCAACAGACTGATTTCGTGAAAGAACTTTGACAAAGTGAATTTTTTTGTTCCTTAGTCTACTGATCTGATTATCTGAACTATCAACTAGAATCTCTTCTTAAGCATAGAGACGTGGAATACAGGATGAACAACTGACTAGATTGTGGGCAACTTAAGCTCATAAGTTACTTTTCCAGTGCGACTCACAATTCTATAAAGGCCAACATACCGGGGAATAAGCTTCCCCTATTGCCAAATCTCTTCACCCCTTTCATGGGTGAAATTTTCAAATAGACTAAATCACCAACCTAAAACTTGAGGCCCATTATTCTCATGTTTGCATATGATTTATGAAGACTCTGGGATATTTTCAATCTTTCTCTAATCAAATTAACATTCTCCATACCTTTAAACACTTTATTTGGCCCAAGCAAAGCGGCCTCACCCAATTCAAACTAAACTATGGGTGATCGACATATCTTCCCATAGAGAGCCTCAAATAGGGCCATCTGAATGCTAGAATAATAACTGTTATTATAAGGGAACTCAATCAATGGAAAATGCTAATCTTAACTACCTTTGAAATAAAGAGCACATGCCCTTAACATATCCTCTAGAGTTTGGATGGTCCTCTCTACTTGACCATTTGTCTGAGGATGAAATGCTAAACTAAGATGAACTTAGGTACCAAGAACCTTTTGAAAGGCTCTCCAAAACTAGGAAGTAAACTGAGTACCCCTATCTAAAATGATGGACAAAGGCACTCCATGCAATCTGACTAACTCTTAGATATACAACTTAACATAACCCTCAGTTGTATAAGACGTGTGAACTATCAAGAAATGCACTGACTTCGTCAATCTATCTATAATAACCAAAACCAAGTCATGATGATGACGCAAATGGGGTAAACCAGTCACAAAATCTATATTCACCTCTTCCCACTTCCAAGTGGGAATACCAAACTCTTGTAATGTACCACCAGGTCTTTGGTGCTCTGGATTAACCTATTTACAAGTTGCATATTAAGCTATAAACTCCTCTATATCTCTCGTCATACCATACCACCAATAGATTTCCTACAAGTCACAGTATATCTTCGTAGCACCAGGATGAATAGAATAACGTGTGCCATGTGCTTCAGTCATAATCAGCTGTCTCAACTTATCAACACATGGCACACATAATATAATTTGGTATCTCAACACGCCATATCTCCCTTGGAAGAAAACCTCTACCTTTTACTTTTTAATCGACTTCTTCAGTTTGACTAAACTAGAATCCATATCTTGCTTCTCTTTCACTTTCGAAACTAGGGAAAATTCAACACTACCCTGAACCCAAACATTCTCTTCAGTTAAATCAACCAACCTAACACCCAATCTATCCAAACGATGAACTTCTCGAGCCAACTCTTTCTTATTATTCTCCATATGAGCAACACTGCCCATGGATAATCTACTAAGGACATCTTCTACTACATTGGCTTTGCCCGGATGATACAATATACTCATGTCATAATCCTTCAACAATCCAACCACATTCTCTGATAGAGATTTAAATCTTACTAGGTAAACACATATTGCAAGGTTTTGTGATCTGTCAATACATCAACATACACACCATACAAATAATGTCTATAGATTTTCAAAGAAAACTCTACATCAGCTAACTTAAGATCGTGGGTTGGGTAATTCTTTTCTTAAGGCTTTAGCTATCTAGAGGCATAGGCTATGACCTTACCTCTCTGTATCAACACACAACACAAACCAACTTCGGAGGAATCATAATAAATCACAAAACCATCTGTACTATCTGGTAGTACTAAGACTGGCGCTGTAGTGAGTAAGACTAGGGCTGTAGTGAGTCAAGTCTTCTATTTCTGAAAAGTCTTCTCGCAAGAATTTGACCACTGGAACTTAACTTTCTTTTGGATCAGTCTAGACATAGGGGATGCAATAGATAAGAAACCTTTAATAAAACAATGGTAATTGCTAGCTAAATGTAAGAAACTTCTATTTTCCAATGGAGAAATAGGTTTAGGCTAATTTCTTACGGCTTTTATCTTTTGGGGATCCACTCTAATACTATCGGCGGAAACAATATGACCGAGAAAGGCTACTGATCATAGCCAAAATTCACACTAGCTAAATTTGGAGAATAATTAATAATCTCTAATAGTTTCCAAGACAATTCTAAGATTATCTACATGGTCATCCTCACTACGAAAGTACACAAGGATATTATCTATGAATACTATGACAAACATTATAAATACTTTTTGAACACTCGATTCATGAGGTCCATGAAAGCTGCTGGGGTATTGGTTAGCCTAAAAGACATGACTACAAACTCAAAAATGGCTATAATGGGTTCTAAAGGTTGTCATTGGAATATCACACTCCTTTACTTTAAGCTGATGATAGCCGGATCTAAGGTCTATCTTTATGAAATAACTTGCACCTTAGAGTTTATCGAATAAGTCATCAATTCTAGTAAAAAGGTATTTGTTCTTAGCTGTAACTTTATTCAGCTGATGATAGTCAATGTACATACACAAGGAACCATCTTTCTTTCGCATGAATAGGATGGAAGCGCCCTATGGAAAAATACTAGGCCTTATGAATCCTTTATCTAAAAGATCTTTGAGTTGCTTTTTTAACTCCTTATGCTCTGCTGGAGCCATACGATAAGGAGGAATAGATATGGGATGAGTATCCAGAAGAAGGTCAATACCGAATCCTATCTCTCTATAGGGAGGTACGCCCAGGAGATCTTCTGGAAAAGCTTTAGGAATCTCATTGACCACTTATATGGACTGAATTGTTGGAGTCTCAGACTTAGTGTCTTCAACTCAAATTAGATGATAGATACACCCTTTGTAAATCAACTTTCTGGCTTTAAGATAAGCTATGAAATGACTTTTGGGAGACATTGAGTTACCTAACCACTCAACGACTAGTTCATATGTAAACTTAAAATTCACAACTCGGGTGTGACAATATATAGATGCATAAGAAGAATAGAGCCAATTCATACCAAGAATCAGATTAAAATCAACAATATCTAACTCTATTAGGTCTTCTCACATGACCTTATGAAGGAACATGATAGGACACTTTTTATAGACCTGTTTGGCAGTAACTGGCTCACCTACTGGGGTAGATACTAAGACAGGCTCAAGGATCTTTTTTGAACTTATCTTAAAATGTACTGCAACTAATGGGGTCACATAAGAGAAACTCGACCTAGGGTCTAACAGCACATAAACATCAAAATGAAAGACACAAAGTATACCAGTAATAACATCTGGTGAATCCTTCTACTCCTGAGGGGATGGTAAAGCATAAAATTGATTCTGGTGCTGACCATCACCAGTACTAGATGATGCTCCCTAAGGTGGTTCTAGGCGACCTAGAGTACTTGTGTACTCTTAGCCTAAGTCTGGGGACGAATATCCCTATTTCCTTGTATAGCATACGGGCATTCTTTGATTCTGTGACCTGATTATCCACAACCATAACAACTTTTCTGACCCTATAAATACTCACCCAGATTGTTCTTACCATACTTAGCACACCGAGGATAACTGGTCCTACCACTCACACTATTCTGAGATCTGGACAAAGAAAACTTACTCTACCGTTCTTGCTTATTTATGGGTGAAAAAGCACAGGCTAAAGAAGGTGTGGGCATAGATGAATGATTTTGAAATTGTGAATGATTTCCTCCTCTAGGCCTATTCTGACCATAATTAAAATTATCTATTCTAGTCTTTTTATTTACTCTCTCTATTTCCTTTAACTTCTCTATCTCAATCTGCTGAGAATGCATCATAACCTAGCAAGATGCATGTCTCCAATGAACAAAGCAGTCCTACACTTCTTAACTACCAACCCAGACATACCGGTCATAAAATTACTTATGCTTGACCTAGGGTCAACTATCTAATCATAGGCATACTTAGACAACTGGTTGAACTTGAGGCAATACTCCTTCACTGTTATTGATTCCTGCCTTAGGTTCATGAAATCTTCTATCTTAGCTTCCATAATCTTATGTGGGAAGAACTTATCTAAGAATGCCTCCTGAAATATCTACCAAGTCATGGGAGTTGTATCTCCCCCTTTTTTTGCTTCCACATTACTACCCAATCATAAGAAACATCCTTCAGCCTATAGAATTCCAATTGTATACTCTCATCTTCAGAAATATGTATAATTTGGGTGATCTTCTTTACCTCATCTAGATAAAACTATCGGTCCTCACCTACCTTTGACCCAAAGAACTCTGGTAGGTTTATTCTTATAAAATATCAAATTCTGGCTGAAACTAAGGCCAATCTTACTAAAGTGGGATAACAGCCTAACGGTAGCCTTGAACATTAGCTGTCATAGCTTGGGTTAGCATTTGGAAAGTAGACTGAAACTTTGCATGTGACACATTCTCATTCAAAGGATCTGTGGACGGAGGTGGATAGTTATTATTTCTTCGTATGTTAGCTTAATGAGGAGGCATTTTTTTACGGGAAAGCCTGAGTTAGAAGAAGATAAAGACACAAAATACATGATAGATCATGAAAGAAGAGATAATTTCCTAAAATGCTCCATAGCCTCTTGCTCATAGATGTGGCATGCTTCACACCGATGATCAAGACTCTACGTAACGTGGCTTGTTTGAATCCCTAGGACTCTCTAAACTTTAGACTCTGATACCAAGTTTGTAACACCACGAAATATTATTTCTAGGATGCCAGATGCTGCTCTGAACTACACGTAGTCCTGAGCTAACCCTAGCTGCTTTTCAAGAAAATTTGAATCTCAACATAGGGGAAATATGAATATGAATATGAAAACAAAATAATTACGGAAATCTTATTTGAAACATACTATTCTCACAATTATTGGTAAAACAACACTAAAAAATTTGAATTCTGAATCAAAAGTCTAAAATTGAATCTAGTAGTCTGACAACCTCTACTGACCGAGTCTAGAGAGTCACTGTGATAGGCCACAGCTGACTCAAAACAGTCTGAAATGAATAATGAATTAGCTACTAACAAACTAAAAATCTAAATAGCTAAGTCCCCAAATTATGAGGACTCACCAACTGCAGGGATGTAGATGAGATACTCGAAAATCAATCACGCTGCTAAGACTGAGCACCTGAACCTACATTATGATACAATGTAGCACATATACGTATATGTGGATCAGTACTTTGGGAATGTACTAAGTATATAGGGGTGAATGGAATAAGTAAGCAATATTATCACAATTTATAAAAAAAAAATCATTCATGCCAAATGTAAATGACTCACATAGGCTTGAGTAATCAAAAATCTGAAGATCATAAATTATGACCAGTCAAGCATTTAATATAAATCTCACGAGCAATTACATTCAGTTCTAAATTTTTTTGTTTTCTGAAAACGACTACATTATCACGTCAACTGTAAGGGAAGATACTATATCTCAAGACTTAAGAAGCTTAAACCATAACTTCTAAAATATATGCTTTTATCTTAATACTTTAAATCAATAGACTATTTTAAGACTAGGGGATATCTTTTGTGAGATTCTTCTAACCGACATAAACTATGTGAGCATCCATGGAGTCCAATGTCCTACCCATGTTAGGGAGAGCTATTCTACCCTTGACATCGGAAGAGGACTTCTTATCTTATGTGTTCACAATCTTAGTAATCCACATAGGAGTGGGAATAATATTAATCCTACGGGGGAACGTAGTTCTAGGGCATCAAACCTTGGTAACATACCCATCTCGGTTCTAAATACTACTCCCATTCTTTTTCTCAGGATCTTAAGAAATCCACTTAAAAAATATAGCGCAAGGATTTACAAGAAAATCGATTATGCTCGTTCTTTTCTTTAAATCTTAAGTCATATGAATAAAGTGAATTCTTTTTCTTAGCTTAGGACCAAAAGGTCAAATATTTATCAAAATCTTAGAATAATCATATCATAAGGTGCTCATAGCACAAACAATCTTGAAATAGCAATCTTTAATTAGGGCTTAATGGACCATCATAAATTTCATGTTAAAACATCATAATATTCTTGCTTGGTAATGTAAACACTTACAAATAAACTTAAAATATAGAAATTTCATGAAATATACATGAACATATGTACATAGACATGCAATTCAACTTCTAAATCCCTTGAAATGTCATAATCTCATAAATATCAATACTGGGTATAAACTCTAACTTTAATTTCATGGTAAATCATATAAAATTCAGTAAATTTATGATTAAAATAAGTTTTGGGCACAAGTATGAAAGATTTGCCATTGTTCAAAACCCCGCATACCTCAATTGATGATCTTAGATGCTAAAACTTGAACCTTGGATCTCTATTGATGCTTTGGAGATAAATTCTTAGAGTTCTTGAGTTGGGGATTCTGAATCTTGAATTACCTTCGAGAATTAATGGAGAAATTGGTTTTTTTTGGAGAAGGAGCATTGATGATCTATGGTTTTGTTTTGAGAGAAAATGGAGGAAATAAGTATAAAGTGCTTTGGAATATATTAAATCATGCATTTTGGACGGATTGGGGGCTTGGGAATTGACCAAAATGCCCCCTTTAAGCTTTTAAATGGAACTAAAAATGTAAAATTTTTCGAAATGGGTGGCCATCGCGATGCACCACTATCGTGTTGTCTCACTGGAAAGTGGATAAATGGGAACTTGGCTTTCACCGTGATGCGCTACAATCGCGGTGCCCTTTAGTTTTTCACTTTGGCCACTGGCGTGATGTTCCAGTATCGCGAAGGCTCACTGGAAATTGACAAATCAAAAATTGTTCCTCTCTTCAATCTGACAATATAGCAGAGGTCCACTGGAGTTTTACAATTATAAATTTTGCTTCTCCGCGATGCGCTAAGTTCCTAGGTGGCATACTGTCAACTTAAAAATGTCATAACTTCTTCAACGAGTGTCGAATTTGGGCGAATCTTGTATCAATAGAAAGATTATTAAATTTCCCACATAATGGGAAGTCTAAATATGGAAAATTCAACTCAAAAAAAATTAATTCTTCATTTTGGAAGCTATTGCTTAACATTCTAGGGATGAATTTTAGCTAGAAAAGGTACGGGGTATTACATTGAGACTCCAAGTCTCGAGTCGGTTTGCGTAATAAGGGAATTTCCATATTTGTTCCCCGAAGAAAATACAGACTTCTTCCCGAAAAGAAAATTGACTTTGGGATAGATCTTATTCCAGATACCCAACCTATCTCTATTCCGCCCTACATAATATCTCTAGTTAAGCTAAGAGAATTAAAAGAATAGTTGAAGGATCTCTTAGATAAGGGATTTATCAGGTCCAGTATTTCTCCATGAGGCGGTCCTGTCCTTTTTATACATAAAAATATGGTTCTCTCAGAATGTGAATTGATTACCGTCAGTTGAACAAAGTCATTGTCAAGAATAAGTTCTCACTCCCCAAGACCGATGACTTGTTCGACCAACTTCAAAGTGCTAGTTATTTATCTAAGGTAGACCTCTGATTTGGCTATCATCAGATTAGAGTAAGAGAATGTTCCATTCTAAAGACAAACTTCAAAACTCGTTATGGTCACTTCGAATTTCTAGTTATGACTTTTGAACTATCAAATGCCCCAAAAACTTTCATGAACTTGGTGAAAAGAGTGTTCAAGCAGTATTTGGACACGTTCATCATAGCTTCAGTGATGATATTCTTGTTTTCTCTCGTAGTGAAAATGATTATGCAGACCGTCTCAAAGTTGTATTGCAGATTGTTAGAGTCTATCAGTATTCACCAAATTTAGTAAGTGCAAGTTTTTGCTAAGATCAGTAGCTCTCCTTGGCCATATTATTTTTTATGATGGAATTAGAGTTGATCCTCAAAAGACCAAAGTAGTGAGAAACTGGCCTAGACCCAACACTCCATTAGATTTCAAGAGTTTCATAGGTTTGTCTAGCTATTACAAGCAGCTTGTTGAAGGGTATTCATCTACTACATCCCCCATGTCTCGATTGACTCAGAAGAGAGCCAAATTTTAGTGGTCAGATTCTTATGAAAATAGTTTTCAGGAGTTTAATACTTGACTCACCTCATCCCTAGTCTTGAATTTGCTAGATGGTTCAAACTGGTTTGTTGTTTACTGTGATACTTCCAGAGTTAGCCTTGGTTGTGTGTTGATACATACAGGTAAGGTCATACCCTATGCCTTTAGACTTCTTAAACCCCATAAAAGGAATTATCCTACCCATGATCTTAAGTTGGCAGCTATTGTTTTTGCCTTGAAAATTTAGAGGCATTATCTTTATGGAGTTCATGTTGATGTGTTCACAGTTCATAAAATTTTATAGCATGTGTTCTCGTAGAAAGATTTAAATCTTCGTTAGAGAAAGTGGTTAGAATTATTGAAAGATTGTAATATGAGTATTTTGTATCATTCAGGCAAGGCCAATATAGTGGCAAACATCCTTAGTAGATTGTCTATGGATAGTGTCGCTCAAGTCGAGAATGATAAGAAAAAGTTAGTTAGAGAGTTTCATCAGCTTGCTAAATAGGTGTTCGGTTGGTTGGTTCAAATGAAGGTATGTTTGGGCTTACAATGATTTGGAATCTTCTTTGGTTACCAAAGTGAAGGAGAAGAAAGATAGGGATCCCAATTTAGTTAAGTTAAAGGAATCAATTAGAGATAAGAAAGAGAGGTTTACTCCCAAGGGGAAAATGGTGTGTTGTGATGTCAGGGTAGATTGTGTGTGTGGTGTGTAGATGGTTTGAGATAGACAATCCTTGCAGAAGCACATGATGCACATTATTATATTCACTCAGGAGCCACTAATATGTATCATAATTTGTGAGAAATCTATTAGTGGAGTGGTATAAAGAAGAATATTACAGAGTTTATAGCTAAGTGCTCTAATTGTCAGCAGGTTAAGGTTGAGCACTAGAGGCCTAGTGGTACATTGATGAAGTCCATTAATCCCACTAGGAAGTGGGAAGATATAAAAATGGATTTTGTTATGGGTTTTCCCATGTGAACAACATAATTCAATATGGGTTATTGTAGATAGAATGACCAAAACAACCCATTTCATGCCAGTTCATACTTCTTATTCAATCGATGACTATGCCAAGCTCTATATTAGAGAGATGGTTAGATTACATGAAACTCCATTGTTTATCATTTTAGATAAAGGTACTCAGTTTACCTCTAACTTTTGGAAAGGTTTTCAGAAGTGTCTTAGGACCTAAGTTCATCCCAAACATCTTTTCATCCTCAGATATATGGTCAGGAAGAAAGGGTATTTTTGATTATCACTTACCATTGATCAAGTTTACCTACAATAATAGTTATCACTCCATTATTTAGACGGCTCCATTTGAGGCTCTCTATGGGGGGAGATGTAGATCTCCTATTGTTTGGTTTGAGGCAGGAGAGGCTGCTTTGATAGGACTAGATTTAGTGTTCAATGCAATGAAGAAGGTTTAATTGATTAGGGAGAGGCTTAAGACAACCCAAAGTCATCAGAAATCCTATGCAGATTTGAGAAGAAGAGACCTTAACGGTGAGGTTGGTGATTTGGTTTATTTGACAATCTTTCCAATGAAAAGAGTGAAGAAATTTGGCAAGAAGGGGAAGGTCAGTCCCCGATATGTTGCCATTATAGTATTTTAATCCATTTTGTAAAGGTAGCTTATGATCTTGAGTTGCCTGCAAGTTTGGCGTCAGTGCTTCCAGTTTTCCATGTTTCCTCAATAAAAAAGTGTATAGGTGACCCAGCTGTTGTAGTTCTTTTATAAAGCACAGATATTAGGTATAGCCTTTCTTATGAAGAAATCCCAGTCGAGATCCTTGATCATAAGATTCGTAGGCTAAGGAACAACGAAGTTCTCTTGGTCAAATTTCTTGAGTGGAATCAGTCCATTGAGGGAGCCACTTGGGAAGCAAAAATAGATAAGTGTACTAAGTACCCTCATCTTTTCTCTGTAAACTCAGACATAGCTTAATGTAATATTTTCCATCAAATTGTCTCCTTTCTATTCTCAGTCCCAGCTATATATTCATTATGTTTCAGGCTCAGTCAAGTAATAATGTTTTCAGTTATGCATGTTCAATATGTGATTTTAGTTTCCGTAGTATTCTCAGCTTAATTAGTCTCATTCGAGGACAAATGTTCCCAAGGGGGAGATATTGTAATACCCCATATTTTTCTGAGCTTAGTTCATCTCTTAGTGCATGCATAAGAGGCTTAAAGCCTGAAAATTTCACTAAGTGTTGGAGACTTAGTCTTATTTTTGGCCTCTTAACTTTGTGAATTTTTAAATGGGTCTTCCCGACCCCGAGACGTAGGTTTTTGAGTCGATTCATGTAAAAGGGTGTAAGGAACATGTCTTAGCGAAGTTTTGAATTTTTCGGACGAGGATTGGGTCGTGTTTGGATTTCAATTTCAGCAGGTCACCACGATAGCTTCGTGTTGCAGTGCTTATAGAGATAAGACACTCATCGCATTGCCGTACCCCTTTTATCAGTGTTCCAGTTATGAATTTAATCTCTTAAGGGGCAGTTAGGTCTTTTTCCATCAACCCAATTTGTAAAAACATGACTTAAAGCTTTATTTAGGGCATTATATGCCCATAATCTCCAATTAACTCTCAAAAACAAACGCTAATACTCCCCCGTGTTCATCAATTTCATTCCTTCCTCTTTAAAAAGCCAAGAAAACAAGTTCCCAAATCTAAGAACCTGCAAGGAAGGTCAAAGATTTGTGTTTCTGTTTCAAGTTTACCCATGGAGTCCAAGAATCCATTTTTATATTTTAAATTATGAATTATAAATTTTTATGATAAATTGTATCCTTGAAGCTCTTATGAATGTCAATTTATGTATTGTGTTTACAAGTGTTTTTGATGGGATGAGCCCCCTACACGTTTGAATGATAAATTTCCCTGTTAAATTCCTAATTCAAAGTCCAAGTGTTGTAACTATGTTTTAAATTACATGATTTACCCATTCTCATGCTTAAATTCATGACTCCTATGTGTTTGATGAAATTGCTAAATTGATGAAATGCCTAAATGTTGGGTTTTGAGCAAAGATCCTTTATTCTGGGTTTTCAAGCGTTGCATGTCTTTTTTGATACTTTTATTCAGTGTTGGTGGGTTATGAACACACGATACCTAATTGTTTTCGTAATTTCATTATCTTCATAATGAATTTAGATATACCATGAGTAGTATTATTCAGTTACTTATTTATGATCAGTTATTCAGTTAAGCTTAGTTCAGTCTAGTAAACAGTGTCAGTTTAGTTGGGAGTAGAATTTAGCATCAAGAAAATCGATTGATGGGGGTTCACCCGCTAGCTAGGAATGGGTCCTTATAAGAAGTCCTTAAGTTCCAGAACTATGTAGCCATCATAGGATTATGAGATGTGGCACGACCCAATTTTCGAGTCATGATGGCACCTACCATATCCCGCCGGTAGGTAAGACAATACTGTAACTCGGAGCTATTGCAATGGGTTACCTTGGTAAGAACGTCCAACTTGGAGCCTATATGTGAAAAAAATGTATAACAACAACATTTCATAACTAAGGATGGTTAATATTCAAACACAAATTCCATAACCTGATAGTATTAATACAAGAGCTTCTAAACTTGACAAGAGGAATTTACAATCTCAGAATCTAAAATGTCTTAAATAATCTCATACATTTTTCTCAAAAGCAAAAGACAAATATGGATAGAGGGGAAAGAGGGCAATTAAATCTCCAAGAGCTCAATCTATATCCGTATAAACAACTCGTATGAACTTGCTCAACGACGATAACTAGAACCTGGGTCTGCACCAAAAAGGTACAGAAGTGTAGTAGGAGTACCAAAACATCGGTACTCAGTAGGCATCATCGGCCGACTGAGCTCAAATATAATGTAAAGAAGATACAAAGTTAGACAATTATCTTAAATTGAAGGGATAGGATCGAACCAGAATCTGCTTTGATATCACTATAATAACATCTAGACTACTAAATAAATAACATATATATTATCTTGATATACCGCATAATCTCCATAAAAACTGAGTATATTTTGAAAACGTAAAGTCATATACACAATCATCATCCACCATCTATAGAACATAATACAAGAACATACCACGACGTCCCATACCATCAGGAAGTACACGAAAGAGAGCATAATAAAGAATTAATCATGGCATCCCATACTACCGGAGAGTACACCAAAGAATACAACCAATAATACAATATAACACAACTACTCCAACAATTTACCAAAAACCGTGGATAGAACAACCCCGCCATGGCTCATTACCTAAATCCACTTCCAAATACCCATATCGTAATTCAACATAGAGAAATCAACATTGTCATAGCATAGTCATGTAATCAATAATTCAGTAATTCATTGATAAATACCGCGAAGTACATACTAATTAACCTTATTTTTCCAATCAACCTTATTGTTGAAAAAATTGGATTACACAAGTTTCTATGCTTCTAATCAACCTACAAGACTCATTTTTTCTCAATAAATATGCATGGCTGCTAGGGTTTTCAAATTGCTGAAGAATGTCTGAAAAATCGGCCAAAAAGACCCTTTTATATGAGTTTAGATGGGCCCGCAAGGTTAAAGCTCCCAGACTCATTCGGACTCCGTTTTCACAAACAAACTATGTAACCCCACTAAATTCGACATTTCAAATGCATTGGTGAAGTTAAATTTTCCATCCAATGTCATTTACGCCACTTATGGGTCCCACACCCATATATTCTAATTATTTCATTTCGACTAATGGGTTGAAA
The DNA here is from genome assembly GCA_030864225.1 of Capsicum baccatum var. pendulum. Lineage (NCBI taxonomy): Eukaryota > Viridiplantae > Streptophyta > Magnoliopsida > Solanales > Solanaceae > Capsicum > Capsicum baccatum. Next base: position 223,514,601 of record CM061556.1, read on the forward strand.
TGAGCTCGGGTGCTGTGGGATTCGAACCAAGGGTATACCTATCCTAAAATTGATATTACATAGCTGCTGGCGCAGTCAATATTTGCATCCAAAATTATTTTACTAAAGTTCTTGCTCAGCGGCCATTTGGAATCGACCAAGACTTCTAATGGAAAATTGGTTCTAAAATCCAACGAACTACCCGGTAATCGAACTATCAATTCCAATAAGTCTTAAATGACTTTGGGCATCTATAGAAAAGCTCAAGTGGTGAAAATAACTGGGAATATGGAAAATGGCCTATAGGGTTATTACAACCTCCACTACTAAGGAACTTTCGTCTCTAAAAGTTAAAGATAAGGAAATACCTGAAGTCTCGAACAGGTGAGGATACTAGGCTCGCATCTCGCTCTCTAACTCCTAAGTGACCTTCTCCATTGGGCGGTGCCTCCATTAAACCTTAACTACAAAAATCTCTCAAGTACTCAACAGGGTCACATCACTAGCCAAATAAGCACAGACTTCTCTACAATGGCCTACTGCCCATGTAACTGGACTGAGTCCCACCTAAGCACATAAGACGATTCAGGAATATACTTCCGTAGCATGGAGTCATCGAAGAACCGATGAACAACTACAAAATCTAGAGGTGAAGATAACTCACAGGATACCTCACCCACTGAGAACATAAAAAAGACCAAAGCAGATATGCACAACATTTGAATAGAATAAAAACTACACCTAAGAGTCCAGAAATCATATAATAAGCCTATGAGAATAATAAGGGAAAACTATCATATTCATATCCAAGAGTCTAACATAATAAGACTAAGGAAGTATAAAGGTAAACTATCTTATTCCAACTATATTTAATATTCATCAATGCTATACCATATATCGTAGATATATATATGATTAAGGAGCGAAACAAAGTTATATAGTAATATACAAGGCAAAGTAACGACTATACAAAATGAGCAATGAAGGAAGGGATATACAGTAGTACCATATCTTCATATAGCAAGATATATATATATATATATAGATAGATAGATAGATATTTATAAATATAAACATAAGGTCATCTCAAATCATAACCTATATCATCATATTCGCATTTAAGACCTCATTATAACACTTACAGGATTTATATACCATCATACTTGGGATTTCTAATCCAGATGGATAGACATGAAATAATCGTTCATAATAATGCAATTATAAGATAGAAGAGGCCAAAAATATACCTTAAATCCTAACACCGAATCAATGACCAATCTATCATAAGCTTTCCATAATAATGATCATAATAATAATAACAACAATATTAATAACAACGTGAATAGCCAACTACTCCGGGCAATCAAATACCTAGCCGAGCCTTTGCGTACCCCCACCACCACAGACTCGGAAGGTTTAATCAACACACAATAACATAAAGCATATTCTTCACCCGTATCCATGCAACCATCCCATACCAGCTGGTAGACATAGGTGCATACGGGTGATAGACGGTGCACAGTAGGGATGAATGTAAGGTACACAATCAATATCATAACTCATCATAACTGTCATCACCATGATCATTATTATTGCAATCAACCTCTAGCCTTGTCGGGTATCAACGTATCGTCATAATATCCACCAGCCCAATCAGGTATTAATATAATCACAATAGCATTCTCCGGCCTTGCCGGGTATCAATATCATCACAATAGTATCATCCGACCTTGCAAGGTGTCAATATCACCACAATAGTATCCTTCAGCCTTGTTAGGTATCAATGTCATCATAATAGTATCCTCCGGCTATTTCGGGTATCAATATCATCACAGTAACCATTATGGAATAACATATACTAATATAATCATGAACATAATCATATCTCCATCAAATATCTATCTAGAAATTACTTCCCAACTACTCGTTATTAGCTAATCAATGCTATTTCCACTGAGACCACTAATTCGATCGTCATCACGTGACCTCTAGTTAATTGTCAAAACATTATCCTTATTCAAGGTATAGAAACTAACCATTATTTATTAAATACCCAACATCTAACATCTAGCCAAGGTTCATCACTAGACCATAATTGTCATTTATCCACCATTCATTATTATCAACTACTCATCCTAAATCCATTAATTATTACTAGACAACACATTACTACTTATCACCTGACCATCTTTTATTAACTAATATCATTCATTAACTAACCATCGTTAATCAACTAATCCTCATTTAACTATTTATTAATCAACCATTTTGAAAATATTCTACGTTATTAACTAAACACCTCTTTATTACAGACATCAGTTATTATTTAGCCTCATTAATATATAACCCCTTATTTGATAACTAGTCGATATTATAAACTTAGTTATCCATATCATTAATCTTCACCTATGCTAAACCCGATCTCATCATTATCCACACATCAACCATCGATAGCTACCATATTTAAACTAAGAAAGATTCATTAACTAATACATTTAATTCCTAGAACCAAGTGCTATAGTCTCCTAAATGACAACTAACTACCAGACAGTGTAACCCTTAATTAATAAGAACAATCATAAGATCATTATTCATCTAGAATCACATAAGTTGCCGATATAATAATCATGAATACACAAATTCTGTGCCTGTCATCACCAATATTCAATCAATAAAGTCGTAAGCAACATACCTCATCTTCCTCCGTACCATATCAGAGAGATGAGTATACAAACATATACAGATTTATATTCATAAACTGTAATCACATCATTTATAATGATAAACACTTCTCGACTATTCAATCAATATCATAACACGACCCTTGGCCCATTAATTTATCTGAAATAATCACAACATCATAATCATTGCTTAGGTCCATACATATATCCAAAACTCATATTAATAATCATATTTATAAGCCGTAGCATATCCCTAATTATCTCACATATAGCAAGCATAATATTGATAAGCATGTCATCATCTCACACACAAGAGGCATCTCATATATTAGAGGAATAATATAAATAGACATTTAATTATCTATAGGATATCATATATCAATAGGTCATACAACATGACAATGAGGAATATCACTTCTCTAGGCCAAATTACATATCCAAGAGGAATATTGTCTCTATAGGAGCAAAAATCATGACTAAAGGAAATAGAAACTCTATAGGCCAATCATCAAGTCTAAAAAGAAATAATAACTCTACAGGACAATCATTAAGTCTAAGAGGAAATAGCATCTCTATAGGCCATATAACATATCTAGGAGGAAATCACCTCTAAATGCCCAATATCATTTCCACAAGGAGTATCTTAACCATAACACAAAAGCCACAATCTGGGAACTTTAGTAGAAGTTATCAAGTTATAAAGTAACTTTATTCTAAGGTTTCTTAGCCTTATCTATGTCTAATATCCATAACTAAGTCCACAGGACTTAAGACAAGCTTAGGCCTAAGTGGGTCGAATGATCCCACTTCAAATCCACAATTTTCATAATTAGACATAGTATATCCCAAACTAGGATAAGGTATCTAGTTTATCTTATAGATGTCAATTAAACCATATTCAAGACTAAGATAGCAACTTGCTAGAAACAAGGGCACTCAAGTAAACTCTACCCAACTTACAGTTTCAAGACTACCACACTAGCCCGATAAGGCTAAATATACAAATCATGCTTCAAATGCTAAAACGATGTTTCAAACATAGTATTATATCATATCCATGCTATAATTAATCTAAACTAAAGAGGGAAGGCAATAGGATACGACAACGACATACACATGCCATCTTATGAGTCCAAAACTCTTATCTATTCCATAAACATCAATAATCAAGGTCAATTTATCCTACATATAATCAAGACTAACATCCATATTCACATGCAACATATATCACACATCATTTATGAAGAAACGTAGATAAAATCCTACCTCAAGGCTAAATTGTAAAACTTTACTCTATGCACCATATGCTCGTCTTTACTTTACAATCCTCAAAATACCATCACACTATCAAAACCATAATCTACTCATTAATACAAGTCTTATGATACTCATATTGCACTATTGTGCTTTGGGTCCAAAAACGACACCTAAACCCCAAGTGGGTCCCATATATAGAAAAAAGTTTCCAAGGCAAACCTAATGTTCACATGTGAACAAAGAATCATAACCCTCAAAGAATAAGTGAAAACTAATCATACTTTGAGCTAAAATCATGCCCTAAGATAAATTGGTGTTTTCGGGTCCAAACGAAGAAATTCAGGCATGAATTTAAGAAATTCTTATCTTAATCTTAAAGATAATTGCGATTCAAGATGATAATTATGAACCCAATCAACCCATGTGACTAATTTTGAGTTATTGAAAATATACTACAAACCAACTTAGACTCTTAGCACGATATGAATGAAAAAAATGAAGGACTCCTAAGAATGTCACATAGCTTCCCAAAGATAGGAAACAGATGCCAACTTTCTAATCCACAGGACTCTATTAGACACTTTCTCTTGTATCAATAATATCGATAAAACCTAAGCTCTGATACCAATTTGTCACAATCCAATTTTTGAGTCATGATGGCACCTATAATATCCCACCTGTAGGTAAGACAATACCGTTACTCGGAGCTATTGCAATTGGTTACCTTGGTAAGAACGTCCAACTTGAACCCTACATGTAAATACAATATATAGAAACAACATTTCACAACTAAGGAAAACCAACATTCAAAAACAAATCCCACAACCTGATAGTATTAATACAAGAGCTTCTAAATTTGACAAGAGGAATTTACAATCTCAGAATCTAAAATATCTTAAATAATCTCATACATTTGTCTCAAAAGAAAAAGAAAAATAAAGATAGAGGGGAAAGAGGGAAACTTAATCTCCAAGAGCTCACCCTGTCTCCGAATAGTCAACTCGTATGAACTAGCTTAACGATGGAAATTAGAACCTGGGTCTACTCCAAAAAGGTATAAAAGTATAGTATGAGTACAAAAACATGGGTACTCAGTACGCATTATCAGCCAACTAAGATCAAATATAAGTTAAAGACTATATCATGTAAGACAATGATCTTAAATTCAAGGGATAGGATCAAACCTGAATCTAATTTGATACCACTATAACAACATCTATACAACTAAAGCAATACTACGACATACTCTCTCATAGCCCATAATCTCCATAACAATTGAGTATTATTTCAAAAACGTAAAGCCATATACACAATCGCAAAGCATCTACTTGCCATAATCATCATCAACCATGTATAGAACACAAACATAAGAACTTACCACAATATCCCACACCGCTGGGAAGTATATGAAAGAGAGCACAACAAAGAACTCACAACGGCAACCCATACCACATGAGAGTTCACCAAAGAATACAACAACTAATACAATAAAGTACAACTACTATATCAATTTACCGAAACCACAGGTAGCATAACCCCGCCATGGATCATTACTGAAATCCACTTTCAAATACCCATACTATAATTAAACATAAATAAATCAACATTTTCATAACATAGTCATGTAATCATTAATTCTATAATTTACTGATAAATACTGTGAAGTCTATACTAATTAACCTTATTTTTCCAAAAGTCAAAAGATTACAAGGCTTAAAATCACTAGTCATCAAGTTTGGGAAAAACTACAAGCCACCTTTAGTATAGGTTATTCGACTATCTTAAGGCCATTTTTTAACTAGCATCATCATGACATTAGTTATCAACTAAGGCATCTCAACTTTATATGTTAGGAGATAATTTAACTAACCATCACGCAATACTAGATCATCATCAGTAAGAATGTCACAACCTTAAGGACTAGTTTCCATATTTTAATCCAGTAAAGTTCACCTACTAGGTTTCTAGGTTCCAAATAATAATCATACATTTTAGAAGTAGCTAGTTATCACATAAGCCATCTTACTAGGCAATATTTCATAATATAACCTCTCATTCAAGTCAAGTATATATATATTAGGTTAGACCTTGAATATTTATGCAAGTTTACACATAGCGCTAAGTCTTAACTCAATATTAGGCATAAATTTCCTCTAGTAGCTAATTTATCTTAAACAAGGGTCACACCTCTTATATAGTGATTTGAAATAAGAATTGAATAACAATTTACCAAGAGAGACCTCATAATTCAAGCACATAGGTAGTTGGACCCACATAACCTAACCTTACAAATATTAATGCATATGAGTAAATTTTCCCCACATGACATCATAATGTTCTTACCTCTTTCAGATTCACCGAGCATAAAAAAAATCTCAATATATTTCTCTGGATTCATAGGGCATCATCATAACATCACACATTCCTCTTGACTTAAATCGGGCATCATCAATATATCAAGTATTGCTCTTAATTCATTAGTTATCATCATAATATCACACATTCCTTCAAACTTGAATTGGGCATCATCATAACATCACATATTCCTCTAAATTCATTAGGTATCATAATAATATCACATATTCCTCTAGACTCAAATTGGGCATCATTATAATATCACATATTTCTTCGAATTCACCAGGCATTATCATAATATCACATATTTCTTCAAACTCAAACCGGGCATTATTATAATATCACATATTTCTCCAGATACGCAACATACATCCACATGCATAGCTAAACCAATAAGCATACACAAAAGCTCGCAATATATAAAAAAGTAGGGATGTGGGATAACACTTTCCATTTTACCTTACTAATAAGCTTCACATAATATGAGCATCAACAAGAGAATGAGTATTTACAAGGCATGCACAATAGTCACTTAACAAGATTATTCAAGTCATGATCACAAGATAATCCGATAATCGAGTTCAACCATCACAACTACTATGTACAAATAGTTTAGATAATCACCACGTCTCTAGGTCACTAAGTATTTACTTAGTCAAAGCTTAAGGTGGGTCAAGTCCCACTTATGAATCCCAAGAATGTCATACTTACTAACATAAGTCTATCTTTTACCCAAAATTAATCTAGGTCATCCATACCTCACCATAAGGGCTTTCCAATCCTTTCTAGGTCCATAGGGGAAGTCTCTTCAAGAATCCTTCCTAAGTCAACCCAACACAAAGGTCATCTCCTATATAGGAATTATATAGGTCAATACAATCCTATGGATAGAGAAGTATACCATTCATGTCTACTTAGAACAACTGTAGTGTTCTCACACTAGTCATGAGACCATAATTAAGCTAACCAAGGTCCTAGACTAAGGGTCAAATATCATACCCTACAAATCCATTGCCTATAGAATTTAATAAATCCCAAGTTCATCGTTTAATCAACTATCATCTAAATTCCCTACCCAATATTGCAAGATATCAATGATTACATTACAAACAAGCTCAATTGAGACTACGGGTAAGCCTAACCTACGATAAATAGAAGCAATTCACGAACCAATGAGTTTTTCCTTTTCTTTCTGAGAAGATTCCTCTTCCACAAGAAATGCTATTAACTATACAATCGAAGCATTATAACAAGAATGACAATACCCACTACAACACCATTATGCCATAGATTTCAAATGGATACTAAAACCCCAATTGGGTTTCACTCTTGGAAAAGACTTTCCAAGCCTAACCCATCATCTAATTATCTTTAAAGGGTTAAAACCATTAAGTAATTTGGGTCAATCAATCAATCTTAGGGATATAATTGATCCACAATGATTTAGGATTTTTGAGTCAAGAAACCATGAAATCAATATCAAATTAGAGAAATTTTTACCTTAGATTTGTTGAAAAAAATTTGATTAAACAAGTTGCTAAGATTCTAATTAACCCACAAGACTCATTGTTTTATCAACAAATATTTATGGCTGCTAGGGTTTCCAAAATGCTGTAGAATGTCTCAAAAATTAGACAAAAAGACTCATTCAAGCTCTATTTTTAGCAAACAAACTATGTAACCCTACTAAATTCGACATTTTAAATGCGTTGGTGAAGTTGGATTTTCCATCCAAGGTTATTTAGGACACTTATGGGTCCATACGATATTACATAGCTTCTGGCACAGTCAAAATTAGTATCCAAGATTATTTTGCTGAAGTTTTTGCTCAGTGGCCATTTGGAACGAATGAAGACTTCTAAATGGGAAATTAGTTCTAAAAGCCAATGAATTACCCGGTAACCAAACTATTAGTTCCAATAAGTCATAAATGACTTTGGGAAGCTATAGAAAATCTCTAATGGTGGAAATAAGAGAGAATATGGAAAATGACCTGTAAGGTCATTACAAGATATCACCCGCCAGTTTAGCAATGACATTCTCTGAGATGTCACCTACTATTTTAGTACTGACATTCTCTTAGGGGTCACCCTCTAGTTTAGAATTGACTCCCTAGTACTTTGGGACACCAGTTCAGTGGATCCACTCAGCCAGTATTAGTACCCATGGCATGGTACTGACACCCTTCCAACTGAGGTTACAGGTTAGACCCTGATTAGCTCCAATTGGGGCATGTCAGTTAGATAATACCTCCCAAAATCTTAGTTCAGTATTCAGTATAGAATTCAGTTCAAGTTTGGTTAACCATAGCATATTGACTTCCAATTATTCAGTTATCAGATTTCAGTAATTCAATATACAGATTATTTTAGAAATGTATATATGCTTGGTCTTACATTCTTAGTGTTTAAGTTTTCATGCATGCTTACTCAGTTATCTCACATTATTCAGTCAGTCATTACTTTATGTGTAATTAACCCACATACTTTAGCCTAACCTCTTCTCATATACCAGTACATTCAAAGTACTAATCACATATTTTCTTCACGCTGTGATGTGTTAATTTTATAGGTTTTGACACTAGTTCCCCGACCGCAGTTAGACATCCCAGTGTTACTCAACACCAGTAGTGGTGAGTCCTCATCTTTCGAGGACATGATGGTTTATTTTTGTTATTCAGTATTTTAATATTATTTAGTAAGTTGGAGTTAGTTGGGGACTTGTACCATCAACTCCACAGTCAGTTAGTTAGAGGCTTTTCAGACAGTTAGTTAGTTTATCAGTGTTATCAGTTGGATTTTGGTATTTTTCACAAAAGCTTTCAGATTTGCATATTCAGTTGCATTTTTAGTATTGAAAAACTTATGGCATTAACAGTTATTTCTGATTATGTCTTTTTTTATCAGTTTACACAGTGCTCACAGTAGGTACCAGCTCATGGGTTAGCTCATGGTAACTTGTTACCATAATCACCGTTGTTGGGAATAGGGAGTAGCCTCAGGTTATAACATTTGGTTAGTGTCTTATTGGTCAATTTTTATTTTTTTATGAGAATACATCATATGAGTTAGATATACATAATACTAGAGGTAGGGTCCAAACCGTATGTTATCCATTGTCTAGCCTTTGATGTTCTTCTTAGGATACGACTTGATAAGTACTAGTCCTAAGGTTATGGCATGAGTTAGGATAATAAGTCATATGTTAGACAGAGTATGGTGTCCAACTTTTTGATTAAGTTACGATTAGGGGTTACTACTCGTATGATGTGGATACGAGTAGAGGGGTCCAACCGTACCCTCTTGTGAGTCTTTTACAGCTTTTAAGTTGAGGGTATTTTAGACATTTCCCGCCCAAATCCCTTAAGACCCCACATCTTATAACACTATGTGGTCCATTGTTCTATACTTTAAGATATCAAAACACTCTCTAAAACCTTTTAAGAAAATTGGGCTAGGGTTTATTCAAGGTGGTCATCTAGAGGCTTAAGGATTGAAATATCTTCATGAATCTTCATAACTCAGGCATGTGAATAGTCCTTCATTGTTAGTTCACAAAAATCATATATTTTAAACATTGTTATTAAATCATAAATGGTAATTTTGAAATCCATGGTTGAGGGTTTGAATGTATAATGTTGAGTATTATTCTGCCATGACTTATGTTTATACATGTTTTTTTATAATGGTTTTGCACATGTGGGCGCATGGAAATTATGGTTTAATCAATGGGTCACGGTTAACTCTACCTTGATGGTTTAAGGTTTGAATAATAGTATGCCCTCAACCTGTTTGTGAAAATATCTATGAGAAGAATTTTGTCACATAATGAATTATTTTTTGAACTAATGTTTGGCATAAGAATGTTAATGAAGGATGAATAGTTTTGTAAAGGTCTTGATGGCCATAAATTGAATTGAATCTGATCTGAACTAAGGCATTGGCCTAATAATCGAAATGGTTGGTAAATGGTTTCATGAAGGCCTTGTTGGCCATGAGTTGATTTGAGTTAAAATGGCTAAATGGTTTTGAGTCCCTAAATGTTTAATTAAATTAGTGTATTTATATAGACAATGTGTACGAGCCCCAATATTGATGATAATTATTATGGCATGTTGTACACTTGCAAGTAGGGTTGGTATGATGATACCAATGGGATGCCTTTGGTAAGTATTTGGACTAATGGTTATGTATATGTGTAATGAATGTTTTAATTAGGATTTTAAGTAATATGTGTAACCGAGACATGAAAGTGTAGTTCGAAGGACTAACAATGGAAACCACGGTAGCCAGTGTGGGTGTCTATATGACTGGGAGGTTTGAGTCCCCCAAGTAGATATATGAATGGGAGGTTCGAGTCCCCCATGTTGTATATGTTGGCTCTTAATTCACCTTGATGATGCCGGGAGGTTTGAGTCCCCCATAATGGCATATACATTTATGGATATACTCTGGTTCATGCAACTATACATATTAGCCCTTCCATCTTGGGGAGAGCTGGGCCCATATAGCTCGTGGGTGTTGGTTAAATAACAGTTATGCTACACAGCCCAGGATAAAGTTTTCAAAATTCATGCTAAGCCTTGTCCCCAATCCATATATGTATGTATGTATTCATGTGATTGAATGTGATAATTTGACTTAATTTGGAATGATGGCATTATTTTATTCCTATATCCTTGAGTTATGTGCTAGCACTCCAATCGCTAACTGTCTACGGACATTGTATACCCACACAATTTAGGGATAGAAACTTCTTCTTCTTTCTTGTTTAGTGACCAGGTGTTCGAGTAGTTTGTGAGTTAACATTGAAGTGGTGAGATTCCATACTTCGGAGGCATTCATTTCATGGTCTTTATATTCTATGTCTTAGACATTGTTAGACATAGTTTTTAGCTATTGTCGGGGGTATGTCTTGGCATTTTATTGACTTTGGATTATGAGGCTTTGTGGATTACTGTGGACTTGGGTGTATCAAGGTGATGAATGGTTTAAATATTTCATGAGTTATTTTTGGTCTTATTTCAATCTTGTTATATGTTTGGAATTTATCTGCCACTTGTGGTTGATATGCTTGTTCAGTTAGGAGAAAGGGATGATCTCCATTCTATATGGTACTTGAGATACTCTTCATGGTTAGGCCCTGGTTCGGGTCATGGCAAATGTGGACTTCTCCAAATATTGTATAGAGGAAAAACACTCTCCACAAACCATGAAGTCTAAGGCAAAATGGAAGGATTATAATAATTCCATGGCATTTATGGCCTTGGTCGACACTGCAACCCTCATAAATCTTCTCCAGACTAAAAAGTGGAGGAACCAAGGGGGTAACATTGATGCTACTTAAGAAAAGATTTCCTCAATGGAGGAGGAGTTTGACCTCGAATCCTATGAGGGTTTTGATGTTTCACCAACTCAAAGAGATGTGGATCCAAGATGCTGAATAGTCCTAAACTTTATAGACACGTATATATGTGGGGTGCCAGTAGCAAATTCATAAATAAGAATAGGAGTATTTAGGAAGAGCTCTGTAAGCTTCCAGAGTCCGTCTAGGAGATTCCAATCTTGGTACAAGTTTACTGAGGTACAAGATACAGAGGATGAAAATACCTCTACGAATATATATGCCAGAGTTAGTCTATGAATTTTATGTCAACAATGCGGTACTACTATAGAATATGACTCTTTTAGGGAAGGAGATATACATCAAGAAGAAACCAAGACTAGACATCATCTGAGTCTAAGATAATGAGGTAGATATCTTAGTCCGGACCATTTCAAAATCCTTTTTTGGAGAAAAATTTATGCCGATTAAGGAAACTTCGGAGTATGACTTCTAGATGAATGAATTAAACAGAGTGAAGATGTTGAGTATAGATGATAAGTCCTTGCACTAAAAGTGGATGGTACTCCATATTTCTAAAGTTTGTTAGAGCCCCACATGTATCAATGGGGCATCTATTTATAAGCTCACTTTTAATTTTATTGCCAAGGCATGGTGTTCAGTTATGAGACATCTAATTGCACCCGCTAGCAATGATAAGACATTAGGTGCAAAAAATATTTTTTTGGTTGTTGCATTGCTTCAGGAGTAAAATTAAATATCCCATGGATAATCATGAAAGAGATTCAAGAGAAGGTTATCCAATTCAGTGCTACACTATATTTCTCTTGTTTCGTTACTAAGTTGATGAGTAATGCACAAGTCCTGACTATTGGTGTGGTGGATTGAGTGACTCCGCGGACTAAGATAGAAGATATGACATTGATAAAATATATGGAAAACCTAGAATCTGTAGCTAAAGAACTTGAGATTCCATATATAGGTGGGGGTTCCCCAGCTAGTAACATGCCAGTGTCTAATGTCGCTGTCCCTTCCTCATTCGCACCACCAGCGTCCACTTACAATCGGCCACCAGTTCCAACTAGATATACACTGATTATGACTGCATAATTAGAAAAAATTATTCTAAACCAATAATTACATGAGGCCCACATTAAGAATTTAGAGGTTAGGGTCAATCCCTCTATGAGTGATGAGATTTAGGCTATAGTCAGGATAATAAAAACTCAAGTGAATAGATTTGAGAGCTGGATGATGACTAGGATTGATAAAGTCAAAGAACCATATATAATAGATATTAGGGAATACCCGTCCGAGCTTAAGGAAGTAGATAGGGTTTTGATGGAGCGGGTTGATATAAGATCTTTTCCACCAGTAACTACGCCTTCATTGGCAACTCTTATGGTGGATGTGGATTCATTGATTCCAAATTCTTATATTCGATCCTAGAATATTAATGAGATAGATATTGAGGATAAAGACAAAGATTTGGATCTCTAGAACGGATGTAATACCCCAAAAAATCCAAACTAATATAAGAGCCATGGACCAAGCTCATGCATAGTACATTATGGTTGTTTTATAGTTTTATGAGTAAATTAGATGTATATTAACGCTTTAAATAACTCCCATCTATCAGACGAATCAAAAAATTCCTTACCGATTGAATTCTTGAGAAGAATATTGTTATAGTCAAATTAAAACGATCATAGCTCTCATTATACTTGGAAGTTTTGAGTTCATGACCTATCAATAGATATATAATTGAATTATCTTTCCAACGATAAATCTGATATCGAAGCAAAGAGTTATTCCTATTTTACTCCAGCATATCAAGTTGGAAACAGTATGACGAAATTCGTGGTAGCTTACCACATTTGTGATGCCCTATCATGAAGGTCATCAGCCTTAGGGAGAATCCAACTCATGTGTGATGAAATTCATGATATCTTACCACATTTGTGATGCCTCACCATGAAGGTCGTCATCCTTTGCAGAAAATAGCCCCTAGGATACTAGAAATTCATGTTTGTATGGTTCTATGATGTCTAAATGACAAGTTCATGTTAGCTATATACTTCAATATGAATTACATTTTTTTCATGTGTTTCTATTGTGGTGGTATGAAGCATGCAAGATAATGGATATATACAATATTTACATGAAATATACTCACGCATTTTCTCCAACGTTTAAGATGTTGAATAACTATATGCAATTTGATATCCCCTACTTATGATATTATGAATTGTGGACTCAAATATTGTGATCAAGTCATGCCATGTGTGTCCGCTTTCTTCTATCGAGTCCTGGGAGTATTCGTACCCAAAAAATATTGTCGTGTGCCTAAAGCCATGTCATGTTGTCACGATAATCTTAGTCAAGCTATAATCTATAGAACTCAGTCAGTCATATGACTCAGGAAACCTCAGAAATCTCATGATCTCAGTTGACTCTTAGATAATAGTACTACTCCGTCAGTTAACGGAATTCAGTAAGTTCCACTTATGTACAGTCAGTTAAATCAAGTTCAATCTCTTCAGATGGGAGTAGGAGTTAGCACCGCGTAAACCCAAGGATGGGAACTCACCTGTATATGAGGGTATGATTCTAAGCAATCATCCTTGAATTCCAGAACTATGTAGCCAGCATAAGTTGATACATCGCAGATTGTTATATGAAGGTAGATGAGGTGGCTTAACTTGTTATATGAGGGTTCCTACTTTTCTTAATAGAGTTACCTATTATATGAGGGTTGCTCGTATGTTGTCCTTACCAATGGCGCGGTATTGACCCCCTTATAGTCAGGGCAGAGATTGGACCCCATCTTAGCCATAATGGCACATATGGGACTTCTCGATTAAACAACTACCTCCCACAATTTCAGACTCAATCTCATTAAAAGAACTCAACTAGTTCTACAGATATCAGTATACCATGACTGTCAGATATAGTTAAATTCAGTTATTGTGTGAAACTCAGATAGTTCCATCAGATTTAAGACTGTCAGATACAATCTCCAATATTATCAGAACTATAGTTTTAGCCATGTCAGATATCAGTAAACTATATATTAGTGTATAGATCTAGATATCACATACTTAGATCTTAGTTACTGTGTATGTTTGTTTACACTCTCAGGTTCATATTAGTCAGTCAGTTAGCATTGTACATGCATGTAAATCATTTTGTATTAGCCTGTCTCACTCGTATACTCAGTACTCCAGTCGTACTGACGCATTTGTTCTATGGTGCTTTCTTTCATATTACACCATAGGTTTAGAGACATGAGCTCCAGATCAGCAGTAGCATCCGACCGCAGAGTTGCAGTGAGTCCTACTCCATTCAAGGGCGATATTATTTTATTTCATTTATTATTTCAACTCAATTTTGCTAGACGAAGTTAGTTGGAGACATGTTCCTTCAACTCCTTACTTCAAATAATACTTATAGGCTTTCGTATTTACACTTAGATTTAGCTTTCAGATTTAGTTTTCAGTTGTTTTGGGTATTTTTCTCCCATACGGATGTTATATTATTTCAGTTGAATCTTATGGCCTATTGTGTATGTCTTCCGCATTATTATGCCATGAATTGTATTATACAAGTACAGATATCAATCATGGGTTAGCTTGTGCTCCCTCGGGGTCATGAGCACTATGTAGCTTTCTGGTTTAGAAAATCAAGGAATTACAAACTTCGTATCAGAGCCTAATGTTCAATAGAGTTCAAGGAAGTATGAAAGCGGCATCTAGTCGATTCTTGTACATGTGTGTGTTGTGCACCACATTTATGTACAGGAGGCTATATGATGTTTTAGGAATAGTTTCCCTACTTTTAGTATTTATGTCGTGCTAGAAAACAAAATATTAAGTCAGTCTCTCTATCTAATCCGCTCTTTTCTTATTTCAGAAACATGCCTCCAAAGAGAAGATATCAACCAACTCCTTAGCCTAAAGATCCTTTGGGCGAATATGTTTCTCATGTGGAGTTTAGGACCGTATTTACCGCTCTTACTCATTCTGTAGCTGCCCAGAATGAACTACCAGCAGTTGTTCCGGCCAACTTTATGGAAATTCATTAGCATCTAAGATTCGGGACTTCACCCAAATGAAACCTCCTTCCTTCTTTGGGTCTAAGCCAGACGAGGATCCTCAGGAATTCATTGACCAAGTCCAGAAGGACATTGATATCTTGGAAGTCACTTCTTCTCAGAGTGCCGATTTAGCCGTATACCAATTATAGGATGTCGCTCACACTTGGTGCAAGCAGTTGTTAGTAGAAAGTTTAGAGGATGCAGGTCCTGTTGAGTGGGAGGAATTTGTCATGGCTTTCTTAGACAGATTCCTTCCCCAAGAGCTGAGAGATTCCAAAGTTCTTGAGTTCATCAATCTCAGGTAGGGAAATATGATAGTTAGAGAGTATTCTCTTAGATTTTCTCAGCTATCCAGGTATGACCCTCATATGGTCGCGAAAAATAGGTCTAAAATGAAAAAGTTTGTGTTAGGGGTGAATGATAGCATAGTAAATGAGTGTAGGTCTGTGATGCTGAACAATGATATGAATTTAGCCAGGATCATGAACCACTCTCAACATATAGAGGAGCAGAATGTTAAGACTAGGGAGAGCCAGAACAAGAGAGCACAGGTAGGCAGTTTCAGTTTTGCTCAACCCAAATCAGAGGGAGAAAATCGTTCCCAGTTTTATCCTAAGTAAGCAGTTCCATCCCCTTCCTCCGCTAGTTCCCCAGTGCCGAAGTTCAGGGACGACAACAGAGACAGAGCACCAGGCTTTAAATCTAAGAGCAGTGTTAGCAGTGCCCGCTCTTATCTTCAATGTCAAACCTATGGTAAGCACTATCTGGGCGTGTGTAGAGCGAGTCAAGGAATGTTTTTTGGTTGTGTCAAGCCAGGAAATAGAGTTAGTGACTGTCCTAATCCATGTCCTCACGATAAGAAGAATCATTCCACAGCTCAGTCTAGTCACCCGAACCAGCAGGGTGCCACTTCCAGTGCTACTAGTAGGTAACGTCCAAATAGACTATATGCTCTTCAGACTCTACAGGATGAGTAAAATTCTCCTGATGTCGTTACTGGTATATTACATATTTTCTATGTTCATGTTTATGCTTTGCTTGACCTAGGTGCATCCTTGTCTTTCATCACTCTATATATAGCAGTCTATTCAGAATCTGTCCCAAAATTTTAGCAGAGCCCTTTTCAGTCTCTAGCCCAGTGGGTAAAACCATCATAGCTCAGGGGCTATACAGGAACTGCCCGATTATGATATTTCAAATATCTACGTCAGCAGATTTAGTCGATTTAGAGATGACTGATTTTAATGTCATTCTCTACATGAATTGGCTTCATTCCTGCTATTCCATAGTCAAATGCAGAAATAGGATAGTTCAATATTAGTTCCCGAATGAGCCCGTCCTAGAGTGGAAGGGTAGCACTTTATCTTTCAGGGGTCAGCTTGTTTCCTACCTTCAGACAAGGAAAATGATTTCTAAGGGGTATAAGTATCATCTCATGCATGTTAAGAATTCCAGTTCCAAATCTCCCATTCTAGAATCATTCCCAGTGGTTAATGAACATTTAGATGTCTTTCTTGAAGATCTTCTATGCATTCCTCCCGAAAGGAAAATAAACTTTGACATAGACCTTCTCCCAGATACTCAGCCTATTTCTATTCCTCCATCTAGAATGGAACCAGCAGAACTCAAGGAAGTAAAGGATCAGTTGAAGGATGTCTTAGATAAGGGATTCATCAGGCCTAGTGTATCCCCATGGGGTGGCCAGTATTATTCGTACGTAAGAAAAATGGTTCTCTTAGAATGTGTATTGATTACCGTCAGTTCAAAAAAGTCACAGTCAAGAACAAGTATCCGCTGCCTAGGATATGTGACTTATTTAACCAACTTCAGTGTGCCAGTTATTTCTCTAAGATAGACCTCAGATCAGGCTATCATCAGCTCAGAGTTAGAGAATGTGGCATTCCGAAGACAATTTTTCGTACTCGGTATGGTCACTTTGAATTTCTATTCATGTACTTTGGTCTTAACAATGCCCCTGCAGATTTAATGGACTTGATATACTAGGTGTTCAAGCAGTACTTGGACATATTCGTCATAGTCTTTATAGATGATATTCTAGTCTATTCTCGTATAGAGCATGATCATTCAGACCATCTCATAATTGTTCTTCAGACTCTCAGGGATTACCAGTTGTTCGCCAAGTTCAGTAAGTGTGAATTTTGGCTAAGATCAGTAGCATTCCTTGGCCACATTATTTTTGGTGATGGCATTAGAGTAGATCCTCAGAAAACCAAAGCGGTAAGAAACTGGCCCAAACTAGTATCTCCAACAGATATCAGGAGTTTCTTAGGTTTGGCTGGCTATTACAGATGGTTTGTAGAGGGATTTTCTTCTATTGCATCTCCTTTGTCCAGATTGACTCATAAGAAGGTTAAGTTTCAGGGGTCAAAACCTTGTGAGAAGAGTTTTCAGGAGTTGAAGACTCAACTCACTACAGCTCCAGTTCTAGCTCTTCCAAATGGTTTAGATGGATTCGTAGTACTTTGTAATGCATCCAGAGTAGGTTTAGGTTGTGTCCTCATGCAGTATGGTAGATTCATAGCCTACGCCTCCAGACAGTTAAATCCCTATGAGAAGAATTATCCTACTTATGACCTTGAGTTAGCAGTTGTCTTTGCCTTAAAGATTTGGAGGCATTATCTATATGGTGTTCATGTAGACATCCTCATAGATCATAAGAGCCTTCAGTATGTCTTTTCCCAGTAACATCTCAATCTTCGTTAGAGAAGGTGGTTAGTGCTCTTGAAGGATTATGACATGAGTGTCCTTTATCATCCTAGAAAGGCCAATGTAGTGGCCAACGTACTCAATAGATCATCCATGGATAGTGTTTCCCATATTGAGGATAGTAAGAGGAAATTAGCTTAGGAGATTCATTAGCTTACTAGACTTGGCGTTCGCTTAGTCGACTCTTCAGAGGATGGTGTATGTGTTCAGAGTTGTTCAAAGTCATCTCTAGTTTTTGAGGTAAAAGAGAAGAAAAATACGGATCCTAGACTTCTCAAGATAAAATATTCAGCTCAGAGTCAGGAAGTAGAGGTTTTCTCCCAAGGGGGAAATTGTGTTCTTCGTTGTCAGGCTTGTCTGTGTGTTCCCGGGGTAGATAACTTGAGGAATCAAATTATTGTTCAAGCGCATGGTGCGCGATACTCTATTCATCCATGGGCTAATAAGATGTATGGCAACTTGTGAGAGATCTATTGGTGGAGTAGGATGATGAAGGACGTTGCAGATTTTATGCCATATGCTCTACATATCAACAGGTTAAGATTGAGCATCAGAAACCTAGGGGTTCCATGAAGGAGTTAACTATTCCTACTTGGAAGTGGGAAGAAGTGAACATGGACTTCGTGACTGGTTTGCCTAAAACACGTCATCCACAAAATTTATTTTGGGTAATTGTAGACAGAATGACCAATTTAGCTTATTTTCTTTCATTTCTTACCTCTTACTTAGCCGAGGATTATGCCAAACTCTATATCAGGGAGTTGGTCAGATTACACGGTGTTCCATTATCTAGTATTTCTTATAGTGGTACCCAGTTCACCTCTCACTTCTGGAAAGCATTCCAAAAGGGTCTTGGTACCCAAGTTCATCTCAGTATAGCATTTCATCCTCAGACAGATGGTCAAGCAAAAAGGACCATTCAAAATCTAAAAGATATTCTAAGGGCGTGTGCAATTGATTTTAAGGGAAGCTGGGATGACCATTTGCCTTTGATTGAGTTCCCATACAACAACAACTATCACTTCAATATTTAGATGGCTCCATTCAAAGCTCTCCATGGTAGGAAATGTAGGTCTCTGATCAGTTGGTTCGACGTTAGTAAGATCACAGTCATAGGGCCTGACTTAGTATTCGATGCCTTAGAGAAAGTTCAGTTGATCTGAGAAAGACTCCGCGCTGCTCAGAGCCGATAGAAGTCTTATATGGATGTTCGTAGAAAGGATCTCGAATTAGAGGTCGATGACTATGTCTATCTCAAGATCTCTCCCATGAAGGGAGTGAATATATTCAGCAAGAAAGGAAATCTCAGTCCCCGATATGTTGGTCCCTTCAGGATTTTCAGTTCTTCGGCAAGGTAGCCTATGAGCTTGAATTGCCTTCAGATCTAGCCTTAGTCCATCCAGTCTTCCATGTCTCTTTGCTCAAGAAGTGCATAGGTGATCCAGTAGTTGTAGTCCCTATTCAGAGCATTTACATTCAGAATAGCCTCTCTTATGAAGAGATTCCAGTCGAAATCCTCGACTATCAGACTCATAGGCTGAGGAACAAAGAAGTCTCTCTAGTTAAGGTCCTTTGGCGGAATCAGTCCATGGAGGGAGCTACTTGGGAAGAAGAAGCAGACATGCGAACCAAGTACCCTTGTCTTTTCTCCGCTAATTCAGACTTAGTTCGAGGTAACCATTTTCCTTAAGCTTATTCAGTTACATATTTAAAGTTCAAGTATAAAATTGGTATCAAGTAGCAGTGCATAGCTTATCATGCATTTATGAGTTCAACTTATAAGTCATGCATCAGATATGTATGTTCAGTTGGGCTATATTCAGTTTAGAATTCAATTCAGTCCTAAAATCATATGCCAGTTAAGCATGATCAGTTCATAGGTCATTTTATCTTTTCTCCCATCTCTAGCAGTCATCATTCGAGGAAGAATATTTCCGAGGGAGAGATATTATAATACCCCAAAAAATACAAACCAATATTAGATCTATGTACCAAGTTGATGCATAGTACATTATGGTTCTTTTATAGTTTTATGAGTAAGTTAGATGTACATTAAGGCTTCAAATAACTCTCAGTTATCAGACGAATCAAAACATTCCTTACCGATTGAATTCTTGAGAAGGATATTGGTATAGTCAACTTCAAACGAGTATATCTCTCATTATACATGGAATTCTTGAGCTCATGACCTATCAACAGATATATGATTGAATTCGCTTTCTAATGATACTAATTTCACGTAAATCCAATATCGGAGCAAAGAGTTATTCCTATTTTACTACAGCATGTTAGGATGGAAACAATGTGACGACATTCGTGGTATCTTACCATATTTGTGACGCCCTATCACGGAGGTCGTCAGCCTTAGGCAAAATCCAGCTCTTGCGAGATGACATTCGTAGTATCTTACCATATTTATGACACCCTACCACGAAGTTTGTCAGACTTTGTAGGAACGAGCTCCTAACTGACAATATTCGTAGTAGCTTACCACATTTATGACGCCCTACCACGAAGGTCGTCAGCCTTTCTAGAAAGCACCGCCTAAGTGATGACATTCGTGGTAGCTTACCACAATTGTGATGCCCTACCTCAAAGGTCGCCAGCCTTAGGTAGAAACCATCTCCTAAGTGACGACATTCATGGTAGCTTAACACATTTTTGATGCCCTGTAATACCCCGAGAAATTTTTCGTTAAAATTTTGTGCGTAAACGTGTTGGGTTCTATCTTCTAGAATGAATTATAAATTTTTCGTGCGTAATGTCTTAGATTATGACCCACTATTGCGTAAAGTATTGAATAATCTTTCCAACGATAAATGGATCATCCAAAATGGACACCCGAGCGATGAGTTATGAACATTCCGATCAAACCGTGAATGGTAGTGAACAGTACAACGTGCAGGAAAAAGTACTGAGCCCTGACGTATTTTTGCTCCAATTTTAAACAATCATAACTCCTTATACATAATGATCCGGGTGATCTACTATATATCAACGGAAAGCTCTATGAGTCCTATTTCCAATGAAATTGGTTTCATCCAATTTGTCTATCGGAGAAAAACGTTATAGGCGATCTACTTCAGCCTATCAAAAGCGAATTCTTGGGTCAATTTCAAACGATTATAACTTCTCGTACACAATGATCTGAGTGAGATAATATATATCAATAGAAATATATGAGAGTCCTATTTTTAATGAAAATGGTTTCATCCAATTTGGATACCGGAGTAAAACATTATGGTTGATCTACTTCAGACTATCAAAACAGTCCACCAAAGGACAGATTCGAGAATTATTTGATTTTTAGGGGCGTTTTGGTCATTTCTACTCACCCAAAATCCATCCAAACCCTATTAGAAGCATTATATGTTATATTTCATCAAATTCCCTAAAAAAGAAAACCCTAAGCTCCTACATCCAACTTTAAGAACCTCCAAAGTTCACCATTAATTCTGAAAAATTTATTCAAGTTTCCAAGTTCCTAGTTGAAGAACTTCAATAACCTCTAAAGTTCACCATTAATTATGTAAATTTATTCAAGATTCCAAGTCCTAGTTCAAGAACTCCAAGAACCATCATTCAAAGGTATGATTAACATCTCAAAAATGAGTATCGATCTAAAGTTCATCATTCAAGGCACGTGGGGTTTTTCAACAATAACTCACTTTCGTTCTTGTGCCCAAAAGTAATTTTCTTTACAAAGTTATGATTTTTATTTGATTTTGATGAATTTGAAGCATGAACCCATATCTTATGATAATTATTGTGAAATCTTGATGTTTATGATTTTGAAAGATGAATTTACATGTGTGGAGATATAAAGCATGAATCTTGAACGATATTTATCATGATTTTGATATTTGGCTCATGAACCCCCATCGAAAATTGTATTTTTTTTGAGAAAGTGTGTGTTATAAGCACGTTGATGTTGAATATTTGAGATATTTTAAATGAATTGACCTTTTGGTCTTAATGAATTATTTTGAACTCGAGTATGAAAGAAATCCACAATGTTGTTGATTTTGATAGATGGGAATCATGATGGCTCCCGATGTATATTTATATATTACTGAAATTATTTTATTATGGATTGTCTTTGAAATGATCTGAGCTAAGTCCGAGAGAAATTTTTAGCATTGAGTAGGAGGTATAAAGCGACATTACTTCACTAGAACTACGTGCCTCCGTAGGAGTGAGCCTGAGGCTGATTTATATAGTGATCACTAGTTTGTGTGGATTTGATATCGATAGTCCTACTCCGATGGAAAGGATAGGAAGGCTCTCCCCAACATGGGTTGTATGTTGGACTCCATGTAGCTCACATGGTTTATGTCGGTTATTGTATCTCCTAGTGTGAGTGTGTTTCCTTGTGTCTATGGTGAATAGTGAAGTGATTTGATAGTGGAATTATGAAAGTTATTCTTTCGAAAGATCTAAATGATATGTATATTATGAGAATTGATATTCTTGATGAACTGAAAGTGATTAACAAATTATATGATTACTCACACGTGTTATTGTACTTATTTCATCCTCTCATGATTATGATAATTTTCTTCGGGCTATGTGAGTCTTTCATACATCCTGTATATTTCTTATAAATATTTATGATAATGATATTTATACAACTGCATACACCGCCATATACTCGATTTCTTTCCATGGTATTGACCCACATCTTCAGATGTGGCCTCTATTTTCTCGGAATGTAGGTTCAGATGCTCAGTTCCAGGTTCGACAGTGATTTTTTAGGCACGCAGTTCTACATCCTCTGTTGTAGTGAGTCCTCATGTTCCGAGGATGTGATGTTTGATGTTGGTTTCATAGAATCGTTTACATTTGATAACTGTATGTGTAAGTTAGGGCATGTCTTAATGGCTCGCTGGTTTTATTGATTTTCTTAGAGGCTTGTCAGACTAGTATAGATGTTGGGAGTTGACTAATAAGTCGTATTTTGTTATCTTTTTGAAATTCTTTTATTTTTGGATGTTGATTACTCTGTTGATATTTGAGGGTTATTTATGGAAACCCCATTGATTCATGTTAAACTAAATGAAAATGGCTTAAAGGGTTAGCTTGGGGCTACTCATAGCCTCAAGCACTGTGTGATGCTCCGGGACTCATTTTTGGGGCGTTACACGCCCTACCATGAAGGTCGTAAGACTTAGGAAGAAACCATCAATTCCAGCTCATTAGTGACGATATTTCTTGACGGCTTACCAAAATTTTGATGCCTTGTCACAAATGTTGTCAGCTATGATTTTCAGCAACTGGAAATTTATTTCATAAGGGTATTTTGGTCATTTCCTTCACCTTCTACGACTTATAACCCTAAAGAGGCATAATTATTCCTATTTTTCTTTAGTTAAGCATCTTAAAAAGATCTCTCATACACTTTCAACCATAAATTAGGGTTTTCTCTCAAGATCATCTCCTCAGGAACAAGAACATTCTTTCCCAAAGGGGTTAAACCCTAGTCAAGAAAAAATCAAGGGCAAGCCTAAGGATTTCTTCATGAACCTTCGGAAACATTAGATCTCTTTCAATATCAAGATTTAAGGTATGCGTAGCATTCATCTATGGATCCAATCCATTCATAGAGCTCAAGAACCATGTTTTAAATATTATTTTGTAAATTTTTTGTGGCGATATGAGTATGTGTGTATTGACGATTGTTGTTTAAGTTTCAATGTGATGTCTAAAGGTGTTCTCGTGGAATATATATATATTTGTTAATTGAAAATAATGAACTTTAGGTGGTTTAATATGGATCAATTATGAAACCCACCTATGCCTTAAAGAATGCATGCAAGGTGTTTGATAAAATGGTTAGGATGCTAGAAATTCATATTTGTATGGTTCTATGATGTCTAAATGACAAGTTCATGTTAGCTATATACTTCAATATGAATTCCATGCTTTTCATGTGTTGCTATTGTGGTGGTATGAAGCATGCAAGATAATGGAGATATACAATATGTACACAAAATATATCCATGCATTCTCTACAATGTTTAAGATGTTGACTAACTATATGAAATATGATATCCCCTACTTATGATATTATGAAATGTGGACTCAAATCTTGTGATCAAGTCATGTTGTGTGTGTCAGTTTTCTTTTATCAAGTCTGTAGGGTATTCATACCCGAAAAACATAGTTATGTTCTTAGAGCCATGTCATGTTGTCATGATAATCTCAGTCAATCTATAATCTATAGAGCTCAGTCAGTCATGTGACTCAGGAAACCTCAGAAATCTCATGATCTCAGTTAACTCTCAGATAATAGTACTACTCCATTAGTCAATGGAATTCAGTAAGTTCCACTTACATACAGTTAGTTAAATCATGTTCAGAGTTTTCAGATGGGATTAGGAGTTAGCACCGAGTGAACCCAAGGATGGGAAATCACCTGTAAATGAGGGTGTGATTCTTAACATTTATCCTTGTGTTCAAGAACTATGTATTCGTTATAGGTTGAGACATCACAACCTGTTATATGAGGGTAGATAAGGTGGCTTAACCTGTTATATGAGGGTTCCCACCGTTCTCAGTAGAGTTACCTGTTATATGAGGGTTGCTCACATGTTGTCCTTACCAGTGGCATGGTATTGACTCTCTTCCAGTTAGGGCAGAGATTGGACCCCATCTTATCCATAATGGAATATATGGGGCATGTCAGTTAAACAACTACCTCCCACAGTTTTAGAATCAGACTCAGTAAAAGAACTCATATAGTTCTTCAGATATCAGTATACTAGGACTATTAGATGCAGTTAAATTTAGTTATCGTGCGGAACTCATATAGTTCCATCAGATTTAAGATTGTCAGATACAGTCGCCCATGTAATTAGAACTATAGTTTTAGCCATGTCAGTTATCAGTAAACCATGTATTAGCATATAGATCAAGCTATCACGTACTCACGATCTTAGTTACTGTGTATGTATGTTTATACTCTCACGTTCGTATCAGTCAGTCAGTTAGCATTGTATATGCATGTAAACCCTTTTGCATTATCCTGTCTCACTCGTATACTCAGTACTCCAGTTGTACTGACACCTTTGCATTATGGTGATTTCTTTCATGTTACACCATAGGTTCAGAGACACGAGCTCCAGATCAGCAGTAACATCCAGCCACAGAGTTGCAGTGAGTCCTCATCCATTTGAGGGAAATATTATTTTATTTCATTTATTATTTCAGCTCAGTTTTTCTGGACAGAGTTAGTTGGAGACATGTTCCTTCAACTCCTTATTTCGGATAGTACTTAGAGGCTTTTGGATTTACGCTCAAATTTATCTTTCAGATTCAGTTTTCAGTTGTTTTGGTTATTTTTCGGCCATATGAATGTTATATTATTTCAGTTGAACCTTATGGCCTATTGTGCATACTTTCTGTATTTTATTATGTCATGAATTGCAGTATACAGGTACAGGCATCAATCATGGGTTAGCTTGTAGTCCCTCGAGGTCATGAGCACCATATAGCATTTTGGTTCTGAAAATTGGGGCGTTACAACAAGAGAAGAGGGATGATATAGAAAAGAATAGTAGAAAAAAGTTGGATAAGAATGAGAAGAGAAAAAATGAAATGGCGATTGAGCAGACCTTTGAAATAGTGATTTTGGATAAAGGTGAGATATTACATACCACAAATATAGTTGAGACTATTTTAGGAGCTACAAAGATTTCCCCTAGTTTGAGTATCTTGAGTGTATCAGTTGCCACTGGTTCAAACTTATCTTTGTGTTCCACAGCCATAGCCGAGGCCACTGGAGTAAAGACGCAGGTTGGGGACCAATTTGCATCCCCCAAATAATCAGAGTTTGACCAGTTCCTTGAGCACTACAGGTATCTACTTTAACCTAGTTTTAGATTTCCATGAGCTCATGTAATAGGGACATTGCATTATTTCCAAGTTGGTGGTGTGTTTATACCACAATCGAGGGTTTTTATTGTCTTATTTATTTTTTGTCGGTTGTGCTATCATAGTTAGAACCATCAGTTTTAAGTATATTTATTTGATTTTTATGTTTTTTTGATGTTTTATGTGTAACTTAGATTAAACTGAGATAACCTAATGCGGTCAGAATAAAAGAAGCATGTGGACTTGTCCTCTAAGAAGTTTTAAAATGATACCCCTCTGAAAATTTTGTTTTTTTTGTGTTGTGTTGTGTGCATACTTGAATTGTAACCATTGTTTGGATATCTTCATGGTATTAGTATTAGTAGCATGATCACCTATTGTGACTCTGCATAAATCAATTAGGTAGTGACTAAAATAATAGCCTTGAGTCAAGAGTGTGTGAGATGTTACTTAGTCGTTGTGTGTGTGGTCTAGAACATGACCGCTTTATCTCATTAAATCTATAGGATAAAGGGTTAGAAAAGGATAGGCCATATTTAAACGGTCCACTATAGACTAAATAAACCTACCAAATAATCATGTATCCCTTGAACCCAAACTTTGAGCCTTATGAGACCTTTTCTTTGGATAGCTCTATTCTCCTTCTCAATTTTATAATGAACCTAATTTGGCTTGATCCTTCCTTGGACACTATGTACCTCAACTTAAGCAAATCACCTAAGTTGAGGGTGGCTACTAGAGGGGGCATAGAAAATTGAGTATGAAGAATGTGCAGTAAAAAAAGAAAACAAGTGTGGTGTGTAAAACAGGAAAAATAGAGAAGAGCAAGAGAAAAATAGATAAAAATAAAAAGAGAGAGAGAGAAAACAAAACCGCAAATAGAGTTTAAAGAAGTGAAAGAAAATTGAAAAAAAGGAAAGCAATAAAAGGAGACAATTAATCATGGAAGCCAAAGCTAGTGTATTGTCAAGGAGGGATAGTCACTATACCCAAATACCATACCTACCCCTGATTCTATATTACAAGAAGATAAAGTCCTATATCATCTTAATATGAATTCCCAAATGCTAAGATGTAGAAAATAAGGGCAAGCTTATGATACTAAATGCATATGGTCAGTCTTCCCCATGGGAGTGATAGATTTGATTCTGTACAAACTATATCTTAACATTACATATATTAAGTGTGGGACTTATTTATTATTAGTTCATAAGGGTTATATTTTGGTTGCTTCTTTATTAGGTAGTATTAGTTGTCTAACGTGTTGGGTTGTGTACTGCTAATGTAATTTTCATGTCTTGATCTTGTTTCGTTATGGTGTTTAGTTTGTATATGCATTGCACTTATTAGTTTTAAACGTCATTGTAGAGTGTTGAAAAAACTTATTTTGTTGGCATGTTGAAAAGTTATTTTATGGAAGGGACTACCATAGTGATCCTGCTTTTTCTCAAAGATAAGCATCTTAAAGAGTCCAGTTTATTTTGTTTTTTCTTGAGAATATGACAATGCTCTAAGTTGAGGGTTTTAGTGTAACATTGATTTACGATACTTAAGATGCTTAAAACTAGAAATATTTGCAAGTATAAGAATATGTTTATATGGATTTGATAAATTTTTTGGTGTTTACAGGATAAATAGGCTTAAAGAATAAAAGTGATATATATATTTGACAAAAAGAGGAGCAGATGATGAAATAACGGTCATAGGATCTAACCAGGTAGTGTCAAAGGTGTTGTAACATTATTCAGAGAACAGTGTCAGGTGTTTCTCAAATAAGAAACCCACACGATCGTACATAAATCATACGATTGTACTATCTAATCATGCAAAAGGGTGTCTAGAAATAGTCTTACAAAAGTTAATTATAAAGAGGATTATATAATAGCATCCCATGATCTTACTTTGAAAACATGATTGTATCATAAGGTCATAGGAAGAAATTTCAGTTTTGGAAGTTTCAGAAGTTGAAGTATAGGATGATCAGATGACAACATTATACGATTGTAGATTAATACAATGGATTCATACTAAGAGCCATACTAATGAAGATCTGAAGATGATAAAATTTACGAGTAAACCACGAGAACCCAAAGACGATCGTGGGTTCTAACCACGATCGTATCTTCCTATCATATGATGTCACCGATCCATATTTTCTATTTTGTTTAGAACATGAATTATTTTATCCAAGAATACTCTTATAGGGTTATTTGTATGAGTATACACTACTTCATATTTTACAACATTATGTTGTGAGATTCTAAGGCATATTCTTGTAATTACGAACATTATTTCTAGGGTTTTAATTTTAGTTGAGATTTTGGAGCTTATTCATATTATAAATTCATAATCATATTTTTATCTATGAAGTATTCTTGTGTTCTTGCAAATATAAGTAGCTAAACACCACAACTAGAATTATGAAAACCATGATGAATTAAATAAACAAATTAAATGCGAAGCTATTCTAGACTATGTACTTGCATGTATTGGTACTTTATTTTTATGATTGTTTTTCTAACGGTTGCAAATCTTAGGAACTCATTTATATTCTAGACTTTCTTTAGAGAGAGAGAGAGATATTTAAAAAAGGAAATAATAATAGAGATTTAAAGTTATCAACCTTCCTCGAATAACTTGAGTCATAATAGAGATAGTTAATATAAGATCAAGAACAAGGTTTAGTAGTGCAACACTCGAACTCCTAGTGGAGAAGAGTGAAATTAATATAACCAGGGTTGAAAGACGTTTAGAAGAACCAATCTTGATAGATTTTGTATGCAACACATCAAAATAGTGTGTGAGAATGAAAAACCCATGATGTTATAGAGAGCACAATCCTGGCGCCTTCTCATACTTATTACTAATCCAACAACCAAAAATTGTTACTATCACTCTTTTGTTTCACAAAATCCTGCCTCTTTTACTTATTTGTTAGTTACCCAGACAAACACTTGATAGAATTTTGTCGTATTCCCTATGGTTTCTACTAAAAAACCTTTATGGTTTTTGCTCTTGAGAGAATCATACAATTAAATCCCTGAGAATCCTAATACAAAACCCCTTAATTACTCTAAATCACTATATGATAAAGATGTTAAAATGTGGATTATTATTACAAAATCTAAAATGAAGTCTATGTACTCCAATCAAGTATGGAAACTTGTAGAACCATCTTTGGGAGTCAAACCCATTGGATGTAGATGGATCTATAAGAAAAAGAGACGTGTGGATAGAAAAGTGCAAACATTTAAGACTTTACTTGTTGCGAAAAGGTTTACTCAAAAAAAGAAATTAATTATGAGGAAACTTTTTCGCTGGTAACTCTGCTTAAATTGATTATAATTCTCTTATCCATTGATTCTCATTATGATTATTATATTTGGCTAATGGATGTCAAGACATCTTTCCTAGTTGGAAGTCTTTATGAGTGCATTTATACGGCACGACCAGAAGGTTTCCTAAAAAATGGTAATGAACATAAGAAATCCATTTATGGTTTGAAACAAGTATCTAGGGCATGGAATACTTATATTGATAATTGGATTAAGACTTTTAGTTTTGATCAATGTGAAAATAAGTCATGAGTTCATACAAAATAGGACGGACAGAAAATAGCATTTTTGATTCTGTATATAAATGACATCTTGCACATAGAAAATAATTTGAGCATGTTGAATTCTATTAAAGTGTGGTTGTCCTCAGATTTTGATATGAAAGACTTGGGAGAAGCGACTCAAATCCTTGGGATCAAGCTCATGCGATATCTCTAACAAAAGATATTAGGCTTATCTCTGGCACTTTATATTGGTACTATTCTTGTAAGATTTAGCATGCATAATTTAAAAAAGGGATTACTTCCATTTAGGCATAGAATTACTCTATCAATGGATCAGTCTCTTAAAACGGCAAATGAGATAGAGATAATGAAGGTGGTCTTTTATGCTTCAGTTGCATAGAGCCTCATGTATGCTATATTATGTACAAAACCAGATATCTACTTTGCTATTGGTATGGTTAGCAGATTTCAGTCTAATCCTGAGCAAGAACGTTGTACTACAGTTAAGCATATAATTAATTGCCTAACAAAGACTAGGTATTACATGATTGTTTTTCACTCTGTACCTAGTGGGAATACTAATTCAGATTTTCACTCAGATATAGATTCTACAAAATCTACCTCAGGATATGTGTTTACTTTAGGTGGTGGAGCCATTATTTGGAGTAGTATAAGGCAATCATGTGTTGCCGATTCCCCATGGAAGATGAATATGTAGTTGCCTCTGAGGTGGCTAAAGAGGCTATTTGGCTAGGTAACTTTCTGAAAGAGCTTACAGTTATTCCTTCGATTCAAACACCACTATCCCTTTATTGTGACAATAGTGGTGCAGTTGTAAACTCGAAAGAACCACAAAGTCATAAAATACATAAGCATATTGAGAGAAAATATTACTTGATTCTGGATATAATTCAACAAGGTGATGCGAATGTTTTAAAGATTAAGTCTAAGAAAAATTTGGCAGACTCATTAATGAAGCGATTAACCCAGAAAGTTTTTAATAAGCATATGGAAAAAATGGGTGTTAAAATTATGAATTCATGGTTATGAGTCTAAGTGGGAGATAAGTGGTAATATTCCAACTTCTTGTGCTAGTACAGTTGTAACACTTATTTCTTTTGCATGCTTATCAAAAACCTTCTAGGTTAAGCCCTTTGTAAATAAGTCCACCAAATTATTCTTCGTCTCAATCTTCAAAACTTTCACATTACCTCTTTGAGTTATATCTCGAATCAAGTGATATTTTCTCTCAATATGCTTACTTCTATTATATCTTTGTGGTTATTTCAAGTTTAAAACTGCGTTACTATTGTCATAATAAAGTGGTAGTGGTGTTTGAACCAAAGGAACAACTCCAAGCTCTTTCAGAAAATTATCAAGACAAATAACATCTTTATCAGCCTTAGAGGCAGCTACATATTCGGCTTCCATGGTGGAATGAGCAACACATGATTACTTGACACTTCTCCAAACAATGGCTTCCCCTCCTAAAGAAATCATATATCTTGAGGTATATATTCTAGAATCTATATCTGATTGAAAATTTGAATCAGTATATCCAATAGGTACAAGATCCCTAGAGTGAAAAACAAGGTTGTAATCCCTAGTCCATTTTAGGTACTTGATTATATCTTAACCGCAGTCCAATGTTCTTGACTAGAATTAGACTAAAATCTGCTAACCATGCCAACAACAAAGCAGATACTTGGTCTAGTGCATAAAATAGCATACACGAGGGTCCTTACAGCTGAAGCATAAGGGAATATGTTTATTCTCTCTATCCCATCTATCGTTTTAAGGGACTGATCCTTTGGTAGAGTAATTTCAAGCCTAAAAGAAAGAAATTTCTTTTTGAAATTATGCATGCTAAACCTTGCAAGAATAGTATCAATATAAAGTGCTTGAGATAAGCCTAATATCATTTATTTGTGATCTCGCATGAGCTTATATAAGTCGCTTTGCCCAAGTTGTTCATATAAAAATGCCAGGACAATCACTCTTTAATAGAATTAAACATACTCACATTATTTTGTATGAGCAAGATTTCATCTACGTACATAATAAAAAATACTACTTTTTCTTTGTTCCATTTTTTATAAACGCATGACTCGTTCTTACATTAATCAAAACCAAAAGTCTTAATCTAAATAAAAAAATAAGTATTCATGCCCTATAAGCCTGTTTCAAACCATAAATGGATTTCTTAAGTTCACAAAACTTCTTATGTTTCTTATCACTTTCCATGAAACCTTTTGGTTGTACCATATAAATGCACTCGTCACGATTTCCCTTTAGGAAATTCATCTTGAAAACTATTTACCAAATTTCATAATCATAATGAGAAATATTGGATAAGAGAATTCTAATGGATTTAAGCATAGCTACCAGCAAAAAAGTCTTCTCATAATCAAGTCCTTAGTTTTTAGTAAACCCTTTCTCAGTAAGCCAGGCCTTAAAAGTTTACACATTTTCATCCATTCTTATCTTTTTCTTATAAATCCATCTATATCCAATGGGTTTGACTTCTACAATTGGTTCTACAAGTTTTTAGATTTAATTGGAGTACATAGACTTCATTTTATATTTCACAAAAGCAATCAACAATTTAGTATCTTTATCGTGTAGTGATTCAATGTAATTAGGGGGTTTTGTATTAGAATCCTTAATAATTCTATCATATGATTCTCCCAAGAGCGCAAACCATAAAGGTTTTCTAATAATTCTTCCACTACGATGATTAGTCTCTACAGGATCTGCTACATCTGAAACTAAATTTTGAACATATTGAACATCTTCCTACATAATGACAAGTTTCTCAACATTATCTTGAACGTTTTTCTCCAAAATTGTAGGTTGCTCAATGTTACTCCCACTACTTTGAGGTAGTGTGATGTCAAGTGTTTACTCTTGTACAACCTCTTGCCTATTGAAATTTCTCCCACTATGAGAATACAATGGTATACCAATAACAATTTTCAAAATTTGTTCTTGTCTTTTATTATTCGTTATTCAATTACTCAATTTCTGTAAAACAATTTTAATTTTAGAAATGTGGTTCATCAAATAATCCTCTTCAAGAAATCTGGTATTTTTTAAAACAATTGCCTTATGTTCCTTAGGACAATAAAACATACCTCTTTTTGTCGCTTTTGGATATCCAATTAAAATGCACACTTTTGTCCTAGATTTTAATTTATGCACGCTTTTGTCCTAGATTTTAATTTACCATTTTTTTCCTTTTAGCACATGCGCTGGACCATCCTAAACCCGAATATGCCATAGACTAGACTTGCATACACTCCACAATTCAGATTGGGTTAGAGGTACTAATTTTAAAGGAGCCAAGTTTGAAATATAATTTGTTGTTTCTAATGCATAACCCCAAAAAGAAAAGGACAAATCTGAATAACATAACATTGATCTAACCATTTAAATAAGAGTTCTATTTCGTCGTTCTGACACACCATTTTATTTTGATGTTCTCAAAGTAGAATACTGAGATGTAATTTTTGATTCTGATAAGTATTTAATGAATTCCACATAAAGATATTCCCCGTCACGATCAGATCATAATGTATGAATATATTTTTTATGTCACTTTTTAATTTTCATCTTAAATTCTTTGAATTTTTTTCAAAGCATTCATATTTATGGAATAATAAATAAATATATTATTATTTTGAGTAATCATCCGTGAAAGTCATAAAATACTCAAAATCAACTCATGTTCGTATATTCATAGGACCACACAAATCAATATAAATCAATTCTAACTTATTACTGGCTCTATTTTCTTTGGAAGAAAAATATCTCTTGGTCATTTTTCCTTCTAAGCAAAATTCACAGCTGACTTAACAGGACATTCCTCAACCAGAACAAACTTAAAGCCATTAGTAGTAAGAACAATATCCAAATTTTATTTTCAGTCAACATAGTTAGGACCTTTTAATTTATTTTGATTTAGGATGAAAGTTAAGAGATTGAATGAAGACATGGTTAATCTGATATATAATCAAATTAAAAATATATTATTAGACATGCTGCAGAATATTAAAATTCATAAAAAAAATATACCGCACATATAACCATGCACATAAATAGTTAGAATCGTTAGTGAAACTTAACCATTTAAGCAAATATACATGTAATGTCAGATATTTATCTCTTAAATAAAATAGAACTAACTCTGTTAGAGAGTAAACTGTTGATTTAAGTTAGCTAAATATCACATTTCATAAGTCTTTGTACCATTGAACTAACATGTAACTTAGTTGGAAAGTTAATACAAGTCATCAAAAACAAGAGACTAGAAAATAATGTTACTATATACAAATTTATTCGATTGAGAAGATGACCTACGTTAACATGTAAACTCATATTATTTATTGTTATTATCCGCTGAAAATCATAAGGAATAATCTCTATCACCATTGATTTACAAAAAGTGATTTTTAAATTTTTTTAGAAAACATAAAAATGCCTAAAAATCCATCCAAATGACCTCGAATGGCCCAAAAAGTGCCTAGGTCAAGACGTAATGAGTATTTCTCAGTGGGTCGTTTTCAATGAACCTACTAAATTTCAGGTCATTCGGAGTTCGTCAAAAACTGAAAAACTCCAAAGTCAATCAAATTAACAATTATTGATGGGCTATTGTGAGGGTCAACAGGGCTGCCTGCACTACTTGACCTTACCACTAGACTACTTGTTATGTTATATAGACGCCTAGGTAGTTTGTACAATTACAAAAAAAAAAAAAAATAGACATAATTTAGGTATATATTTGAAAACAACTTATAAGGGTCAAACGAACTACCCAGGCAACTTGGCCCTACCACGACAATGTTCGTTAGATCATGTGAGTAACGACTGTGATTCAACTTAGTCGAAATTCATCATAATTTTACCCTTAATTCATACAAATAAGTATAACAAAACTAAGTAAAACATGTAAAATACATTTTTATGTTTTCTTGATGATAAACATAGATTCTAGAAATCATTAGTATCATAAAATACCTGATAAACAGTCATCAACAACATGATTTTTACAACTATATTCAAAATATGTACAACAAATCATGTAGTTCATGCATGACTGGCTTGTCCTAAAGAGACGAGAAGTTCTTTTTCCTTTTATTTAGACTTTGCTGGGATGATGTCTCGTTCTTAATTTTTTTTATTTTTTTACATTATCTAGCATATGTAAGAAAACTGCTGATGTCAATTGTTAGAACATGTACAGTGAAAATAATTCTCATGGATCAATTTAACTTACATAACATCTTGATAACTTAATTAAAATCGATAATCAGAAAACTTACCTCTTGAAGCTTTCACACAAACCGTTCAACAACTTGCTTGCCAGGTCTGCTGTCTTTTACTACTTTCTGATTAGCCTTATTAACCAACACTTGTGTGGACAAGTGCTTTTGGGATTGAAGAAGGATTTTTAGAGTTACGGAAAAAGCATTTTTCTTTTCTCAACCACATGCCTCTATTTATTCCCAATATCAATTGAAGAAGGGAAGTCAGAGAGGCAAAAATATTTTTGCAGTCTTAATGCCAAAACATTTTTGACGTTAATATCACCTTAAAACCACAAAATGTTTTCAGCCTTAAATATTGCCATAATGTCAAAATTTAATTTTTAATTCACTTTTTTTTTCCTTATTTACATAAGACCAGTAAATAAAATATTATTAATTCTTCTTTCTTTTCCAAATTTTATTAGTTAATTAGGCATAATAAGGACCATAGATTTATTAATTGAGGCTTTCAATTATGATATTGATTCGGTTAGGAATGAATTATCATATCATAATAAATTATAAATTATTTCACTAAAAATCTGTAATTGCACTCCTCGATTTAATTTCAAAATCTACCAGTACATCTTATTTGATTCCCCATGTTAGAATTACCGACACCAATCAATCAAATTAAATTTTCTGAAAAATTTAAATCATTGATTAATTAATTAATTCTTTATTTATAATGCCCAACTTATTTCACATGACAGATAAAAAATTCGTCTGTTGGGTTTTCACATGAAAACTTATTAGCAATCATAAAGAGATGTCTTTTACCGAAATTCAGTGACATGGTTCTATCAACTAATTAATATTTCACCAAGCAATTTGTCATCATCCAACCTATTAGGAATATATTGACTCATAGAAGAGTCTCACCTTTTAATATATTAAAATGATAAATCAAACCACATAGATCATAATAATTATATCCAGATTAAGACTATAAGTATAACTAGTGAACTATAGAAGGTGTTTATTAATATTCATAACAGAAACAATCATCTCTAATTGGTCCGTATACATACGAAATGTACTAGCACAAGAAGTTGGAATATTACCACTCCCATAATTAAGTTTAAATTATATTTAATTTTGTGCTACAATCATTAAGATGTTTGTCCTACCACATCTTTGATTGTGAACATTAATTTACTTCGTATATGAACCAACAATCTTAATCTCTCGTGCGTGAGTTAAAATACTCCATACACAAAATTATCTACTATATAAGTAAAGGACACACATGTTAACACAATGATATATTTAATTAAAGATTTTATTAATTTAATAAATTATCTTTGCATGGAATGAAAATATAAAACTACAACACAAACTACATGATTAATAGTATATCCTAATTAATAGGTTCGAAGCCAACCTAATTGGGTTCTATATTTGATTCAGGGACTGTTTTATACTTTTTAAAGGTATAATTTAAGTGACATCTGAGAACAAGTTATTTTAAGATTGTTATATCATCCTAACGTGAGGATTACAAGAAGATTGTAATTTGTAGATCTGCAATTTTATCCTAACAAAATCTAAAATAAACATAAACTCATCCTAAAATTAACCATAAATTATTTCTTCTCCCTAGTAACAAACAAGTTCTAAATAACAGATCGTTTGTTTTCCTTCAGTCATTATTGGACTTATCCACAAATGGAAAATAGTATTCTTCACTCACGTTTTAACGTGAAATGTTTGTATTTGTCTCATTATATACATATTTTTATGCTTTGGAGAGTCAGTTTTATTAAAATTTGACTATATTTTTAGTTTCTTAATTAAATTTATCATGCTTGATTTGACAAGTAAATTGCAACTGGCTGGTACTTTTCCCATATCTTCATTAAAATTCCAATATTTTGTCATGTTCACTCCAACTTGTAGAGGTACTTTTCACATATCTTCATTAAAATTCCAATATATTGACATGTTCACTCCAACTTGTACTGGTACAGTTCATGCATCATCTAAATCACTAACACAATTTTCAACATTAATTTCATCTGCGTCTGACATTACTGGCATTTTCTCAATTTAATTTGTTTCTCGCACGTAACATATATATTATATTATTATAGGACATGGAATAACAACAACAACAACAACAAATCCAGTGTATTCCCACCTGGTGGGGTCTGGGGGGGTAAGATGTACGCAGTTCATACCTCTACCTCTAACGAAGTAGAAAGGCTGTTTCCGATAGACCCCCGGCTCAAGACACAAGATCCCACATAGATACAAAGTAAAGCACCGAACAAGGTCACAAGATTACAGCACATAACATACATAGCATAAATACGACATAAATATGGTAGCCATAAGTAAAAGAGAAGAAAGAAAAGAAAGTAGAAAACAGAAAAGAAAACAGGAAACAGAGGAAGCACCCAGATTCATACTAAAACAAGGAACACGGAATCATAACCTAATTCCCTACACTAGCGACCCAAACTGGCTCTAGTCCTCAGCCCTAATCCGCGTCCTCCAGACCTTCCTATCTAGGGTCATGTCCTCGGTGAGCTGTAACAGTTCCATGTCCCGCCTAATCACTTCAGCCCAGTACTTCTTCGGCCTACTCCTACCCCGCCTAAAACCATCCAGCGCTAGCCTCTCACACCTACGAACCGGGGCATCCACGTCCCTCCTCTTCACGTGTCCGAACCAGCGCAATCGGACTTCCCGCAACTTGCACTCCACTGGAGTCACACCAACCTTCTCCCTGATAGTCTCATTCCGAACTCTATCCCCTCTAGTCAGCCCACACATCCAGCGCAACATCCGCATCTCTGCCACCTTCATTTTTTGGATGTGGGAATTCTTAACTGGCCAACATTCCGCTCCATACAACATGGCCGGACGTACTACCACCCTGTAGAATTTGCCTTTAAGCTTGGGCGGCACCTTCTTATCACATAACACCCCCGACGCGAGCTTCCACTTCATCCATCCCACCCCAATGCGGTGCGAGACATCCTCGTCAATCTCACCGTTACCCTGGATCACGGACCCGAGATACTTGAAACTATCCCTCTTACAAACCACCTGCGAATCCAGCTTCACTGTCATCTCATCCTCCAATCTTACGTCATTAAACTTGCATTCCAAATACTCTGTCTTGCTTCTGCTCAACCTGAACCCTTTAGACTCAAGGGTTTGTCTCCACACCTCTAATTTATCATTCACACCCCGTCGAGTCTCATCAATCAGGACTATATCGTCCGCAAAAAGCATACACCACGGCACCTCCCCTTGAATACGCTGCGTCAACACGTCCATCACCAAAGCAAACAAAAAGGGACTAAGAGTAGATCCCTGATGCAATCCTGTCAAGACGGTGAAATGCTCTGAGTCTCCTCCCGCCGTCCTCACCTGAGTTTTTGCTCCCTCATACATGTCCTTAATTGCTCTGATATATGCCTGCGGGACTCCACTCACCTCCAAATACCTCCAAAGCACCTCCCTGGGGACTTTATCATATGCCTTCTCCAGGTCGATAAACACCATGTACAGGTCCTTCTTCCTTTCCCTATACTGCTCCACCAGCCTCCGTACCAGGTGAATTGCCTCTGTCGTCGAGCGGTCAGGCATAAACCTAAACTGGTTTTCCGAAATAGACAATATCCGTCTCAGCCTCGCCTCGACCACTCTCTCCCAAATCCTCATAGAGTGACTCAATAACTTAATCCCCCTATAGTTATTGCAACTCTGGATGTCCCCCTTATTCTTGTAGAGAGGTATCATGGTACTCCACCTCCAAGCCTCGGGCATCTTTGCCGTCTTGAAGATTTCATTGAACAATCCAGTCAACCACCTTACACCAGACTCTCCAACAAACTTCCAAAACTCCACCGGAATCTCATCCGGCCCCGTCGCCCTACCCCTCCGCATCCTGCGAGCGACCTCTCTAACCTCTTCTATCCTAACACGTCTACAATAGCTAAAATCCCGACACTCCTCTGAGTGCTCCAGTTCCCCTAACTCAATAGATCTGTCCCCTTCGTCATTCAAGAGCCTATGAAAGTACGACTGCTATCTATCCTTAATCTGGTCGTCCTCCACCAACACTCTACCATCCTCCTCCTTAATGCACCTCACCTGATCGAGGTCACGCCCCTTCCTCTCCCTAGCCTTGGCGAGTCGAAACAACTTTTTCTCCCCTCCTTTCTCCTGTAGCCCTGCATACAAGCTCTCAAAAGCGGCCGTCTTAGCTGTCGTGACAGCTGACTTAGCCTCCTTCCTAGCTAGCTCGTACTCCTTCCTATTTACCCGTTTCTCTTCTTCGTCCTTACTCGCAACTAACTTAGCATAAGCCCCTTTCTTGGTCCCCACTTTCTTCTCCACCTCTTCATTCCACCACCAATCCCCCCGATGGTGCCCGGCTCGGCCCCTAGAAACACCCAACACTTCAGATGCACTCTCCCTGATGCACCTCGCCACACTATCCCACATACTATCCACGTCCCCCCTACACTCCCACACCTCCATACCCGCCAACTTCTCCCCTATCTCCCACGCCTTCGCTGGCGTCAAGCCACCCCACCTAATTCTAGGTCTACCCTCCTTACTTCTCCTCTTTCTACTCTTCTTTAAACCCAAATCCATAACCAAGAGCCTATGCTGGGTCGAAAGATTCTCACTCGGGATAACCTTACAGTCCTTACACAGCACCCTATCCCCTTTACGAAGCAACAGAAAGTCAATCTGGGTCCTGGCTGTCGAGCTTCGAAAGGTGATCAAGTGGTCGGCCTTCTTCGGAAAGCCCGAGTTCACCACCACCAGCCCAAAGGACCTCGCAAACTCCAACAGAGTAGTCCCCTCTTCATTCCTGTCCCCAAAACCAAAACCACCATGCACATCACCAAAGCCTCCCGGTAAAGCCCCGATGTGCCCGTTGAAATCTCCAGCTACAACGAACTTCTCCGAGCTAGGCACGCCCCTCACCACCTCTTCCAAAGCCTCCCAAAACCGCATCTTCTCCTCCCCCTCCGAGCCCACATGGGGCGCATAGGCACTACACACGTTTAGGGTAAACCCCCGGATGACCAACTTAATAGTCATCAACCTATCGTTGATCCTCTTCACCTCAACGACCTGACCTCTAAGCTCCTCATCTACTAAGATGCCAACTCCATTTCTACGCCTCTCGCTCCCAGAGTACCACAGCTTGTAACCATCCACATCCCTAGCCTTAGACCCTACCCACTTGGTCTCTTGGACACACGCAATATTGATCCTCCTCTTCCTAAGGATCTTCACTAGTTCTATAGACTTGCCCTGAAGGGTCCCTATATTCCAAGACCCAACCCTCAGCCTACCATCACTAACCACACACCCACCTGCACCACCCCCGCGGCCAAACCTTGGCCTCCCACCACTCCCGCCCTTTCCACATCCCCTGCCCCCACACCACCCCCACGCCCCAACCCCCTCGAACATGACCCTATCCTACCATTACCGCCCACAACCACTACTACGGGAAAAAAAACAAGAAAATAAAAATATAAACGGCGGTAGGAACAAGCAGCAGCAAGAAATACAAGGCTCACATAAATCACACACAAATCAAAATACAGGGGATAATACTAGCATAATATAATGAATGAAATAACAAAGGTTAGAAGTCACCGGATGGCCGATCGTCGATTGGAGACCGAGCGGCGACTGGCTGAAGACCAGCTGCGGTTGCTGGAACCGAGCGGTGGCTGCTGCGACCGGTCGGCGGCTGCTGGATCTGCGGGTGGGGTCTCACCGGAGATGGATCTCGCCGGAGCCGGCGGCTGGTGGGTGCGCCGGATCTGGAGAGAGAGAGGGGGGAGGGTCTGCCGGGTTTCGGCACCCGCGTCGGAAGTCGGCGATGGCGACGGGAGGTTCTGCCGGAGGTCGGCGGCGGCGGCCGAGGTCGGCGACGGATCTGGGAACGGCGACGGGACTGGGGGGGGGGGGGAAAGGAAGGTAGAGGGAGAGTGGGGGTGGGGGAAGAGGAAAGAGCCGTTAGAAGGTAGAGAGAGAAGGTAGAGTTTATGCAAAACTTACCCTTTAGAGATAGAGAGACTGTTTTCGATCGATCCTCAACTATGGAAAAACACAGTCAAAAGCAGTACAAAAAAGAAATGACGATTGTAAGCTTTTAATACATGAAACGTAGCAAAGATTTGGTAAATGATACAAAAATTACTTCAGTAAACTAGAATTGATCGATGTATATTCTTTGAGATTATGTGGATAATGTTTTTTGTAAACTTACTACAAGGTGAATTTGTCTTATCCCGTGCTATAAGTATGTTTACGTATTTTATTTTTCAATTTGCTCATTTGCTATTTTGGACAACTATTTGTGATTTTCTTGAGCGACCTCATAATTGTGTATGAACACCCAAACGGTTGAGTTTAGTAATTCCTCATACGCCAATCGTCATTACAGAGATGTTATCGCTATAATACACAGAACGGAAACTTAATGCTACATATATTAGTTTTCCCCTACTAATCATAATACGTATGTATATTCGTTCTCATTTGTTTTTGTGATAGGAATACTAAGGGATTCTTTATGTCTTTCTGGCAAAATTTATTTATCGGTAATAGTTGAAATATATTAAACTTATATACTGTTTAAATATAAAATCTATATATTTGTCGCTTATTTTGTAAACTAGATCACTCAACGGTGTTGAACTGTAATTCTCCCTACTATTATTATATATGCATTTTAATGATAACTTAGGTGAATTAATTAGATCAAGGGAAGTGACAAGTGTTTAAAAATACACTGTATTGACGTAACTTTATTTAGTAATCATGAATGCGATGTATTGTGTTGAGATGCATATTTTTGATAGCTTCTTGGTATTTTTCAAAAATATACAACCCAGCACAATATTATATTCATGTCGCCATATTTTTAGTTTACACTTTCATAATGAATTCTTTTTCGTAATAATATTTATTCAGTAGATATATAATATTATACGCTTGCTGCATGTAAATACTGTATCAACCTGAAATATAATTATATAATAGCACATGAGTAAGTGTTTATACACACTTTCACATTGTCACAAAAAATGAGTTTCTTCTCCGGTGCACCTCAATATATGAAACTTCATCCAAAATGGGTCAAAAACATTATCATATAACTCAAATGCTCATCAAATACTACTAGAAATGAGTGTTATGGGAACACTTATTTAGCGATGGTTCTTGAACAGTGACAATAAACATCCTATAACGACGGTTTTAACCGTCCCCTAAAGTTGTCTAGTCTATAAGCACAGAAAATAATTACAACCATTGCAATAACGATTATTTTTTGATGAAATATAATTTTTCTCGGGAATTTTCCCTCCAACATTTTAATTAGCTGCTTCTTTTAATTTTATAGTAATTAAAAAAATAAAAATAGTACTTTTTGGTGTTAGGTAGGGTTTAGAAAGCCCCAAATCCATATAGACTCTCATCTTCCTCTTCTCAATTCATCACTATCAGAGACTTCCATAATCGACTCATCTTCCTCTTCGACGTCAATTCTTCAATATCAGAAAATTAGTTAGTTGATTCATCTTCTCTTCATTGTGATTCATCTTATCTTCATTGTATACATCTTCAATTGCTGGTTGGATACATCTTTAATTGGTTGAATCGGTTGAAGATAGTTGGATACATCTTCAATCGGTTGTTCAAGTGAAAGACACTTCGATTTGATTTGTATCAACAGCCTCTTTGTCATGGTTAGGAAAATGTTCTAGCATTTTTTTTTCCTTTCTTCTTATAACCTCATTTGTTTTTCTTGATACGAATTTTGCGAAGTTCATTACCGAGCTTTAGTTGATGTGGGTAATTCCTTGAACTGTTGGTTGTGTAATTTCATTAAAGTTTTGGGATTGTGCTGGAATTAAGAATTGTAAATAACAAAAATGGGATTTAGGGTTCTGTTGGGATTGTTCGATTTTACCGTTGGTTGTGTAATTTTG
Organism: Capsicum baccatum var. pendulum; assembly: GCA_030864225.1. Lineage (NCBI taxonomy): Eukaryota > Viridiplantae > Streptophyta > Magnoliopsida > Solanales > Solanaceae > Capsicum > Capsicum baccatum. The sequence goes on from CM061556.1 coordinate 223,557,761, forward strand.
TAGAATTTTTGTCTGTTAGTTTAATTTAGAAATACTACGTGACCTGTTTTATTTTGAGTTTCAATGTTAAACAATTATTATTATCGTTGTACGAGTTAAACTGTAAGAGCAGAGAGAACCAGGAATGATAAAGATTTAAAAAGGTTTGCATTAATTTACGAAGGCTATAATACTGTTATGTAATGAATCTAGCAAATCCTTCATAATGAAGGTTAATAAAGACAGTGTAGATTGTTTCAAAGCAGAAAATATGAATTTTGTGCGGACAAGAAGACTCGGTGTTGCCAAACGGTATGACAACCCTTGCACTAACTCTACTACCTAACCTTAATTACTAAAACCCTCTCGGAAACTTCCATTTTTGCTAATGACAATATATCACGGCAGTATTTCTCAGCTAACTACAACTACTGCAGAAAGAAAACTTGGCTGAAAACTTTTGCCTTAGAGAGCTTGAGCGCCTCCACAACTTTCTCTACCTTGGTTTCCAGAGATTCTGGTGACTCCAGTAATAATAATAGCAGCTCAGCATTGTACATCTCCATAACATCCCAGTTATCATTGTAGAAAGCTAAGCTCAGGCTGTAGAAAATATGTAACTTTAATTATTAAGATGGATTTACTAATCTTCCGTAGGAAAAAGATAATACAAATGCTTCACTTTCCTTCTTTCTACCTCTCATTGTTATTGAACTGATACGACATTAGCAGGTTAGTCATGGAACATAACTATATATGCTCTTGAGAGTCATCATACACATTCAGGATTTGACTTTGACTTCTTGCTGCTGTGATATAAAATTGTTGATGTAGTAGCGATCTTGACTGGTCCTTAATATGTTGCCTTCTTATTAACTCACACGTTTCTTTGAATCATGCTTTTAGTAAAATATGCTACCTAACATCTTTTAGCCATTTACTTGGAATTTAGTGGTAATGTATGCCTGGCATCTTCAAGTACTATGTGACCATTGCTTTACAATTAAAATTTAAATGTTTTGGTTGTGAGTTGGACATATAATTGTTATCTAACTTTGAATGGTATATCTTTTTCTTCCTGAAGAATAACCAGTTGCAACTTACGTTCGAATTCACCATTGTTTGAGTTCACATTTTAAACTTTGGTCTTTCCATCAAGTTTTATCAATGTACCTGTATAAATTGTGTACAACCTTGGTCTTTGAAACAAGCCTTATTGATGGGCCATCTAGTATACACAAATAAGTTAGCCAAAGATATTTATTTACTAGTTCACTTAGCCAGGTTATTCATTTAGTAAGGCATCTTTCGATAATAATATGTTATACTGTATTAGACTTTTCTTTATTTGTTTTTGAAAGTGTTTAAAGTAATATTTTCTTTACTAATCTATCTTAAATTTTATCTATTAACTTGTATTTTCTATGTTGGGTATTAAAGTAAGAAGATTGTGGGGTAGTTGTGATGAATATTGAAAAGAAGAGTGTTTTCTATGACTTCCAACCACCTAAATGTAGAACTTTCACATTATTATATCTATTGGACATGAACAGTCACCTTTCCCCACTCACATTTTCAATCCAGATAAAGTGTACGCTTTCATGGTACGTAGAGCATATGATTTTTGTTATCTGATATAAATGATATAAGAAATTGAAATTAAAAATTTACCAAAAAATTAAAGTATACTTTCTCCATACTGGATAGTGAGTTGAACACTTTTGTATTACATAGCATTACTGGATGTAACTGATTCAGACGCATGGATTACTTTTGTTTGAGTTGATCTAGGAAACACCATTTTTTCACTTCCTTTCTGAATTCATAAGACAACGGCTGAGATGTTATCTTTCTTTTCCAGGTTCTTCACATTTGACAACTTTTGATATCTGTAATTTCGAGGGAGTCAGGGAAGTGACATTAATAAAAGCCATTTTGTCTTGGGGGAAAAATTGAATGAGACAAAGATAAAAGATTCAGGTATGCGAATAGGCTAATTAAGTATTTAAATCTACTAAACCACAATTATCACTGAACAATCTTGTCATTAATAGCTCATTTCACCACTACTAGAAATAGAGGCTATGGCAACGATTCTTTTGCGACGGTTATATAACCGTCGCTATATAAAACCTACAAAGATAGTTATAACGTTCGCATAATATGGTAGTATCTGTTGGGACTATTAACTAAATAAATCATCGCATAATATGGTACTATCTGTTGGAACAAAAGTATCTAATATAAAAGGGTTAGGTTAAATTTTCTGAACAATGGGAGCTATCTTTATTTTATTCTTTGTGAAATCTATGTTATACAGATTATTTTACATACCTAATGATACTGTTTGTATGTTGATACTGAATATACTCATATTTTTTCGTTAATATTTGAAATGCTTAACATAGGATATTTAATGGATATTAAGGATAAAAGTTGGATGTATCTTTCAAGATCCACCAATGAGTATGAACATGGAGTCAAGGATTTTCTCAATAAGGCATTTGAACGAGCTTCTTTAGGAAATGAAATATTATGCCCTTGCAGATTATGCTTTAATCGATATTGGAATTATCGAGATGTGGTTTAAGATCACTTATTTGGTCATGGATTTGCTCCTAATTACACTAAATGGGGTTTTCACGGAGAAGGAATTTCATTAACAAATATTCCACATCAAAGGCCTGAAGGAGTAATCCAGGGACAATCTGGTGACAAACATGATGATATTAATAAACTACTTCATGATGCTTTAGAAATGTAGAATATGATCAGAGGCATGAAGGTGTAAGACAGGGACTACCTGAAGATGTTAGGCATTTTTAAAAATTAGTGGAGGATGGAAAATAAGATTTATATTTGGGGAGTAAGAGTTTTTCTAAGCTGAGTTTCACCATCCAGTTGTACCTTTTTAAATGCATTCACGGGCTGAGTAATGTAGCTTTCTCTGACTTGCTAGACATGATAAAAGAGGCTTTTCCATTTGTTCAGATTCTCGAGTCTTTCCATAATGCAAGAAAGGTGATAAGAGATTTGGGTCTCAATTATGAAAAAATTCCTGCATGCCCTAATGATTGCATGTTGCTTTGGAATGACAATGCAAATCTGATAATTGTGTTGTGTGTGGGTCTTCTATTTGGAAGAATGTTCATAATGAATTGATTAATAAGACCACTAAAGTTCCAACAAAGGTCTTAAGGTACTTTTTTTTAAAGCCTAAGCTTCAGAGGATATTCATGTGTTCTGAAACATCTGTAGCTATGAGATGACATGCTACTGAATGACCTAAAGATGGAAATTTAAGACATCCTGTTAATGGGGAAGCTTGGAAATATTTTGATTCCATGTATCCTGACTTTGCCAAAGATATTCATAAGGTTAGTTTGGGTCTTTCAAGTGATGGTTTTAATCCATTCAGAACAATGAGCACTTCTCATAGTACATGGCCAGTTATATTAATGAACTATAACTTATCACCGTGGATATGCATGAAGCTGGAGTATATTATGTTATCAATGATTATTCCAGGTCCTTCATCTCCTGGAAATGATATTGATGTATACTTGCAGCTGCCAATTGCAGAGTTGAATGAACTATGGAAGGTGGGAATGGAAACATTTGATACTGGAAATAACCAAACACTTAATATGTGTGCAGCTTTATTATGGATGGTTAGTGATTTTTCAGCACTAGTAATGCTTTCTGGATGGAGCACCAAGGAAAGATGGGCATGCCCCACTTGTAATCATAATACTTACTCTCAATATCTCAAACACAGTCGCAAGATGTGTTACTTGGGTCATTAAACTTTTTTTCCCTATAATCATCCATATCGAAGAGATAAAAAATCATTCAATGGCAAAGAGGAACATAAAGCTGCACCTACTCACCTATCAGGTGAACAAGTCCTTAAAGAATTACGTGAATTCAAAAATGTATTTGGACAGGGACAAAAAAAAAAAGCAAAACAATGATGGTCCTTGAAAAAAAAGATCCATATTTTTTGAATTGTCGTATTGACCGCAAAATAAATTGCCTCAAAACCTTGATCCGATGCACATAGAGAAGAAATTTTGTGATAGTTTTCTTGGTGCTTTGTTGTATATTGTTGAAAAATCCAAAGATCATGTGAATTCTCGATATGACTTTCATGAGATGGGGATACACAAAGATCTTCAACCAATAGAAGATGATAATAGTGAAAAAGTTCATCTGTCTAAGGCGTGTTTCTCCATGAAACCATATGAGAAAATGTTGTTTTGCACTGTTTTAAAAGATGCCAAATTACCAAAAGGTTTTTCCATTAATATATCAAGTCGAGTGCAAATAGATGGATGAAAGTATCGGGATACAAAAGTCATGATGTTCATTTCGTAATGCATCACTTGATCCAGGTTATAGTTAGGAAAGTGGTACCGAAGAATATGTCTTTGGCCTTGATTAGGTTGCGGAATTATTTTACAGCCATATATAGTAAGGTTGTAAGAAGAAGTGATCTTGATAAAATGAAGGCTGAAATCATTGATATAGAATGTGAGCTTGAAAATATTTTTCCTCCAAGCTTTTTTGATATAATGACACATTTGTCGATACATTTAGTAGATGAAATTAAGATTTGGGGTCCGATTCATTTGCGTCATATGTATCCTATTGAAAGAAATCTGTGTAACTTCAAGGGATTTGTTTGAAGAATGTTTGAACTTTTGTTCAAGATACCTAGCTGATAAGGTGAAGACAAAATTTAGTAGGTATCCAACAGAGGATAATGAGTACATTCAAACAGAGGAAGCTAGTTTTCCACCTATATTTCCAAAGACAGGTCATTCAAGGGGAAGTAAGAAGATAGGGAAAGGCAAAACTTTTGATCTGGATAATAATCAGTGGTTTGAAGAACATCGATATACTTTGTTTAATACCGTAGATGAACAAGTAGAGACAATTATCAAGTAAGATAAAATAATTATTTGTATTTTAACTTTATTTATATGATATCATTATATGTTTAAATTTCAATGAACTACATCGTTATTGATTTAATTTGCAATACATACTGGCAGGGAGCATAAGGATTTAGTTGATAATCGTACTAGAGGAAATGCGTGGGTAAAAGAATAGATTCATAGTCGAGAATTTGGTGATTGGTTTAAGAAAAGAGTTAAAAATATTGAAGTGCCAAATCATTTAACATTGCTAGCTATAGGGCCTAATTTTATGGCTAAAAGATATACTAGATATTTCATTAATGGATATCGATTCCATACAATGAGACGGGACATCTCAGGCAATACTCAAAATAGTGGAGTGACTTTGTCAGCCATAACAGATAGTTTTGCTAGTGCTAGAGACCCAACTCCCATTGATGGAATGGTTATCTATTATGGAGTTATTGAATATATGATCGAGATAGATTATTGTAGTTTCTTTAGTGTTTTACTTTTTCGATGTGATTAGTTTCATAATGAAGTAGACGAATATGGGTTGAATCGCATAAATTTCAATAGAAAATGCAGCACAGATGACCCGTTTGTACTAGCATCACATGTGTATCAAGTCTTTTATGTGGTCTAATTGAGAAAGGGGTTTATTATGCAAGAAATAAAGTCCCTATTGATTTGTAAAATTTGGAGGAAGAAAGTTGTCCCAATATTTAAGAAACATTTTGGAGGGAGCCTAATGATCACATTGGTTTCTCAGAAAGAATAGTTGATGTTGATGTCAGATGGTTGAGAGACAATCTCCCTATTGGTACCATTGATGTGCCTTTCCTTGACCAATATTCAAAAGATATAGAAACATCAGAAGAGGAGGATGACATTGATGATACTGATTGGGATTGGATGGAAGCTGATGACTAACAAAATTAAGATATTTTAAACTTTTATAAAATTTCTTTGTAATGGTAAGTAATATATTTTTCATTTTTCTTTCCAATTTAACAAAATTCAGTGTTTGCTTTCCATAGAGTTAGCCTAAGATATGTTTAGGTTTAAGTATTTCTTTTTGATTGTATTATGTTTAGGTTCAAGTATTTATTTTTTGTTTGAGTCGTTTCGTGTTTTCTGGGGTTTTATTACTTGAAGTTATTGCAAGTACTTCTGTTTTCAATTTACGTTAAGTATTTCAGTTTGCGTTCAAATATTTTTGTTTTATGCTGGTTGACTGGCTCTTATAGATTACATGATTATTTCAGACAAATCACATAGAAAATTTGACTTTCTATTAAGTGACTTTTACTATTTTACATGGCTGTTAAGTGACTTTGACTGTTTTACTGTGCATTTTGTTTCATTTCAGGATTCTAAAATTTAACTTGTTCCATCTTAATTTTCTACAGGTTTATCTAAAATGAATCAGGAAGAGCCTACAAAACATAACAAAAGAGAAAGGAGTAGGACATTTAGCAAACCTGGATCGTTATCAGTCTTGGCGGCAAGTAGAAAATGATGTTTGGTGACAACAAATGAAATTGTTCAAGCTATGCGATCAGAGAAAGAAAATCTTGTATAGTTAATTGAACAAGAGCATCCACTAGTAGCACCACCATCCAGAGAAATTGAATAATCTGTGATGGAGCACGATGTTGTAGAGGAGCAAAAAGCTGAGGATGATCAACATGTACAACATCAGGTCCAAATAACAGATTCAACCACTACTACAATAACTGAACATTCTAAAGCACAAGGTAATATATAGCTTAGAAACTTATTGAATTCATTTATGACCTCTAATTTCTTGTGTTTTGTTTATAGTGGAAGGGTCTTCAATTAGAATAAAAAGAGGCAAAACACAAATGCACAAAGTACATGACCGGTAAGAGAAACAATTGATCATATTAAACCAAAATAACTAGCTTGTTGGTTCTATAGATGATATTGTACGTGAGTTGAGCATTTTTATAGGCACATTGATGAGGAAAGCGACCCTTTGCCCGTTAGATATATTTGATTAGAGGTATATAGATACTAAACATGACTTATGAGATTATACCAAAGTTTGTGTTCTGAATATTCGATATATTATTGTTAAAATTTAAATATCAAGTTACATATCATTATTGGAACTTCTACCATTTTCATTTCCTTAATTAAAATTGTATTTTTTTTTGTTGTTCTAACTGAACGAAATCAATTTGTAGGTCAAATATGATATTCCTGATGCTGCAAAACATTGGGTTATAAAATGAATTCGAGAATCCTGGAGATAGAAATAAGCTGATTTGAAGAGAGATCATTACGTTCCATAGGAAAATGACAAAATTCGACTGAACAATAGACCCAAAAGTGTTCCAGAATGTCAATTTAGATAGCTCCTCGTGTATTGGAAGTCTGAAAAATTGCAGGTGAAATGTATTTCAGCATCTACGATCATATTACTATTAGTGCTTATGATGAAGACTTTCATTACTATAGTTAACGTTAATGATTTATTTTTCAGAAAATGTCCAAAACCAATACTGAGAATCGTAAGAAGTTGATGAATCCGCACACTACTGGGAAGAAGAGTTTTGCTTTAGTTCACAACAAATTGGTGTGTTTTCTTCTCTATTGTTTAGTTATAACTTGTCATTTAAAAAGTTTTTGATATTCACTAAATATCGTATGAATAAAAAATTGAGAAAGGGCAAACTTTGTTGTTAAAGGAGATGTTTGGGACACAAGAGCAAGAAAATCTGATCGTGCATACAAGATATCTAATAAAGATATCATTAGTAAAATTGTATGATTCTTATCTTTTTCAAGTTTATATTAACATAAATGATCATTTCTTAATTTTTAATTATTTTAATGTGCTTAAATATAATTATTAGGCTCAAATAGAGGAAATTGAAATACAACAGGATTCAAATAAACAACCCGTTGATGCATTTTCAGCTGTCATGGGTGCTGAACATCCAGGATGTGTAAGATTGCTTGGAGTGGGGATTACAAAGACTTATTTGAAAAGATTAAATGATGGATTTAGATCAACATTAAATTCCACAAATGATGTTGTGCAACAAATGCAAGAAAGATTGCGAAAAATGGAAGATCAAATCGAGGAGTAGAAGAGAACCATTCGACAAGAAGTTGTTACAGATATAATTGCTCATCTTCAGAATGTAGGTGATAACGCCCAAACTACAGCTCTCGTAAGAGTGTAAGCGGTCGATGTCAAATATAGAACCCAACTGGGTTGGGTGTCGAATCCTACAGGGAATACTCGGTCACTAAGTGTTGTAACTATTATTAGACTGTTGGTCAAAAATTCTATAAAAAGGGGGGATTTGAATTGTAGAGTGCCATAAGGTAAACAACGTAACGAATGAAATATTAATGTAGTAGAATTTAATCACAGAAAAGAATAAGTTAGGGTTATGTCCACCTTATGAGTTCTACGTATCATTTAATTATGAGTTATGCGGAATTCAGATATGGATGCACTTATAGAGGTTTGTATTCTAATGGTAAATCCTAGCATCTCTCGACCATCAAGGACTAATTCACTTTAACTCTCTCGAGCTTAAAGTGTATACTAACGGTACAACTTCTCCAAGAGGTTAATCCAGTTACGGCAATAACTTGTAAACAGGGGTTGGTAGCCCTAGTTCCTTGTCATACTTTCTTTTCCAAACATATAACTTTTCTCTCGAACAAGTTAATGTTATATTGGCGTATTCTTTATGTTTGCAACCACAAGTATCAAGAATTCACAAATTCATAGTAATAGATAGTATTATCAAAAGGCTTCCATAACCCTAACAGAGAAGTTTAGCTACTCATGAGTGCAACGGAGATCACAATAAACATCATCATCATATCAAAACTATAGCAATCTCACGTTGAGAAGGAATGTGGCATCATAGAAATATTGACGTTTTTCCTCTTGGCATTTCCCACAAGTTTGCGTTTTTCTCTGTTAAAACTTACAGAGTCTGTAACTTGAATAATACTAAAAATTCGAATGAAAGGAAATAATGTTAACAACGACTGAATGCTGAAAAATTCAGCAAAATAGGGTTTTTATAGTATCCGGATCCTAGTCCTACTAAGTTACTGCATCCTTGTCTTAATCCTATTAAGTTACTGTTGATCCCCAAGTCTTTGGAAATTCTGTTTTTGCGCGGGACAAGTTCTCCATGCATCACTTTCAGTCCTCAAACTTCCAAAAGTTGCCTTCCATCTATATGACGTTTCCTTTGCTGCCCAAAGATCCATAAAATGCTGAAATCTTCATCATTTATACCTAAAAACATGTTAATCATGTTGGTTGGCTCACTTACAGGAAAAAGAACTAAAAGTGCAGGAATTATATATTTTTTCCTTAAAACTTAGCTAAAATATGAGTAAATTAAGGTGCTTTAGGCGTGTAAATACGCCTAACATCAGAAGGAATAGTTGATCCTAAGATACTGGCAGAATTGTCCAATCCTTCACCAAGGGGTTCGATTGCTACACTAGCTATTGAACGGGGAAACAGTCAAAACCATCAAGGTTAGTGTTTGAAGCTAGAATACTAATTGTTATGTAACGAGAGCCAGTCTAGTGAAGCCGAGTGGGTCTTTTTTTATTTACTAGCATTGTTGTTATTTGTTGTTCTTTTTGTTAAACACATTTTCTAGTTACAAAATCAAATGTTGGAAGACTAGTGAAGCCGTCTGGGGCTCTTTCGATTCACTAGCATTGTTGTTATTTGTTGTTTTTGTTGTTAAACTTATTTTCTAGTGACAAAATCAAGTTTTGGAAGCCTAGTGAAGCTGTGTGTGACCATTTTTGATTCACTAGAACTTTTTTGATTATTTTGTTGTTCTTGTGTTAGCTTAAATCTCTTGATACACAATTAATATTTGTATCACCTATGCTCTAAAACTAATCAGAGTACTTAAAGTTTCATTCATGAATTCTCTTATGATAATTATTCTTGGAGTTTTTCTGCATTGTCAAGCAAGTGTGAAAAAATCCATTCAAGTGTTACAGCTGAAGTGTGAAAACGTTCGTTCTTCTTGTTGTTTTGAGAAAATTGTGAAGATTTTTGCTTAAACACTTTTGGTTGATGTTGTTGTTGTACTTGTTGTTGATAGTGATCTTTTTATGCTTTTTTCTGCAGTGAAAAACTACTCCTAAACTTGTTTTTCATGTAATGGAAGTGCATTACTAACTTGGTGATCAGTAGCCATTTGTATGTCATGTGGAGCTTTAATTTTGCCATCGTTTAGTAGACGATTTTCGGTTTAGTAGACGATTTTTGGTGTTATCATTGTTGTCATGTCGCTATTTTTCACTGTTTTCAACAGCCTCTTTTTTTTGTTTTTTCTTCTTGATAACATAATTCCTTCTTTTGATTGTGCAAGTCATGTTGTTGTGCCTCTACACTTGCAATAAGTTAGAAATAAGTTAATATTAATACCGATCAGGTTTCGTTGAACAATTTTTTACAATTTTACTAGTCGATAAAGGTCAATTAGAAAGACGGTATAGGAACCATCACCATCACCCAATTTTCTAGTGATGATAAATGAGGCACAAGTAATGGGGTTGATGGATGAATCCGTTATGTCACATTGATGATGCATTGGATGTAAAGAAGTTGACACAAATTAGATTCATCAATTAATTGGTCTAGTCCAACATGGTTGTCGATCTCAGTCTGTGGTTTCTTTAATATTTCTGAATTGTCAACCAAGTGTAAAAAAACCCATTCAAGTGTTACAGCTGAAGTGTGAAAAAGTCCATTCTTCTTGTTGTTTTGAGAATGTTGGGAAGCTTTTTGTTAAAACACTTTTGGTTGAAGTTCCTGTTGTACTTCTTGTTGATAGTTTGTCTTTTTATGCTTCGTTCTGTTTTTTTAACTGCTCCTAAACTTTATTTTCACGTAATGAAAGTGCATCACAGATTTGGTGACTACTAGCTATTTGTATGTCATGTGGATCTATAATTTTGCCCTCATTTAGAAGTCGATTTTTGGTGTTATCATTGTTGTTATGTCATTTTTCACTGTTTTCAGCAGCCTCTTCTTGTTGTTTGCTCTTTTTTATCACATAATCCCCTCTTTTGATTGAGCAAGTCATGTTGTTATGCCGCTATGCTTGCAATAAGTTAGAAATAAGTTAAAATTAGTACCAATCAGGTACTGTTGAATAAATTTTTGCAACTTTACTAGTCGATAAACGTCTAGCTAAAATTGGACATAATGCCAGACATTTTATGAACTTGTAATCTGTTCCAAGTTCCCAGTGATTGCCCATCTGACCACTGTCTATCTGATCACTGTCTTTGTCTTGAGGAAATGAGATGAGCCTTTTGTCACTGCCTCTCAGCTTTCTACTCCTATGAGATTGCCTTTCCTATTACGTATTCTAACCATATGTATTCTAATCTTGTTTTGAGGAAATGTGTTGTGCCTTTTCTCAACTTTAATTTTGTTTTTCTTATTGTTACAGGTGATCATGACGTAGAAGCTAGCTGGAATGAAATTAATGAACTAGACTTGACCTAAGAGATCGATCACATAGGCTTTATGTTACACTAGTTCATAATAAAAAATTTAGGTATTGTTTGATTGAGATTGATCATATTTGACAAAGTAGTTTCAAACATCTTCTATTTTTGAACATTTAAAACTTGTGTATGTTTTGGTTTTTTTGAATGGTGAAAAAATATTTGGTTTCTTATTGGTGGATATTTTTGGGATTAATAGTTACTAGTACTTTTGATTACTAATCGGTATGTACATTTTGTATTATGGTAGCTTTATAAAATCATTGCAATAGCATAATATAGTATTGTTGGATAGTTTAATAAGAATTGTGTAATAGCATAATATAACTGTCACTATAGCTAAAATTAACTATTACTACAACTCATTTTTAACCATCCCAATATGTTACAAAAACAACCGTCCTATAAAGTTTTTAGGATGGTTTATAACTGTCACAATAGATAGCATTCCCAATATAAATCAAACCATTATAATAGCTTAAAAACCATCACAAAAAGTCTTATAGGACCGTCCCAAATTATTATAAACCGTCGCAATAAGTCAAATAGGGGATAGTTGAAACCCGTCCCAAAAAATCATCAACCATCTCTATAGCCCTCATACCTGCCAATATATAAGGACGATTTCAAACCGTTCCCTGTACGATAACCTTCGCCTTTGCATACTTATGACCGTCGCTGCAGTTGATCTATAGGAAATTTTCTAGACAGTCATGACAGTTTCACAACCTTCGCCTCAGCATACTTATATCCATCTCTATAGTAGTTCTATAGGAACGGTTAGAAACTGTCACAATATAGTCACAACCGCCGCATTATGGTCAATGAAATAACCATCGCTAAAGACTAAGTTATAGTGATAGTTTTGAGAACCGTCGCATAAAACGATCGCCGTTGATCTAATGTAATGCCTTTAGTTGTATCAGTTCTATAACTGTCGCTAAATATCTATTAGGATGGTTATTGGAGCTATGAAGGCGGTATCGGAACCGTCGCCATAGACCAATTTTCTAGTAGTGAAATAACTTCAAATTTTAAAAACTAGAAATAACATCCCTTATGTCCACCACTGATAAAGAAAGTTAATGGGTGAAGTACAGGATGAGAAAAACACTGAAAGCAACCATGGGATAGATAGTCCATATTGATCATTTTGATAGAATAACTACTTTTTATTCATCCCTGTTATAATAAGGAAAAAAATAAGCAAACCACAAGCAAAGGAAAAACAAGAACACACAGATTTACGTAGAAACCCTTGTGGAAAAAACAACGGGCAGAGGCAGAGAAGGTTTCACTATAATGGAGAGAGAGAACAATGTTGGAGATGATAGTCTCAATTTCATGTGTTTCTAAATAATCCGAAACAACCCACTAAATCACGCTTATATAATACCCCTATCAGGATCAGTGGTTGGGATCTGGGATTGGGCCTATCGGCACGATCACTACGCTACCACCACAGACTCCATTAAAAATCACAAACATGGGTCGCACCGTGAAACTTTAATGGCCAAATCAACAAAATTCGAGTTACAACTCTAACAGTCTCTACCTTGACACCAATTCTTATTCAGAACTCAAATCTATTTCAAGACAAACTCTCCATCTCATCCACAAAAGCCCCTAAGGGCACATCTTACAAGCTAACACCAACCAAGTCTAAGCAATGCTCAAACTTGGAACTTGGTAGTGTTTTAGTTATCATATCAGCAGGTTTATCATGTGTACTAATCTTGCTTACCATAATATCACCATGAGCAATAATTTCACGCACAAAATGATACCGAACATCGATGTGATTTGTCCTCTCGTGAAACATCGAATCTTTCGCAAGGAAGATAGCACTTTGACTTGTGTAAATGACTGTATTAATCTGTAAGTCTTTGTTAAGTTCACCAAATAGACCCTTCAACAATATAGCTTCCTTGAAAGCTTCTGTAATACCCATGTACTCTGCCTCAGTAGTTGACAAAGCAACTGTAGTCTATAAAGTAGCTTTCTAACTGATAGCACAACTACCAATGGTGAAAATATAGTCTGTAAGGGACCTCCTTTTATCAAGGTCTCTTGCAAAATTAGAATAAACATACCTAATCACTCCATCTCTATTTTTCCCAAACTACAAACAAACATCAGCAGACCCATGCATGTATCTGAAAATCCACTAAACTATTTTCCAATGTTCTTTGTCATGATTTACCATGTATCTGCTAACTGCACTGACGGCATAAGATAAATATGGTTGGGAACACACTGTCACATACATAAGAGATCCGACGGAACTAGAGTATGGAACTCGAGACATTTAGTCATGCTCATCATCTATCTTTGGAGATAATGTAGTCGAGAGTTTAAAATGAGCTGCCAATGGAATACTGACTGGTTTGGCATTTCTCATATTGAACCTGTGAAGCCCTTTCTTAATATAGCTTTTCTTACTCAAGTATAACTTACACTTCTCTCTATCCTTCAGAATTTCTATGCCAAAAATCTACTTTGCTTCTCTAGATCCTTCATCTCAAACTCCTTGAGCTGGGCTTTGACTTTTATTATCTCATTTGCTACAATCAACATACCATCAAAAGATACATGAATGAACCATCACTTACCTCATTGAAGTAGAAACAACTATTATAACTACTCCTCCAAAACATATGAGAGGTCATAAAAGAGTCAAAACTCTTATACCACTGTCTGGGCAACTGTTTTAAGCCATAAAGAGACTTTTTCAGCGAACATACATAGTTCTCCTTTCCTAAAACTACAAAGCCCTCTTGTTGTTGTATATATATGTCCTTCTCAAGTTCTTTATGTAAAAATGTAGTTTTGACATTCAACTGCTCAAGCTCAAGATTATGCATGGCCATAATACCAATCAAGGCTCGAATTGAACAATGCTTTACAACTGGAGAAAACACATCTGTGAAGTCAACACCTGGAACCTAAGTGTAACCTTTAGCAACTAGTTTTGCTTTGTACCTAGCATCGTTAACTCCCGATGTTCCTTTTTTCTTTTTAAATACCCACTTACAACGAACAACTTTCTTATTTTTAGGCAATCTTACCAGATCCCATGTGCCATTCTTATGAAGTGATTCCATCTCCTCCTGCATAACAATTATCCATCAGGTGGAATCATCACAACTAACTATCTCTGAGTACGAAGAAGGTTCTTCACCAGAATTAATACCTTTTACTACATTTAATGCATATGCAATCAAATTAGTTTCAGCATACTTTTAAGGAGGTCTAATATCTCTCCTAGGCCTGTCTTTAGCAATAGAATATTATGGCATCACTGGTGGTAAAGAAGAAATAGTATTACTCTATATCTCAGGGCTAGACTGAGAAGTAGGCATTGGTTAAGACTCTGCTCCAATCCAAAATTCAACCTGGGTGCTTGACTTTTGGTGATTCATGTCACAAAGCTCATCTGGGGCAAAGCACTAGTTTCAAAGGGAGCCCAAAGCATGACAATTTCATCAAACACAACATCCCTGCTAATTAAAATCTTTTTATTTTCTGGACACCAAAGCTTATAACCTTTAACACTGGGTATATAACCCATAAATAAGCACTTAAAAAATCTACGTTCCAACTTTTCACTATCAATATGACCATAAGCATGACATCCAAATGTCCTGAAATCAGCGTAACTAGCAGGAGTACCAGACCATACCTCTTGTGGAGTCTTTTTATCAATCACAACTGAGGAAGAACGATTAATAAAAAGACAAGTTGTGGAAGCAGCTTTGGCCCAAAAAGACTTAGGTAAACCAGCATTAGAGAGCATACAACGCACTTCTCCATTATAGTCCAATTCATTCGTTCGCCAACACCATTCTGTTGTGGAGTATGACAAACTTTTAAGTGACTCACAATTTCTTCTAACTTGCATAGAACATTAAATTTATTAAAAGAGAACTCTAAACCATTATCAGTCAGAAGGCGCTTTACCTGTTTCCCTATTTACTTTTCAATCATAGTCTTCCACTCCTTGAAAGTAGGAACCACATCATTCTTTTTCTTCAGGAAGAAGACCCAAACTTTTCTGGAACAGTCATCAATAATATTCAACAAGTAATTAGCACCTCCTTTAGAAGGTACTCTAGAATGACCCTAGAGATCAAAATAAATATAATTAAGTGTGCTTTTAGTTGAGTGGATGCCTTTAGTGAATCTGCCTCTTTTCTACTTCCCAAAAATGCAGCACTCATAAAACTTTAATTTGGTAATACTCTGGCCATGAAGAAGTCCTCTCCTACTTAGTTCAGCCATCAATTCTCAGTCATATGCCCCAGGCGCATATGACAAAGTTTAGCAATGTCACTTTCTGATAGAGATAAGGTAGAAACAACTTTACCACCTGTAATCATTGAGCCTTACAAGACATACAAAGTAGTATTCTTTCTCTATCCCTTCATCACAATAAGAGCACCTTTAGAAACCTTCAGAACTCCACCTTTACTAGTTATCTATATCGGTTCGAATTAAGGGTACTTAGGGAAATAAGATTTGTCTTCAGGTCTGGGATATACCACACATCACCAAGTGCCCTCACAAACCCATCAAACATCTTAATTCTCATTGTTCTAATACCAGTTATCTTACAGGTATGTTATTTCTCATTAACATAAAACCTTTAAAGACTATTTCATATGTTTTAAACCAATCCCGATTGTGACACATATGAAACGTGCAAGCTGAATCAAGAATCCAATCCTCATAAGGTTTAGAGTTACCATCAGAAACTACTAAGAGTTCTCCATCACTACTGCCATTTTCTATAAAACTAGCTTCACCAGACTTCTCTGGTTGGTTTCCCTTCGGTTTTGGAGCTTCTCTTTTCTCTCTATTCTGTAACTTATAACACTCAGATTTGATATGGCCCATTTTTTTGCAGTAATTACAGGTTTTATTTTTGTTTCTGAATTTTGACTTATTCCTATTATCACCCCCAAAGTTACTCTCACGAGTCCTTCCTTGAACAATGAGACCATCTATTTGAGTCTTCGACCTATTCATAAGATGTTTTATCTTCTCCTTAGAGAACAACGCATCATAAACATCATCTATGGTAAGGGTATCACGATTATATAAAATCGTATCCCTAAAGGTCGTGTATGATACAGGCAGCAAACACTACAAAATCAACCCTAGATCTTTCTAATCTTACTTAACCTCTAGAGTCTCTAAACTAGAGACGATTTTCTTAATGAAAGATAGGTGATCCTCCAAGGACACACCCTCAGACATGTGATGGGAATAAAGTCATTGTTTGAGATGTAACTTACTTGTTTGGCTCTTCGTCATACATAACAATTCAAGTTTCAACCACAACGCGGCGGTAGTAGTCTCCTTTAAAACATCCTGTAGAATCTAATTAGATAAATGAAGGTGAATCTGAGACAAAGCCTTTCAGTCCTTATGCCATTTGTCCTTATCCATCCATGATGAGGGCATCTTATTAAACCCTGATAAAGCATCATCCAAATCCATCTAGGCGAGCACAGTCTGCATCTTAACCCGTCATAATGAAAATCTGGTGTTGCAATCCAACAGTGGAATATCATACTTAATGGTTGTCATCCCGAGAAAATAATTGATCTAGCTCTGATACCATTTTGTTATGATCGGGTAGAAAATAAGCCAACCACAAGAAAAGAAAAAACAAAAACACATAGATTTACGTGGAAACCCTTACGGGAAGAATCACGGGCAGAGGCAGAGGAGGTTTCACTATAATGGAGAAAGAGTACAATATTGGAGACGATAGTCTCAATTTCGTGTGTTTCTGAATAATTCAAAACAACCCACTAAAATCGCACTTATATAATATGTGCGTACAAATAGGTTCTAGGCCCAAAAATATAAAGGTCCATACCGCGGGGTCTTCTCCCCCACAACCACATTGAAAATCACAAACATGGGTTACACCACGAAATTTTCAAGGCCGGATCAACAAAATTCGAGTCACAATTCTAACAATATCTTTTATTCGTCCCTCTTATTTCTAATCAATCGAACCATAACAATTCAAAATTCTCAATAATTTCAAAGCTATTTTTATTATAAAGAAATGGAAAAGATCATCAGTCCATATTCATTTTCCTTTTTATTTTGACATTGTTTTGCCTTTTGGTACTGGCAGGATTATAGGAGGACATTCCTTCCTATGTTAATTCCTAAAAGTGGATCAAGGATTATATCATCATCCACTACACATCCAAATGGAAAAAAAAAAATAAAGGTGATTTATAGTTTATTAGATTTTTAATGGGTATGATCATTTTATATTTGCGAAACTGTCCATTGTAAGTCAAAATTCACATACTGTCCCTAAAAGATTTCTACATTATATAAAATATATATTCATATTTTATATATGTATCTTGAATATTTTTTTCAGTTATAAACATGGAACTTCTCGTGTTAAAATAATGGCAGATAACTAAGAATGTTTTTCGGCCTGAATGGGATTGCACTTGCTTTACTGATGAGCAAATCGACATGACATATAGGAGGTGTTGTGGTTCATATTCACATATGATATAATATTGATTGATGAGACACATAATGAAATTAAGAATAATAGAGAGTTTACTGAAATCAACTTGTTTTTTACGGTTTTTCTCAATCTTAATTTCTCTTCCGTTCTACTCCATCATCTTATATTACTTGACATGTTTATCTTTTGCACAATTCTTAAGGAAAATTAATAAGGGGTGAAAATTGATTAATATGATCCTATTAAATTCACTTTAAATATTATTATTACTTATTAGAATTAATTACTTTCATTAAATTATTAAAGGTTATCTCTTGAATTTTTAAACATGTCAATTATTTTGAGACTAAAATTTTCAACAAATATACCAAGTAAAATAAGCCGGAGGGAGTAATTTTTTTTTCCTATGAAGCTATGTATAGGATGGTAAAATTGTGAAAGTTAACAATTTTTAGTACTTTGCATTGAGCTTAATTAGCCTTCTAGAAGTTTATTTATTCTATGACCCTGAAATAAATAGACATAAAAATGTCCCACCATAGCAACTTAATTAAGTTTATAATGAGACAGTTCACATGTGAAGTCTTAGGGTATATAAGCTAGAAAATTTCATAGTTGATTATTTTACTTTACTTCACTTTATCACAAAAATAACTTTAGCCGCATTTTATAGAAACTCCCACAAAAAATGTGAGGTGCCTATAACTTAAACTTATTCACCAATCAATATAAATATGATTAACATTCTAAAACAATATTTTATCCATAATGCCAACAGCTCATATTTATTGGTTTTAACTTAAATCTTCCTTCGTAGTAAGAAAAAAAGAATGTTTATTTATTTTTATTAAAAGGCACCTGAATAATTAGATCAAATTTAATTATTGAAGTCCGAATTACGAAAGAAGGAGATTTTAAATTATTTCTCTTTTATTTTATTTTCAAAAGAACTAAAATTCATAACCTATTGTCAGGCGATTTGTCCCAACAAAAAGTAAAAGAAGAGATTATTGCTGATTAGTTCATCTGAAAGATGAAACTGTGATTTTTAATACATCTCAACTTTTAATAGAGTTGTAATTTATGTCCTACATGATTATTATTTAGTTTAATAAATTATTTAATAATTATGTAAATTCTAATTAAAAATGGAAAGTTATCTTGTGGTTTTAAAATTATTCATCTTCACGTTGATGGATTGTAAAACTAAGTAGGAAAGGCAAAATCAGACCAACCCATTTGTGTTTGGGTTGGATAGTGATCCGTCATTAATTAGGTTAATTTATTTCAGTCTATTAAAAATTGAGTTGATATGTATCCCAAATTGATTCATAAAATTTTTTATCAAATTAAAAATTTCAATATGTTATATATATTCATGATAAAGAACAAATAATTTTAGTAGGTTCTAGAAATTATAAAATATAAATAAACTATGAAGTAATTAAAACTTAGTAAAATTGAGTTAATTGAATTATAACCCATTACCTAATTCAATTTGATCCAAGCAAATTTTGTTTGGGTTGGGGTTTGACTCATTTTGATTTGTCCAAATTTAGCCTAACCCACCGAATTGCTACAATAAAATTAAGCATTCAAAGGAAATCATCTCTTATCAAAAGAGTTTCATCTCTCTGCAAATTGAAGACAACGCATTTCACTCGCAGTTTTCATAAATTAAAGAAAAAGAGACAAAAGAACTCACATTAAAAACATAAAGAAGAAGATTTTCGCTGAATTCAAATCAAGATTCGCAAAGAACGTGATGACCAATTCAGATATGTTTTCTTGATTAAATTGTCGTAAGTGTAGGTTTTCCATAATCCTGAATAACTAGTAGGATTTCATGTTGGATTGTTGACATTTTAAAATCAGAATCTAAATAAATTCTTACATATTGTATCAGAGTCAAGTTTTCCTGGAGTAATGATTTCCTTTTGAATCATTATTTATTTTCTATTATGAACCTAATTATGTACCCTAGAGATTCACAATTATCGTTAAATGATATTTTTTTGAAAATATGATGTTCTATAGCTGTAGTATTTAAAAGGACATATGCCATTTAATTAGTGAATTTTCTATTCATGAACATTCTTGTAATTAATTTGGTAGCCATGAACCTCAAAAAATTATTGACAGCAAATGTTTGTCTTTATTTTTGTGTTATGGCTTCGATGATAGTAATTAATTCTCTTATGAACTATAAATCGTGGATTAAAAATACTTCAAAGACTTTATGTATTTTAAGATAACCTATCAAATACTAAATCAAGTTATTTTGGTTTGATTTTAATAAAATAAATTATATGCATTTTTAATTTCTAAGTTCTGATTGTAATCATCAATTTTGTTTTACCTAGAGCTTTTACATGGCTCAAATCTAATTTAACTAAAGTTCCTTATAATACTTTATGGCATTAATGTAGTTGTACTGTTCATATATTTAATACAATGTTGGAATACAATACAAATAATAAACAAGTAAAAAAGACATGTGTACACGACGAATATAAGAAGGCTTCTGTAAAAGTTATTGAAACTTTTCATTTGTTCTTTGATAATGACCACCATTAAAATTTATTTGAAACTTATTGTACCTTATTTTTTGAGAAATGTAATTTCTTTGTCTAAATTGGATACGATTGAGTACTCTATTAATTTTGATAATGAATGTTTTAATTTTCTTTAAGCATAATCATCTCATTGGTATCAATACTTTTTGTGATAGCTTATACAAACAAAATTTTGATAATCTATCTATCATAATACTCTTTAGCTCTGTATCATAATGTCAGAACAAATGATGTTTGGTGAATGGATAATCTATTTATTTGTGGCATAAATGTGTAGGTCACATATCCAAAGAAAGATTGAAAAAAATAGTTAAAAATGTAATACTTTCAAATTTAAATTTTAAAAACCTTAACAGTTGTGTGAGTTGTATCAAAGAAAATCAAACAAGATATATAAACAAAAGAGTCACAAGAAGCAGATAACTTCTTGAAATTATACATATTAATATATGTGATCCTTTTGATATTACATTTTTTAGCAAGAAAAAAATTTATATCACTTTTATATATTTTTTTTCATGTTTTGAATATGTATATTTATTGCATGAAAAATCTTGAAGTGATAAATATTTTAGAGATATTTATTAATAAAATTAAAAGACAACTAAACGAGGATAAAATAATCATGTTAGATAAAGGGGCTGAGAATTATGAAAGATATGATAAAACTAGACAATACTAGAGTCATTTATGAAATTACTTGAAAATGCGATATATATGTGTAATGTCCTGTAAAATTCTCTTCCAGTCTGAGCCTTAGAGCGTATTTGGTAAAGCAAAAAATTCGAGTCTAAATGTTTCAGATATATCTTTCCAAGTATGAAATACTTTGAATCGTGTGGGAATTTATTTGAGCATGAATTAAGATCATATAGGTCCCTTAACTCCAGGATGAGTTGAAAGCTTTCCTATCATTCAAGTTTTAGTGAGCGTCAAAATTTGGGTCAACTTCAATCGACCATAACTCCTTTTATATATCAAATTAGATGACTTACTATATATCAAATGCAAGCTCTTTGAATTATCTTTCCAACGTTACTAATTTCGTCAAAAACCGATATCGGAGCAATTAGTTGTACCCATTTTACTCCAGCATGTCTGGCTGAGAAACTGGTGATGACAATTGTGACAAGCCGTCATGCCCATGACGGCCTATCACCAATGTCATTAGACCTAGGCAAATTTCTGACCCTGGCGACGACATTTTGTGACAAGCCATCACGCCCATTACGGCCTATCACCAATGTCGTCAACCGTAATCAGAAACATAAAATTTTACCTTTTTGTGATAACAATTCCTGATGGCCTATCACCAACTTGACAGCTTATCACGGATGTCGTCAGCTATTTTTTTCAGCAATTTAAGGACATTTTTGCAAGGGTATTTTGGTCATTTTTACTTTTTGGAGGTCTCTATAAATATGAGCATCCACCTCTAAATCCTAATTTCTCCATCTTCTCTCTCAATTCTCTTAAGAAGATATAACTAGGGTTTCATTCAAGAATGCTAATCTTCCAAAATTCATCCATAATTCTTCAAGATTTCTTCAAGAATCAAGTTCCTCATAGTGTGGTCTTTAAGAATTATTTATTACATGTGCGGATAGAATCTCAAGAATTAGAATTAATCCAATTTCAAAGATTAAGGTATGTAGATGTTGATTCTTGGGTCCCTTTTATCCAAGAAGCTCAAGAACCCTTTTCAAAACTCAAAGATTTTTATGTTTATGAGTTGTTAATGATTTTTATGAGTTGAAATTGATGCTCAATGTGTTGTAGAGTTTTGATTCATGTTTGTTTACAAGATTCAAGAGCCTTAACCATAGTAGGTGAAATCCATGTGATATTTGTGATGAATCTTCCTTATGTTGCTTTCTATGTGATGTGTTTATGTCAAATGGGTATAGAAATGGTTGAATAAGCGAAGCATGTTCCCCCTAGGTTTGATAAAGAGCTTAGGTGAAGCATAAGGGCCATTGTAGAATGTTGAAAATGAAACCCCAAATTGTGAGTTAGTTTATGCATGCCTAGTGTTTGATAAAATGCCCAAGTGAATGAATTATTCCATGGTAGTAGGAAATCCCCAAATAAGTGTGAACCTGTGCATATATAGTGTTGGTTGAAGGACCTTAGTGAATAAGTGGAAATGTGATAGTAGTAAATTCCCCAATTATGTGCTCTTGATATATGCTAAGTTTTTAATACATGCCAAGTGGTTAGTAAGTAAGTTATGACATGATAATAAGAAGTTTCCCCAAGCCATATGAAATCCAAACACACGTGAAAACTGATTTAGGCATGAAATAGTTGAGATAAAACCTTGTTGAATGGAGTACGATCTAGTAGCATATTTTCCCTACATTATTATATGATTTTGATTCAAAGATGCTTAAAGCGACCCTTTGGACATTGTGATGATGAATAGATGTTTGTGACCCTTATATGCTTGAGGTGATATCTTAATGACTTTGAGATGCCTTAATGATTGTAATGATGAATGAATGCTTGTGATGATGAACTAATGTTTGTGATGATGAATGAATGATTGTGGTGATGACTAGTAAAGAATGATTATGCTTTACTTTTATGTTATCGAGTCCTGGGGGTATTTATATCCGACAATAGAGCTGTTGTCTAGAGCCTATATCATTTTCTCGATAATTTTAGTCGAGCCATGATCTTCAGAACTCAGTGAACTATAGAACTCTGTATCCTCAGACAAGTGCAGAGCTTAAGAAAGCTCCGCAATCTCAGTTATCTCTATAATCTCTGTATCGTTAGTAATCTATCCTCAATTATGTAAGCAGCTCAGATCTAATAGTATTCAAGTGATTCAATTGTAATCTCAGAAGCGATTCGAGTAATCTATTCCAGCTCTGTATCATCAGTCAGATACCATGATTCGATACCTTTTCCGTCATATATTGAACTAAATAATCTCAGCGTAACTCAGTCAGATCTTTTGAGATTTCAGTTGTGTTCAGTTGAGAATTCAGTTCAGAGTCTTTCAGTTGGGAGTCGAAGCTAGCACCGAGCGAGAAAAGGGATGACGACTCTTCCATCATAGAGGTCGAGTCGCTAGGAACAATCCCTGAACTCCAGAACTGCATAGCCAGTGTATGATGAAGGAGTCCCCGTCAGCAAAGGTTGTCACCGTCAGAGAGGTTTGACTATTAAACTACCTTAGCCTGACTTCCTGCAAGGTTCATCCCGTCAGAGAGGCTTAACCAGAGAGGTCTTTACCCGTGGTACATTATTGACTTAGCTGGGGTTACAGGTTGGACCCCACCTGTGGTAGGTTGGGGCATGTCGGTTAAGTAACTACTTCCTACAATTGCAGTTTCAGTATCAATCTTCAGAAATCAGGACTGTATCGTACAATCGTCTATCTCAGTGAGGAATTTAGATAATTCCATCGATTCATGGACCATCCCGTCAGATAGGCTTGGTCTCATATACAGATACTTATTATCATATTTAGAGATCTCCCATCAAAAAGGCTTGATCTCAGTCTCAGACTATGTTGAGTATTCTTATTATCATATCTAGAGATCTCTCATCAGATAGGCTTGATCTCCATCTCAGATTCTGTTGAGTATTCTTATTGTCAGATTTAGACATGATCATACTTCTTATCATTTATAATCGCTTCCGGGATAATATGTTAGAAAAGTTGATCTCTAATCCTGTCAATCGAAAGCAGTAAGCTCAAAATTCAGTCCTTGATGTAAGTACGTCTAGACTCTCAGTTATCAGTATTAGATGAGTCAGTGATTCAGTATCTCAGTGTCAGTAGTGAGTTCAGTCTACAGTAAAGTGGTATCCAAGTTTCAGTATCTAGAGTTACGATGATTGTGTTCATGGTCTGTGCATTCATATATGTGTTCTCATACCACATCTTCATGATTATTCAGTTTAGATATTGTATATGCATGAGCCCTTGCATTAGCCTACCTCGTCTACATACTCGGTACATTCCTGTACTGACGCATTTGCGTTATGGAATTTTATTTGACACCATAGGTTCAGAGGCACAGGATTGAGAGTATCCTCAGCAGTTTAGTCCCAGTCAGCAGTAGTAGCAGTGAGTCCTCTTCTTTCGAGGACGAATCTCAGTTTACTATTATTGTTTCAGACTTTGTTTATTTTCAGTTGACGGAGTTAGTTGGGGACCTGTCCCATCAACTCCACAGTTTAGACAGTTTAGAGGCTTTTCAGACGGATGTATTAGTATTCAGTTTTATGTATTATGAGTATTCATAGATGTGTTGAACCTTATGGCCAGTCTCCGCATTTATTTCAGATATTATGCAGTGTACAGTTATAGATATCAGTAAAGGGTTAGCTTGTGGTCCTTCGGGGTCATAAGCACCGTGTGACGTCTCGGGATGGAATCTCGGGGCATTATAATATGCTCAATACACAATTTTCGACACATTAAATCATAATGATAGAGCAGAAGACATAATCGTACAATAATGAATATGGTTAGGAATATGTGAGTTATTCATCTTTACCTTTTTTTGTTCTGATGTATGTTTTAAGGATTGTATATTTACTTGCTAAATTGTATTTCTGGTGAAGCGATTTTGAAGACCCCTTTTGAACTGTAAAGTAGTATCAAATCCTAATTTGAAGCATCTTCATGTTTGAGGTTAAGCGATAAAAATTAGAATTTACAACCTATAAAAAGAATATCAGATTCAAAAAAAATAGTGATTTCTTTATTGATTATCTTATTAAATTAAAGGGGTATAGATTTTACTCTCCTGAACATAGTACAAGAATAGTTGAAACTGAAAGCATTGGGTTCATTGAGAAAGGTAAGTCACTGAGAGTGATGAATCATATTACGTGAAAATTAAGGAAGTTAGGGTGCAAATTCATCTACCCTACACTTCATTTAAAATTATAATTCTTGAAATATCTGTACAACCTAACAATCAACAAGAGCAACAAATTAATACTCTGCTACTTATAATGAAGCCACAACTGATGAACTTGCAATAGATGTGACACAGAAAATACCATTAAGAAGATTTCAAAGACAAAAATGAGTATTTGCTATTTCTTATAACTATTTTAAATATCTATACGACTCAGAAATTGACTTGAAAATTGAAATGATTCAATTTCATTTGATTCAGTTTCATTTTCACAAGATATTTAAATATTCTGATAACTGGATAGATCATATGAAAGATAATTTGAAAAATATGAAAAAAATAAAGTTTATGACCTTTTAAAATTATCAGAAGATTACAAAAGAGTTGAATTATTTTATCCAACTTTTTTTCACTCCTATTTGTTTTGTTTTTTTAGAAAAATATAAAATCTAGAATTGCCAGTGAATAGCACTTATAAATGGAGAAAGAGGCCTAGACCATGCTTTCTGAAAGTGGATACAGTAGCAATGAGTAAAAAATTTGCACACAAGAGTGGGAACTAATAGAACTTTCTCAAAGAAGATCATAATAGATCAATCTTGGGTTCTTTCTTTTAATCCTAAAGTAAGGTATTGCCATCTATCTAAGTTAAAAGTACCTTTAATATATAATGGCAAGTTGGTCAAGTATGTACATGATTTAATGATGTTGGTGGAGTGGCTATAAGAAACTAGTTTATCAATCACCTTGTTGGCTTCTGTGAAGCAGCAATTGGTCTAAATATCTATCTGAAAATCAGATTTCTAATTTCATCAACTGTTTCTCTAATCCTCTAAGGCATGAACCACTTGTCTAGTATACAATTTTGGAGGAGGTGTGAATTAGTTTCTGCAATTATGCTAATAAGATCTTTCTGTATGCACTACTTTAATCCAAAGAGAAGCTTTCGCTTTTACTGAGTTGCTAGTCCCAATACCAATGATTCAATCTAAAAAGAAAAACTTTCACTTCTACTAAGTTGCTAGTAAAAGTACCAAAGTGGAGAATGAACACCATTAAACAGTTATTATTTAAGTCTCTCACAAGACCACCTCCTTCACTTAAATCTCCAACGCAAGTTCCATCTGAGTTCATTTTAACAAAAGAAACTAGAGGTTTAGCTTCTTGACTGGGGTTTAGATTGTATCTTCTAGTTTGATTTTCATGATTATAAGAAGATTCTCCCACGTATCAGGAGTGTTGAGATTTGAAAAAACTCTTTTGGTTAACTAGCAAATGTTGATGGAAATTAAAGAGCTTGATCTAGCGATAGAAGATTTTTCTTCTTCAAACCTAAAGCTGCATCTGGATCTCAAATTCCCACATAATGGGGGTGGGGGGTGGGGGTGGGGGGGATTTTAAAAACATAGACTTTCATCATTGCAGCGACAATTGGGCAGTAAGTTTCCTGAGGGTTATTTAAAACCCCCACTCAGCAAAGGCTTCTTATGTCATATCCTTCTCCAAAAACATCCCAAGTGAATCCTATACTTAGGACAACGAGGATTTAGATGCCATGCTATGAGAGTCAATTTTCAAAGCATTTTCGATGTGATGCCCATGCATTAGTCAAGGGCAGGAAATATAAAGAGGAGCTCTTCGTTCTCTGTACTATTGGAAACTCGTTTATGAGGCAGTTTATAATTAATTGTAGTAGACTTTACCTATGCATGTAATAACTACAATTATTTCAGGAGATTTCATGTGTAGTACTATGGACATGGAGTTTGAATAGATTAAATGATAACCGAAACTAAGGGTTCATTTGTTTGCACTTAATGGAGGTCTGAATATGAATGGTTTAGAATTCAGATCATTAAGTGCATTTGTTTTTTATTAAGATTTTAGCTCTTAATAGGTCTGAATAGGTCTTAATCATTTAGATCTAGAATCAAGTCTTAATAGGTCTGAAGAGGTATTCTGGTTGGTGTTGGATAATATTCACCGTCACTCTATTCATAATCATCAGTAACCACCTCTGCCACCGCCATCATTGTCAACCAGCACCCACGACCACCAACTCCTCCACCATCACAACCACCATCGACAACAAATATCGCTACCAACCACTATTATCAACTGTTACCACACCTACTACCTCTATTATTCTAATTATATTTAATGCTACCACCACTTTCAACATCACCACCATCATCAACCACTACCGGCCAATCCCTACTATCGACCAACTCATCTATCACAACTAGCACAACCGCTAACTACCACTAATACATCACAACCTCCACACATTCTTCGGCGGCCACCATCATTGTCAGTAGTAACGCTACCTCTACCATCACTTCAATCACTATCATCACTACAATTTGTCTCTACTAACAACCATCTCCACGATCACATCTAACAATATCTCCAACTAGCACCAACACATCGTCAACCATCATTCATTCATTTTTCAGCCATCACAATCAACACTTCTAACTACTAACATCAAACAACGTCACATCAAAACCACCACCACCACCATCATAATAGTCACTACAATATCAACCATCACAACTATAACAACTAAAATTACTAATAACTAACATCAAACATTGTCACCACAACCACCATTATAGACCATTTCCACTATCACTAACAAACCTAAATATTTTTTTTCAATCAAATAATAATTTGCTTGTATTAAATTACATATTTTTCTTATATATAATTAGTTTTTTATTTGAATTATATTTTTTATTTTATTATTATACAAATAGCTTTTTTTGTACATTCAGATGTTGAAAAATAAAAGTCTTAATCATTCAGTTTTTAGATCTATAGACAACATCTTAATCATTCAGACGTGTATTCAGATTCAGACGTCTGAATATTAAAAAAACAAATGCAGCCTAAGTAAATGAATAAATTATCTTGCCTATCAGTTATTGAACTTTAATGCTCCTTTTATTATCGAAAGGTGTGACACTTGCATGAAATAGCGATAGGTTGATAAATGGGAGTATTTTGTGCAATATATAATGGGTTAGGTTGGCTATAAGATTATGAGAATTAAGATAGGCCTAAAGTGTGCAATATAGCTAATAAGTCAAAGGGAACTGGTGTAGTCTAAATTGAGAATGCAGAGAGTAGTTGGTAAGTGTCTAGATGTCCTCGTTAAGTTGAGAGGGTTCGGAAGAGGCTAAGTTGGTATTGAACTATGTTAAGGGTAGTTGATTATAGTAGAATGAGTGTAGATTTAGTAGTGAGAAGGGAAGGGATATATGGAGTATAGTATTCTTTATTTTAGTTGTTAGTCGGTATAAGTATAGGCGGTGACCGGTGGGTATAGCCATTATTTTAGGAAAGTATGAGTCGTTCGAGTATTATGTTGAGTCGAGTGACTCTTTGCTTATATGTGAGTTGAATGTATATAATTATCTTTGTGGAATTTCTTATGATTATTGACTATTATGTATTTAAGGATTGGATTTGAGATAATATTGAGATGTTGTTGGATCGGGTGTCATCCTGGCATTGTTAATTAGATTAAGTGTCATACCGACACTATTATTGAAGCAACTACCACGTTGGTACTGGTACATATTAATAGAACTTTATTGAAAGAAAGAAAGGCTAAGGTTTACAATTTAATCTGAAAAGCATAAAGACTGACTAAACCAAAAGTAGGCTATATATACATAGCCAATAACCTAAAGGTCCATAAACTAAAGGCCCAATAACATATGGGCTAACAGTACATAGACTAAGATCGTCATTTGTAGGTCATACCTGAGAGTCTCTGCTGACTGCAGTATAAGTGTACACCTTGCACGCATGAATTCATATCATTACTTTGTTGTATATATTTATCATAGTGGTTGTTGTGTAGTTAGCTTATTGAGTATGTGAAATAGATTGGAGTACGTGGGTGTAAGGTATGCCTTGATTTGAGTACAAATATTCACTTTAGTATGCAGTATATTTATATATACTCACATTGTTATTGAACCATCTACCACACTAATGCTGGTATATAGACTAAGCTCGTTCCCTGCAGGTCATAGCTTAGAGTTTCTGCTGACTTCGGTATGTGAATACACCTTACTTGCATGAATTCATATCATTAATTTTTTGTATATATTTATCGTAGTGGTTATTGTATAGTTAACTTATTGAGTGTGTAAAATGGATTGGAGTACATGGGTGTAAGGTATTCCTTGGTTTAAGTACAAACCTTAACTCAGTATGCAAAATATATACGTATATATATAGGTATTGGATGATTGGGTCTACTCTATGTTGTATTCTAGAGTGCAAGACTAGTTTCCTTATCGGTAAACTTTAGGTGTGAGTGAGTGGGTCTTAATTGAATGGTGGGGTGGTAAGGATTCTAATATTTAGCTTAGAGTCGGGTAGGTATCGACATGATCCATGAAATTAAAATAGTAATATTCTGGGATAGATGAGAAAAAGTGTGATCGTTGTCTCAAAACACCTAAATTAATAAAGTGTTAGAAAAATTTAGAATGAAAAATATTCATCATATCCCGTTCAAATTTAGAAGAAGATAAATTTAGTCTCAGCCAATGTAAAAACTATGCATCAATTTGTGAGAGCCTAATGTATGTGCAGATATGTACAAAATTAGACATCAGTTTTGCTATTGAGATGTTGGGTCGATATCAAAATAATCCTGGAATGGATCACTGGAATGCTAGAAAAAAGTCTTGCAAGAAACCAAAAATCATATATGTTTACCTACAGAAGATCTGATCATCATGATGTGATTGGATATTTAAATCATGTTGGTTGTGTGGATACAAAAAAAATTTGTGTTTCGCTATTTGTCCCTGTTAATTAGCTAAAAGAGCAATATCATGAAGAGTTTGAAATAGCATTTTTTCAAAAAAATTTCCATGCGAGGCATCACATTCTTTGTCTACTACACAAATAGCAATAGTAATGATATGACTCTCCGCATCCTGTGTCACCGCCGATCGAAAAATCCTCCATACTTCTCCATAATAAAGTTTCGTCAATGGCTATGACTTTTATCAATTGCTTAAAACCAAGAATCCAAGCATCGCAGGATACAAAAAACTACTTGAACCTTCAATTTTCATCAACATGCAACTTCATCTTACTTCCGAGATTTGTGGAATCAAGCATGTAACAGTAGGAATCGAGGGCTGCATACTCGTGCTCATGTGCCCCCTTAACTAAGTCCTTGAAAATCCCCATAGCCATATATATCTTCCAATAATAGATCGTAACACCCAATTCTATACAAAGTTGATTGGTCATATTACCCCTGTAGAAGGACCTTTGCCATTGGAAAATCTATTTTTAAAATATTTATAGAGGAACTTTGTCGTTCCGTGAGGATTATGGTTCTTAATATGCTCCTGACCATATGTGTGATAATTTTCATCAACATTAATGAAAAATCCTTTAGAACTTAAGCATTTCACAACCCTCAACCACTACTTGTAGTCTGAATTAGAATATCTTAAACAATAGACATTTCTCAAATTAATCACTTTATTTATTTGGAAATCTTTTTTCAAGCAAGAAGTATACAAAGAAGTAGCTAGTTCATCCTTCTGCTTGAATGTCATTCCCTTGAAAAAACTAATCTTGTCATCTTGATGATTGTCCGACTACATTGATTAAGAAGAACTGTCCACTGTATTGCCTGTAACAACGGGCGTAGATGTTTGATCATCATTACTCACTTGATCTCCACTATTTTCATCACCATGTGGAATATTCATGTCCACATCATCTAATTTATCATCAAGCATATCTTTTTGTTCTTGTTCTTCTACATTTTGATTCCCATTCTCTCTTGGTTTTTCAACCACGTACACCCTTAACACCGAACTAGCTAAATCACTCAGATAAGAATGCAACCAAACCTGATCAGTTATTTTAAAAGGTAGTAACCCTATGATTTTCAAAAGAGCTAGACGTGTAGCTGATTACAAGTTCTTCCGATTTACAATTCAGTCCATTATAACTGATGAATAAGTTTACAAAATTATTATATGAAACATCACTTTGGACTATCATAGATATTATCTCTAGCATTTCACCCTTCTTAGAACACCAAATATATCGATTATTCTTCTCAATCCATTCATTATTATAAACCACCCTTATTGTTACTATTGATCCTTCCATTAGTGGTACCTAAATAAAGACATTTGTTAAAAAATTTAATAATGATACTATAAAAAAATTAATAATACTTGTCTAGTACTATAAAATGAACCCCAACTGATGTGCAATTTGTTAGAATAAGTGAATAATTTGTTATAACAGGTGAATGATCTATTACAACAGATGACTCACCTGTTGGGATTCATGTTATAGTACTATACAAGTTGAAGCTGATTCCAATAGATGAGTCATCTGTTAGAATAAGTGACTCTTCTGTTACAACAAATGACTCACCTATTAGGTAGATGTTACAGTACTACAGTAAGTGACTCATCTGTTGCAACAAATGAATCACTTATTAGGATAGATGTTATAGTACTAACAAACCTTTAAAATTGATTCTAACAAATGATTGACTTGTTGCAACAGATCACTTATCTGTTGTAAAAGATGACTCACCTCTTAGAATCAACTTTAGATTCTATAGTTCTGTAACATGAATACCAATATGTGAGTCATTTTTTACAATAGATAACTCACCTGCTACAAT
Organism: Capsicum baccatum var. pendulum; assembly: GCA_030864225.1. Taxonomy (NCBI): domain Eukaryota; kingdom Viridiplantae; phylum Streptophyta; class Magnoliopsida; order Solanales; family Solanaceae; genus Capsicum; species Capsicum baccatum. Next base: position 223,589,881 of record CM061556.1, read on the forward strand.
AGATGACTAATTTGTTAGAATCAACTTTAGGTTATGTTGAAATAAATGAGTAATATGTAGCAACAGATGACTCTTCTATTGCAATAGATAGCTCGTCTGTTGGAACAGATGATCTACCTATTTGATTCATGTCACAGTAATATAATACCTACAACGTGAATACAATATATGAGTCTTCCATTGCAACAGATAACTCACATGTTGGATTCATGTTCGGGTTCTATCCATTGTGGAAGAAACAACCGTAGCATTGTACCCAGAAAAGAAATTCAACTAAAAATTATAATTTTACTTACCAAAACCACCTATGGAGTAATGCCAAGGTGATAAATGATATAAAATTTGACCTAAAGAAATAGGTAAGTAGCTGCAGTAGCGGTAACAATAACAACAATAGTCAATAATAATAAGAAGATGATGATAATGAAGAAGAGAATGATGATAATGAAACAGAAGATAATGAGTAAAGTATCAACAACAATGAACAACAAAAATTGTGAAGCGACAGAAAACAACAAAAAATGAGAAGAGAGAAATACACGTTTTTTCCTCCTTTTCTAGTTATATTAGGGTTTATATTGGTTTAAAGTGTAAATTAAAAAACTTGTGGTCTATTCTCAAACTTCTCCAACTTTTTTAATTCATAATAAATTCTTTGTCACCTACACCCAATTATTAAAATTCGAGTCACATGCACCTTATTTTCAAAATCTTTCATTACTTTTAACTCAAAACCCCAACTAACATTTCCTTATCTTATTTCCAAAAGGTAAGATTCATTCGTTTGATCTTTTGATTTCTTTTCCATAAAAATATATTCAAAAGTCAAGAAATCACATTCTAAATTAGTAGTTTGTTACATTCCAAAATGAATTTAAATGGGTTGATGTCATAGTTAATACAACCAATTGATGGTAGGGTCAGTAATCCCCCCCCCCCCAAATCTTAGTACTTACATCATGATGTATTGCCAATTGATCTTCATGCAATTTTTAAGAATAAAGAAAACATCAAGAGTCTCCGAACACATGATTTTTGAAACTCTAAAAATAAGTTTGGTAAATTAACCATCATGTCCTATCAGGTAGGTTTTGAATTGAATTTTTTAGGTTTCACCACCCTTTATATTAGTTAAATCTAATTTGCAAAGTAATAAGTGTGTCTATGTCATAACCCAAACTAGGGACTGACCATGATGGGTATCTCGAGTCCACCGAGGATCGGAGACCATCCTCATCACCTAAACTTGTGAGAACAACAATAATAATAATGACAATGAGGAAGACAACTCAAAATAGGATGAAAAGGTGAATAACTATTCTATGAAAGATAAGAGTGCATCAATATCGAACCAACCCACATTTGTCCACAAAAGCCTCTAACAATCGAATATTAACCTAATTTAGGATATGCCCCCAACTGTAGAAAAAAAGGAGTCCAAGGAGATGCTCTACTACATAAGAGAAACAAGACTATGAAATGACAAAGCCTTCCAAGGATGGAACCTCACTACTTCAAAGATGATCAATGGACCAATCTGAATCACCTAGCTCTGCACAAGATAATCGAAATGGGTATAGGACTCTGCATCACATGGGGATACAGTTTTTGAGGACGACTAGTGGGATGATCACTAGCATGTAACTTAGGTAAGAGATAAATTAATACCATGATCAAGAGTTCAAAATCATTAAGTATCTAATGCACATAATCAAATGTATATATATATATATAAATATATATCACATGTCGGGATAGAGATCAAGGCTTAACATGAACATTTAAAACCTTACCCTAGATTGTGTAGCTTAACCAGCATAATATAATAGTACCCACGGGCTGTATGACCCCAACTCTAACCCCTTGGTTGAGCCCCAGTGCTTGTGGCCGCATGAATTAAAGAATAATCATATATATATATGCATGGGAGACTCGAACCACCCAATCATATACTAAAGTGATTTAAGAACCTGATCATGTAATGTAATATGGGGGACTCGAACCTCCCAATCAAATATAATAAGTTAGACTCGAACCACCCGGTCATAAGCAAAGGGACTCGAACGAACCCCTGACCATTTAGACCCTTGAGCCGATAAATATGATTTTCAGTACTGGTCCCTCGGTATCTCTACTTTCATGGACTGTATACAAAACCCTCTTTTATGCCCAATTAAATAACATTTAACACATAACGGATCTATTAATTCAAGGGTCAATTGTTAAGGCATCATTAAGTGGTATTGTCACACCAACGATAGCTTGCAATAAATGTCATTAATCCAATACTTTTGAGGATTCCTTTGTACCCCGCAGACTTCATCATTAAAATTACTTTTTACCCCCACATGGTTTTCATAGATCATTTACTTGGGGGACTCCTTGTACCCCACAAGGTTTTCAAAATCATTTTTATCTGTTAGACATTATGCAATGCAGTAGTTTTAAGAAGGACTAGGCCAAACAAAAATATTATTCATATTTCAAAATCAATTATGCAAGTGTGTTGGGGTTCTCATCAATTTCAATACCAAATCCAATTATTTGGGGAATCCTTGTACCCCTAATTTTATTCACCACCTCATGACCCCATTGAATGTACAAATTAACAATTCAAGCATAATTAATCCATAATAATCATGGGAAAAACATTTAAATAAATCAAATCCAAAATCCTCAATTCAAACCTACATAATTCATAAATGCCATTGGGAAAGCTATTACTTCAACAGTGTTCATTAACCCTCAACCCACATATAAAATCATCAATAAAATCGCATGGGTTCAATTATAAATACAAACTTTCGATAAATAAGATTTGGGGAGTAGTAACATACCTGAGATATCAAGGATTCCAGAGAGAAATCAACACTTGAAGCTTTAGAAGACCAACTTTGAGTGAATACTAGTATTCTTGACTTAGAGATTTAGAGAGGGGAGAGCGGTACTTTAATTTGTATAACTGAAGATAATAGGACATCTTAGTGTTTTTAGATCATAGGGGAGGAGTTTTGGGTGAGGAAAACACCAAAATACCCCTACAAAAATTGGATAAAAATTTTAGGAATATTTTTTGACTAAGGCTTATGATTAGGGTGATAGCTCGTCACTTAGTTGACAGCTTATCACTCAGGTTGTCACTTTGTTGACAGAAAAATAATTCAAAGTAAAATGAGCATAACTTTCTACTCCGATGGCGGATTAAGCTGAAATAAGATGCGTTAGAAAGAAGACTTGAATATCGTTTATTTAATATATAGTAGGACAAATAAGTCAGTATATTCATGAAGTAATGGTCATTGGAAATTGACCCTAGCTGAAACATTAACTAAAACTCAATCGGTAGAAAAGTTCTCAACTCGACTTTGAACTAGGATGTTTTTTTAATATCTCAAATAGTCAACAAAGATGTTTTCACACAATATAGTTTATCATCAAACTTATATTCACATAGAATCATTGGGTTCAGGTCTATAAACGTAGGAACGACAGTTTGAATTATTGCCCAAAAATATGGAGTGTTACATTATCTCCCCCTTAGAATCATTCTTCCTTAGATGGGTGAGGACTTATTGAAGCTCTAAGTATGGAATAAGGGACATAACCTCACATTAGAAATATTTCTCTCAACGAAACATTCATAGTCGTTCAAGAAGATCTTCATGGTATCACCAAGTAAATTGTATAAGCACGAATCATGACGTAGACACAATTTGAATACATAAGATATTAATAAAAGGTTCTCTTAAATTGAAGTATGAGAAATTCTCTATAATAAGAATTGTTTTATCACGATACTTCCTTGAAACTCATCACGATAAGAAAATTTATTATCTACCTTAATAATCTCCCCCTTTCCTCAAAGGTCACAATCCTAGACATGAAGATATATCCTCTCATTAAAACTGTAAGCAAAACATTTAACACTATGATAGTATCACCAGACACTTGGAAAACAACCTATACAGACTAGAAATACACTCTTGATCAAAGACAAACTGAACAACCACTTATGGTGTCACACAAGAGAGAGTGGACCCGGATTAATTAAATAATATATATCACATAAGAAGAACGTTAACTTACTAGTGACAATTTTAGGAGATGCCTAATGTTCCTGATGGATGGTGAGAGCATAGAGATGATTTCGACTAGTGTCGGTACTAGAGTAGAACCCTTTTGTGCTTAAGCTGAAGATATGGCAATAGAAACATTATTAGCCCCAGTAGCAACCCTAGAAGGACACTCCCGATGTGTGACCAATCTGACCATAATTAAAATATTGATTTCTCCCCTGGTCATGAAACCCATGATGCACCTAACCACAGAAATGATAAGGGGGACAAGACAATCACTAGCCTGAGATTTGGATCGATGTGCCCTGAGACCATCATCACTCTAATCCAAATACTAAAACTTCTTACTCTGCCTCTTCCCTATCTCAGCTTGATTTTTTTTCCTTCCTAACTTGTTGCATGTATACCACAAGTCTAGAGATATCCATATTCATATTCAATAAGGTGGCCTTGCACTCCAAAACAAAATCACAAGACAACCAAAAGAAAATTTCCTTATTATAACCGTCATGCCAGACACAAAGTCAGGAGCATAATATGACAGCTGCTGAAATTTCAAGGCATACTCCTTCATTGTTATTTTGCCTCGATTCAAATTCACAAACTCCTTGGACTTTGCTTCTCTCAACTCCTGAGGAAAGAAACGGTCAATAAAGGCACTGGAAAAGTCATCCCACATAGCCTGCTCAACATCATCACCTGTACGCTCTTCTCACTCCTTATACAATTGATATGACATAACTTTTAGCTGATATGCAGCAAATTCCACACCCTCCACCTCAGTAGCATGCATAACTCAAAAAATCTTCTCCATCTCATTTATAAACCCTTGAGGATCATTCTTAACCTTAGAACTAGTGAAAGCCGAAGGATTAATCCTCATGAACTAGCCAACCCTAGAGACCTTAGAGAATGGAGTAGAAGAACCAACGTGCTCTAACTGGTATGGTTGAGACGTCACCAATTGAGTCAAAACATAAATAGATCAATGAAACTCAGAATTATAAATTTCTTCTTGGGGCGGTGGGGCATGAACATCATCAAATCGAGGAGACTGAGAAGGACTAGTAGGGATTGATGGAACTCAACGGGAACAATCTAAAGTAGGGACCCTAGACTTGGTCTGTACCCAATAGGCAGGATAAGTTTTATCCACATTGTCCTCAAGAAGGATAGAATAGTTCCCACAAGCATCAGATCTTTGGGGAGGCATGATTTGAAATGCGAACAAATGAGAATTAGAAAAGTTTTAAACTTTAGACTATATAGACCAAAAATAGAACAGCAAGAAAGGGAAACTTTCCTAAATGCCTCGTAGCCTCTCTCTTATAAGTATGACACACTACACACCTATAAAAGAGACTCTACTTAACATGACTTTGTGGATAACCTGGGACCCTAGACCATGCACTGATACTAAGCTTGTCATGACCTAAACTAGGGTTTGACCATGATGGGTATCTAGAGTCCACCGTGGATCGAAGACCACCCAATATCCTAACCTCATGAGCATAATGATAATAATAATGACAATGCAAAAGCCAACTCAAAATAGGATAAAGACATAAATAGATGCTCTATGAAAGCTAAAAGTACATCAATATCCAACCAATTGATACCAAGCTTGTCATGACCCAAACCAGGGTTTGTCCATGATGGGTATCTTGAGTCCACTGAGGATCGAAGACCACCCCCACCGCCTAACCTCATGAACACAATGATAATAATAATGATAATGCGGAAGCCAACTCAAAATAGGATAAAGAGATAAATAGATGCTCTACGAAAGCTAAGAGTAAATCAATATCCAACCAACCCACATTTGTCTACAAAAGCCTCTAACAATCATATATTAAGATAAGTTGGGATATTCCCCTGACTGTAGCCAAAAACAAGATTATGAAATGACAAATCCTCTTGAGGGATGGAAGCTCCCCACTTGAAAGCTGATCAACAGACCAATCTGAATCACTTGGTTCTACACAAAATAATTGAAATTACCAAAGGACTCTGTATCGCGTGGGTATAAAACATCCGGAGATGATAAGTGGGATGAGCACTAGCATGTAACTCAGGTAAGGAATAAAATAATGTCTTGATCAACAGTTCAAAATCATTCAGAATCCAATGCACATAATCAAATGCATATACATAAATATATATCACATGAAAGAGTAGGGATCAAGTCTTAATTTTTTTTAAGACCTTATCCTAGATTGTGTATCTTAACCGTCATAATATAATAGTACCCACAGGCTATATGGGCCCCAACTCTCACCCCCTGATTGACCCACAGTGCGTGTGGCTACATAAATCAGAGAATAATTATATATAAATATATATATGTATTTATGTATGTATAGGCATGTGGGACTTGAACCTCCCAATCATATACTAAGGTAACTTAATCTGATCATGTAATGTAATATGGGGGACTTGAACCTCCTAATAACATATAATAAGGTGGACTCAAAACACTCGGTCATAAGCAAGGGGAATCAAACCCCAGAAGGCCATTTAGACCCCCGAGTCGGTAAATAAGGTTTCTAGTATTGATTCCTTGGGACCTCCACTTTCACGAACTTACTACACAACCCTCTTTTAAGCTCAATTAAAAAATATTTAACACATAAACTATCTATTAATTCAAGGAGTCAATTTTTAACACATCATTAAGTGGTATCATCAGACCGACTTAACTTGCAAACAATGTCAATAAGCTAACACTTTTGAGGATTTTTTTGTACCCCACATACTCTATCATTAAAATCACTTTATACCCTACAAGTTTTTCATAGATCATTCACTTAGGGGAGTCCTTGTACCCTACAAGGTTTTCAAGATTATTTTTATCCGTTAGCCATTTATGCAATGCATTATTTTTAAAAAAGACTAGGCCAAGCCAAAATATTATTCATATTACAAAATCAATTATGCAAGTGGGTTGGGGTTCTCATCAATTTTAATACCAAATTCAATTATTTGGGGAATCCTTATATCCCTAATTTCATTCACCATTCCCATGTACCCCAATGAGTGTACAAACAAACAATTAAAGCATAATTAATCCATAATAATCATGCCTAAAACATTTAAACACGTCAAATTCAAAACCCTCAATTAAAACCATACGTAATTCATAAAAACCATGGTGAAAGATATTAATTAAAAAAGATTTGGAGAGGAGTAACATGCCTGAGATTTCAAGAATTACGGAAAGAAATTAACCATTAAAGATTTAGATGACCAACTTTGAGAAAATCATAATGTTTTTGACTTAGGAATTTAGAGAGGAGAGAGCGGCGCTTTGATTTATATAACTGAGGATAATAGGGCATCTTAGTATTTTTAAATCGTGGGGGAGGAGTTTTGGATGATAAAAAGACCAAAATACCTCTAAAGGAATTTTCAATTGATGATTCAGTTGATAGCTTATCAACTAGTTGATGGCTTATCAACTTAGTCATCAACCTCTAGCTAGGTTTTGACACTTTCTTGTTAAGGTTGAAGACTTAGTTGATAGCTTATCGACTAGTTGATGGCTTATCAACTTAGTCATCACTTTCTCCAAATGATTTAGGGTGTTTTCTGGTTAAGGATGATGACTAGGGTGATAGCTTGTCACTTAGTTGACAGCTTCAGAAAGACACTCCAAAGTAAAATAAGCATAACTTTCTACTCTGATATCGAATTAAGGTGAAATCAGATGCATTAGAAAGAAGACTCAAATTATTTAATTTGGTATATAGTAGGACACATAACTCATTATATTCAGAAATAATGATCGCTGAAAGTTGAACCAAGTTGAAATATTCACTAAAACTCAATCGGTCGAAAAGTTCTCAACTCGACTTTGAACTAGAAGATTTTTTTACTATCTCAAATCATCAACAAAGATGTTTCCACACTATATTGTTGATCATCACACTTATATTGATATAGAATCATTGGATTCAGGTCTATATATGTAGAAATGATGGTTTGAATTCTGGCCCAAAAACGTGGGGTGCTACAGTTTAGCTTCATAAGAAATTTAATGTTAGAAGATTGTCTTATTGCATTGTGTTTGTGGTGTTGATACATATTTTCATAAAATTTTCTTCCAATTCTTATGTATTTTTACTTCTGGAAGATTAAAGAGACATTTGAGGTGATGGTGAATTTTTAAAGGAGTGTTTTTATGGACTTTATCAATTTTGGAATAAAAATCATCAGTGGGCTCATGTTAAGGTATTTCCTTTTAATTTACATTTTATTAACTTTGTCAATGTTACTTTCTTTCTGTTCTCATAATTTAATTTTCGGACATGCTTATTTTGCATCCACCCTTCATATATCCAAAAATAGTTTTTATTTAGGATTTAAACCTCTTCCATAAAAGTCTAACTCTTGCATATTAGTCATTTCAAAACAAAAATTATCTTCACTGCCTATTGTGTTGCAGGTGAACTGATTAAAGATGTGGAACACCTCTATCAAAGATACTACCAAATGTGGTTTGTCAATGTTCCAACAAATACATTTTTCTTCATTTCTGGCTTTACTCACTGCAGATTTGATATTGCAATTTCTTTGATTACAATTTACAACTATAAGCTTTAACATTATTGGATATCATTTAATTCCCTAAATGATAAATGATGATGTATGTGGTATCACATCAAATATTACTACTTTGCACTTATGGACAATTTTTTGTGGCGGGACTGGATGGAATAAAGATTTTAATATGATGTGCTCTAATTTAATTAATTGATGAAATACATTCACTACAATAAATTTAGAACATAATTGGCTTTAGGGAGGTCGTTTTAATTTACCGACCTAATAAGACCAACATACATAGTTTTTAGTATTTAAGCTTTTCTTAGTCTCTCTTTTTTTTTTTCATGTTATAACTCAAACATCAAATTACTTATGCAATTTTTAAAATCTTATATTCACAACTTGGAGTACACTCTCATAGCGCGTGCCCAGCGACTAGTCTTTCTAATAAATCATATTGAGAGCATAAAAAAGCTTCTAATACTAGCAAACATAAAAAACATATCAACTAGAAAAGAACCAAATACTCTATGACCAGAGTTTGTAACACACTCTTTGATGATATTACGCATGCTAATGCTAATATAGGGAAAACCCGCACGAATTATGTTTCGGAAGTTTTTGACGGGAACACTTTTGATGTGTCAATTCAAGCATGGACATGGTGTTCAATTGAATATGACTTAGTTCGAGTATATATATATATATATCACATTTGTCCACTTCATCTTTGACATGCTTGTCAATCCCTTTTTGTGGATTTCAAATTTTTTGTCCTTAGTTACTCCGGCTTGGTAATACTTTAACTCCCCAAAGGAACTTTCATTGTGGCCACACTCATTACACTTCGTGAAAATTTAAAACTAAACACATAGTTTAGGCTGACGGAATTCATTCACTAGTTAGATAGTGTAATTATATACAAGGACGAACGAAACCGTATGATTCTTGGTCTATAAACGTAGTACTTACAGAAGATTGTTCGAAGCTTTTTGATGGATATAACTTTGTGAAATTCAAAAGGGGTGTAAATTAAAAACTTTTTTTGAGTTGACTGAATAGCTTTGACAATCAACTCGATCGCATGTTAGTATACTAAATAAAATAGAAAAATACTGAATGTATATTATAAAAAATTATGTAAAAACACAGAGATTTGTCCTGATTTGGATCACTGATGTGGTGCCTACTTCTGTCCTCTTGGGTTACAAGGATTCCTTTATATCGTTCAAGAGAGAATGAGATTATAGAGGGGTTGTACAATTTTGAATCTTATTTTGTTATTCAATTTGAATCTTATTTTGTTATTCAGATCTTGTGACCCAGCCTCAACTGGTATAACTAAATTGACTTGATCTTTCTCTTTTTGTAACTATTGTAAATTAAAAATTACAAAATATTATGAAGACTAAAGATTGAGACACATTAAGAGTTTACCATGAACTTCCGCGCTTGCCTTCGGTCTTCGATCTTCTTTTCATAGCCTTCATTTGATCTGGATTCTTTGCTCTAAATGGAAAACCCAAGAGATTTCTTTTCAATCAAGGATTTGAATTGATTCCTTGATTGAGGATTCGCATCATAGGTACATCCATTTTATCTATTTCTGTATGTATGATATGATTGTCTTTTCTAGGATATAGACTTACAGCCATACATGTCCATATCAGATATGTCCATGTAGAGGGTATGATCTTCTTTCCTTCCTCAGTTTCATGTGAAATCTGCTTTGTATATTTGTTCTATGGTTTTCTTTAGTAATATTGACTTTCTTGTGTTGGGGATCTAATGAGATTTTCTCCCGATGTTATTTCAAATCCAGCCTTGACTTCCTTGTAGTTAGGGATCTTATGAGATGCTATTCAAAGTTCAGCTCCAAACTATCCTCCTTGATTGGGTTACATATTTGGTGTATCCTACATATTTTTCTTAAGTAGTTTGTCATTATTAGAATATATTATGTCAAAATAGGAGCCTGACAATCTCTCTCTTTTTGATAATGACAAATAATAAACATCAGTTGACTTCCCTGTGTTTGTAGTCGGCTGGCTCCCCCTTTTTTGCTGACTCCTTTGCGTCATTATCAATTGACTTACCTGTGTTTATAGTTGGTTGAATCCCCCTTTCTTGCTAACTCCTTTGCCGTCATCATTAGTTGACTTCCTAATATTTATAGTGTGCTAGCTCCCCCTTACTTAGAGACCTATCTGATGTTTGACTTCTCCCCTATTTGACATAATAAAAAAGAACAAAGCATGCAAAAATATACAAATATAGCAAGCAAACAGACTGCATATACCATACAACCAGTCAATATTTATGCAAAAAATAGGGAATAGGGAGGTATGCAGAGTGTATGTCAGAACAAGTTAAAAAATATCAGGTACAGACTAAAAGTAGGAAAGGGACAAAACCCCTTTTGAATGGGTAGTCACGAAATTAACGTTTAGCTAGAAAATAGGTAATAGTATTGTGCATATTTTGACAGAAGCATTTATAAGACTTTTCAACATGTTTGTAGAAACTGGAGTAAGAATTCTAGATTGATATGACAAGCTCATTGTTGGAAGACTTGGCATCAAATTTGATAGAGTCCACTCTAGCAAATAGCCTGTTAAAGATCTTGAAACCCTCCTACTTCAATCTATTAATTGTTAAGCTCACTTTGCCCATATTAGTACTGATTTTCTTACTCTGCTGCATTCACCTACTAGACGACTCCTGGAGAATCAACAATATTTCTTCTATCAACTTGTGTCGGTCCTTGAATTTCTCCATTTCCTTCAACACATGAAGCATAATTTTAGAAATATTTTTTCTTACCTTGGGTAGACTAGTCCTTACTTTGGCAGATTTTTTTTGCACCGCATTCAGTATCAAGCAGGACATATTCCATGCTGGAAAGAGTTTTAGAATGATATGTGGTATAGCATTCGACCACAAGATACTCAGAGAGACCAGTGGAGTAGTAGAGAAGGATTCTATCCATCAACAGTCCATAGGGTAAGCTAGCAGAGGTATGGGCATCTGTATCACTTTTCAACATATACTCACAAAGTCATACAACCCAATAAATTTTTTATTTTTTGACCATGTAATACACTGCAAACACATTTTGACAAGTCGCATTACGGAGAGAACCTTTTCTTGGGATTAAGGTAGTGGCGATAATGTAAGACAAAATTTTGTACTTAAAGCAAAGTGACAGCAGACAAAAATTTGATAAACTAACTTTCGGATCAAAAATAACCTTCTTAGCTTCATCAAAGTGAACCTCGAAGTTATCAGTACATGTACCATTCATAAAGGGAATAACCTCAGAGAACACAGTGTCAACTTTTTTCAAACAAAAAGTCATTAAGAACGATTCTTGTTCTTAGCACAAAGGTTTACAACTCACCATTGTCTTGGAAAAGGCAAAGATTTGCATAGAACATGTGTACAAGATTCTCATAAACTTTCATACCATAAAGACGAAGTATCAGAGATAAGTTTTGGAATTTGAAAAAAGAACTTACATTGTAGTGAGAATCCTTTAATTGAGAGAGATTCACAATTCTTCTAGGCATAACTAAATAATTTTTGAAGGCAATAAATTCTTTTGCATTGCGAAACAGTCCAAAATTTATACATGTCCTCCAATGAAACAGAGTAAAGGAGAGAGATAGATTTTCTTGAAGGCCGAATTGGAGCTAGAGGCTGAATATTTTTTATTGATAGCCGATTGCAAGGAATGAAATGAGGCTTCCTTAGAGGACCAAATATAAGAAATGGATCATGATTATTTGAATGAAAATTCAAAGAAAGTTTTGTAAGATTTGCCATATATCTTGTTTGGGTCATGAAGGAATGAGAGAAGAGGAGTTTGAAGAGAGTATAAAAAGAGGAGATGAAATGTGAAATATTGGGAAGGTGAAAAGAGGTGAAGTGAATGAAGGTGACTTATGAAGTTAAAGGGTTGTAGTCATCTGGGAAAGTGAAAGGGTAAAGTAAAAGTAAGGGGAAAGAGAAAAATGAGGTTGACAAAGAATAAAAAATATGGATAAAAGGTAATGATAATGAGTCAGAGGAGTAAAAATTACAGACAATATTTTGTAAAAGATTTTTGCCAAAATAAAGGATAGTACAATCATATGTCATTAGTACATATAATACCAATATTTTTTCTTAAAAAATAAAATCATTATTCTAATAAGGGTTTAGTAAAAATATCAACAAGATGATTTTTAGAGTCAACAAATTATAAAGAAAAGTCTTCATTTTCTACATGATCCCAAATAAAATGATGCTTAATGTCTATATGCTTCGCTCTAGAATGATGCGTTGTATATTTTGACAGTCTAATTGCACTAGTATTAATACACATGATAGGTACATATTCAAAAGATAAATTAAAGTCAAGTAATTGTTGCATAATCTATAGAATTTGAGTGCCACAATTTTCAATGGCTAGGTATTCAGCTTTAGTACTTGGTAGCACAATTGGAGTTTGTTTCTTACTATGTGATGAGATTCAGGCATCACCAAGAATCTAATAGGTTTCAGTAGTATTCTTTCTATCATTTTTCAACTATAAAATCAACATCTGGATAGACAACTAAATCAAAGTTAAAAGAATGAGGGTACCACAATCCAATATCTCGAGTCCCGATAAGATAGCAACTAATTCTTTTGATGGAAGTCAGATAGGAATCCTTAAAAGTCAACTAAAATCTTGCACGTTTATAAACACTAAACATAATGTATAGTTGGCTTGTAGTCAAGTATAGTAGTGATCCACTCTTCCCTCGTATGTCTTTTCATCGACATCTTTCCTGGATATGTATATCTTGAGATTTGTTGAGGGAATCATTGAAGTTCCAAACACTTTTCCTATTTCCATTTCAAATTTTTTGATAAGCTCGTTTGTATATTTGGCTTGATTGATAAGGTACCTTTGAAAGTTTTCTTGATTTGTAATTCCAAGAAGAATGTGACTTTTCCCATGAGATTTATTTCAAATTCTTCCTTCATAAGATTTGCAAAATTCTCGCACAAAGACGTGTTAGGACTACCTATAATGATGTCATTAACATAAATTTGTACAATAAGTAAACTGAAGTCTAATTTTTGAGTAAAGAGAATAGTATCTATTTAACCTCTTTGAAAATTATTGTTTAACAGAAAAGTACTCAACCTATCATACCGATCCTTTGGACCTTGTTTCAGATCATAAATTGTTTTTGAGAGTTTAAAAACCTGATTAGGATAAGAAGATTTTTCAAAACCAGGAGGTTGTTTGATGAAGAACTCTTCATGAATAATATCATTTATAAAATCACTCTTAACATCTATTTGATATAACTTAAATCATTTCAATGCAGCAAATACCAACAAAAGTTTTATCGTAGTCAATACCTTCCTACTGGGAATAGCCTTGAACTACTAACCTAGGCTTATTTGGATGACATTACCTTCTTTGTTCAATTTATTTCTATAGATCCATCTGGTTATGACAATTAAGCAATTATTAGGTGTAACGGCTCGATTTTCTGAACTAAAATGCTACACAGTGCTCATAACCCCGAAGGAACACAAGCTAACCCATGAATGATATCTGTATCTGTAACTGCATAATATACACATAAAATGCTGAAACATAAACAAAGAGGGCGTAAGGTTCAATCTTGAATAATAAAAATATCTGAAATAAGGTGGTATCACAGTACCAAAATAAAACTAAAAATACTAAAGTCTAAATCTAAAAACTCTATAATCGTCAAAAAGCCTCCAAACTGTCTAAATAAGGAGTTGAAGGAACATGTCTCCAACTAACTCCCTAAACTGAAAATAAACTGAAATACTGGAATAATAAATGTAACGATCATTTCCTCGAAAGATGAGGACTCACTGCTTACTGAACTGCTACTGCTAATCTGGGATCTGCACCTCAAAACCTATGGTGTAACATAAAAAGAAAGCACCATATCGTAAATGCATCAGTACAACTAAAGTACTGAGTATACGTGGGGGTAGGCTAAATGCATGGGGTTTATATGCATGAACATGCTGACTAATATGAATGTGAGAATACATATATATATATAAATACATACATACATACATACATACATACATACATACGTAACTGCAACTAAACTTGTGGAGATACTGACTACTTGAGTTTAAACTCGGACAACATGAGTTTCATGATACTAAGATACTGAATGACTGATAACATAGATGACTGTATCTAACAGTCCTAATTCTGGGGAAAACTATATGAGTTCTAAACTGTATCTTAACATCTAAGTCTGAGATCAGTCCTAGCTAAAGAGTGATCTCTGAAACTGATAATGAGAATACTCGACTGAATCTGAGATTGAGATCAAGCCTGTCTACCGGCTGACCTTTGGATCTAATAATAAGCATTTGAATATGGGACCAAGCCAATCTGATGGGATAGTCCAGGAATCAATAGAACTATCTAAGTTCCGTACTGAGATCGATGACTGCATCTGACAGTCCTAATTCCTGATTTCTACTCTGAAGATTGATACTGAAACTGTAACTATAATTATGATTGTGGGAGGTAGTAACCTAAATGACATATCCTGATACTGTACTGGTGGGGTCCAATCTTTGCCCTGATTGGAAGGGTGTCAATACTGTGCCATGGGTAGAAACTTTTACTATGGTCAAGCCTCTCTGACGGGTGACCCTGAACAGGAAATAAAGCCTAAGGCAATATAATAGTCAAGTATATCCTTAATCTGATGGGTGACTCCTGTATTGTGCTGGCTACGTAGTTTTGGAGTAAAGGGATTTCTGCTAACAACTCTGCCTTTATAATGGGAAAAACCGCCATCCCTGCACTCGCTCGGTTCCAGTCCCTACTCCCAACTGAAAGACTATAAAAAGATTAACTGTGCTAAACTGACTAACTGAACTGAACTGATTTATAAACTTATTAACTAAGCTGATAATATTTTTTTAGCTTAAATAAGTTGAATTCACTGACTTTAGATGACTAACGAAAAAGCTACTTGAGATCTGAGGTCCGACTGAGAGTACTGAAACTACTGGGACTTCTGAACTACTGAGATTTTTGAGTTTTTCTGAGTCACGTGACTAACTTAAATCTATGAAGCATAGCTTGACTGAGGATGTCTTGAAACATGACACTAGCTCTAGGCACACAACTATAGTTTTTGGGTACAAGTACCCCCAGGACTCGATCGAAGAAAACTGACACACATGACTAACTTGATCATAAGAGTAGAGTCCACAATTCACAATATCACAAGTAAGGATTTCATAATAAGAATGATTCTCAACAAACTATCACATGATTGGGAATGCATACAACATGTATATACTTGCATGACTTCAATAACATGGTCATTCCATATCACAACAATATCATAAGCATCTCATACAACATCTTCAATTCAAGACAATAACACGGGGATCACGTTGAACATAAACTTAGAACATGGAATAGTTATTTAGGACTTATTATGTCATAAAAGCATGATTTCTATTCCTTTAGGTATTTTCACATACACCTTACATGCACATCTTAGGCATAGGTGGATTCATCAAGATTACAAATATTCAACCAACAATTTCACATATTTATACATTAAATACCACCATGTCCTCACACAAAACATACAAAGATCCCATCTTAGGCATCATCAAACTCCAACCATGTGAACATCAACCACCAACAACATAAACATCATAATACATAATTTATAAGATGGTTCTTGAGCTTCATAGATGAAAGGAGTCCATGATTCAACTCACGCATACCTTAGAAGGAAGATTCTTTATAATTGACGGAGGAATTTCTCTTTTAGTGCTATTGTATGATGAACTTAAGATGTTATTAGGGTTGTAATATAAGTATGAGCTATATATTTCATAGGGTTAAGTTTAGGGACATGTAAGGTGTGTTAAAAGACTAAATTACCCTCAAAATAACTCAAAATAGAGTGTTTTTGACACTTGGAACTGACTTAGGCGGTGCCCAAGTAATCGCACAAGCCAGGTTTGGCGGCGCCTAACCAATCACCTAAGTTTGGTTGGGCAGCACCTAACCAATCACATACCTTTACTATCTCTCACGAAAATGGGCATAACTTTTTGCTCGGGTATTGGATTAAGGCAAAATTAGTATCGTTGAAAAGCTAATTCAATTCTCTATAATTTGGTGAGTAGAAATATACAGAAATACCACATTAACATCGAGTTATTCTTATTCAAATAAGATCCTTATGAAATCAAACACTAAAACTTGATGGATTTAAAAACTCTTAGCTTGTATTACCTTAAGTGACTCGTATGAACATGCTTAATGCATCATAAGCTATCTTATCGATAGGATACTCATTGTAAGTCATGTATTCAAGTATGAATCACAGGATAGGAGATTTCATATTTAGGAAAAATGGTTCTTCACCTAGCTTAGAAACATGTGGGGTATTACATTAGGCCTTTCTACTAAATTCTAGACTTGATTACATTCAAAATGATCTAGTTCTTCCTTCGTGTCCTTAACCCAAGATTTGTATTTGAGGGACTCATAAACCTTTTTAGGTTCAATTTGAGACACAATAGCTACTGATGCTTGTTTTATTAGAGATGCTCTTGTCTGCATTTGATCATTTGGATTTCTAATTATAAATCATTTGGAAAACTCGTACTATGTCTCCATTCCCTTATTTTTTTTTTTATATTTAGTAATAAGAGTTGACTCTAGTTGAGCCATAGTCTACTCAATGGTTATTGGATCAGGCGTTATGTCTAGCTTAGCTTTTTATTGAGAATCATTTACCTGTTATTCATCAAAACTCAAGCTCACACAAGTGGGGTTAGATTCATCAAATACAATGTGCATAGATTCTTCGACACAAAGATTCCATTTAATATAGGCTTTATGACATGACCCAAACTAGGGTCTTATCGTAATGGGCATCTCAAGTCTAATCAGGACCAGAGACCACCCCCAATACCCAGCCCAACCAACCAACATATACCTTGAGTTTGATCAATTCCAAGCATATAAAAAAAGCATTATGCATCATTCGAGACTTTGGAATAGGTTCATAACCATGACCAATCCAAGCAAGTCTAACCATCCAATACCAACCAACAGTCATAACCAAACCGATATAATAACCAAGTTCACGTCCATAACATAATATAATAGGATATAACAATCATAAATATAGTCAAACGGTAACAGTACCAATACCAGTACTAATGTCAAGACTGACAATAATACCGACACCGTCTATACTAATCCATAGTAGTTCTACAAAGCCTCTAACTGAAAGTAAAACAATATCTGGTTGGGACATGCCCCCAACCATAGATGACCAATGTCCATGAAATAACTAAAATATGTAATGACATCCATGATATGAAATAGAGCCTTTTGGAGTATGAAAACTTACAACTTCAATCCAATATGATTGATCCCGAATGCGATTAATGAGCAGTAGGAGTAGAATGCCCGGTTCCTGCATCACATGTGGATACAACACTCGAAGATGGGTTAGCAAGTGAATGCTAGCATACACTCTGGATAAGTATAAAATAATGCCAACCTTTAAAATTAGGTAAACAACCATATGCATACACATCCATAAATATATATATACATTTAATTTATATCAGAAAAGGGAATCGGGTTTAGCATGCTTTTAAAACCATTAACCTGGGTATGTGTAGCTTAACTGTCCTAGAACCATCCACAGGCTATATGGGTCTAATGTTACCCCTTGAATGGCCCCGATGCGTGTAGCCGCATGAACCAGAGATACCATGGGAGTAAGGGATTCCCAAGTACCCTTCACTCTTCATGATACATATATACAAGTGTAACTTAGGGGATTCCCATGTACCCTATAAGTTTAGTCTCTGTTTGTCATGACCAATCCTCTTGTCGGCAAACAAGAGTTTTCAGTGTCCGTCTATTGGACTCACACCTTCATAGTTATCTATCACACCCCGCCATTATTGCCCAATTAAAATCATTATCACATAACCAAACCACCATTCTATTTATTATTAATCGATTCTATAAGCAATAGTATCGTCATACCGACTATAGCTTGCAAGCAATATCCTTAGCCAACTTTTTAAGAAGAAAGGAATTCTCATGTACCCATAGATTATATTATTTAGTTTTTTGGGGGATTCCCATGTACCCCACAAGATGTTCATTATTATGTTTACTTGAGGGATTCCTTTGTACCCCACAAGGATGTTCAATTAAACCATAATCATGACCACTAAGATCTTACCATTTAATCATTCTAAATTATTTAAATCATTTATACCATTTAGGGTTCCATTACCAAGTTGTACCATGCAATAGTTCCATTAAAAGTCCAACAATATAGTAAAAACATTCTCATAGGCATTTTATCAAACATGTTATGGGAATAATATTTTCAAAGCCAAAATCAAGTACCAATTAACCATTTCCATTCAACCAAATGTTCAAACCATCATTATAATATGAAAGTCATAAGTAAGAGACATGGGAAAACCATAACCAACCATTATAACCAAAACCCCCAACATATATTTGAAAACCCAAAACCATACAACAATTATGCCATGAAAACAATTCATAAAACATGCCTTTAATTGGAACTAACAATGAGGGAGGTGTAGCATGCCTTAGATTACAAAGATGACGGAGAGAAATCACCCTTGTAATTAGTAAATTGATCCTATTGATGAAACCCTAGCTTGCCTTGACCCAAGAGCCTTTGAGAGAATTTTGGAGAGTTTCTATGTGTTTAAGATTAGAATATTAGGGTAAATAATGTCCCAAGAGTGATATAATTCATGGGGCCTTAAGAGGTTAAGAGGGGAAATGTTCAGATTAGTCCCAAGTTAAACTTCATAAAATTGTTGTAGGATGGTACGACCACCCCCTAATCGTACTCTTGGGTACTATCTCGTACCTTAGCACCCCCCTCCCCCCCCCCCCCCCCCCCCCCCCGGACTCCAACACTGTCCAACATACGACCACCCAAGCCAAATCGTACCCAACCATACGATTAGTACCATGAACCGTACCTTAGGCAGAATAGAATCCTCTAGGTTAAACATAAGTCAACATACGATTGGCAACATACAACTCGTACCCTAAGGTACGACTAGTATAACCCAGCCGTACCCCGTTTTATCATCAATTTTTATATGTTCTATGTCTTCAGTTTGAAAAACTAATTCATTGCTTCATTTAGCTTCTAGCAGAAATTTTGTACTAAGTGTCCTGACATTGCTCTTAGGCTGCACGGTTTTTGATCTGTCCGAAGAGTGTTAAGTGTTTCGGCATCATAGTTGATATAAATCACCTTCAACATTCATTAGATTTATCAAATTGTTAAATTGTTTCCTTCCATTTTAACTTCGTATCCTTAACTCTCAAGGCAAGATCATCGAAACTTGCATCTGTATTTTCCAGAGTTTTGAATTTTGCTGCATTAGGAAAGAATACAATGTGGTGTATCTAAACAGATTTTATATTTTCTTCCACCTGATACTTTTTTTCGGTATCGATAGAGTTTTGTACTTAATAATGTTATCATAAACTGCATCATCTAAGAGTACTCTCTTTTTCCCTTTCTGGCTGCAATTTTATATTTCCATTTTACGGATAGCTCTTCCAGCTCGTGGAGTTGATTGCCCATGAAAACATTGTATGGCACATAACTGACCTTCAAATACATTAATGGATATACAGAATCCAAGAGTATTTATATGAATAACATCAGCAAAATATACCAAGTGTATCACCAAAATTGGTTCCAAGTTTCTTCTTGAATAGACTGGGTAATGTCAGTAATACCAATTATTTCAACTAGCTGTTTTTCATCTGTGGAATTTCCTACACTTTATCACCATCAGATTGCATTAACGGAGGATGTTCCTTGATAACTCAGCAATTACAAATACTACAGGATTTGAGGTGTTCATACGGCTAAGAAGAAAAATTAAAAGCTCAGATCAGATTTTTCCTGTCTAATGCCATCTACCATTCACAGTCGATGACCAACAAAAATCCACTACCTAAGATAAATCTGTCATTTGCTACGCCAGATTAGGATTATTGGTTCACATGTGACTTTTATAAGCATTTCTTACATAACCAGCAAACCTTGTGTCAATGACCGGACACATCAACGAAGAAAATTAAATTTTGGACCTTAGTAATTCTCTTAAAAACCTTTTCTCTTTTTCAGAGCTCTAGTTGACAGGATAATAAACCTTTTTGAACTCTAGTTAACAGAATAATAGTTAACATTTTATTGTTTCATTGGCTTTTGCTACTAAAACTCAAAGACAACAAACCAGAAACCTATCGTCTGAAAGTTTTGTTCACCATTTAATTATACAATGAAAATAGTATTAAAATCTGTTAATTACCAAAAAACTTCTCCATCATTGAACAAAAATTCCATAAACTGTAAGCAACTACTAAACATAGATTAAATTAACAATAAAAACTCACTAAGACTTCTAACGTCAGACTAAACAATAATTATGGTTTCATGAATTTGTTTTTTTTTGTTTTCTGCTTTACTGTCAATGTATGAATTGCATAGAAAGCCATTTGGGAGTTCAAATAATTAGCAATATAGTGTCTATGCTCTAAAGCAAATTAAAAAGCACCAGATTTGACCTTAGTTCTATTTCAAGAAAACCATCAGTATACAAAATAAATTGGAACAAGTACAAAAGAACATGATGTCCTGACATGCCTTCAAGTCCATTAGGTGCCATGGTCTCCTTCGAGGCAAAGTGAAAAGTCGACCACCAATGATCTTGCCTAAGGTCCTTCCAAATCCTATTAAGGGCCTGACTAGTAACAAGCATGTAAAGAGTATGAACCAGAAATAACCAAACACTCAATGACAGTGGCAAAGTCAGAGCCAGAGTTTTTGTTAAGGGTGTTCATATTTTTTTTATTTTTTTTTAATGCAAGGGCACAAGAACTATTTAAAAACAAACCATATTGTTGCACCTGCCAAGGTTCAAGCTCGGATTGTTGGTGCAGAATTGCACACCCTGGACCACTAGGTTGTGCTTCTCTAGCTTGTCAAGGATGTTCATCTAACCACCCATGGTGGATGTAACTCCGCCCCTGCTCAATGATCATACATATGATAATGCTAATAAAGTGAAAAATAAAACAAGCAAGCATGTACAGTCAGACCTTTCTTCATAGATCTCGTTAAAATCTTTAAAGAATTGTAGCCCAATACTGATCTGATAAAGTTGAAACTTGTCTCCCTCTACCACTGTATCCAGAAACTGTTGGCAACTAATCTGATAAAGTTGAAACTCAATCGGGAGATGTTTCTACTTTATATTCATACTAATGTAATTTCCATTAGTGATGAACAAATCTTCTTATTTGTTGACTTATTCAACTCTGGAATCAAACTTATTATTATTATGGGTATATATCTCCGTTTCTACATACCCTTTAAATAAGCTGATATAGTGATATTATAAAAAATTATTGAACTAAAGTGTAAGTGCACCCAACTTATGACTGAAGTTTTAGACACACCTGTCTTTATGTGGATATTACCCTCTCCTCCTTGTGTCCCTCCCCCCCCCCCCCCCCCCCCCCCCTCTTTCTTTGCTCCTTGTGTGTTAAGGTAGACCTAGACAAGCTTTTTTTAACTAATATGAAAGCTGTCTTCATCCTTATCTTAAAACTCAGCCAAACACTACAATATTTTTGTCTTTTGGCCACACTAAATCTAGACCACACTTGTAAAGTGTGACCTATACTATTTAAGATCACACTTCTAAAGCGTAGTCTAAACTTTTAGCTTTTGGTCACGTTAATTTTTACAACGCTTAGAAAGCGTGGTCTTTAATGGTATAGGCCACACTTTATAAGCGTTGTCAAATCTTGACAGAATTGGCAACTCTTATTTACACATATGACTACACTTTTAAGTGTGGCATTATTATAATTCTAAAGACAACATTTTAAAAATATAGCCTAAATTTTCATTACAAATTTTTCACTCTCCCTCCAAAATATTTTACTCTCCCTCCAATTAATTATAATCCAAAAATAAATGAGTATAGAAAATATATAATAAAATATATTGATCTCTTTTTCCAAATATCTCACAGATCTCAGAGCTCACAAAACCCTCAGCTCTTTGCCCAAATTTCTCCTCAAATCCATCGAATCCATGGAATATTTATTTCCAAACTCGTCAAATTTCGTCTAACTTCAGCTCAACTCTATTAGCATATCAACCAATAATATAGTGAAGGTAGGAGTTTTAGTTGGTTAATTATAATGCATTTTAATGGAAGATAGATTTGAGTTTTAGTAATTCTTGTTCTGCTGGAGCTATGTTGCTCTGATCTTCAAAAATGTGTAATTTTTGGAAGATCTAACAGACTCCGGGGGCATTTTTGAGGATCTGACCAATGGCGCTAAAGTTTGGACTACATGATAGTTAATTGGATTGGTTGATTCAGTATAAATATGAATTACTTCTATTCTATCTATTTTGTGATAATGTACAATTTTTTTTTGTTGTCTTTTTGTCGTCCATTGTAGATGGATTTGTAAGGATAAAAGTTAATGCAGCAATTGATGCAGATACTTCTTATGAGCTTTTCTGTGGTAGTATTCCTCACAGGCTATGTGTTAGGCTTGTTCCAAACTATGTTGTAAACGTACGCTGGTGGTGTTGTCTCTATGGCCCTTGTAACCATACCTAACTAGCCTGTGTTAAATCACAATCCTTTCAATTGGTTGTACCCAAGTTTGGCTAAAAAGCATCCCAAACCAGTGTCTTCTCACTCTAGTTACAAGAAGAACACTAAGAAGTAGGTCATTTGCTAATGTTAAACTTGGTCCATCTGCAGAAAGTTATAATGATGTATCAATTAAATATAGCTGGTGGTTTTTCGATATGAGCTGAATGTTTTCTAAATCTGTTACCACCACGAATGGTCCCTCTTCACTGTAATAATTTGTAATATTTAATATTCTGTATTGATCCCTATTTGTTAACCATTAATGGTGTTCTGTATCATGTTTTGTGGGGACATCTATTTTGAAGAATTGTAGTACCGTCGACGTAGTTTACTTTCTTACGCTGTTGAAATCTATGTAAACCAATTTGAACGTATAAGGAGTTTAACTAAACAGTGACCTAGCAGATAGTATAAGAAGTTTAAATCTGTCAACTGCAACAGGCTATCAGCCTTAAATAGTTGAGCGTGAAGCTTCCCTGGAACATAGTGATTCTGTCACGGCCAGAACCTTGGATATCAGATCATGATAGAGCTGCACAGTAAAATTTTGAATTGCCTTCCTCAATAGACATTTGTGTTGTGTTGAATAGTTCATTCATTGGTTTATTTACTCAAATTTGTTTCTGATATAGGAACCAGAACATTAACACAAACTGTACAGTGACTATGCATTTTTATTTTAGAATTATTTTTCTAAAAGAGATGGTGCTTAAACTAATGACCGATCCCAACTAGCTTGTCGGTTTGGACTAATGGATAGCTAATTCGATCAGTGGATTTAGTATAAATATAACTTACTTCTATTCTACCTGTTTTGTGATAATGTACAACTTTTTCATTTGTTTTTTGTCATCTATTTTAGATGGATTGGTAAGGACATAAGCTAGTGGGGCAATTGATGCAGATACTTCTTATGGGCTTTGTTATGGTAGCATTCCTCATAGTCTATGTGTTTGACTCAATACAAACTATGCTGTTAAGATATGCTGGTGGTGTTGTCTTTACGGCTCTTGTCACTATAGCCAACTAGCCTATCCTTAATCACAATCCTCTCATAGACCCAAGTTTGACTTAAAAGCATCCCAAACCAGAGTCTGCTAACTCCGATTCCAAGAAGAAGAGCACTAAGAAGTAGGTTATTTGACTAACATTTCACTTGGTCCTTCTATAGAAAGTTATTATGATGTATAAGTCAAATTGGTGCTTTTTTGGTATGAGTTGAACATTTTTTGTTCTTGGTGAATTTAGTCAATGCTATAATAAAGATTTAGTTCTGATATTGTTGTGCCATATCTTTTTTATTCCCGATCTTAGTACGTTAACTGCCTTTTTACTCGTATGTCCTATGAAATTAACCAGTTTCTGTCCAAACGCCACTTGTGTTTGAAAGAAAGGCTAAGTTGCTCGGACTCTTCACATGTTTATGGGTGATTGTTGGATCCTTCAAAAATAGTGTATTTTTGAAGGATGCATCACCGGTGCAACAATATTTTTGGAGAGTCCTAGAAACTTAAAAGAATGGAGCTCAAGTATTACTTTTCATGTTCTGGTTGACAGCCTCTATGACAGAGATCAAATAAATGAAGAACCAAAAGAACAAAGAAATGACACAATATTTGCTATCATTGCTGATTGTAGACATCTAGTAAGTCCTTATTTGGTTCTGAAGCTATTGACCATTATGTCTTTTTTAAGCATCATGATTGGACATACAATTGGTGTTGTTTAGTTTTCACTAAGTTCCTTAATTTATCAAACTAATTTTTCTTGTGCATTAGTTATTTCTTCTGTATGGGATGATCTTTCCTTGAAACGAGGGTCTATGGAAAAAAACTCTCTACTTTTGTAAGTGTAAGGTCTTTGTACTCTCTACCCTTCCTAGATGACACTTTGTGGGGGAGTTTTGATATATTCATAAGTCTAATCTGTTTATTAACAAATTTTAGACTATAGATTTGAATTACATAATTTCTATTGATTATAATTCGCAAGATGGCGAGGCAGCAGACTAATTTCACGGCGCTACAGTTTTAACTCTAAAGACAGATAAAAATACAGATCGTTGAGCAGTAGAGACACATTCTGTAAATGCTGGAGAAGTCTTTGGAAAGAGAGTTATATCTTGAGAAGAAGCTTAATGAATCTTGAAAAGTTGAAAAAGAATTATAAATCTGGTTGTAGCAAGAAGCTCTCCTGCATGGAGAAAGAAATTGAAGATTCTTAGCAAAGGTTGTTTGAGGGAGAGAATGCTAATGAGGTCTTCTCAAGAATTTCAAAAGAACTACTGGGGTCGACTACAGATAGCACATTTAATCCGAATGGTACTGTTCAAAGAGAGAGAGAGCCACTTATAATCTAAACATCAACAGCTGAAGGAACATTTAAAACAAAAAGACAACTTACTAGGGAAATCTGAAAAAACTTATAATGACCTTGTGTATAATGTTAAATCTCTTAAAAAATTATTAGAGGACTCTGAGTTCTAGCTGTCCAATTATATTGTATCTTCGAAGAAAAGTATAAGGGACTCTAAGCATCGACTTTAGCATGCAGTTGGATCTGCCAAAGCTAGTCAAGAGAAGTAGATCATGTTGAATTCTACAACCAAATAAATGGAAGACTTGATTGAAGATCTCAAATTAAAAGTTTCAAAAGCAGAAAGTTTAATGAAGAGTGCTGCATATAAGTGAATTATCTTGTCAGAATCTAATGCAGATCTCAGTGAAGAATTAACTTTTGCAAGGAGTAGGTTGGAATGTTTGGAAGCATCATTACACAAAGCAGAAGAAATGAAGAAGGTTACTGTCGGAGATATTAACTTTCGAAGAAAATTGATAATTGATCTAATTATGCAATTGGTATTCGAAAGAGAGAGACTTGAAAAGCAGGTTTGTCACTTCCTACTGACTCGCATTCCTATTATGAATGGAATTATCTTGATAATATTTAGGACTTTCTTTTTCCTCCATTATATGTAGTTATTTTGAGTTTTTTTTATATAATTGACATTATTAATAGGCTTAAACGCTGATTGAGGACTGTACCTAATTTTATACTAGTTAAACAACCTAGTTATGTCTAACAAAGATACGCCATTTGGATAACATCAACATTTTTTGTCAAAATATAATTTATTCAAACTTTGGTGAGAGCTTAACAACTGCATATATTTAATGACTTCTAAAATGCAGTTGTTGTGTGTGCGGAAGTTTGTCTTATAATTGATGTGTTGTCTTTTTCCTTTTTACTTATTTTGACAACAATATCTGTTCATTTGGTCGAGTTTGACATGTTCTCACTCTTGATTTGGCTAACTTTTCAGAGTTTGTGACCATATAGCTTACACTATAATCATTAAAAGTATTTACTTTTAAAATATATGGATAGACCTACACACACTCTCCATGCAAACACTTATTATTGTTTGACCAAGATGTGTTTTAAACTTTTTGTATTCTCAAGTTTTCAATGGTTTCTACAGGTTCACAAATTCAAGTTCTATCTTTGCTATTATATTAGCACTCCCACCATTTTCAGTGGGTCCTTTCACTCAGTTAAAAACAATCAAGGTCAAGGAAAAGCCATGAAAATAGGCTAAAGTAGAGAAAGAATGTGTCAAGGGATGATTTGTTTCTAGATAGTTCAATGACAAAATGGTTACAGTAGTTGAGCATAATCTGTTACTGGAAAAATGGTCATCTCACTATTGGAAGGATTTATTTACTTGCTGGAGGTATATGGAAAATAATCTCCCTACCTCCACGCTGTTGGCGTAAGGCCTGCATAGACTTCTTGCTCCTTAGTGGATAAATGTATACCTTGAAAGATAAAATAGTAAAGGCGCACATAGCTAGGTCAGTCATCAACTTTTAAAAACTTGTTAGTACTTAGTAGCTTAGATGAGTTGGAAGAAACTCCGCTGAGTACTTTTTCATTTCTTTTGATAAACTGCAATTAGTTTTTTTTTATTTTCATGATTAAATTTAAAGTGGACAAGGAAATGTGATATATGTAAATGACGTGGATAGCTTGATAGATTTTATAGCTCCATTTATCTTGGTTTAGATATAAGTAGTATCTGGTCAAGTGAAAGCTACTTTGGTTTTTCTATATCTCTAAGTAACCACTTGGATGCTTATTAAAGAACAACAGATAGATATTGAAAGTTGTACCTTCTCATCTTACAAGGATATATATTTGTTTTAGGCGTTTAAATCCTAATCTATACATAAAAATTAGCGGACATCATTTAATAAACAACCTTATAACCTTAACGGACACTGGTTAACCTTAAAACCTTATATTAGGAAACAACCTAATAATTATGTAGTTGGCTACTGACAATGACATCTATTTATGGTTATTACTTAGGTGATGGTGTTGTTACCAAAGGACAGGCTATGGAATTCGTAGTATTTGTGTGGATGGTAATGATGCTCTTGCTGTGTTCACCATTGTCCAAAAGGCACGAAAAATAGCTGTTAATGAATATAAAACTATTCTAGTTGAGGTAAACTACACTCTTTTTGAGATTGAGGCTTATGCTAGTTGTGGAAGTGTCGTTAACTACTTCTTTTATGTTCAAAAGGCTCTCAGGAAGTAGGTAAATTCTGCTCACAGAAGAGCTTTTCAAGTTCATTGTTGCATGTATAGCTTTCTAGTGAAAAATTCAAAGTATTTTAGACACATATCATCGGTATATGCTACTAGAAAAAGTAGACAACTTGTTGTGCTAGGAACAGAGACAAACTTAAATAAACTCTCAAAAACACCTTCTCTCATTTTTTAAATTAAACACCTGATCTCAACTTAAACTCTTAAATAAACTCTTGAAATTAAATATATGTGGCCTGCAATTGGGTCCAATTAAGTTCTAATCATGTGGCGTTTGGACCACAATCCAACAGATGATTTTTTTTTACATGATAGTGGTTTTTTTTCTTGCAGTCAAGACTCTAGGCAAAGCAGAGTGCTGGTGTGGATAACAGACATCAATATAAAGGTCAGTGGACTCGAGTTACTCTATTTCTATACTAGGCATTAAAGGTTAGCATATTTTTATATTAGAGTTCCCACATGTTAGGCATTGGTGAGATGAGACTTCTAAATGCAGTAATTCTATTTGTGGCAGTATGTTAAAGTTACGTTCATAACAAAAATGAAACAATAAATTGGGATATGGATCAGTTTATCTTAGGTCTATCAAAAACAACCTCGCTACCTTTGAGGGTTGGGGTAAGGTCTGCGTTCACTCTGACCTCCCCATATCCTAGTTTATGGGAGTTCACTTGGTATTTTTTTCAGGTCACATTTTCTATTCAAATATAGTAATTTTTCTTTTCTGGTTCATTTTCATATTCTTTACTTAATTATAGTTATTTTCTTAAGAAATGCAGGTAGAGGTGGTTTTTAAAGGAAACATTAGCTGATTTGTTTATGTTATATACAAAAACATAGTATGTTATTCAACTAGAGAAGATAATAGTTCAACTCACAAATCATCAAGGATATGAATAATAATGTATATTGTGATCGAGGACATTGGAAAGCCTAGATTAAGCATGGAGTCAGTCTATTTCTCGAAGGGAACATGATGAAAATTTTTGTGTACTATAATTTTTGAGTTATTTTTATCTAACATAGTGTTTTGAGACAATCTAAATAGAATAATGATGTATAATATGACTAGTGGATGTATGAGAATATAATTGTATTTTTCAATGAAAATTTGTAGTAAATATTATTCATATAAAATAGACAAGAATGCTATGTTTAAACGTGTGGTCATTGGGAGCAGGGATATATATTATGCAACTTATTTAGATGTGTATGTGCAAATTAGGAAAGGCAACACTTTGTAAATGTTGCTTTAGAGAAGGTATTAATGGCTACACTTCAAAAGTGTGGCTTTAAGAAAGTAAAGACCACGCTTTTTAAGTGTTGTTATAGAGATGCTACAAAAGGCTACGCTTCTGAAACATGCCCAATAGTAAAAAAAAGGCAACATTTTTAAGTGTTGCTGTAGAGGTGCTACAAAAGGTTACACTTGAGAAGTGTGCCCAATACCAAAACAAAGGAAACACTTGTATCTTTATCAAATAAAAGTGTTGCCAATGACAAGATACAAAGCGTGGCCTTTATACCTTAATGGCCACACTTTTTAAGTGTAGCTGATATGGCAACACTTAAAAAGCGTGTCCTTTGATCAAAGGTTACGCCTCTTTAGACCACCCCCCAAAAAGTGTTGCCTAAAGTCCAAAAGTGTAGCCTTTGATCAAAGGTCACACTTTCTGCTATTTAAGCCACACTTTACAAGAGTGGCCGTAGGCCAAAAATATTGTAGTAAAATCTGCACTAGTCAAGCTCAATTTTCAATTACAACTTCTCAACTTACCAAACCCAAAAATTTGGCAACAACCAAGAATTTTGAAAAACCCATTTTTTTGGTTCTTTAAGCTTTTTCAAGGTTCAACAATAGCAGACTCAAAATTCTTTGTCCATTTTCGAATCACAACATCAACTAAGGATCTAGAATGATATTAGCAATTGAATTTCATTAAAATTGGGGTTTAAAAACAAGAATATATGAAAAGAAATTGCATCTTCTAAACCTTTTCCTCATCTTAATATTTATGTTTGATTGAATATATTATATTTGAAACTAAAAAGAAAATAAGAAGGATGAAAATAAGACAAATTTAAGTGTTTGTGAAGAAGGATGATAATACAATTATTTTGGTGGAAAGATTGATAATGCAATGTTTGTGAAGAAGGATGAAAGCAGCCTACTGATTGTATAAGTGTATGTTGACGACATCATTTTTAGATTTGAGTTGTGCTAAGAGTTTGCAAGGCGCACTGATGAGTGGAGAATTAGAAATGATCATGATGGTGAACTCACATTCTTCTTAGGATTAAAAATCAAGCAAACTCCATCTGGTATATCCATCCTTCAAAAGAAGTACATCAACGAGTTGTTGAAAATATTCGAGATGGATCACTCAAATACAAATGGCACCCCCATTGGTACCAACACCAATCTAGATGTAGATAAACCTAGTTCTTTGGTTGTAGAAATAATATATAGTGGGATGATTGGTTCATTATTTTACCTGACTAGTCTATCTTACATTGTCTTCAATGTAGGCTTGTGAGCCATGTTCCAATCAAAACCCATGGAGTCACACTTGAAGGCTGTTAAACGCATAGTACTCAGGACCTAGTTCTGCTATCCCACAAGGGATTCATTTGATCTTGTTGGATATGCTGATGCAGATCATGTTGGCAACTGGTTGATGGAAGAAACGCCTCAGGAATGGCTCATTTTCTTGATTAATGCTTAATTTCTTGGCCAATTGAGAACCAAAATATTATGGCTCTCTATAGAAGCTGAATCTGTGGCTGCAGCTTCCTAATGTCCTCAACTACTCTAAATCAAGCAATAATTGGAGGACTTTGATGTAAAGGTGGATCAAATTCCTATCATCTGATAAAACAAAGTGACAAAAGGACCATGCATATTGATGTCAGACATTATTTTCATAGAAATAATGTGGAGAAGCAAAACATTATTATGAAATTTTACAAAATTGACTATCGGGTTGCTAATATCTTCACCAATCACCAGGGCATTAGATAGAGAAGTCCTTGTGAAAAACAAAGTTGGGCTCCTTTTTCTTAGGCAACCTAGCTTGAGTCACTAGTCTCCTTACTGGCTAGATATCGGAGTGTGGTGTTTAAATTGCCAATTCATTTAGAAAAGGAACAAAGATTAAAAATATCCCTCTACTTTCATTAATTGGTTAAAATTTACCGCGCATTATACTATGAGGCCGAATATGCCTTTTCCACTATAGGGCCAAATATGTTCTTGCCATTACCAAACTTTACATATTTACCCTTCAATTGGATAAATATCCAAATCAAATAAGGGAACCTGATTTCACTGATAATTACCCCATTATTTCTTTTAATACGACTCGATCCACCTAATAATTTTAAACGTATAAATAACACCGAAATCCCATTCCTCCCAATTATTTAGATCTATTAAAAAGAATTCAAGAGAAATTTCATGGACCAAACTAAGAATTCCAGTATTGCTTGCTCTGTTGTGCATGTACTATATTTATCATGGTTTTATTTTTATTTTGTCTATTATACTTTACTTCTACAATGTCTTCTCCAGAAATGAAGTTAAGGAAATCACGGAAGCTTCCTTCTTTGTAGGACAAGATATTTTTTTCGTTAACAAGCGCTGGTGTAGGTCTAACTTTCTTATCATGAAATTTTTTGAAGGATATTTTAACTGATTTAAATGATTAGGACAAATAGGCTTTAGTGTTATTTCGATGATTTAAAATTATTAGATGGATTGGGTCGGGTAAAAAGAAATAATTGGATAATTAGAAGTGAAACCATGATTTTTTATTTGATTTGGGGATTTCCTCCAGTTGAGGCGTAAATATGTGAAGTTTGATAATGACAAGGACATATATTTGGTCCTATAGTATAATGACAAAGGCATATTTGATCTCATGGTATAACGAGGGACAAATTTAACTTATTAATAAAAGTAGAAGAGTATTTTCGATCCTTTTTCAATTAAAAAAACAAAAGAAAGGGTGTAAGTTAGCTAACTCAATATCGTATCTTTTCAGGTACACACTTCACTACCAAAACAATGGATGATAGGCAGGATTTGCTGAATTACCCTTAGTGTCCTTCATGGAAGGAAACACCTCTAACACTCTACTCCAACCACATGTTCACATGAAAGATGTAAGAACCCATGCTTTGAATACATGCTATTTTATTTGTCAATCTATTTCTCCTCAGAACTAGCTACATATCTTTTCTTTTTGTCCCCATGACACTTGTGTGATTTCTAACTTTGAGTGCGAATTTGAAAAATTGGACCCGTTGTCTGGGTGCCTTATCACCTCATACCACCAGTCATCATTGTAGCCTATTTTACCCTCTAATCTCACCTTACTCTCTTTGCTTCTTTTCAAATCTCCATCTTCTCAAATCCTCTCTCATAAATTCTTATTTTTTGCTAGACTTCATCATGGATCCTTCATCCTCTGACCTTTAAGTCACCCCTCGAATCCTCCACTCTTATCATTGATTACTTCGATGATAAAGAGTCCTCACCTCCTCACTCTCTTGCTGTTAATAATGGTTCTACACCTATCGCCACAGTTTTGGATAGCCCTATCCTACAAAATCAAGCCTATATATCTTAAACCCAAACCCCAAAAACTATCTCTCCTACCATTACTGACCACATTCTTTTTGAACCCCAAATAAAAAATCCATTACTTTCATCCTTTATCTCTCACTCTATACCCACTATTGAGAACCTTTCTATCTGGCTGATTCATCCTCTTAAAATGTACCAGCTACCAAGTCCCATGAACCAAGACCTTTCTTGGAGCCTTACTTTCCACCACCCCTTAATTTTATGTAACCGCCTTAGGAGAAATCAACTCACCAAAAGTCACCATCACCCTCTCTACCCTAACTCATATGGAGTCACCCATATAACCCAATAATAAGAAGTTTGGAGACTCCTTATCCTTTGACTAGTCTATAAACTTTGATGGGGACAATATGCTATTTGGTGATCGATTGAAGTATCTGAAAAAGGGGATTTCTAGTAAGAAAAAAAGACACATCTAAGTCCAAAAGAATTCTACTGGTATCTTCTACAAATTTAGGTTAGCCCACCTTTTATATGACATGAAGTAAATGGAAGCAGGCCAAAAAAGATATGTCCATGGATAACAGGCATAGAAGATTAGCCAAGAATAAGGGTAAAGTTAGTAAATATTTACTATACCACTGGACAACTAGGTGCATGTTGTTGAAAGTTTGGATGAGAACCCCATTAACAATGAGTCCAATCCTACATACTTAAACCATTCTAAAGAATCTTCCCACGCTAAAGAATCAAACTTCTCTTTTTTGAGTCTGAACCCAGTGCCTATTCCTCCGATCCAGTCAAGATCTCCAAGAACTATCAAAAATACTTAGACTTAGGTCTTAAGAAGTATTATGTTTGACGGAAATCCTAGAAGGGAAAAATGATTGATACTAGCCTCTCTTCAGAACTACGCACTCATGAGCTGTTAAAGATGATCAAGTTTTGGTGCTACATCTGTTGGTAGTGCCTATACCTTTTATGTTCAAGGATGAGGTCATTGAATTTTACACTAAATTGGTTTAAGTGGATGACACCACACTTAGCACAGTGGTGAATGACACACCTATTATTTTTTATGTTGATAAGTTGAACAAAATTTTAGGAATTCCTTCATCTAGTTTTGCATCCTATGAGGTAGATACAATTACTGTGGAAAGCTTGAAGAACACGTTTGTATCAGGATCATTTGGACACTACAAACAATGGGTGCTTAAAGGTGTGATGATGTTTTTTCATGATTACTTTTTGAATTTGTTAAAAAAGTCTTGTTCCCCGATATTAGCATCAAATCTTGCTGGATGCAAAGACTTGGTTCTTATAATTATTTTCTCAATACTCAACAAAGGGTGAATCTAGTTGCCTTGATAGTCGAGCATATAAAGAGATTGATCATCCCATAAAAAGGTCCTAATGATCTAACCTATGGTTACCTATTAGTTGGGATATTTGATGCGTTCAAGGTCAGGCAAACGTTTGTTCCAGATAGAGATGATCAATGAAAAAACATTGGGAGAATGTGGATTCGGTGAACTAGGTCCCAAGCCACATAATTTCCTTTAAAGGTGAAGTTCATAGCATAGGGCATAATTTGTTGGGTGCTCACATGGAAAATTCGTAGTTGCATGCATAATTAGCTATGGAAAATCGCATAAGTAGTAACCACCTCTTGGAAATACCCTTTTTTCCCAATCCCAAGCTCTTAGGGTTTGTTCCTTTTTGATGGGATGATATGCCCTTACATTCTTGTTTTTGTTGGAATTTTGTTTGTAATGTGTATGTTTTTTTATTATGGTTATCGTACTATCTAATGCAGTTGATTATTATTATTTTGTCTTGAAATTTCTTATCTACTCTTGCGATGTCTAATATCATCAGATTTACATATGTTATTCTATGTCTTTGGGTGTTGGGGTGTGTGTTGCCCTAGTGGTCATGAGTTACTATGTATAATGCATCCCTATGTTTCTTGAGATTTGTTTGGTTGTGAGATTTGAGTAACAATAAGTGAGTTTGACTTCTTAGAGTGTTTGGTTAGTGTGTTGAACAATTATATTGAACTATTGGGTTGTGAGTTGGCAGTTAGTGTAACACCCCAAAATCGATGCTAAGATTACAACCATTCTTCAAGTAAATATAGCACTCAACTTAGTGATTGGTAGTATGGGAATTACAACAACAATAACAAATCTAGTGTATTCCTACATAGTGGAGTCTGAGAAGGGTAAAATATTTGTGGTCCATACCACTACCTCTGAAAAAGTAGAAAGGCTATTTTTGATAGACCCCCGACTTAAGACAACATATAGTAAATGAAGTCATAATAAAACATGAAGCAAGATGGAATAACAAAAATAGGAAGTAAGACACCCACAAAGTAGTACCATAACACTCTTAAACCAACAAACCAAAAGCACCTACCACACCCAAACTCTCCTAACAAGCAGCTTTAACCTATGGACTCAACCCTAAGATTACTAGCTTGGCTACAATTTTGATTTAGACATTAATTAAGACCGCAAGTAGCTCCTAGCTCATAGCTAAGTTGTAAACTTTCTTACCGATCGAATTCTCATGTAGAATCTTTCCACTGTCACCTTTAAATGAATATAAATTTTATAATATAAAGAATTCTGGAGCTTAAGACCTACCAAATAAATGATTTTTGATCCTTCTTACCGATGTATCTAACTTTGTCTTGATCCGATATTGGAGTAAAGAGTTATTTCCATTTTACTGAACGATTGTCAAGCTATCAAATTTGATGGCCCAAATCAGGATAGGGATCCTATGATTGTGGTTAGATTTTTGCATCCAACTGCACACACAAGTGTACCTTTGCATTCAAGTAATAAAGTGGCTCTTACTATTTGAATGTCGATCCCGCAGGGACTTATTGTTTAACTATTCACTTAGAACAAACCAATTCTTAATATTTATTCAAGCGATTAAACCAACAGTGTATGGAGTTCAAAGATAAAACTTAAACACTTAAACATACTAAAGAAGATAAACTTGGGGTTGAACCATCATTTATGAGGGTTCTAAGGTCAAGGTGTCTTGAACAATCATGCAAAGCTACACAATCTTGTTGGTTAAATTATTTATCTTGGTTTATGATTCATGGGCTTAATATCATGATTATGGTCTTTAAATCCACTAATTATCTATCTAAATTAGCCTCACAACTACATTATTGAGCGGAGATATAAAAACTAATTCAAACGCATTTATATTTTATCCCGTATTAGAGCCAAAAAGGGTAAACTAAGTATATTCCTATCCGAACCAAAAATCTTCTGTTACACCTAAGGTGTTTGGAGTAACAATAAAGATAAAAATGAGACCACGTGGCCCTAAATTGAGCATAAAATACTTTAAAAAGGGTTTGGACACGTTGAAAGAGGTTTAGGATGCAAAAACTGACCGGGCGTTGCAAGGGGACCATCGCAAGGGACACCATGAGGGCCACTACCTCGGTTTAATGGTTTTCCCCATATTGTGAGGGGAATGCCTCACGCTGGGCCTCACACCACGAGTCTTTCTCCTTGCATTGGGGCTTGTATCGATACCCCCTTCCCTTCATCGATGAGATATCATTTTAAATGTTGTTTAAGGAAAATTGGATGATTTCAAACTTATTAAACCATTCCCTAATCACCTCATATGTTTCTTATCTTCTAAGTATGAATAAATTCATTCACAAAAGGCATTATATACTTCTTAATACAACTAGAAGAAAAAGGTTAGGGTTCCAAGCATAGAGCTCATCTCTTTTGCATTCATCATGGGATTTTCATCAAAAAAGGCATGTTGAACACTCCTTTACTTTAAATATCATTATATTGTGTTAATTTACTTGGTAATTATGTGTTTTTATTGGTTGTTTGAAACTAGGTTTGAGGGGTTTGATTGTGAAAGCTTTATATTGGGTTTTCTCTTGATTTAATGATTTTCTATGTATGAATAACAGGTATTGAAACGTAAATGTCTTACATAAAAATGGTTGCATTGGTATTATATTTTCACAATGTTTACGCATTTTGCTTGATAAAGATTTGGACTTCAACCCCTCTCAAAACCTGTTTTTCAATAAAGATTTCACAATGTTATTCGATCTGTTAAATAATGTATGACCAAAAGTGGTAAAAGGTTTAATGACTCTTCAAAACCTTTGGGGGGCTATGTTTATGGATTTTAAAATGGAACCTAGAGTCTAAATATTTTAATAAAAATGGTATGGCATAAAAGTAAATATCTTTCAAGTCTTGGTATGATAATACCAATATAGAAATGCCTTAATGAAAGACTCAATAGTTAAAGATTTATTAAAGAATTTTAATTGGGCTTTAATGGAAATTGTGTAGCTTTACTGTGAAGGTGTACGTTCTCATAATTAATGATCGAAACCTATGTTTTTCTGATATAAGGATGTCATACCTTAATTGGATGGTGAATGATGTCCTTAATATAAGGATACTATGGAGCCTTTAGACTATTGGTGACTTTAGACTATCCTCAATTTTATACGGCAAACTTGAACTGAGGTCCCGACGATAGGGGGACCAGAACCATATAGCCTGTGGATTACTAGAGGTCGGTAAAAAGCAACATATTTCAGGACTAAATTTTAATGATCATGTCTTTATGTTCCTCGTCCCTCGTCCCTTAATTTTTGGTTACTATGGATGATGATTATATATTTTTTGATTGATTTTGGTAAAGAATATTTTATCCCTTTTCCTAGGTTGCATGCTAGGACTCGCTGTATTGATTATACTCGAACACTATATCATTTTATGATGTAAGTTTGAAGACATTTTCTTATTATTCTATGTGGCGCTAAGGCATTTATTTTCTCACTTGGATAGCTAGTGAGAAGTGGTGAGCCTTTTATCATTCAAAAGGCAGTGTTATTATTCAAACATATTTTCATTCTTTATTTTTTGTTTTATTTGTATGATAGAGGTCATGTCCCAACTTAGTCGGTGTCTTAAGGTTAGAGTCTTTGTAGACGCTATTGGGTAACTGTTTTTGAATTTGGTTTTGATTTATAGATTTTATTCTAAATGTTATTGAAATTTATATTTAAATGGTTGGTTTTTCCAATTCATTATTATGCTATTCTTATGATGTAAGGCTAAGGGTTCATCTCAGGTCTTCGTTAGCTTGGGATGCCATCACAGCCAGGGCCACATTTTGGGTGATGACAATCTGGGTATCAGAGCACTATTCAGGGTTACTAGGTGTTTACAAAGCCATATCAATTAGAATCTATAGGTGTGTAGCATTCCATACTTATAAAAGGGAGGCTATACGGAATTTAGAAATATTTCCTTTCTTTGTGTTCGATTTCATTCTAGAGGGTCTAGTTACAATGAATACTTCTAACTCCTAAATTTCTCAAATTTTAGATCATGCCTCCCCAAAGATTAAATAGCCATAGAAATTTAGTTAAAGGCTCTACCCCGACTGGAGAAAATGTCAAGGAGGACTGCCCTACTCATGGGATGAAAACTCGATATGGGGCTCGTCCTTTAGATTTTGCGGCACCTGCTGGGGTTCCACCATTTCCAACTAGTTCTCCTTGAGCCCCTAGGATCTGCATTACCTATACCCAGCCTTCTCAAAGTGAAGTCTCCAAAGATGAGTTCAGTTAGACCTTTCATATACTAGATCATATTATATCATCATAGTCTCATCGTTTTGATAATGCTGGTCATGGTAATGGTTATTTAGATGCCACTTAGGTTGGAAAATTTATGCAGCTGAACCCTCTTATCTTTACTTGGTCTAAAGATGAGGAATACCCTCAAGTATTTGTTAATGAAATAATGATGATTTTAGGGTGATGCATGCTAGTGATACTATGGGCGAAACGTTTGCATCCTATCAACTGAAAAGGTTAGCTTATCAGTGGTTTGATGAATACAAGACGATTAGGGGTGAGGATGCCGAACAAGCTATCTGGGAGAAATTTTTGAATTTATTTCTCAATCATTTCTTTCCTTAAGAATTGAGAGATACCAAGAATGAAGAGTTTATAATTTGAAATAACACAAAATGAGTGTGAAGGTGTATGATTTTAAATTTATGCAGTTGTTTCATTATGTTTTCGAGTAGGTGTCTAACATGAGGTCCAGAATAAGGAATTTTGATTTAGGCTTTTCTTGGGACTTGG
Source organism: Capsicum baccatum var. pendulum (assembly GCA_030864225.1). NCBI lineage: Eukaryota > Viridiplantae > Streptophyta > Magnoliopsida > Solanales > Solanaceae > Capsicum > Capsicum baccatum. Next base: position 223,628,696 of record CM061556.1, read on the forward strand.
TACTAAAGTGTATGAGTGCTATATTGAATTGTGACATGGACATATCCAGGTTGGTGTTTTATATTCAGTAGGTGGAGGATGAGAAAACAAAACACGTAGAGGCAAAAGAGAGAGAAAGAAAAAAGACTAAGTATACAGATTAGGATGCGAGTCAGCAAAACATTGGGAAAGATGTAGGTAATGGTTCAATAAGAATTCTTGGAGTAATTTTCATAAATCACCTAGTGATCTAGCCCCTAAGTATTTTGGCGATCACCGATTCCAGCCTAGCAATGGCCCTAGTGTCCATGGTACCCAGTCTTAGGCCAGTGTAGCTCAGTCGTCCCCATCTTACCCTTCTTTCCGCACTTGTAGGAAGACTTATCATGGATATTACCATGGAGAAGGAATGTGTTCCTTAATTATGGCGATTCAGGTCATATGCAGCTTGATTGCCCCTTATCTAGGGTGCAACAACGGCTAATTAGATCCCATTTACCACTTCTCCATCTTTTTCTATAAAGGGTGCTACTTCAAGGATAGGAAATGGTCGTAAACTCTTATATGCACTTTCTACTCAATTAGGATTTTGAGGCATCTCCAGATGTTGTCATGGGTATGTTAAAATTTTTTTTTTAATATGTTTATATATTTTTTGATTCGATTCCACCCTATCCTATGTGACCCTTTATATGGTTGTACACTTTGGTTTTGGTCCCAAAAATATTTCTAGCCCTTTTTTAGTTTCTAACCCAATGGGTGAGTTCATTATTGCTAAAAAAATCTATAGTAGTTGTATTATGTCTATCTTTCATCAGGAGATAGTGGTGGATTCGGTAGAGCTTAATATGGTAGATTTTAATGTAGTCTTGGGCATAAATTAGTTTTACTCATTCTATGATACCTTGGATTGTAGAACCCAAAATGCCACTTTGCATTTTCCTAAGGAGCCGGTGATTGAATGAGAGAGGAGTTCACTATTACCAAACAGGAAGTTCATTTCTTATGATAGAGCCCAGAGATTGATTTCTAAGGAGTGTCTGTATTATTTGATCTGGGTCAAATATTCTAACTCTAAAAGACCCTCCTTGTGTTCTATCTTTGTGGTTAATGAGTTTTCTAAAGCTTTTCCCGATGATATTCCTAGAATTTCTCCCGATAGAGAGATAAACTTTTGGATTAATCTCCTACCAAATGCTCATATTATCTTTATTCCACTATATAGAATGACTCCTATAGATCTAAAAGAGTTAAAGTATCAGTTAAAAGACCCCCTTGATAAGGGTTTTATCTATCCTAGTATTTCTCATTGGGGCGCTCATGTGCTTTGTTGTGCGAAATAAAGATTGATATCTTCGTACATGTATAGACTAACCCCAACTGAATAAAGTCATCATGAAAAATAAATTCCCTTTTTCTAGGATTGACGATCTCTTTGATAAATTTTAGGGTGCCAACTCTTTCTCTAAAATAGACATCCATTCAGGTTACCATCAGTTAAAAACAAGACAACCTAATATGCCTAAGACTGTATTTTGTACCCGTTATGGACATTATGAATTTTTTGTCATGTCTTTTGGAATGCCTATTGCTCCTACTACTTTCATGTACATTATGAATAGGCTGTTTAGATAGTTACTAGATTTGTCCTTTATAGTATTTATTGATGATATCTTCGAGTACTCTAAAAGTAAGGAGGATTATGAAAATCACCTCTAAATTATGCTACATACCCTTAAGGATTAAGAATTGTAATCTAAATATGAATTTTGGTTGAGTATTGTGACTTTCCTTGGCATGTTGTGTCTAGTGAAGGGATTAAAGTGGATCCACAAAAGATTAAGGAGGAAAATAAATGGCCTAGACCTATGACTAATCGATATTAGGTGTTTCTTGGCTCTGATAGGCTATTATAGGATATTTGTTAAGATTTTCTCATCTATTGATGCTCTGCTTATGAGATTGTCTTACAATATGATAAAGTTGTTATGGGTTGATACTTGTGAGTTTTTTTTTGTAAAATTGAAGTTTCTTTTGACTACCTCCCGATCTTGATGTTTCTTGAAGGAACTAAGGGGTTTGTGATGTATTGTAATGAATCATGGGTTGGATTTAGTGTATGTTAATGTAGCACAAAAGGGTTGTAGCTTATGCTTCAAGACAACTTAATGTGTACAAGATAAATTACCCAACTCATGATCTTGAATTAGTGTTTGTATTTTTTGTATTAAAAAATTAGTGTCACTATTTGTATGGAGTGCATGCCGGTATTTAATCGGATCATAAGTGTTTTTAGTATATGTTCACCTAGAAAGAATTGAACCTCAAGCAAAGAAGGTTTCTTGAATTGCTAAAGGATTATGGCATGAGTCTGCACTACCACCCAGGTAAAACTTATATTGTTGTTGATGATATTAATAGGCTATCCATGGGTAGCTTGTTTCATATTGAGGAGGAGAAGAGAGGTTTGGTGAAGGACATTCACCACTAGTGATATTGGGAGTCCACCTGTTGGACTACGAGGATGGGGTAGTGGTTGTTCATGAAAAGGCCTAGACATCTCTTGGGGCTGAAGTTTAAGAGAAACAAATCTATGATCCCATACTTAGAGAAATCAATAATGATGTGCGTCAACAAAAAGTTATGGCTTTTAAAATTGGGGGAGACAATTTTCTAAGGTATCAAGAAAGATTGTGTGTTCTCGACGTAGATGGGTTAATTATGGGAGAGAATTTTGATCGAAGCTCATGCATCTAGGTATATGGTTCATCTCGATTTGATAAAGTTGTATCATGATTTGAAGGAGATGTACTGATGGACTAATATGAAGAGGGATATAGTAAATTTTGTTACCAAGTTTATGAATGGTCATCAAGTTAAGGTTGAACATTTGAGATCGGGTGGTACCTCCCAAGAGATAGCCTTACTCGTACGAAAGTGGTAAATGATTAGCATGGATTTTCTTATCGGTCTTTTGTGTTCCCAAAATTTGTATGATTCTACTTAGGTCATTGTTTATAGAATGACCAATTCTTCTTACTTTCTATTTGTGAGGATGAATTACTCAGGAGACGATTATATAAAGATGTTCATTCAGGAGTTAGTTTGGTTGCATGGGTCCCCAATGTCTATTATATCTAAAAGAGGTACGCAATTCTCGTATTATTTTTGGCAATCTTTTCAGAAAGGGTTGGGTACTCAGGTGAACCTTAATACTGCTTTCCACCCTCTAACGGATGGTCAAGCGGAGCATACTATCCTGGGAAACTATATCATACCATCCTGACTCTAGAAGATATGTTAAGGGCTTGTGTAATTGACTATAAAGAAAATTGGGTTGGTCAATTGCCGTTCATTAAGTTTTCATATAATAATAGTTATCATTCCAACATTAAAATGGCTAATTTTGAGACGCTTTATGGTAGGATATTTAGACCACCGATTAGATGGTATGAGGTGGGTGAGACTATATCGTACATCCCTAACTTGGTTCACCATGAGATTTAGAAAGTTAAGGTTATTTTAAAAAGGGTTAAGACCGCTCAAAGTCAACAAAAGTCTTATGCAAATGTGTGAGAAAGAGAGCTAGAGTTTGAGGTTGATGATTGGGTATTCCTGAAGGTCTCTCCTGTAAAGGGAGTTATGAAGTTTGGGAAAAAAAGGAAGCTCAGTCCCCGTTATATTGGTCCATATCAGATTTTAAAAAGAGTTGGAAATATTGCTTAAGAATTAGACTTATCGGCGTGCTTGGTATCAGCTCATTCTATAATTTATGTGTCCATGATCAAGAAATGTGTGGGTGATCATTCCATGGTGGTGCCCGTAGAGGATATTGTGTAAAGGATTCCTTATCTTATGAAGATTTTCCTATCAAAATCCTAGATAGAAATGCTTGGAAGTTGAGAACCAAGGAGATAGCTTCGGTGAAGGAGTTGGAGAAACCAAAAAATGGTGAAAGCTACTCTGAAGTTGGAGGACATGAAAGCTAAATATCCCTTCTTTTCCATTGTTGGATGAGGTTGGTTGATTTACGAATCTTATGCTTTCTTTGAATACAGTTGATTTCATACTCTAAGTTCCTCTATGCTCTTTATTACATCGCGCTAAGAGTGTCCTAAGTTCTCATTCAGGGATGAATGATCCCAAGAGGGTATAATGTAGCACCTCAGGTTTTTGGTATTCTGAATAAAGATAAAAGTGAGCCCACATTACCCCTAAATTGAGCACAAAACACTTCAAGAAGGGTTCAAGTGCATTATGTAGGAGGGTAGGGGAGGGAGTTTAAGATGCATAAAATGATTGGGCATTGTGACGGGACAATTGCATGATGGCCCCACATTGTGAGGGACTCTATAAGAGGACATTTCCTTGCCTGTACGATGGTCCCCATGCCACAAAGAAGATTTCTCGTACCGCAAGGCTTTTTCTTTGCATTTGCGCTCATGCCATAACCACCCTCTCCCTACAATGGGAAATCATTTTAAAGGTTATTTAAATGAATTAGGGTCATTTAACACTTATTAAACATTTCCCCCTTCCCCTTATACATGTATAAGCACCTATGTATGACTAAATTCATTCAAAAGAGGCATTATGACTAAATTCATTCAAAAAAGGCATTCTACACTTCTCAATACAACTAGAAGCAAACGGTTATGATTCCAAGCTTAGAGCTCATCTCTTTTGCATTCATCAAGGGATTTTCATAAAAAAGGCAACTTGAACACTCCTCTACTTTAAGTATCATTATACTGTTTTAATTTACTTGCTAATTACATTTTTCTAATGGTTTTATGAAACTAGGCTTGCGTGGTTTGACTGTGAAAGCTTTATATTGGTTTTTCTCTTGATTTAATATTTTTCTATGTATGAATAACATGTCTTGAAGATTAAATATGTTATATAAAAATGGTGGTATTGGTATTATGGTTTCACAATGTTTATGGGTTTTGCTTGATAAAGATTTGGACCTCAGCCCCTTTCAAGACATAGTTTTCAATAAGGGTTTTACAATGTTCATTCTATTTGTTAAATGATATATGACCTAATGTGGTAAAAGTTTTAATGACTCTTTATAAGCCTTGGGGGGACTATGGTTTTAAAAGGGAATTTGAAGTATAAATATTTTAATGAAAATAGTGTGGCATAATAATGAACATGTGATAACGCTCAAACTACAGCGCTCGTAAGAATGTAAGCGGTCGTTGTCAAATATATAAGAATGTAAGCGGTCGTTGTCAAATATATAACCCAACAGGGTTGGGTGTCGAATCCCACAGAGAATACTTGGTTACTAAGTAAGCAACGATTATTAGACTTTTGGTGAAAGTTTCGTAAAAAGGGGGGATTTTGTTGCGTGCAATAATGTAACAAAATAACAAAGTAAAAACGGAAAATAGCAAAGTAAAAAGAAAGAATGTTTAGTAAGATGTTTAATTGAGAGTTGGAGTTATGTCCACCTTATGAGTTATACGTCTCTAATGGCCATGAGTTATGCGGAATTCAGACATGCATGTGCTTATAGAGAATTGTATTCTATGGTAAATCCAGGCGTCTTTCGACCATCAAGGATTATTTCACTTTAACTCTTTCGACCATAAAGTGTATCTAACGGTACAAATTCTCCAAGAGGTTAATCCAGTTACGGCACTAACTTTTTAACAGGGGTTGGTGCCCTATTACCTTGACATTATCTCTTTTCCAGACATGTAACTTTTCTTTCGAACAAGTTAATGCTATACTGGCGTATCCTATGTGTTTGCAACCACAAGAATTTGCATTAAGATGAACAGAGTAATGATATAAGCAACATACATGTCAAGAATTCACAAACTCATAGTAATAGATAGTATCTCATAAGGCTTCCATAACCCCAACAGAGAAGTTTAGCTACTCATGAGTGCAATAGAAATCACAATAGACAAAGAACAACAACAACAACAAACCCAGTGTATTCCCACCTAGTGGGGTCTGGGGGGGGGGGGTAAGATGTACGCAGTCCATACCTCTACCTCTGAAGAAGTAGAAAGGCTGTTTCCGATGGACCCCCGGCTCAATACACGAGGCACTACACAATTATAAAGTAACGCACAGAACAGGATTTCATAACGTAAATACGGCACCCATAAGTAGTAGGAAACATCGGAAAGCACCCAGATTCGTAATAAAACATGGAACACCGAAAGCATAGCAAGAAGAAGAATAGAAAATAGGAATAAGATAAGAATAGGAAGAATAACAGGAATAAAACCCCCGCCAAATACTTCCCTACCCTAACGCCCCAAACTGGCCCTAGTTTTCTGCCCTAATTCGCGCCCTCCAGACCTTCCTATCTAGGGTCATGTCCTCGGTGAGCTATAACTGCTCCATATCCCGCCTAATCACCTCACCCCAGTACTTCTTCGGCCTCCCCCTACCCCGCCTAAAACCATCCAACGCTAGCCTTTCACACCTACGAACCGGGGCATCCGTGTCCCTCCTTTTCACGTGTCCAAACCAACTCAATCGGACTTCCCGCATCTTGCACTCCACTGGAGCCACACCAACCTTCTCCCTGATAGTCTCATTCCTAAATCTATCCCCTCGAGTCATCCCACACATCCAGCGCAACATCCGCATTTCCGCCACCTTCATTTTTTGGATGTGGGAGTTCTTAACTGGCCAACACTCCGCTCCATACAACATGGCCGGACGGACTACCATCCTGTAGAATTTGCCTTTAAGCTTGGGCGACACCTTCTTATCACACAACACCCCTGACGCGAGCTTCCACTTCAACCATCCCGCCCCGATACGGTATGAGACATCCTCGTTAATCTCACCGTTACCCTGTATCACGGACCCGAGATACTTGAAACTATCCCTCTTACATACCTCCTGCGATTCCAGCTTCACGACCACCTCGTCCTCCAACCTCACGTCATTAAACTTGCATTCCAAATACTCTGTCTTGCTTCTGCTCAACCTGAACCCTTTAGACTCAAGAGTCTGTCTTCACACCTCTAATTTATCATTCACACCCTTTCGGGTCTCGTCAATTAGAACTACATCGTCTGCAAAAAGCATACACCAAGGCACCTCTCCTTGAATACGCCGCGTCAATACATCCATCACCAAAGCAAACAAAAAAGGACTAAGAGTAGATCCCTGATGCAATCCTATCAAGACAGTGAAATGCTCTGAGTCTCCTCTCGCTGTCCTTACCTGAGTTTTTGCTCCATCATACATATCTTTAACTGCTCTGATATAAGCCATCGGGATTCGACTCACCTCCAAGCATCTCTAAAGCACCTCCTTAGGAACTTTGTCGTAAGCCTTCTCTAGGTCGATAAACACCATGTGCAGGTCCTTCTTCCTTTCCCTATACTGTTCCACCAGCCTCCGTACCAGGTGAATTGCCTACGTCGTCGAGCGCCCAGGCATAAATCCATTTTCCGAAATAGACACTATCCATCTCAGCGTCCCCTCGACCACTCTCTCCCAAATCTTCATAGAGTGACTCAATAACTTAATCCCTCTATAGTTATTGCAACACTGGATGTCACCCTTATTCTTATAAAGAGGGATCATGGTACTCCACCTCCATGCCTCGGGTATCTTTGCCGTCTTGAAGATTTCGTTAAACAGACCAGTCAACCACCTTACCCCAGCCTCTCCAACGTACTTCCAAAACTCCACCGGTATCTCATCCGGCCCCGTCGCCCTACCCCTCCGCATCCTGGGAACAGCCTCTCTAACCTCTTCTACCCTAAAACGTCTACAATAACTAAACTCCCGACACTCCTCTGAAAGCTCCAGTTCCCCTAACACAATATCTCTATCCCCTTCGTCATTCAAGAGCCTATGAAAGTACGACTTCCATCTATTCTTAATATGGCTGTCCTCCATCAACACTCTGCCGTCCTCCTCCTTAATGCCCTCACCTGATCGAGGTCACGGCCCTTCCTCTCCCTAGCCTTAGCGAGTCTAAACAACTTTTTCTCCCCTCCTTTCCCCTGTAACCCCGCATACAGGCTCTCAAATGCGGCCGTCTTAGCTGCCGTGACTGCTGACTTAGCCTCCTTCCGATCTAGCTTGTACTCTTTCCTGTTAACCCATTTCTCTTCTTCATCCCTGCTCTCCACCAACTTAGCATACGCCTCTTTCTTGGACCGTACTTTCTTCTCCACCTCTTCATTCCACCACCAATCCCCCTGATGGTGCCCAGCCCGACCCCTAGAAACACCCAACACCTCACTTGCCTTCACCCTGATGCACCTAGCCGCCCTATCCCACATACTATCCACGTCCCCCCTACACTCCCACACCCCCATTCCCGCCAACTTCTCCCCTATCTCCCATGCATTCACTGGCGTCAAACCACCCCACTTAATTCTAGGTCTACACTCCCTACTCCTCCTCTTACTATTCGTCTTTATACCCAAGTCCATGACCAAGAGCCTATGCTGGGTCGAAAGGTTCTCACTCGGGATGACCTTACAATCCCTACACAACACCCTATCCCCTTTCCTGATCAATATAAAGTCAATCTGGGTCCTGGCCATCGCGCTTTGAAAGAAATCACAATAGACATTATCATTATACCAAAATAAAGATCTCACGTGTAGTAGGGTTTGGTATGGCTTGTGGCATGAATTCCCTTTTAGAATAGCGTTTCTCTTGTTGTGAAAATTAAGAGTCGAATAGATGAAGAGAATAAGAATTGAAAGTATGAAAAGTAATTGATGAAAGAAGTAAGATGAATGAGAATTAGAATGTGTCTAAAGCTTCAGCAACATAGGGTATTTATAATACCCATATCCTATTCCTACTAGGCTACTGCGTACTTATCCTAATCCTAATAAATTACTGCATCATTATCCTAATCCTAATAAGTTACTGCTGATCCCCAAAGTCTTGAGAAATGCTGTTTTTGCCTGTGATAGGTTTTCCATGCGTCACTTTTAGTCCTTAGGCGTCCAAGCTTTGCTTTCCTCCTTTCGTGAAGCTTCCTTTGTCGTCAAGTTATCCATAAAATGCTGAAATCTTCATCATTTATACCTGAAAACTTGCTAATCATGTTTGTTAGCCCACTTACAGGAAAAAGGACTAAAAGTGCATGAATTATATATTTTGTCCTTAAAACTTGGCTAAAATATGGGTCAATTATAGCACTTTAGGCGTGTAAATACGCCTATCATCAACACCCCACACTTAAAGCTTTGTTCGTCCTCAAACAAAATATCATATCCATATAAACATCTACTTAGGGTTTCACAGTAAAAACACAAAATATTCATCAAGACAGGCACAATAATTATCAACAAAGAGTAGTTTTTTGATCACTACTAGAAACAATTCAACCTCCAACCTAGACTCGTGATGATGGTTAATTCGTATCCATAAGTTAAGGCACAGAGGATCATACACAACTACCCAAAACTCATCAACCATGTGTGTCTCACAATATATTACCCATAATCACTCACAAGTATAGTATATTTATCGAAACATGGGTATAAAATTATCCTTGCTCTCATTCTTACAAAGAATTCATATGTTGCAACTGATGACCATAGGCTTGCCCTTAGTGTAATGCTCCACTAAGCGCTTAGTAATTTAGATCAAATTATGGTCTTAAAATTATCGATTAGGCTTACATATGAGGCTGTCAAAGAAAATAGGCTAAAGACTCAAAAGGGGTTATCTAGGATGATGTCCATGGGTAGGTAAAAAGAAGGTAAACAAGTATAGGTTGCCAAAGAAATGCCTAAATCATCTCCTAAACTTACATTCTTTATTTCGCTTTACATACACACCAGGCAAGTTCTAGCTTCAGTCACAAACACAAAATATACTATCATCTCACACACACAAGGCACATGGTCGACTTTATTGGAAGCAGTATAGACTCTTGACCCAACAGGTGAAGGAATTGAACCACACAATTATCACATAATGAGTCACAATTAGATCCTAAACGTCTCAATAGTAATGATGTTATCACAGACTCTTGTCATAATGCCATGCTGCCCCTCAGAATAATTTTATGCAAGGTTTTAAAAAAAATATTTAACTACTAAACTAAAAAAAAAATAAACAACCATGAATAAATGCAAATGTAGACAAAGAAGTATAGCATGCAAATACCCGCACCCCACACTTAGACGGGACACACTGCCCTCAGTGGAAAATAAATAAGAAGAACCTGGTTAGTCGGACTCCTTCTCTATGTCTGGGGTCATACCCCCTTTGTCAGATTCATCATTGGAGTCGTCGTCATCAGAATTCTCCTCCACGTCAGAGTCTGGCATTCTGCTATCATCATCGGTTGGCACATCATCATCAAGACGTTCCTCATAGTATACACCTACTCCACACTTTGCCCTTGCATGCTCATTCATTGGGTAGTCATAGTCCAGCTGTTGGAGCTCTGCAGCAGTTGGAATACGACCCCCGCTCATCATAGTAAACCTCATCATGCCATATAAATGGCGGAAGAAGCTCTCATCGCGAGCATGCCTTTCTACAGTGGTAAGGTTGACGCCATGTGTGGATTCAGCATCTTTAACCTTTGTGAGGTCAACCTTCTTCGGGTTGTGTGGAAGCTTATGATCAGCCGGTTCCTCTTCGATGTCCTCCTTCCTCAATATTGCAGTGAACAGATTGCTAAAGCTGAAGTGGGATCTCTTGTGCAGCCTAGCCTTACGCATTGTAGATCGAATAATTGCCCCAATATTGATAGGGATATTCATCATCAATGCGTACACCAAGCACACTCTATCTCATGTTATCTTTGTGTATTGTGTCCCTGGAATTAGGCAAGAGTTGACTATTCACAACCATATCCTAGCTTCCCTATTCAAGGGAGCATATGGGAAGGTGTTGTGCCTACCAGTGTCCTTGTGTCTACTCCATCGTTCCATAGCTCTTATTCCGCTGAGTGTGTGTCTAATGGCCCTGTACGGAGGTCTGTTATACAACTCCTTGAATGGTGATGGATCAATAGATGGAAAATCTAGAAAGGAGTTGAAGAACTCCGCATTTAGTTGTAGAACTTGGCCTCGAATCTTTACTTCACTCCCTGTAGTTTTCGGTGCCTAGTTGGCATCGAATTCTCATGTTAAATCGAGATTGTACTCTCCCATATCTTAGAAGATGAAATAAAGATGTAACGCCATTATCTTGGCCAACATACAGGGTTCTTTCTTTGCTAGGCTCTCCTTGTTTATCAATTCCACATGAACATATTTTTTCTCTTTATTGTTCTTGTACCATTCCTTTCCTTCCTCCTCTGGGACCATTTTATTCCAAACATACGGCGAGGTATTTGCAACGAGGAGGATTCTCTTTGCTCTTTTCGTCCTCTTTTCTTGCCTTTTTGTGAAGTGGTTGCTTTATCTTTTCCTTGTCTTACTTTGGGTGCCATTGTTCCTGAGATTAAAATAATAGTCATGTTAGCTTCATCTCGGTGGATACAATAAATAAACAAGCAGTAGTGACACCACCCCAGACTTAGTTTGGTGGTACAGACTAGTGAAGTGAAGATGTCGATTACTCAGACTTCATCGATATACGTTTAGTTGTTATGTTCCAACAATATAATCAGTGCAGTCATACTTCACATGTTATCTTAACTATACTTTTTGATTCTATTTAATGAAATCTTGGCAATACTTTCATGTTGGATTGATATATCAAGACTACTACATAGAGATTGAATCAAGTTATGGCATTAGAAATAATCACAACATCGTATATTTGTAGTCAACCATGATTTTCATTTCGATGAACAAGTCATTCCAACATGTAAGTATTCTAGTTACAAGATTATGTAATTTTCTTGACCATGTCAATTCCGCAAAAATATGATAGTGAATCACAATCAAATACAAGTTGAAAACAAGTCAAGAGCATCCTTACGTATTCTTTCACTTACTTGGTTGTATCACAACAAATCAACCATATTCAAATCACCAATACTACTTCAAGATTTAACAATTCATTAAAGACGTAGTAGTGTAGTACATACGGAACATAAAATAAGAAGAAAGAAGCACTTACTTGGTTGATGGCCTTGGAAGATGTTCTTGTAAAGTTAAAAGAGCAAAAGGAATTTTTTTGAGAGGATTTGGAGAGGTAGGCGGAGCTTAGGTTGGATTTGCAATGTGTTTTTGGTCTAAGACTAAGTTTCTTATTTATAGGGCAAGCTTGGGTCGGGTGTTGACCCATTTAGAATCGGATTTGTAGACCAAAATTAACCATAGGCAGCGCCTAGTGCTTTGCCTATGCTTGGCATAGGCGGCGCCTTTTGCAAAGCATTTTTGAGCATAGGTGACGCCTATGCTATGACATTGTTAGGCATAGGCGGCGCCTATGCTATGTCATATGAGATTCAGAGAGAAAAGGCTTTTGCATAGGCGGTGCCTATGCTATGGCACTCTAGAATCCGAGAGCTTTGGCCATTCGTGGCCTATATTTACATAGGCCTTGCCGTCTTCGTTGACTATATTTTCATAAGAAATGCCCAACCCATAGCCTTTTGCTTCTTTATTCCTAACTTACCACCTTCAACATGCAATAATCTCAAATCAAAATTTGAAACCAATATCCTCCTTTACTCCTCTTGCACCTACAATCACTCAAAAACAACAAAAATGATTAGGACGATGGGTTGCCTCCCATCAAGTGCCTTAGTTTTGGTCGTGGCTCGACTCTTCTTTTTGGATTTTTATTTAGTGAAAACAAAAGTAAAAGAAATGATAAAACAAACGATGGGTTGCCTCCCATCTAACACTTGATTTATTATCGCGGCACGACATAGTTACCACGAGTACTTAGACTTCGTCGAGATAGATGGTGGCCATATAGTTTATCGAGTCAAGAGGACCGATATATGGCTTTACTCGTTGGCCATTCACCTTAAAGAAAATACCATTATTGTCCTCCAACTCAACTACCCCAGACGAGTAGACTTGGCTAATTTTGTACGGGCCAGACCATTTGGACCTTAGCTTACCTGGGAATAGCTTCAGTCTGGAATTGAAAAGAAGTACTATATCACCTTTTTGGAAGTTTCATTGAACAATCTGCTGATCATGATACTTTTTCATCCGCTCCTTGTCGAGGTCTGATCTTTCATAAGTGTGTAGATGGAATCATCCATCTCATTTAGCTGCTCCAATCTCAGATTCATAATATCATCCCACTTCAAATTCAGTCGCTTCAACGCCCATAATGCTTTGTGCTCGAGCTCAATGGACAAGTGACAGGCCTTCCCATAAACTAGTTGATACGGGGACATGTTAATTGGCATTTTGAATGCAGTCCTATAAGCCCATAGTGCATCGTCCAGCTTCCGAGACCAATCTTTCCTATTTGCATTTACCGTCTTAGAAAGGATTTGTTTGATCTCTCGATTGGAAACTTCTACCTGTCCACTAGTTTGTGGGTGATAAGGCATGGCTACCTTATGTTGTTTGACACCATATTTTGCCAACACGGATTTGAATAGCTTGTTGCAGAAGTGAGATCCTCCATCGCTTATGATAGTACGTGGTACTCCAAAATGAGAGAAGATATTTCTATTCAAGAATGCTACAACACGCTTTCCCTCGTTATCGGCCAATGCTACTGCTTCGACCCATTTTGAAACATAATCTACAGCAACTAGGATGTATTTCATTCCAAATGAATTACGAATGGGCCCATGAAATCAATACCCCATACATCAAATAACTCTACTTCAAGAATTTTCGACATGGGCATCTCATGGTGTTTCGAAATTGCATCTTGTCTCTGACATTGGTCGCATCTTCTCACAAAGTCGTAGGCATATTTAAATATCGAAGGCCAATAATATCCACTTTGCAATACCTTCCTTGCTTTCCGATTACCTGCGTGATGTCCCCCAACTTGGGAAGTGTGACATGCTTCTAATATATTAGGCACCTCTATATGGGATATGCATCGCCTGATAACACCATCCGTGCATCGTCGAAACAAATATGGCTCATCCCAAAAGTAGTGTTTTACATCATGCATGAACTTCCTCTTTTGATTAAAGGATAGTTTTGCAAGCATCACATTACTTACCACAAAATTCGCAAAGTTTGCATGCCACGGTAACTCTTCCATTATTGTGGCTAAGATCTCTTCGTCAGGGAATGCATTATCAATCTCGATTTCAGGCTGCGCTATATGCTCGTTCTCGAGTCTAGATAGATGATCAGCCACTTGGTTCTCGCAACCTCTTCTATCTTTTACTTCGAAATCAAATTCTTGCAGCAACAATACCCATCGAATTAGCCTTGGTTTCGCATCCTTCTTTGTCATTAAATATCTTAGAGCTTCATGGTATGTGTGAACTATCACTTTGGTTCCTAACAAATAAGCATAGAACTTCTCAAAAGCATACACAACCGCTAGGAGCTCTTCTTCTGTGACAGTATAGTTCTTCTGGGCTTCGTTTAGGACATTGCTCGTATAGTAGATTGGATGGAATAACTTCTCCCTTCTGTGGCCAAGTACAGTACCCAAAGCTACCCCGCTAGCATCACATATGACTTCAAATGGTAGAGACCAATCTGGTGCTACTATGATAGGAGCTTCATTTAGCTTCCCTTTGAGGCATTCGAATGCCTTCAAACAATCTTTATTGAAGTCAAACTTTGCATCCTTCTCCAAAAGTTTGCATAATGGACTAGCAATTTTGTAGAAGTCTTTGATGAACCGATAGAAACTTGTGCGACCGAGGAAACTATGAACTCCCTTTACAGAAATTGGAGGTGGTAGCTTCTCGATAACTTCAATTTTAGCTCGATCAACCTCAATTTCTCTTTCGTAGATTTTGTGCCCCAGAACAATACCTTCTTTAACCATAAAGTGGCACTTCTCCCAGTTCAACACTAGGTTGAATTAAACACATCTTTGGAACGCCATACTTTGGTTTGCCAAGTACGATTCAAACGACTCACCCACGACTGAAAAATCATCCATGAACTCCTCTAAAGTATCTTCCACCATATCAGAGAAAATGGACATCATGTAACGCTGAAAAGTGGCTAGTGCGTTACATAGCCCGAATGGCATACATTTGAAGGCAAACGTACCATATGGGCATGTGAACATTGTCTTCTCTTGGTCTTCGGGGGTAATACAAATCTGATTATATTCGGAATAACCATCTAAGAAACAAAACCATCCTTTCCCCGCTAATCTATCGACCATTTGGTCCATGAATGGCATTGGAAAGTGATCTTTAAGCGTCCATGAATTCATCTTTCTATAGTCCATGCATACTCTCCATCCTATAACGGGTCTAAGTAGAATAAGCTCATTCTTTTCATTCGCAACTACCGTCATGCCTCCTTTCTTGGAAACACATTATACCGAGCATACCCATGTACTGTCAGAGATTGGATACACAACCCCTGCATCTAACCACTTAATAATTTCTTTCTTCACTACTTCTTGCATAGGTGGATTGAGACACCTTTGATGCTCAATAGCTGGTGTGCAATTTTCTTCAAGCTGAATCTTGTGTGTACAAATTCCAGGTGGAATACTAATAATGTCAGCGATGGTCCAACCACTGGCTTTTATATACTTTCGTACAATAGCAATGAGAGCTACAACTTGCTTCTCACCTAAATCTGCCACCACAATGACTGGGAGTGTGCTTCCGCTTCCCAAGAATGCATATTTTAAATGACTAGGCAGCTCCTTCAATTCTATCGTGGGTGGCTATTCAATAGATGGTTTAGCTGGTGGTGTAGGTCGGTTTTTGAGATCAAGGTCCAGATTATTGGGAGCATGAGGATACGACCCTGATCCTGTTAGAACACCAATAGTTTCTTCATAATTTTCAGCATCCTTACGCTCAACATTCATGAGCACAATCGCCAATGGGTCATCAATAAGCTGCTCCTCTTCAGGTAATTCTTTCTCATCATCAAAATAAACATCAGCTACTGAGAATACATTCAGGTCTTTGGGTTGCTTCATTGATTTGCACACATCAAAGCGAACTACTTCGTCATTTATTCGGAATAAAAGCTCATTAGCTCTTAAGTCAATATGCACACATCCTGTTGCAAGGAAAGGGCGCCCCAAGATTATTGGAACTTCTGAGTTAGCCTCACAATCCAAAATAACGAAGTCTGCCTGAAATATAAATGAAAAAACCTTCACCAATACATCACATAAAATACCAATAGGTCATTTTACCGACCTATCCGCCATTACGAGCCTCATATTTGTTGGAGTAGGATCTCCCAACCCCAATCTATAAATAGATAGTGCCATTAAATTTATGCTAGCTCCTAAATCGCATAATGCCTTGGCAAAATTCAAAGATCCAATGGTGCAAGGAATAGTGAAGGCACCGGGGTCGGCCTTCTTCTGAACTAGTGATCGGGTAGTAATTGCACTGCAATGATGAACAGCATCTGTCAACTCATAGCTTGCTTCCCGTTTCTTTGTCAAAAGATCTTTCATAAATTTCGCATACCCAGGCATTTTTTCTAGTGCCTCCACCAACAGAACATTAATGGTCAGTTGTTTTAACATCGTCATGAATTTACTGAACCTTGTATCATCTGCCTTCTTCTTCAATCTTTGAGGAAAAGGTGGTGGTGGAAGTGGAATTGTTTCCTCCACGGCTTTCTTCTCCTCTTACTTCCGAATTTTGGTCTTTTCAGGCTGCAAACTACTAGGGGTGACATCATGGATGTCTTGGTCAGCCTCTATGGTGTCATCACCTATGATATCATCGCCTGCTAGCTTGCTTTGGGAAGAATTTTCCAGTACCTTGCCACTTCTGGTAGTAATAGCCATGCATGATCCGTCGTTCCTTAGATTTTGCATAGTGTCACTGGGTAAAGTGCCAGCCTTTCTTTGATTGAGTGCCGCTGAAAGTTGGCTCAATTGTTGCTCTATTTGTTTTATTGAATTGGAATGTAAGTCAACCAATTGCTTCATCGAGGATAAGTCATTTATTACCTCCGTTACTCCCGCATTGGTTGCCTCCACTCCTTTCAACAGTTTAGCCATCATATCTTCCATATTTCCAGAACAAGATGCAGTGGCGTCACGTCTTCCTGGGGGAACATACAAACCACTCTTGTCATTCTTGTTCTTCCAACTACCTTGGTCCTTATTTCCAGATTTATCATAATAGTTCCGACCTTGGTTTCCTTGGGTATTGCCTCGGAAACCCCCCTGGTTGTTCAAGTAGTTGGCTTCTTCCTTGGAATCGGATTCCTCTCTTCCTTTTGACGCAATAGCTTTAACTTTTTCGGTCTTCCCTGATAATAGATGCTTTGTAAGAAGATCCACTTGTGTTTTCATGTGTGTCATATCTTGATCACGTTCTTCTTCTCTTCTCCTTTGGTCTGCAATCATGCCAATAGATAAAGTGGGTCTTGCTATCTCAGAATCCTTGGTATGCCAAGCTCTACTTTGCTTCATCATCCGATCTAGCATATTGCTTGCCTGACCAAAGGTGAGGTCCATAAATGATCCTCCAGCCGCATTATCCACCACTGGTTTAGTTATTGGATTCAAGGCTCTGTATAGTATCTCCGTTAGGTGGACATTGGTCATATGATGGTTTGGGCACCTCATAAGCTTCTTCTTGAATCGCTCCCATGTTTCGTGGAGGGCTTCAGTTGGAAGCTGATGAAAGTTGCTGATTTCATCTCTCAATTGTGCTCTTTTGGATGGTGGAAAGAATATTTCTAGGAAAGAGTCTTTCAATTGCCTCCAATTTGTAATAGAATCAGGTGTTAGCCCATTCAACCATAGAGTTGCCTCCCCAGACAGAGACAATGGAAATAAGTGTAATCGAATTGCATTCTGAACAATGCCAGGATTGTCAAACGACTTGCATGTAGAAATAAAGTTGATCAGATGCATATTCGGATCATCTCCTGCTAGTCCACCAAATAATCCCTTGAATTGCAATAACTGATTCCTGGTGCTCGTGATATTGAACTTGGCTCCGGGTGCTAATGGTGGAGGAATAATGGCTCCTGTGGCTCCGTCTCCATCAAGATCATCATCATCATCATCGAATACTGGTTGCACGGGTCGGTGTTCATGCCTAAACCTATCTTGACAATCTCTTCTGTTAGCAGGTGTCGCTATCTCAGCAGCATGCCTAGGGTTTAGTAACTCGTCATCACCTAGGTCCTCATCATCAGGATTTATTGCTCGCCCAGGGTTATCAATATTCTGTTGATGCACTTGAGCGGCGGCTAGAGCAGCTAGTTTCGCCTGTTTCTGTTGAGCGGCCATTCTTTCAATTTCCTGTTGTGCCTCTATTCTGCCAAAGCGTTGTGGTTCAGGATTGATAGGTAATAATGGTTGACCAGAACTTCGAATATGGGGCATGCACTGAATAAAAACCTGCAGAAAATAAAAACAAAAACTAAAAGTAAAGTACGGGAATCTTTGACCAAAGGGTGTAGTAATTATCACAAACTTAGTAGACAACCGTATTCCCCGGCAACGACACCAATTTTTGATAACGCTAAAACTACAGCTCTCGTAAGAGTGTAAGTGGTCGTTGTCAAATATAGGACCCAAATGGGTTGGGTGTCGAATCCTATAGAGAATACTTGGTCACTAAGTAAGCAAGGATTATTAGACTTTTGGTGAAAGTTTCGTAAAAAGGGGGGATTTTGTAGCGTGCAATAATGTAACAAAATAACAAAGTAAAAACGGAAAATAGCAAAGTAAAAAGAAAGAATGTTTAGTAAGATGTTTAATCAATGAGAATTGAGAGTTGGGGTTATGTCCACCTTATGAGTTATACGTCTCTATTGGCCATGAGTTATGCGGAATTCATACATGTATGTGCTTATAGAGAATTGTATTCTATGGTAAATCTAGGCGTCTTTCGACCATCAAGGATTATTTCACTTTAACTCTTTCGAGCTTAAAGCGTATCTAACGGTACAAATTCTCCAAGAGGTTAATCCAGATACGACACTAACTTTTTAATAGGGGTTGGTGCCCTATTACCTTGACATTATCTCTTTTCCAGACATGTAACTTTTCTTTCGAACAAGTTAATGCTATACTGGCGTATCCTATGTGTTTGCAACCACAAGAATTTACATTAAGATCAAGAATTCACAAACTCATAGTAATAGATTGTATCTCATAAGGCTTCCATAACCCCAACAGAGAAGTTTAGCTACTCATGAGTGCAATGGAAATCACAATAGACATTATCAGTATACCAAAATAAAGATCTCACGTGTAGTAGGGTTTGGTATGGCTTGTGGCGTGAATTCCCTTTTAGAATAACATTTCTCTTGTTGTGAAAATTAAGAGTCGAATAGATGAAGAGAATAAGAATTGAAAGTATGAAAAGTAATTGATGAAAGAAGTAAGATGAATGAGAATTAGAATGTGTCTAACGCTTCAGCAACATAGGGTATTTATAATACCCATATCCTATTCCTACTAGGCTACTGCGTACTTATCCTAATCCTAATAAATTACTGCATCATTATCCTAATCCTAATAAGTTACTGCTGATCCCCAAAGTCTTAAGAAATGCTGTTTTTGCCTGTGACAGGTTTTCCATGCATCACTTTTAGTCTTTAGGCGTCCAAGATTTTCTTTCCTCCTTTCATGAAGCTTCCTTTGGCGTCAAGTTATCCATAAAATGCTGAAATCTTCATCATTTATACCTGAAAACTTATTAATCATGTTTGTTAGGTCACTTACAGGAAAAAGGACTAAAAGTGCATGAATTATATATTTTGTCCTCAAAACTTGGCTAAAATATGGGTCAATTATAGCACTTTAGGCGTGTAAATACGCCTATCATCAACATGTTTCATGTATTGTTATGTTGATACCAATATGGAAATTCATTAATAAAAGACTCCATGACTAAATATTTATGAAAATGTTTTAATTGGGTTTTAATGTAAATCGTGTAGCTTCACTGGGAAGGCGAATGTCCTTGCAATTAACGCCTGAGTACTTAGCATACCTTGGCATTCCATGCAAAACATTTACTAAATGTGTCAAAGAACTTCTTAAAAAAGCATCCTCCTTGTCTTGTTTTTCTTTTGAGGTAACTATTGTGGTAGCCTCTCTTGATAGTGCTCAACCATTTTTTTATTTGGGTACTCGGACTACCCCTTTTTGTTAGCATCTTTGTATTCAACTTGCTTCTTTGACTACTTAGGTTTGCTCAATTCTTCTTACACCGCATGATTTCTCTTTAGAGGTGCATCAACCAGACCTCTACCACTCTTCACTGTAATTGCCATCACTTTCTTTGGATTTTTTGTATCCTAGGAAAACCCCCTTAAGGTATTAAGTTCTGAGCTTGAGATAATTGAACCATCCGTATCTCTAAATTTCTTTTAGCTTATTGGTAATTTTAGATTTCTGCAACCATCTATTCTGGGTTGGCTAGAATCTCTTTCAAAGTCTCTTCTATGTTGCTAGTCTGAGTGTTGTTCTACATACATTTTTGCTGCTGAACTTATTGAGGTTGGACTTGAATATTGCCCCAAAATTAGTTGGTCTAACTATGCTAGTTACGATTGTAGGTATTACTATAGTTTTGGTTTCCTTTTTGTTCATTACCCAAAAAATTCACCAATTTGGGATTTGCTCCATAAATGTCTATAGAGTGATCACTACAACTATATATTTTATACAAAGTTTAAACTCATTGAAGTGCATTAACTTGGTCTTAAGGTTGAGCCACACTCAACTTATTGAACAGAGTCATCATTTGATTCTGAAATGAGGCCTACTGTGCAACCAATGTTGTGATACTATCTATCGATCATACCTACGTGCTTTTTCATTCCATTTTTGGATACATCACCTTTCCATTTTTGATTACCTTGTGCAATTCAATTCAGGAGAGTGTACAACTCATTATAATTTTTATCCAAAGAATGACAACCTATCACTGAATCTAACAAAACTTTTGTATTATGGTCAATTCCTTCAACAAAAGTATTTACTATTACCTTATTGGTATATTGGTAATGCGTACAATCTCAAAGAAGATACTTGAATCTCTCCCATGCATGACAGAGATTTTTGTATGAATTTTTCTTAAAACATAGGATCTCACTCCTCAACTTTGTAGTTTTTCCAGATGGAAGGAATTGGATAAGTAAATTCATCGTAAAAATCATCCTAAGTTATGATTGAGTTTAAAGGTTCTACCTTCAACCATTTCTTTTCTTTCCCCCAGCAGTAATAATTGGTAAGGACTGAGCCTCACATAATCTGTGGAGACTCCAGCGATAATAAATGTGTCACTAATCTCTAAATTTTTCTATAAATGAACCTATGTATCCTCATGTGGAAAACCTATAAACTTTCCGATGTTGCGCAACAATTTCATTATGTTTTCCTTAAGATAAAATCTACCCCCCATTTTAGTGTGTAGATTTAGGAGGTAACATTAGTTACGATTGGGATTGCCACTTCGCGTACTGTCCTTGGTGTTTTTATGACTTCAGAAATAACCTCGACCTATTGATATTGCCCAATCTATGGTATTGGGTAGAGAAGTGTTGCTTTTTTTTTTCTCAAGCAATGTAGGAGATGCTCAGGCTTAGGATCTAGTTAGACCAAGTCCTTATTCCTTGTCAGCTTAATAGCATCAGAAACGTATACCTGTAAGATATGTAGCTATGTCCAAGTTATTAACACTTATCAAACTCAATTGTAAAACTAAAGATTACAAGGTTGGCAATTTTTCAAGTCCTCGGCAACAACGCCAAAAACTTATTGCGTCACCTCATAAACAAGTGTACGTGCTTGTGAAAGTAATAAAGTGTCTTGTGCAATCCGGATGTCGAACCCACAGGGACTTGTTGCTTAACTATTATACTTATACCAAATCAATTATTCTTTATTCAAGTGATTAAACCAATCATGTATGGAATTCATAAGATAACACTTAAACACTAAAATATACTAAATTTAATAATCTTTTGTTGAAACATCATCTAGGAGAGTTCCAGGGTCAAGGTGTCTTGAAAAATCATGCAAAACTAAACAATATTGTTGGTTAAGTTATTTATCTTGGTTGTTGATTTACGGGATTAATATCATGATTATGGTCTTACAAACCTCTAATCGTCAATCTAAATTAGCCTCACAATACATCACCGGGCGAGGATGTGGGAACTAATTCAAAAACATTTATATTTCATCCCTTCATTGAGACAAATGGAGAAAATTAGGAATATACCTATCCCAAACATGAATCTTATCTTTAATTCATCTAAAAGACAAGAACACATTCCTTATGTTCCACGTTCTAATCTAATGTTACTCCTTGGATCATAAAAGAAATATAGATATATTCTAAAGGTTGTGAATCTATAGAATAGTGAATACAATAAAATTAGAAAAGAAAAATATGATAATTAACATCAACCAACTTGAATAGCACGCCAAGCAATAATAATTGTAGTCTTAACCCTAGAAAGAGGGTTTTTAACTACTCATAATTTAATTCATCATTACAAAATTAATGTAGTTCATATATTAATTAAATAATGAAAATATAAGAATAAAAATCCTATTTGGAGCCTCCCTCATTTATTTTTCAGTCCCAAGTAGTCCAAGGATGATTAAGATCTAAACTAAGTGTCCTATTTATAGTGTAGGACAATTTGTACCAAAAATATCCAAGTTTGTGACACTTTGAAATCGTAGAGCCTAAGCGCTATGACACTTTTAAATTGGGGTATCAAGACACCATTCCACACCAATAAAATGGATCCTATCATCTATGGCTCGCTGCTAATGCGGCAACTCTCTGTTTTGTCGACCAAACTTGTTCCAACTTTGTTTCTTCTATTCCTTAACTCCGTGAAACCTTGATATCACGGTAAACTACTATTTTGGTGGTCCAAACTCCTATAAAAATGATTTTAATATTGATTCATATCTTTTATTGCATCACATATAAATCATGTTGAGGTTTTGATTTCAATGCACACATTCTTTAGCTTGAAGAGCTTCATTTATGCAATTCCAAATCCATTGTTCTCGTTAATATTTATCCTTGTTTATTCATCCATTTTGGATAATTCATGGCTTCATTTATCACCTAAAGTATCTTCAATATAATTCTACAACAAATCGTCTAAATCATTAGATCATACAATTAAATAAAGCTCATCAAAGTCCACAGGGATAAGCAAACATAGGTCAGTTTAAGTAGTTATCACGTCTAACCTTCCCTTGGCCATTTTGACTCTTATATTGATTTAGTTTCCTGAAAAACCACATAAACATGAGAAATTATAACAAAACTACCCAATTACACAATTTATAATTCATTAAGCACATCAAGTTACCCTCAAAACAAAGCTAAATGCGCGTAAATAGTGACAGTTAAGTGTATAAATATGCCTAAGATCAAAATTCTTAGATTGGCAGATATAATCATCATATAAACATCAGAGACCCAAAAAGACCCATAGAAATCATGATTTATTACTAAGATCATGGTTGGGTCCTACAATCGTAGGAGGGTCCATCTGAGGTCAAAAGTCAGATTTTCAATAATATTTTAAAAGAGGAATTTTGGTCTTTTACTAAATTTTAACCAATTAAAATACATCTTTTAAGCTATCCTACGGCTTATTATAAGGCCAAAAATACTCATAATCCCTCATGAACTTCACGACAAGCTAAATTTCTAATAGAAACATAAGAAACATATGACTTTTCTTCATCAAACAAGAAATTAGAATTCTTCAACTTCAAGCTCAAATCCTTCAAACTTTAGTCCAAGAATCAAAAGTAATCAAGAACATGGGAATTCAATAAGTATCTCTTTTCATCCTCATGCCCTAAATTATGATTTTCATGCATGAATTCTATGATTTCCATGAACTAAGATTTTTTTTCAAATAGGATTTCAAGCATAAATTCAATTCACCATGATATATTTTTCATTCATGCGCATTATTTCAATATTATTTAGGACTTCTTATAGATATATTATAGCATTGAAATTATTCTCCTATTGATACAGGTTAAGTGGCTGCCTTAGCTTTCGATGACATCATTCGAAGTCAGTACGTGGGGTATCAAGCTTTGGTCGCATTGAGGACACTTGATCAGGGTCTTATCATTTAATACATGGTTTTTTTTTCTTTCTTCATAAATTTTTATGTCATCTTATCTATCCCTTTATCTTATTACATTTATGTGTTTATGTCTTATCTTTTTATTCTTGGATTTTTTGTGTTGCTCCCTGTGATTATTTTGTATCTTCTTCTTGGTTTTCTCTTGTTGTTCTTGGATGGTTTGTGTTTCGTATCATGTCCCTTATCACCTTTGCGTGCATGGTTTACATGATATAACTTAAGATTTCAAGCATATGATTAAGTTGTGCATGCTATCTGTTTTCTAGACAATTAAGCATTTCGTATCATGATTTGATGGATTTTAGTCTATATTAGTTTAGCATGACATGTTTTCATAAAATTCATTATCTTTATGGACTTATCATTTGATGGCTCTATAGTATATTGATATTTAGTGTGTCAGGTTTGTTCTATGAAATTCTCTTTTTTCCTTCCAATTATTGAATTGTCATTATTAGTTGCACTCTCCAATGATGGCGGGTTATGAACACCCAATGATCTAGGATTTTATGAATGTATTTATAAATAGTCAATCCTTCGATTTTCATGATTTAGAATATTTTTAGATAAAGCACATATACTTCGATATCAGAACTACAATATTATTGAGTTATATAATATATAAATTTATATTAAGTTAGCAGTAGTACTTAGCATCAAACAAATGCAAGAATGAAGGCTCACTCGTTAGTTAGGCTGAGACCTTTTGAAACACCCTAAATTTCCCCCTTGAAAATTATTTAACTTTGAGCTCACTACTTTGGTTACAACTGGACCCCAGAGTCGTAGGGTGTCTTTACAAATCATTGGGATGATTCGTACCTAAACCAACAAGTTTGAGGCTTAATTATGCTTTGTGTACGAGTGGCTCACTAAGAGCCATAAGCATATGCTATGAGTTATTAGGTAAAATCATAGGGTGTCTAGTATGTCTCAATTTATGTTATGTGTTGACTACGACTGGACCTATTAGTCGTAGGGTCCCTATGATTGGTGCTATTGAGTCATAATGATAACAGTGTAGGGTGCCTTAGTGGTACTGTGTTGGTTATAACTCATGGTGATGGGTCGTATAGTGTGGTTATGAGTCTAGGAGTTGACTCGTGGTCAAAGGAGATACTTTTTTAGCTTTTAAGTTGAGATCATTCTAAACATTTCCTACATTAACCCCATGACTTAAAACCTTCCTTGGAACTTTATTATCATAGCATTCCTGATAAAATACTCCCAAATTCTCTCTCAAACTCTATATTTTAGTTAAGGCTAGGATTTCAAGAAGATGGCTAATTAGGGCTCTTAAGGGTGATTTCTCTCCATACATCTTACTATTTCAAGCATGTTACTCTACCTTCATTGTTAATTTTGCAAAAAACATATGATTTAAAGTCTTGATGATAAGTTGTTATGTTTGTTTTGAAAGAAGAGGGTGGGGGTTTTGAATGTTATGAATTGAAAAATGTTTCTCATGGTTTATAAATAGATGATTTTCATGCCTTTAATATGGTTTTGAACTTATGGGTGCATGGATATCATGAATGAATAATGAAATTGTGATTTTCCCCAAACTTGTGACTTTTGAAATGGTTATGACCCCAACCCCATATTATGAAATAGGTTTTAGTTATGAGAACTATGGGAATTTGTAACATTAAACTAGTCTTGAACTAATGCATGAGATAAAGAAGTATTTTAAATGCCCTGGTATGATGTAACGAACAAAGGGAGTCAGTGTTCTCCAATGTGTATTAATGAACCAAAAGGAGTTGTTCTCCCCAAGTTAATGGAAGTTTTTAGCATGATGTGTTACCTTGCAAATATAGTTGGTATGACGATATCAACAATGTATGCCTAAAAGTGTATTATGGATAAATTAATAAGAATATTTTAATAAGGGTTGTGTAACTGTGTCGTGAAAGTAGAGGTTTGAGTGACCAATACTGGGAATTATGTTTACTGATGTGGGGTTCAAAATGACCTGGGAGGTTTGATTCCTCCTTGTTATGTCATGATTAGGAAAGTTTGAGTCGCTTCTAAATAATTATATGATCGAGTGCTTAAGTTACCTTGGTATATGTTTGAGTGGACGAGTCCCCCATGTGTATACATATGAGATTATTCTTTGGTCCGTATCGCTACACGTACTAGGGACCGAACAGAGGGTAAGAGCAAGGGCTCATATAGACCATGGGTACTATTTTATGATGATTGATCAACACAATCTAGTCTAAGGTTTTGAAACATATGTTAAGATATATTACCTATCCCAATATGATATATATATATATATATATATATCTGTGTGTGTTGGTTTATTTGATTATGTGCACTGGATCTAAATGATTTTAAATTGTTGATCATATTATTATGTTATCCTTATCCTCTAGTTATATGCTAGATTTCACCCTACTACCTATCTTGGGATGTTGTATCCTCATACGATGTAGGAACTGGTGATACTTCTACTCCTCCTGCTCAGTGACTTAGATTTGGGATCAACTAGTGAGTCATATTGAAGTAGTTAGGTTCCATACTTTGGAAGACCCCATTTCATGATTATGGTTTTCTTTATATTTTGAATATTTCCTTGGATTTAGTTTTTGGCTATGGTTGGGGGCATGTACCAATTGGACACTCTTTGGTTTTGATAAGAGGCTTTGTCAGACTATTGCTAGCATGGGCGATGTCAGTTTTGGTGCTAGTATTGGTATTGACATTGATAATGGTATTGATTGATTTTGGTTGTAGACTTCTTTTAATGTATTTAAATTAATGTTCTCTTATCTTGTTATATGTTTTAAATTCAGCCGATGATGGGGTATGGTGTGTTTGGTTTGGTTAGGTACAGGGGGTAATATCCAGTCCATATAGGAGTTGAGATACCTGTCATGGATAGGCCTAGTTCAGGTCATGACCAAGGTGGTATCATAGCCTAGGTTTGGTGTCATTGGGTATACAACAAAGTTGTGTCGAGTAGAATCTCTTTTATGAGTGTGTAGCACGCCACACTTAGAAGGGAGAGGTTACGAGACATTTAGGAATGTTTCACTTTCTTATTTTCCTATTTCAAGCCATAGAGTCTAAGCTCTTGAGTTTTTCTAATTTCTATTTGTTTTCTTTTCAGATAATGCCTCATAGAGGTTTGAAAACTTCTCTATCCCACTTGAGGAAAATACTGATGGGACACAACCTTCTTATAGGGTATAGACTCGATCTAGGGGTCCAATTTTTTATTTCCCTCTAGGAGTTCCATCGATCCCCTCTAGTCCTCCTCGAGATCCTCAAGCTGATGTGTCGAATGCAGAATTTTGTTATTCTATTCATATATTGGCTCAATTGGTATCTTCTTACTCTGAGCATGTAGATTTTGTTACTCCATCTTTTGAGGCCACAAAGATTAGCGAGTTTATGAGGTTGAGCCCTCTTGTGTTCACTGTTGTTATGGTTGAGGAACATCATTAAGGTTTTATTAATAAGATGGAAAAGATATTTCAGGTTATGCATGCTACTAATATGGAAGGGGTAGATTTTGATTCTTATCAATTAAAGGATATAACATACAAATGGTAACAGTCTAGGGGAAATTATGTAAAATCCATATTGTAGGATGATTTCTCTAGTACTTTTTTGGAATGCTTCTTTCCTCAGAAGTTGAGGAAGGTGAAAAAAGAAGAATTCGTTAATCTGAAGCAAGGCAGAATAACGGTCAAGGAGTATACCTTGAAATTCCATCAGTTGTCCCAATATACTCCTGAGTTAGTGTCTAGCATAAGGGCTAGGATGAGGAAATTTTCTTTTAGATTGTCCCGTGACTTGATTTTGGAAAGTAAGGCTTCCTTTCTAAACAAGGATATGGACATCTCTAGATTGGTTGTGTATATGCAGAAAGTTGAGGATGAGTAAAGAAAGTAGGCTAAAATTGGGGAGAGGAAGAATAAGAAGTTTAGATTTTCTGATCAGGATGAATGTCAGCAATAAGGCGGTAGAGATGGTGAAAAGTGGTCTAATAAGAAGTGAGGAAGTTAAGGTTCCTAATCTTCAGCTAGTGCTCCTTATCCAAAGTCAGCGGGTGATCCTCGTTCTTAGGATGATAGTGGATTTAGGGAAAAAGGTGCCTAATATTAGGCTGGTGGGGCTTAGTGTGTTCTGTCATATCCTCCTTGTAGATTCTACGATTAGGTGCACCATGGGTTTTGAAAAGAAGGGAGGAATAAGCATTTTAAATATGGTTAGAGTAGCTACTTACAAAGGGATTGTCCCATTAAGGTGTCTTCGGGGGAAAATAAGATTTCTTTTACCCTTTCATCAGCTCCTGCAGCAAAAAGGGTGCTATTTCTGCTTCTAGTACCGGCATTCGCCAAAATTGCTTGTATGCTCTTGCTACTCGCTGGGGCTGTAAGGCATCTCTCAATATTGTCACTATTATGTTACAACTCTTTTTTTCGTGATGTGTATTGCTTTTTTAATCTTGGGTCTACTCTTTCCTATTTGACCTTATTTATAATTGTGTATTTTGGTTTCGGTCCAGAGTGTATCCCTGATACCTTTTATGTTTCTACCATAATAGGTGACTATGTGGTGGCTAGAAGAGTTTATAGGGGTTGTCTTGTATTTGTTGGTGGTAGAGAAACTCTAGTAGATCTGACAGAGTTAGACATGGCTAATTCTGATATCATATTGAGGATGAATTGGTTGCATTCATGCTATGCTTCATTAGATTGCCTAACCCATAGAGTCATGTTTAAATTCCCTAATGAGCCAGCCATTGAGTGGGAAGGGGGCTCTTTATTGACAAAGAGAAGGTTCATATCATATCATATCTTGGAGCTCGCAAGTTGATTTTCAAGGGATGTCTTTATTATTTTGTCCGAGTTAAGAATTCTAACTCTGAGGGTCCTTAATTGATGTATGTTCCCATAGTTAATAAATTTCCCAAGGTTTTTCCTAATGATCATCCGATAGGGAGTTTGATTTTGGGATTGACCTTATTTTGGACATTTGTCCTATCTCTATTCCTCCCTATAGGATAGCTCTGGCTGAGTTGAAGGAGTTATTGAAAGACTCCCTTGACAAGGGTTTTATCTATCCTATTGTGTCTCTATGGGGTGCTCCTATTTTATTCGTACGTAAGAAGGATGGTTCTCTTCGATTGTGCATTAATTATCGTAAATTGAATAAGGTCCTAAATTATAATTATCCTCTTTCTTAGATTGATGATTTGTTTCACCAGCTTTAGGGTTCTAGATATATCTCTAAGATCGATCTTGGGTTGGGTTACAATCAACTAAGGATTAGGGAGGTAGATATCCCTAAGACTTCCTTTCAAACTCGGTATGGTCATGAGTTCTTTTTCATGTCTTTTGGTATGACTAATGCCCCAACGACATTCATGGACTTGATGAATAGGGTATTCTATTAGTTTCTAATTTTTTTGTATCGTGTTTATAGATGATATTTTGGTGTATTCCAAGAGTGAGGCAGATCATGCCCATCACCTCCTTATTGTGCTACAAAACTTAAGAGATTAGCATTTGTATGCTAATTTTTTAAAGTGCAAATTCTGGTTGACGGCTGTTACTTTTTTGGGTCATGTCATTTCTAGTAAAGGTATCATAGTAGATCTGCAGAAAGGTGCATTGGTTAAGAATTGGCCTAGGCCTATGACTCTAATCGATATTCAAAGCTTCTTGTGTTTAGCCAATTATAATAGGATATTTGTGGAGAGTTTCTCAACTATAGCTATCTCACCAACTAAGTTGACTCAGAAGATGGTGAAATTTCTGTGGTCTTACGCTAGTGAGTGTTGTTTTGAGAAGTTGAAAGATAAGTTGACTTCAGTTCTAGTTTTGAGTCTGCCTGAAGGCAGTGATGGTTTTGTTGTCTATTATGATGCATCCCGTGTGGGACTTGGTTTTCCATTGTGTACAGGGTGGTGGCCTATGCTTCTAGGTATTTGAAAGTTCATGAGAAAAATTACCCAACTCATGACTTGGAGTTGTTGGTTGTTGTGTTCACATTTAAGATTTGGTATCACTATTTGTATAGAGTCCATATAGATATCTTTTTTGATCATAAGAGTTTACAATATGTGTTCATCCTGAAGGAGTTGAATCTCAGGTAGAGGAGGTGGCATAAGTTGTAGAAAGACTATGACATGAGTCTCCACTATCACCTAGGTAAAGCTAACGTGGTTATTGATGCTCTTAGAAGGTTGTCAATGGGTAGCTTGTCGCATGTGGATAAGCGAGAATTGGTGAAATATATTTACCATTTAGCTAAACTTGGGGTTCTCCTCTTGGACTTTGAGTATGGTGGTATGTTTGTGCCACTGGTGTCGTAATCATCTATTGGTTCTGAATTGAAAGAGAAACAAGTATTAGACCCTCTCTTGATAAAGATTAATGATTATGTAGGTAAGCATAAGGTGATGGCCTTCGAGATTGATGGTGATGGTATCTTGAGGTACCAAGGAAGTTTGTGTGTTCCCGATGTTGATGGGTTGTAAGGAAAGTTTTTAGCCAAGGCCCATGAGTCATGGTATATGGTTCATCTCAGTTCGACAAAGATGTATCATGATCTTAAAAAGATCTATTACTTGAACAATATGAAGTGAGATATGGACAGCTTTGTGGCTAAATGCATGGTGCGTCAACAAGTGAAGGTTGAGCTCATACCAATATGGAAATAGAAGATAATTAATATGGATTTCATTATAGGCTTTCCTTGTTCTTGTAACTAGTTTAATTTGATAGTAAGGACTAATTATTTGGTAGAGGATTATGCGAGGTTGTTCCTTCAAGAGATTGTGAAGTTGCATGGGATGCTTGTTTCTATCATATCAGATTGTGGTACTTAGTTCTCATTGAATTTTTGGTATTCATTAGAGAGGTTTAGGAGCTAAGGTGAGCCTTAGTATGACTTTTCACTTGCAGTTGCATGAGAAAGCAAAAAAGACAATTCAGACATTGGAGGATAAGCTCCGGGAATATGCGATTGACTATGGTGGTAGTTGGGTTAATCATTTTACTCTTATAGAGTTTGCGTAAAATAAAAAAAATAACACTTTAGTATTGAAGGGGCTACCTTTGAGGCATTGTATCGTTAGAGGTGTGTGTCTCTTATTGGGTGGTTTGAGGCTGGTGAGGCAGAGATATTTGGCCCAAATTTGGTTTACCAATCGATAGAGAAGGTGAAGGTGGTTTGAGATAGACTTAAAGCTTCCCAAAGTAGACAAAAGTCCTATATGAATGTGAGCCGTAGTGAGTTAGAGATTTAGGTTGGAGATTGGGTGTTCTTGAAGGCATCTCTCGTGAAGGGGGTAATGTAGCTTAGGAAGAAGGAAAAGCTCAGTCCCCGGTATGTTGGCACGTACTTGGTTTTAAATAGGGTTGGTAAGGTTGTATATGAGTTGGAGTTGCCTCCTAGTTTGAGTTTCGTTCATCCAATATACTCTGTGTCGATGTTGAGAAATTGTGTAGGTGATCCATCACAAATTGTGCCCATCAAGGATATTAGTATTTCAGATTCCTTTCTATATGAAGAAGTTTCGGTTGAAATCTTGGTTTGAAAAGTTCAATGGTTGCGTAATAAGGAAGTATCTTTAGTAAAGGTCCTATAGAGGAACCACAAGGTTGAGAAGGCTCCTTGGGAAGCCGAAGAGGACGTGAAGTCCAAGTATCCATTTCTATTCCCTATTTCGTGAAATTATGCTTAAGGTATGTGTTGTTTTTAACATCTTTGTTTTATGTCTTTGTTAAAGGGAAGTTGTAAATTCCTTGGTGTTTTTGTTATTTGTCTTAAAGGTAAGAGTAGAAAATTTTGAGGTCTAATCGTGCCGGTCAATGCCTTATCCACTCATTCGAGGATGAATGATCCTACTGGGGGGGGGGGGGGGAATTGAAACACCTTAGATTTAGACCCTTGAAAATTTTTGAAACTTTAGTCTTAGTGCCTTGGTTACGACTGAACCCCTAGAGTTGTAGGGTGTCTTGATGACTTATTGGGATGAGTCATACCCAAACTAGTAAGTTTGAGGCTTGATTTTTCTCTAAGTACGAGTGGCTCACTATGAGCTGTAAGCAAATGTTATGAGTCATTAGGTGAAATCATAGGGTGTCAAATGTATGTCCCAATTAATGTTTTGTGTTTCCTATGACTGGACCCTATGAGTTGTAGGATCCCTTTATGATTGGTGCTATTGACTCCTAACAATAACAATATAGAGTGCCTTAATGGTACATGCTTGTATAGTGTGGTTATGAGTCGAGGAGTCGACTCATGGTAAGAGGTGACACTTTTTTAGCTTTTAAGTTGAGGGCACTCTAGACATTTCCTACTATAACCCCTTTGAACCCACAACTTAAAACCTTCCTTGGAACTTTATTATCAAGTCATTCCTAATAAAACACTATAAAATTCTCTCTCAAATGCTTTGTTCAAGTTAAGGATAGGGTTTCAAGAGGTAGGTCAATTAGGGCTCTCAAGGGTGGTTTCTCTCTGTACATCTTGCTATTTTAGGCATGTTACTCTTCCCTCGTTGTTAATTTTGTAAAAACATATTTTTTGAAGTCTTTATCATAAGATTATTGTGTTGATTTTGCAAGCAAAGGTTATGAGTTTTGAATGTTATAAATTCAACAATGTTTCTCATGGTTTATATAGATGATTTTCATACTTTTAATAAGGTTTTGAACTTGTGGGTGCATGAGTATGGTGACTGAACTATTGAATTATGATTTTCCCAAACTTGTGATTTTTGAAATGGCTATGACCCCAACCCCATAGTCTGAAATTGGTTTTAGTTATGACAACTGTGGGAATTCGTAAAATTTAACTACTTGCATGAGATAAATAAGTATTTGAAATGCACTAGTATGATTTAATAAACAAAGGGAGTCGGTATTCCCCAATACGTATTAATGAACAAAGGGAGTTGTTCTCCCCAAGTTAATGGGAATTTTTGGCATGATGTGTTACCTTGCAAGTGTAGTTGGTATGACGATACAAATAATGTATAACTAAACGTGTATTGTGGTTAAATGGATGAGAATGTGTGATACATATTTTAATTAGGCTTTAATAAGGGTTGTGTAGCTGTGTCATAAAAGTGGAGGTCCAAGTGACTAATACTGGAAATTGCATTTGTTGATGCAGAGGTCAAAATGACCAGAGAGGTTCGAGTTCCCCTTATTATTTCATGATAGGGAGGTTCAATTCCCCCGTAAGTCATTATATAATTGGGTGCTTAAATCACCTTGGTATGTGATAGAGGGTTTGAGTCCCCCATGTGCATGTATATGAGATTATTCTCTGGTTCGTGCGGCTACACGCACTAAGGCCCGACCAGGGGGTGAGAGATAAGCCCCATATAGCCCGTTGGTACTATCATTTAATGATTGAGCTACACAATTCAGGCTAAGGTTTTGAAATGCATGTTAAGCCTTATCCCCTTTCCCTGCATATGATATATGTATATATATATATATGTGTGTGTATGTGTGTGTGTTGATGCATTTGATTATATGCACTGGCTCTGAATGATTTTAAATTGTTGATCATGTCATTATGTTATCCTTACCCCTGATTTACAAGCTAGCATTCACCTCGATAACCGTCTTTGGACATTGTATTCCATGCGATGGAAAAACTGATCATACTTCTACTCTTCCTGCTCAGTGACTTGGATTCAGGATCAGCTAGAGAATCAGATTGATGTGGTAAGCTTCCATACTTTGGAAGACCCCATTTCGTGATTATGGTTTTCTTTACATTTTTACTATTCCCTTGGATTTATTTTTTGGTTATGGTCAGGGGCATTTCCCGACTGGATACTCTTTATCTTTGAATATAGGCTTTGTCGGACTACTGTTGGCATCGGCAGTATCGGTATTGGTATATGCATTGGCATTGATACTGGTATCGGTTGGTTTTGGTTATAGACTTATTTTGATGTCATTAAATTAATGTTCTCTTATTTTATTATACGTTCGAAATTCAGCCGACCATAGGGTGTGATGTGTTTGGTTTGTTTAGGTACTGGGGGTGATGTCCAGTCCGCGCCTTGGTTCGGATCGTAACAACTTTGGTAGATGTCCCTGAGTCCTAGAACTACAACACTATCCTAGGTTCTAAAGGGTTAGCCATCATATCGAGATGGATACTTTAGTCCTTTTGGACATCAGTTTAGTAGTACCATATTAGATAAGACTTTATACCCTAGCAAGGTATACTACTCCTTTTTCGATGGGGATTATATATCGAATTCCATATTTAGCTGATATGGTCAAATGTTGGTCAATAGTATCTTCCACAGTTCAAATTCAGTTATTGCATGACCTTGTAATTAGTTTATTAAGTATAGTATTGATTAGTTACATGTGTATTTGCTTGGCCTTTGCATCAGTTCACATCGCACACTTTCAAAACTAATATTTATAAATGAAACTTAGTTTAGTTTTACTTTCTTTTATTCAATGACTTTAAGACAATCATCACATATTAGTATATATATGTATTTTATATAGGGTCATTGTCGTACAATTTAGCTCCATGAATTTAGTTTGCACTTAAGATAGTTTTACGACATATTTAACATTAGTTTTAGATTTAATATAATAGTTATGCTTCTATCGCTTCTCAGTTTACAAAAAAAAATTAGCTTATGATTTATTGATTTCACTATGCCTCATTATTTTTATGTACAAACATGTTTTAAATGCATATTTCAATAAATGTTTCACGTCCTCAATTTTAAAGCAAGTTTTAGTGTGTTCATGACTAGTTCATACATCACATACTTAGTACATTCAAAAGTACTATTCACATATCTCGTTTGCCAATATTATTCATGTGATGTAGATTCTGGTGCTTACTATCAAGATCGTAGATAGGACAAACACTGTTTCCATCCAGTAGGTGATGAGTTCTCTTGATTTGAGGACATAAATTAGTTTGCATTTCTAGTATTTTGTTTCTATTCTTATGTATTCATTAGGAATAGTTGGATTCATGTCCTAGCTACCTAAAGTCAGTTGTGGAGGCCTCACAAATAGTCAGTCAGAGTTATTATATGTAGTTTCAGTTCCTCTTTCTTTGAGATTTAGATGATGCAAACTTTTAAATAGTATTGTATCAAAACAACTATTTCATGATTATGCTTTCTCTCAATTATTGTTGTTCTTATTCATGTTCATATTAGTTGTTCATGCATTATGCTAGTACTATGGGGTGGCTTGGGATCACTTGTAGTTTTAAGCACCATGTTATGATTAGGGGTAGTCTCGAGTCATGATAAACTTGGTATCAGAGCACAACGTTAAAATATCCTAGGGTGTCTATAAAGTTATGTCTAGCAGTGTCTTAAAGATAGTTACAAAGCCGTTCATACTTTTCTTTGAGAGGCTACAGAGTATTTAGGAAATATTTTATTTCTTTCATATCTCAAATTGTTTAATTGAGGTGTTTTCTACGAAATTTATATAGATTTGAGCATTGCTCCATTTCTACCTACTATGCCTCATTTTAGAGGAAATAAAATAATCAAACTTAAATTTCTACTAATAAAGTTTTCTTAGACAGAACTTACTGAAAATTATGATATTGCATAGGGGCTTGAGTGGATCCCATCAGTGCCTCTGAGTTCAGAAATTTGAAGAGTTTACTCTTATTTATGTAAATTACCTAGTGAGACAAAAGTTAGATGTGCTCTCAGATCCCTTCTCAAGATCCTATAGTAGAATGACTCGGAGCTAGAAGTATGAGACTAGAACTGTAGTATCATTATAGTGAGGATAGTGTTTATATGGATCTAATAGATAGGAGTTATGTATCTAATGAGCCACCAAGGTATTGCATAAAATTTATGATATCACTTTGAGAGAGTTTTACTAGTTAAGGGTACTTGGAGTATGTCAATTCTTTAGCAAGAATTAAGCCTAGGGAGTGACAAAAAAGATAGAGAAGCTTGTTAAGGTTGAGTATGTTCATACAATTTTGAGTTAACTACTGTTTCATGATTCCTATCCAGTAGTAAGTTAGTATAGTGCATGAAAAGTTGTGGGGATATCTATTGGAAGTGTTATGATATAAGTTTGGATTGTGGATTATCATGAAAATAGAGAGAAGAGTTTTGAATTCTAAAATAAAGAAAGGTGTGCCCAAGGTATTGTGACACTTCAGAAGATTCTAAGTTAGTAAGTATTTAAGCTATAGTATGATGACTATTGAAGCTAGAGGAAGTTAAGAGTGTATCTCAGAAGAAAGTATTAGAAGTGGGTTTTACACTTTCAGATATACTCTTGTAGGTGAGTTTAGTATTTATGAGTATATTCATACCACAACAACTAGAGTAAAGTTATTATAATTTAGTTCATAGTTATTGAAAAGGTCTACATACTTAGAATTATGGCTTAAATCTAAGGTGGAGATGATAGAACACAGAACCAAGTCAGGTTTTAAGATTCTAGTAATGATGCCACTGAGTTCTAGAACAACACTAAGGGAGGTAGATACTTGGCCCATTCTTATATCTATATATTTCCTGTACTTTAGTCATTACAATACTCTACTTATGCCTTCCATGACAGCACCACAATCATAACTTATATTCATATAGCTCATATAAATCATGCCCATTCTCAATTCTAAGTATAAGAAGTAATTGTTTCCTCAATAGTACGAGTCATACTCTATGAATCTATTTTTCAAGTC
Organism: Capsicum baccatum var. pendulum; assembly: GCA_030864225.1. NCBI lineage: Eukaryota > Viridiplantae > Streptophyta > Magnoliopsida > Solanales > Solanaceae > Capsicum > Capsicum baccatum. The sequence goes on from CM061556.1 coordinate 223,665,523, forward strand.
CCATATCATACAACTCATGACTCATGCACTCACGTTTTACAATATTCTTAGTTCTAAGTAGTCATGGTTCATCCTTATTGACTAGTAAGATCACACTACATCATGTATGCTCCCAAATCAGATCTCTTGAATAAGTTCATTCATATGATACTTTACTCCTTATGCCTTAGTTGAGTGTCAAAATTATAAAAATCTTTCAGTAAAGATTTCTCAGTATTTCTCTTATTCTAGATACTAATTTTCTCATGTTTCAATGGTGATATTGATGGAAGTTGAGTCATGGGATTAAATGACTTGTTGATATACCTACAGATAATGACTTATAGTGGTTAGTAACTCTTTGATTAGAAGTTATAGTTTATTGTTTAAGGTGGCAAGGAGAAGTATACTTTTAAATGATATCCCTAGTGGTTATAGAATATAAATTCCTGTAGTTAAGACCATTGTGGTCGTTTTAGTAGTAGAGCTTTGTATCTGTAGGTTAAGATTGCACAGAGTAAGTGTTCAACTAGACTAGACATAACCTTTAGCATCCATATGTAGGGTTAGAAGTTTCAACTAGTTATGTGTTGTATATCCTTAAAAGTTCCATGTTTGAAAAATATTACCAAGTTTGAAGGTTATCAGACACATTGCTTAAAACATATCAGTCCTACCCTTACTTTTAGCCTAAGGTACTCTTTCATCATGATAGGTAGTTTAAGACAAAAGTTGTCTCATATTTAGCTCTATATCATTCCTATTCTATGATCTCAGATCAATAGACTAAAATGCTCAGGCCATGTTAGAATCCTTATTCAAATAGCGTATTTAGATTTTGCCTAAAATTCTTGCCTTCCTAATGTTATTAGAACCTATGCCAAAGAGCATTGAAGGTAACATATAATACTTTCTCTATGAATCTAAAAACTTTTATATCATTATTGAACACATTAGAGTTCTAATATATGTTTGTACCATGAATGCTTTAGTTGAATTCAAAGCTCTCAGTATTAGTCAGTCCTTATGGCTAGCAATTTAAATCAGAGATTGGACGTATAAGTTCATATAGGTTTCCATCCTTATTTTTAGTCATAATCAATTGAGTACATGTCGTTTCCTATTCTATTCTAGCCATTATGTGCATTCGTGTGATGTGTAAATACATTCAAGTGTTATTACCAGCCTAAAATCAGTTCAAGGTAACAATTTCCTCCTTATCCCTTCTTTCAGACTCATGTCACTCAGTTGCTCACATATTTTAGTTGCATTCGTGGATTCAGTCCAATCCATTAAGTTATAGACTCAGTTTTCATGTTAGTATTCATCTCACAAAACTCAATGTTGTGATTGAATCTCTTTCCCTAACCTTTCATCTTAGTTAATCTTTATTTGAGGACGAATGATCCCAAGAGGGGGATATTATAACACTCTAAAAATCCAAGATAAGATTAGAACCATTATTCAAGAATATATAGAATCCAAACTTAGTAATTTAGAAGTATGATAAGTGATTTAGACATGAATTAAGGCCACAAGTAACTCCTAGCTCGTAGCCAAGTTGAAAGCTTTCTTACCGATTGAATTCTAATGTAGAATCTTTCCATAGTCAATTTCAAATGAGCATAAAACATAGAATATAAAGAATTATAGAGATCAAGTCCCATCAAATGAAATATCTTTTAGTATTCTTTCCCATTTATCCAATTTTGCCTCAATACAATGTTAGAGTAAAGAGTTATGGGCATCAAACCACGACAAGAATCCTACAATCAAACTTAGATTCTAAGATTGTGGGATGTGCTTTTCTGATCAATGTATGAGACCTGAAAAGTCTTCATAGAAACCATGACTCAGTACCAAGGTTGTGGTTGGGTCCATGTTCATGGGAGGGTCCATCAAAGGTCAAAAGTTAGATTTTTCAGCAATATTTTTAGAGCGGTATTTAGTTCTTTTTCCACACTTTAACCTCCTAATCTACTTCATTTAAGTTATCCTAAGTCTGAATATAAATCCTAAACTAATCTTAATCCCCCATCCACTCTACAACAGATGAAATTACTCATAGAAACATGAGAAACATGCAACTTTTCTTCATTAAACAAGAAATCAGGGTTCTTCATCTTCAAGCTCTAATCTTCCAAACTTTAGTTCAAGAATCAAAAGTAATAAGGTATGTGGACATTCAATGATTATCTCGTTATCTCATGCCCCAAATTATGATTTTGTTATTCATGAATTTTATGATTTTCATGAAGTTGAATTTTTATCCAAATAGGATTCCATGCTTACATTCAATTCTCCATGATGTACTTTTCATTCATGAGCATTTTTTTGTGATTATTTATGATTTATCATGGATAAATTATAGAATTAGCATTATTATTATGTACATGCGTGATTTACATGATATTACTGAAGATTTCAAGCATATGATCAAGTTGTGTATGATGCATCAATTTTCAATACTAGTAAGCATTATCTATCATGATTTGATGGATTTCAGTCTATATTAGTTTAATATAACATATTTTTCCATGAAATGCATTATCTCTATAGACTTGTAATTTAATCACTCCTCAATATATTAATATTTATTATTTTAGATTTGTGCTAAGAAATTTTTCTTTTTTCTTATGATTATTGAGATGTCATTATTAGTTTCACTCTTTAGATATGCTGAGTAATTAACATCCGATGACCAGGGATTTCATGTATATATTTATGAATATTAAATGCTTCAATTTTCCTGATTTAGAATGCTTTTAGATAAAGCATATATACTTCAGTCTCAGAACTTCAATATTATTAAGCTATTCACTATATCAATTTATATTTAGTTGGGAGTAGTACTAAGCTCCGAGTGGGCAAAGGGATGAAGGATCACTCGTCAGTTAGGCTGAGACCTTCAACAGAAGTCCTTGGTTCCCAAAACTATAGAACCACCATAGGTTCTGAAGGGTCACCTGTTAAACTAGGCTTGGCACCTTAATCTTTTTGGATATCAGTTTAATTGTACCACATCAAATCAATCATTATATCTTGGCAAGGTATATTGGGCCCTTTTTTATAGGGATTATATATTGAACTCCATGTTTAGCTCACATAGTTATATTTTGGTTGATAGTATCTCCTATAGTTTAAACTCAGCTATTACATGACCTTGTAATCATTTTATTCAGTATAGTATTGATAAATTATATGTTTACTTACTCGATCTGTGTATCATTTCACATCTCATAATTTCAGACCCATATTTATATGTGACCCCCGATTTAGTTTTACTTATTTTTATGCAATGGCTATTTAGAATATCACTGTATATTAGTATATATGTATTTTATATAAGGTTATTCTACTACAATCGAAGTCCATGCATTCAGTTTGCACTCAAAACAGCTTTACAACATATTCAGCATTAGCTTTATATTAAATATAATAGTTATGCTTCTAACTCTTTCCAATTTACAAAAATGTTTTAGCTCATGATTTAGAGCTTTCACTAAACCTCACGGCTTTTACATACAAATATGTTTTAAATGCATATTCAGTAAATGGTTCATGTCCTCGATTTTAAAGCAAGTTTTAGTGTTTTCATCACTAGGTTGTACCATGTAAACTCAGTACATTCAAATGTACTAATTGCATACCTCTTATACCTATATTTTTCATATGATGTTGATTCAGATGCTTACTATTGGGATCATAGTTAGGCAGATCACAACTTCGAGTCAGTAGGTGATGAGTCTTGTTTATTTGAGGACTTAAGTCAGTTTATGATTCCATTATTTCATTTCTACTATTATGTATTATTTAGGGATAGCTGGGGCCATGTCTTGGCTACCTAAAGTTAGTATTAGTTGAGGCTTCATAGATAGTCAGTTAGAGTTATTGTATGTAGTTTCAATTCCTCTATCTTTCAGATTTCGGTGTTGTAAACTTTTTAATGGTAATTTATTGAAATAAATTATTTTATGATTATCCTTCCACTCCATCATTTTAGTTCTCACTCATATTTATATTCAGTTGCTCATGCATTATACTAGTACCATGAGTTATCTTGGGATCACTTGTGGTTCTAAGCACCATGTTACGACTAGGAGATAGTCTTAGATCATGACAGTTAGATTGTAAGATTACGAGGTTGTAATCTTGAACAAGTTAATTGATGTTAGTGAAGTTGTTAGAAATCCTATAAACCTTAGTTTTTGATCACTACTCCCTTGAGTAAGGCGGTTCTCCACGTTAAATTATGTGTTATTACTGTTACTCATTTGATCACTATCGTAGGAACTAAGTTCCTACAGTAAAGTATTTGGTATTATATTATTTCATTTTCATCGCTCTTAATCAACGTTCTAGAAGTTTTAATTATTCATTGAGCATGACGTACAATAGGATAAAGTTCACAAGTAATATAATAACTTTTTCAAGTTTAAATTTAAAAATAAAGATTATGATAGAGTTTCAATTATACATAAGTGAAATTCCAATATATTATTAACTGTTAAATTTGAAACACAACAACAATAGCTATTGAAGATAAAATTTTGGAAAGTGATCAATAAGGATTATTTCTGTGCTAAAACACCATTTTCCTGCTATGGAAATGATAAACACAAAATATTGCAAAATATCAAAGCCAACTTGAATTTTTTCAACTTAGTTGCATTTAATTCCTCTCTATCTTCTTTTATCTTTATGAAAAATAATTAAAGTTTAAGTCAGATTAACATACTGAACATAAAATGTTGTGCATATCAATATACATCGTGTATTTGAGATTATACTGAAGCTGGGTACTGAATTCTGATGGTTGAGTAACTAATAACTGATAGCCATGGTTCTGTAGAACTGACTGAGTTCTTTATTGGATACTAGGACTCAAACTGTAACTATGGGAGTTTTCATCTAACTGAACTGATAGGGGTCCAACTTGTAACCCCAATTGGAAGGGTTCTAGTACTGTGCCACGGGTACTAACACTGGTCATGAGTCACCCTAACTAGCAGGAAGATATTTTGTCAACCCTCACTGGCAGGAAAACTCATATGAGATGTGTCAACCCTTATCTGGTAGGAAGATATCTCAACCTACACTGGCTACATTGTTATGTAACTTAGGGATTGCTACTATGGGTCAAACTCTAACTGATAGGAATGCCCTCATCCCTGGGTTTACTTAGTGTTGAATCCTACACCCAACTGAAAGACACTGATCACTAGACTGTACTAAGCTTGACTGAACTGACCCTGACTGACTGAATTGGATAAAGTTCACTACTGGGACTATTCTATAACCACTACAACTAAATAATCAACTAAATTTTGGGTAATAAATACCCCCAGGACTCGATAGTATAATGGATAAACTCATATCACAGCTTAAAAAAACAACAATAGGTTACCATGCATGATTTTCTCATATGGACATTTTATCAAACACTTGCAAGGCATACGTTAAGCAAAGGAATAGTTTAAACATGTAGTAATCGCATGATTTCAATACTTAAGTCACCAAAAGATCACAATGCATAATTCCTTTACTTAGACATTTTGCCAAACACTTAGGAGGCATAACCTTGTACATAGGAATGAATAACATGTTAATTCATCATGACTACAACAATCAATTCACAATTCAAGGGTTTGACATGAGATCTATATCAACCAACATACCCATTAATCTATTGTACATGAAACACATATTTTTTTAACTTTGAAACTCATATTTTTTTAACTTTGAAACTCAAATTACAACACAAACATGAGCATACTTAAATTCATAACATGGGAATCATAATTCAAGTTTTAAAAAGGCTTTTTGAACTCCAAGGGTGGAAGGAGACCCAAGGATGAACGCCTAACATACCTGAGTGATGAAATTCGTGAAGATTGTTGGGGATTTCTTGGAACTTGATCTTGAGCTTTATAAACTACGGTTTATTTCTTGAGAGAATTTTGTGAACGAGTGAATGTATTTGGCCTATTGAGAGGATGGATTTCATGTTATGGGGGTTTTGTCACATCCCAAAATAACTCCTAGGTGTGACTGGCTCCCAACAACACCACTTGCCGGGAGACCCAAGGATGAACGCCTAACATACCTGAGTGATGAAATTCGTGAAGATTGTTGGGGATTTCTTGGAACTTGATCTTGAGCTTTATAAACTACGGTTTATTTCTTGAGAGAATTTTGTGAATGAGTGAATGTATTTGGCCTATTGAGAGGATGGATTTCATGTTATGGGGGTTTTGTCACATCCCAAAATAACTCCTAGGTGTGACTGGCTCCCAACAACACCACTTGCCGGGAGACCTAATTTTTTATACATTCCCAATATCTACAAACACTGAGATGAAAACGTATACAACTCCATATGCACGATATAATAATCAACGCAGGGTAATTATCCAACAAGATACCGTATAGCAATTTATGAAAATGATAATAGTTTAGATAACAAATGTCGAACCCAAGTCCCACACTAAGTTCATGGAGCATCTAAACAGAGTTACAGGAGTTTAACTTTTGGGCATGCAAATCCAATGAAAGGAAATACAAGATTAAAATAACTAATAAGGAATGACAGCCTTCACGAACAATGTGAAGGCTCACCTCATCGACAGAATCCACACGTAAAGAAAGTCAAACATGAGTCTCTCTTTCCATAACCGTATCTGCAGGTATGCAAGTAAGGAGTGAGCTATATAAATATACCCCAGTAAGATCCTCGAGCTTCTACTTTAATACCCCTAGAACAAGTGTTAGAGAATACTATGTACATAATATCTCTCATAAAATAATGTCAATAAGATCCTAAGAAAGTTAAAAAATACCACCCTACATCTCAACTCAATCCACACTCATGACTTGTCATAAAAGGCTGTGAAGGTGATTGGCCTAGCATCCCGACAAGTCCACGGCAACATATATAATGCCCCAAAAGTATACTACAGCATGTATAAGCCCCTAACATATTACGGCAGTATAAGTAATGCCCCTAAAATATTATGGTAGCTATGTATGCCCCTAGAGACTATAACGGTTGTGAAAAAAATATATTCAATGCCCTAACCTCACCTCACATTTTACCTCTAAATAATTCTCAATACACTTCTCAAAATACATATCCACAGCTAGTCAAAGGACATAAATTCTACTAAGTTCACGCTTTTCCCAACACATGACTAGGTAAAAAAATAATTTTTATAAAGCAGATTTGAAAAGAAAGCATCAAAGCTTAAAGTCTCACTTACCTCGCTAATGACAAATTTCCCAACTTTGTAATGTGTAGAACACCAACCAAACAGCGATCAATGGGATCAATCTAAATAAAATATTAAATAACAATATTAATTATGCTAGTTCAGGATTAAATCTCAATATCCCCAACTTTAAAACTTAGAGCTAAACCATAATATCTCACACTATTATATTGAATTAAGAATAATCCAACAAGAGGAAGCTCCGATACTTTTTATTTCAAAATACTGGTCAATTGTTTCAAGACTACTCAATCCTTACGCACCATAAATATTCCCTATTTGATAGTTTGATTAAGGAAAAGCAGTAGCAACTTGTTACAATACTTATGAGGGAAATATTGGTTTTGTACATGATGCCAATGTTTGATTCTTACTTCTTCTACATCTATATTTCTACTAAGTAATCAAAATCAACCAATCTTTATCCTTAAGCTAGTAGGAGACTACTACCTACCATGAAGAAGATCAAACATACATAAGTTACTGTAGAAGACTACTAACCTCCATAAAGAAGATAAAACATATATTAGTTACTGCAGCAGACTACTACCACTATGAAGAAGATCAAGCATACATTATTTACTACTTTTCCAGAATTCTATGCCAAAACTACAAACAAATTCATACTTTATCACTTCACAAAGATGCCTGCCAACACCGTGTAGATACTCTCTGTTTATCTCTTTTCTTATTTTTTTGTACGCTATTTTGCTTTCTATTTTCCCAAGGATAAAAGATCATATATATAGCTTTAGTACTGTGAAATTGAAAAAGGCTCTTGAATTGTCCCCTTTTAATTCCTTAATTAATATTAATAATTGGTTATAATTACTAATTAACTCTTCATTAAAGCAAATAATAAACTGGCTATTACATTGTACCCCACTTAAAATAACGTTCGTCCTCGAACGGGTCTAGAATCATACCTAAAATGTCAAATAAGTGAGGATATCTAACTCACATCTCACCTCGAACTCCCAAGTAGCTTTCTCTGTTGGATGATTACGCCATAACACTTTGATTGAAACTATTTTTCTTTTATCTCAATTGTCGCACTTGCCTATCAAGAATAGCTATCGGGCTTTCCTCATAAGTCAGATTCTCATCAAGCTCTACATCCTCTAGCTGGATCTTATGGCTATCATCACGGACATACCATTTAAGCATGGACACGTGAAACACAAGATTAACTGCAGACAAACTCAGAGGTAAAGCAAGCCTATACACCACCAATCTAATTCGATTCAAAATATCATAAGGAAAGATGTATCTAGGACTTAGCTTACCCTTCCGGTCGAACCTTATAACTCCCTTTATAGGAGAAACTTTCAAAAATACTTTTTCTCCCTTTTTAGACTCTAAATCACGGACCTCTTATCTGCATAGGACTTTTGCCTACTTGTGACATCTTAAGTTGGTATCATATCACTTCAACCTTCTCAAATGCTTGTTGAACTTAATATAGACCCAATAACTATGCTTCACCGGGCTAAAATCAGCCAATTGGTGATACTTAAGACTATTTAGAGCCTCATACGGTGCCATTTGAATACTTGACTGGTAGCTATTATTATAAGCAAACTCTGCTAAAGGAAACTAATTATCCCAATGGCCACCAAAATCAATAGAGCAAGCTCTAAGCATGCCTCGAAGATCTGAATAACTAGTTCAGATTGTTCGTAGGTCTGTGGATGAAAAGTTGTACTCAACTCAACTTGCGAACCCAATGATTTCTGAAAATATCTCCAGAACTCAGCAATGAACTATGTACCTCCATTAGATATAATTGAGATAGGCATACCATAAAGCTGAAATATCTCCCGAAGGTAAATTTTTGGCAACTACTTCGCACTATAAGTAACCCAAACTAATATGAAATGAGCAGATTTTGTAAGTCTATCAACTATCATCCAAATAGAGTCATACTTCCTGAAAGTATTTGGAAACATGATAACGAAATCCATAGTAATCCTTTCCCACTTCCACTCCAGGAAAATTAATTTTTGTATCACTCTGTTAAGTTTTTGATGTTCATATTTGACCTACTGGCAATTTAAGCAACTAGTAACATATTTCAAAATATCAACATTCATACCTTTTCACTAGTAAAACCTGCATAAGTCTTGGTACATTTTTGTAGCACCGAGGTGGATAGAATATTGCGAGCTATGTGCCTCATCAAGAATTAGCTGCCTTATATCACCCAAAATGGGACCACACAATCATCTGTGATGACTTAATATACATTCTTCATCAATAGTGAAAGACTTAAGTCTGCCATTCTGCACTCAATCTCGAATCCTAAAAAGGTAGGGATCATCATGTTGGTAATTCTTAACTTGCCCAAGTAAGGATGACTGAACAACCATAACTGCAAGTAACTTGCCAAGCGTCATGTGATTGATTCAAACTCTATGATTTGCTAAAGACTGGGCATCCATAACTAGAGGCCTTCTTTTGGAAGCAAATTAAGCCAATATTGTAATGCCCTGATTTTATGAACCGAAATGCTACACCGTGCTCATGATCCCAAAGGACCACAAACTAACCCATGACTGATATATGTACCTGTAAACTTCATAATATCTCATAAAATATGCGGAAACATGAATCGTAAGGCCATAAGGTTCAATACTGATACATATCTGAAAAACATGGTATAACAATACCAAAAGAAATATAAATACTGAAGTCTAAACATCTAATCTGACATCTAGTCCGAAAGCCTCTAAATAAATTGAATAAGGAGTTGAAGAAACATGTCTCCAACTAAATCCATGTACTAAAAAACTAATCTAAAATACAGTAATAAAGTAATAATAATATTGTCCTCGAATAAAGAGGAACACTAACTACTGAAATCTACAATGCTACTGCTGCTCTGAAACTAATGCCTCTTTACCTATGACATCAAATAAAAAATCATAGCACGAATGCATCAGTACGACTGAATGTACTGAGTATACGAGTGAGGTAGGCTAAATATAAAGGGTTTTATATACATGAACAATGCTGAATGATATGAATGTGAGAATACATACATACATACATACATACATAACTACAACTAAACTCGTGATAATACTGACTCCTGAGTCTTAATAATGACAACATGAGTTTACTGATGCTGACATACTGAATGACTGAGTTTACAGATATTGAGATATTGATAACTAAATTTACTTATATTGATATGTAATTCATTAATAAGTGAGGAACTGATACTATATTACTGAATACTAGGAAATTGATACTATAGTACTGATAAAGGAATGATTGTTTTTGATAGTTCTGATTATGAAGAACTGATTTAATTGACCATATATAACATCCCTGAAACTGAGCTCGTGATAACATGACTACTGAGTATGAATATTGATGAATGTATTTAACGATAACATATCATGAATGATAACTGAATTATGATAACTGATATATCTGATAACATAAGTTCTGATAACTGATACATGAGTAAATATATCTGACAGTCCTAAATCTAATGGAACTAGCTGAGTTCTTTCACTGAGACTGATACTGAAACTGTGGGAAGTAGTTATCTAACCGACATGCCCTAAATACGCTATAATAGCTAAGCTGGTGTCCAATCTCTGCCCTAATTAGAAGGGTGTCAATACCGTGCCACTGGTAAGGACAAGCTGTGAGTGAACCTCATCTGGCGGGTACTCTAATGAGAATAGTGGGAACCCTCATCTGATAGGTTAAGCCACCTCATCTACCCTCAACTGACAGGTATTGATGTCTCAACCTATTCTGGCTACATAGTTTTGGAACACAAGGAATGATTCTAATAATCTTACTCTCTACTAGCAGGTGAGTTCTCATCCTTGGGTTCGCTCGGTGCTGAATCCTACTCCCAACTGAATGACACTGAACTAATTATACTAAACTGATTTACTAGTTCATACTAGAATTAACTAAACTGTTCCTAATTGTTCTGTTTAACTGAACTAAACATGGACTGAGTTTATTGAGTTTCGATGACTAGCGGTAATAAATTCTATTAACTGACTAAATGCTATTGAGTTCTATTAGCTGACATAATACTACTGAGATCTGAGGACTGACTGAGAGTACTGAAGTTACTGAGTGGGAATAGACTGATACTGAGTTTACTGAATTTCGTTGACTAATGGAATACTACTATTATCTGATAACTGACTGAGTTCATGAGATTTCTAAGACTTTCTGAGTCATATGACTGACTGAGTTCTATAGATCATGGCTTGACTGAGATAATCGTGACAACATGACATGGCTCTAGTCACACAACTATAGTTTTCGGGTACAAGTACCCTCAGGATTCAATGAAAAAAACTGACACATATGATTGACTTGATCATAAGTGTAGAGTCCATAATTTATAATATTATAAGTAGGGATCTCATATTAAGCATGGTTATCAATAATGTATTACTTGGAAAGGATTTCATATCATATGGAAGTACTTGCACCATATAAATATCATGTTTATTTCATAATCATATTGGCAACACATACCAATAGCATGGAAGTTCACGTAGATTGCATGGTTATCATACATATTGTTCATAATTAGTATTTGCAAGTAAACATATCATAATCGCATAAGACTAGTTCATGATAAATCCAACAATATTTACAAGGCACATTATCAACATAGAAGTCATTGGAACGTAAGGGCATATCATGAATCCTTCACTTATTCAGAATTTAGCTATATTGCATAATTTCTAGTTTCTTAGCCATTTTATCAAACACCTTGCATTAACATCTTAGGCATAGGTGAAATCATCAAATTATACATCATGAACAACAAAATTTACCTGTTTCCAACTCATATGATATCATGAAATCATAAAACATTATAAAGATTCCATCTTGGGAATCACCCACCATCAATAACATGATCATCAACACCCAAAAATATAGACATCATACTTTATAATGTTAAAGAGGGTTTTTAATCTTTATGGATGAAAATAATCCATAAATCAACACAACGCATACCTTAGTTCTTGATTTTTGAAAGATTGACAGAGAGATTCTTGCATTTGAGCCTTGAATTTGGATCCCCTATTAAAACCCTAGCCTTGATCTTGAGAGGGTTTTTGAGATAGGAGAGTATATTTTGTAGTAAATAAGCACTAATCCTGTATTTGTGGTATATATAGGGTGGAAGATGACCAAAATACTCCTAGGGAAACAAATAAGGTCAAATCTGTCCATAATTGACTATCTGATAGGATGAAGTAAATCGATAATAACTTTTTACTCAGATGTTCAAATTGGATGAAACAAATTGAATTAGAAATAAGACTCAGAGATATTTCCATTGATATATAGCATGTCTCCCAGTTCATTATATACCAAAAGTTATGATCATTTGAAGTTGACCTTGAAATGCTAAAAAAAACTGGGTACAAAGGCTATAAGAGGGCTCCGCAGCTCAAACGCCTTTAGCTACTAGTTCGGGAAACCAAACATGCCCTTACACTACTCTAAAAATTCATAAACTCACCCGAAATATACTACGAGCTTGACCTATCATAACACAACTTAAAAATTGAAAAATGAAGTATAAAAATGAGACTAAGTCTTGAGAACTTAGCAAAATATTCTAAGTGTTAGAGCTCGTAAAGTTTAATGAGATGAATTTTAGACCTAGGATATTACGGGGTCTTACAAATATTCCCATAGACTTCCTACTCAAAGTGTTTGCTACTATATTAGCCTTCCGAAGATGGTACAAGATAGTGAGATCATAATCTTAAGTAACTCTAACCATCGTCGTTGTCTCAGATTTAGATCTCGTTGCTTAAATAAGTACTGCAGATGCTTGTGATCAGTATAGATTTCACATGACTCACTACAAAGATAATGACGTCAGATCCTGAGTGCAAATACGACAACGACCAATTCCAAGTCCTGAGTCGGATAATTTTTCTCATGGACCTTTAGCTATCAAGAAGCATACAATACTACTTTACCATTCTGCATTAAAACACAACCCAATTCAATTCAAGATGCATCACAATAAATATTAAAACCATCTTCTGTCATAGGTAAAGTCAAAATCAGAACCAAAATTAATGTTGTTTTTAATTTCTAAAAACTTTCTTCACATTCATCCGACCATTAAAAAATGAAACCCTTTTGAGTTAAGCGCATCAATGAAGTATCTACCTTCGAGAAACCCTCTACAAACCTCCTATAATAATTAGCTAGCCCTAAGAAGCTATGTATCTCTATAACAGAACTAGGTTGAGGCCAATCTCGAACTGCTTCAATCTTCTTTGGATCAACATGAATCCCATCTTATGTCACCACATGCCCCAAAAATGAAACGGTGCCCAACCAAAACTCATACTTTGAGAACTTGGCATATAACTTGTGTTCTCTAAGTGTTTGCAGCATAATTCTCAAGTGTTGTTCATGTTCCACCTCACTCCAAGAGTAAACCAAAATGTCATCAATGAACACAATAACAAATAGGTCTAAATACGACTTGAATACCATGTTCATGAGTTCTATAAATGTTGCATATGCATTAGTCAGTCCAAAAGACATCACTAAAAATTCAAAATGTCCATACCTGGACCAAAAAGCCATCTTAGTGATATATTCGGCCTTGACTCTTAGCTAATTAAAACCTAATCTCAAGTCAATTTTATAAAAGTGGGTATCACCCTATAACTGATCAAATAGATCATCAATGTAATACTCCGTAATTTTTCTAGCTTAAATTCATTCCTAGAATGTTAAGGAATAGCTTCCAAAATTAAGAATATTTATTTCATATGGGATTTTCTAGATTTAGACCTCCCATTGTTTGGGAAATTGAATAAGCTTTCCATCGATATCAATTTTTCCTAATTCCGACACTCAGTTGAGAAGTTATAGCATTTTTTAGTGAGGTAGTGTCCAACCTGAGCAACCACCGCATCGAGGTAGAGGATAATTCTGTAATTGTTATTTTTTAGTGGACCTACGTGATCTTGGAACATTGTGGAGAGGTCAAATTTCCCAATTGTCTATTCCAGTAGACCAATGCGATGTTGGCAAGTCGCGTTATGTGCGTAAATAAAAAAAAACTATAAGGTGCCACGATGGCTTTGCATCACGGAGTCTGCCTAGTTCCCACTCATCCAAATTCCAGTGAGCCACCACTATAGTGGCGTGTCACGGTGGCCACCCAGTTTGAAAAAATGTACATTTTTCAGTTCCGACTTAGAGTTTAAAAAAGCGGATTTTGGTCAAATCCCAAGGCCCCAATCCACCCAAACATACGATTAATCATATTTCTAGCATTTTATGTTCATTATTCATCATTCTCTTCAAAAACAAAACCTTAGAGCTCCAAAGCTTCTTATCCAAGAAATCAAAATCCTCCATAGATTCTTCAAGAAAGCTTTAAATTGAGGATTCCCTAGACAAGAAAATCAAGAACTCATCATGAAGAACTCAAATAGGAATCCAAAATTCAAGAATTTTCATCTAAGATCATCAATTAAGGTATGTGGAGTTTATGAACAAGGATCTCCTTCTATCCTTGTGCCCAAAACCAAGGTTTTATTTTAAATTCATATGATTTTGAATGATTCTACATGAATTTTAAATTAGGGTTTATAACCATTATTTCTAATTTTAAGATTATGAGTTTTTGAGATATTTTGAAGATAAATTGCATGTCTATTTTCATGCCTATTGCAGTAAATTACAAATATTGAGATGAATTATCATTATTGTTATTATCAAGCATGATTATTATGATGTCTTAACGTGAGATTGTTGCATGGGTTGTTACCTCAAATATTAAATATTATTATTTTAAGAAAGATGATGCTTTAAGCATCTATGAGCAGATTATTTACAGATTTTCAGTAAACTTTTGATCTTTCGATCACTAGTTTAGCTTTGAAATCCACTTTATAGATTCATATTATAGATTTAGCTTTACAGATATACAGTTGGTATTCATTATAAACCATTATACTATTTTTATTTTAAAAGTGGATTTCAAACAGTTTGAGCATACAGATCTAGGAGGGAATAGTATTTAGCACCGAGCGGAAAGTGTAGGATTAGCATGCTCTATCTTCAACAGAATTACATAGCCAATGTAGGTATAAATGATGAGATTATTTCCTTTACAATATGGATGAAAGATTTAGCTTGTGATCGATCGCACAGATTAGGTTATACTCCCTAGCAAGAGTATGATACCTCTCCCTAATGTGAGGTTTCTTCTTTTTGAGGACGACACGTTAGACTCCATGTTAGCTCACATGGTTTATGTCGGTTAAGAGAACATCCCTAATAGAAGAGATTTACATAATTGTTTTGAAAGAATTTCCTACTAATAAAGAAAAGCTTTTAGAAAACTAAGTGTAAAGGCTCACAGTCTTACTTAAATTATGCTTTACAGAAAGATAATAGTTACAGATTTTAGCTTTTAGATTTCAGATTTTAGAGTGAATCCTTTCTACACTTTGATAGTATGATTTAAAGAGGGAATACAAGTACAACCTTTAGAACTAAATGTTATCGCTCACAAAATTTATAATGTATGTTTTGCTTCTTTTTGCTACATATTTTAGTATTTCAGATATTCAAGCTTATGTGAGTCATTTACATTTAGCATGCATTATTTTATAAATGATGATTATGAGATGATGTTTAACTTAAGCATTTCACCCCCATATACTTAGTACATCCTCAAAGTACTGTTCCACATATATGTCTATGTTATTATATTTCCTCATAATGTAGGTGTAAGTTTTAGTATGCACATTCAGATTCAGACAGTTGCAGATTCTAGCCAGCAAGATCATAAGTCCTCATACTTTGGGAACTTCAGTTAAATTCATTTATGTTCTTTACTTTCTTACTCATAAGTGTTGATTAGTGGGAGTTGGGGTCTAGTCAGTATAGTAGAGGCTTCACAGATCTCAGTCAGAGTCAGTTATGTACATTTCAGTTCCATCCCTCAGTTTTATTAGAATGTAAAGTTGTATTCGTATTGTATCATCATGTATTCTACCATTATCATGTTTCTGCACAGTAAACTTAGTATTTGTTTCATATTTTATCAATAGCTCAGTAATGTGCGAGTTCATGGGTTATCTTTAGATCATTTATGGTCCTAAGCACTGTGTGACATCTCGAGATAGATTTTTGGGGTGGTACAATCAATTCGAGGCAAGGGATACTTCTTCTTGATTTTCACCTTATTTAACTGCCTATAGTCAATGCATATTCTCATCGTGCCATCTCTCTTTTACATAAATAACAAAGGTGCACCCCGAGGTGACACACTATGCCTGATGAATCCCTTATTAAGTAATTCCTAAAATTGAAATTTCAATTGTCTCAACTAAGTAACAATCATACGGTAAGGTGTAATAGGGATAGGTTGAGTCCCTAGCACTAAATCAATATTGAACTCAATTTCTCTCATCGGAGGTAACCCAAAAAAATCATCTAGAAACACTTCAATAAACTTTTGAACAATGGAAAATTTATTTATAGAAACTTCCTCTGCTCGAGTGTCATGAATGGTAGAAATAAAATGCAAACAACCATGTTTAACATTCGGCGGGCTTTTACATAGGATATTATCTTTCCTTGAGTCACAGGAGTTACACCTTTCCACACTAAAGGTGGTTCTCCAGAAATATCAAAATGTATAAGCTTAGAATAACAACCAACAAAAGCGTAACATGACACCAACTAATCCATACCTATAATCACATCACAGTTAGTCATGGGAAACACAAATAGATCAACTATGGTGTTCTTACCTTAAAAAAATACCATAGAATCTCTATAAACATTATCCACTCATAAGGTCTCTCCCACCGGGGTCATAACAATATATAGAACAACTAGTCTCAATCCTTCTTTCTAAGAATAAAGCAAAAGATGGAGACACATAAGAGTATGTAGAACTATGATCAGCAATAGCATATGACCCATGACAATTTACAGCAATAATACTTGTGACTACTGTATTAAATGCCTTTATTTCCTGTCTAGTCATAGCAAAGAATCTCGGTGGTCCACCTGTTGTTTGAGAACCCTAAACACCCTATTGACACTTTCCACGAGCACCCTGTGGAGCGATCCTAGCTGGATTAGTGTGAGCATGAGTATCTACAACATCTATCTATACTTGAGGAGTAGCTTGACTAGATCCAGAATCTTTTTTAAGACAAAACTTAGCAATGTTCCCTCTTTCACCACAAGTATGACAAGGACTTACAACTCTAAAACAATGTCTACTATGATTCGTTCCATAATTAGAACATCTTGAATGCTTCCCAGACTGAAAGAAACTGCTACCCTTCCCATGTATGTGTTGTTGTTGTCCCTATCTAACTAGATAACTATTCCATGAATATTGGGCCACTGAGTCTGACTACGTTGGCCTAGACTGTCCACAATCAAAACTACTCTTGCTCACAAATAAAGCACTACTAAACCCACCTGAGTTTTGTGCCTTCTTGTTTTCTTAATTAATTCGTTTCATCTCATAATAGGACTCAAAACAAAGAGCTGTGTAAAATACCTCAGAATAGGATCCATTACGCATATCATGTATCAATGGACCACAATAATGAGCCTCAAATCCATCAACTAATCATCTAACTTTATCCCTCTGATTTGCAACTAAAGATAGAACATGCCTGGACAACTCAGTAAACTTACCTTTGTACTCAGTGAATGTCATGGATCCCTATCGTAACTTATTAAAGTAGTGTCTAATGTGATTTTGTTTTCTCAAGGGAATAAATCTATCCAAGAACATAGCTAAGAACTTGAACCAATATTGATGGTAGCCCTGCTTGTCTCCCCCTCAAAACAGAAGTCCACCAAGCCTGGA
The DNA here is from genome assembly GCA_030864225.1 of Capsicum baccatum var. pendulum. Lineage (NCBI taxonomy): Eukaryota > Viridiplantae > Streptophyta > Magnoliopsida > Solanales > Solanaceae > Capsicum > Capsicum baccatum. Next base: position 223,683,652 of record CM061556.1, read on the forward strand.
GAGACCCTGAGAATAGAAAAGTTATAAATTCTACACCAAGAGTCTCTTTTAGTCCCAAAGTCAACCTAATCCTAATCCTAATCCTAAATTCACTTAGAAAACATGGCTTGTGGTTGGCCCTTATTCCCTATTCCAAGATGAGCACCGGTCTACATCCTAGTTTGCAGCCTAGTTGGATGAGACCCAACTCAACCACTACCACGCATAGGATCCTATCTAGCAGCACATCCAACAGGTGCATTAGATCGACTAGAGGAGGAAGAACTACGTCTCTTAACCATCTAAGAAATACTATTTAGAGGTTAGACTTAATTCAACTCAATGTATGAAAAATGAATAAAAATGGGAAACTTCCTAGATGTTCAATAGCCTCAATTTCATAAGTATGGGCGCCTATATACCCCTGAATAGGAATCTACTAAACACTGCTCCATTACCAGGACCTAATACCGACGCTCTAATATTTACTTTGTCACGTCCCAAAATAACCCCTAGTGACTGGCTCCTGACAATACCACTTGTTGGGAGAACTAATTTTCTATGCATTCACAATATCTACAAATACTGATATGAAAACATATACAACTCCACATGCACGAAAGGGTAATTTTCCAAGAAGCTACTGCGTAGTGATTAATGATAACGACAATAGTTTAGCTAAAAAATCTCTAACCGAAGTCCCACACTAAGTTCATGGAGCATCTAAACAGAGTTACATAAGTTCAAATTTTAGGCATGCAAACACAACGAAAGGAAATATAGGCTAAACATAACTAAAGATGAATGGCAGCCTTTACGAACAATGTAAAGGCTTACCTCAGCAATAGAATCCACATATAAATATAGTCAGACACGAGCCTCTCTCTCCACAACCATATCTGCAGGTATTTAAGTAAGAAGTGTGCTATATAAATATAACCTAGTAAAATCCTCGACTTGCTACTTTAATACCCATGAAACAAGTGTTAGAAAATAGAAAATACACAAATAATATGTACATAATATGTCTCATAAAGTAATGTCCATCAGATCCAAAGAAAGTTCAAAAATTCCACCCTATATCCTAACTCAATCCACACTCATAAATTGTCATAAACAACAGTGAAGGTGATCAGCCTAGCATCCTGACAAGTCCATGACAATATATATAATGCCCCAAAAGTCTACTATGATAACATGTACAAGCCCCTATCATAGAAACATGTACAAGACCTTATCATACTACGACAACATAAGTAATGCCCCTAACATGTTACAAAAACTATGTATGCCCCTAGAGTCTCTAACGGTAGTGATAAAAATATATTCAATGCACCAACCTCACCTCACATTGCACCTCTAAATAATTCTCAATACACTTCTTAAAATACATATCCACAGCTAGTCAAAGTGATACAAGTACGACCACGAGGATGGACATATGAAAGTGTAATGAACCCAAGGCTTGGAGTGTGCACGAAAAATACAAAAGAGGGCCTAAAACACACACCTAAACCGAACCTATACTACACTCCATGGGCGACATTTTTAGGCTTTTTATTAAAGGGACTTTTGGTTATTTTGTATTATAGTTGTAACCTAATATAAATAAAACATTGTAAGTTATTTTGTCTTAGAATTTGATGATATTTGTAGCTTGTATAACACTTTGAAAGACAAGTTCTATCTTCTCTTTAGGAGGTAAACTAAAACTAGGGTGATACTAGTGTGGAATCACTAGTGTTGCATTCATGGCTTGAGACGTTGGTGTTTAAATGAGGTAAAATTCCTCTTGTATCAACGTAAGAGTTAGGTTAATCATTGTGTATAGTGTTAAGGGTCCAACAATATCACATGTTATTGGTTTCTTAAGATTATACCAACCAAGGTCTAACTATCTATCCTTTTTTCATTTTATTTTTATAATCATTTGTACTAGTTTGATCTCATTTCTAGGGAAGCCGTGAGTGGTTGTTATAATATTTTTGTGTTCTTCTTCTTGTTTTATGACTTAGTTTTTTGTTGGCTGCCTTGGTGTGTTAAACACCTAGTAATCTCTTCATTCTTTCTCTTATTTTTTGAATCCGAGAGTTATCATCAAAGGGGTCCTCGGTTACTAGAACTTGTGGACTATTTTGATGTATGTTTTTTCCTTTCCTTTTTTTTTCTTGTATCATTTGGTATCAAATCTCAAGGTTTGGTTTTTTATCTTACAGAAAGTAATATTAGGAAGATCTTACCAAAGTTAGAGACATTGTGTTGTGTTGGACCTTGGCCGAAATTTGAAGTATTGTTGTGTTTACTTGGCCAAGAGTTTTGTGACTAGATATAGTAGTATTTTACATGTTTAGTGTGTTTGTTGCGTTGGATCTTTCTCATCAACACTAAAAGTGTCTAGATCTAAAGTTGACCTTATAATATTGACCATTATTATAGTGACTTGAAGATGGCCATATGTTGTACCTTGTTGTTGACAACTGGTAGTGTTGTGTTATGTTATTAAAGAAGTTGTTATTGTGTTCTTAAAGGTTTTTGTGGTGTTCATCTTGTTCTTCATCTATTCTTACAACTTAAGACAACAAAAAGTGTAAAATAAATCCAAAAAGTTGTAAAGTTATTGTGAGAAGACTTGCACACATCCCTTTCTAGACTTGACAACCACTTTTCCTTAAATCACGGGACCTTGTCTTGTGGGACTAGTAAAGTCAATCTCACCTTTTTGAGTTTGAAAAGTTGAAAAAGACTATAAGACTTTTAATTTCCCTCCAAAACCAATTTCATCCATTCCAAGTTGTGTGAAGATTGAAATTTCAAATTTGTAACTAAAGTTGTGTAGGATCGAGACCAATTACACGCTGCCACATTAGCTTAATTACCGTTCACCATCAATATTAAGCTCAAATTTTGATTTTCTTGTCTCTAATTATTGATTCTTGGTTTCATTAGTTGATCCTAGAACAAATTAACAAACTAGTAAACTCCTACTAGATTGTCAATTAGTCCTTTGAAAACATTGTTCGTGTCTACTTTTCTTTTGTGCTTTTGTCATTTTTAAAATTGAAGTACTTCTTGGTTCAAGTTCGAACATTACTTTTTTTGAGTCTTCAAACAAAGAATCCATTCCGACCAAGGAGTAGACTCACTCCTCAACTCATCACGAACTACGAGTCGATTTGCAACACTTGTGAATCCAAGTATGACATGATCAAGTGAGTAAGAGTGTGGTGAGGTTGTTTTTAACTAACTTGTGTTTTTATTTATAGTCTTGTTCTTTTTTTTAGGTACAATTACAAGGCAACCCGCGGCTTGAACCTTTCGACCTATGGACAACAATGCCACCAATGTCATTTTGGCCTACCTTGATACTATGTCCCAAGACCTAGCTATGGAAAATGAAAGGTTGGATCGTATGATAGGTCAAAGGGAGAAAATGGGCTGCCCAAACACACGTCAATAGGAAGGACGTTGCGCATGTGAGCTACGAGGTAAAAACTCTATTCCTTAAACTCCTATGAACTTATGAATGTTATATTTTGGCTAGTAGGGGCCAAGTAGGTGTAGTTATGGCTTTGCCTAGGGTAGAGGTGCTCGAGTTTAATTTTTGTGATACTCTCAGTATTGTTAGGTCGCATGAGGACCAAACTATTGTTGTAGGTACTCAAGAACTAGTTGATCTTTTAGATGACAAAATTGATTCTCCTCGTGAGAATGATTTGTGTCTATCTAGTGCTAGCACTTATAACTTGACTATGGTTCCATTACCAAGTGATGAGAGTATTCACACAGTATTTGACCTTTGTGAAAACCAAAGTGATTCTACATTGGTATATGAGTCTCCAACAACTAGTAAGGTTGTGGACAATGATCAATAGGGTGAAAAAGACCTTCACGTGCTTGATTTTGTAGGAAACATGAATTGTGATTGTCTTGGTAAAGATGGTTTTGCTTGTGATCCCTTTTCTACCCATAATAGTTTATGTCTATGTAGGGACTACTCTCTTGAAAGATAAGGTGTTACATGATTAGAAATTCCATCTACTTCTTTTTTATGTGTTTCCTATATTAAGCCTACTAGAGTTGTTGGAATTGAAACTAGTGAGTACATGTATAAGGAGACAATAGTGGGAGTCGACTCGTGTGACACCTTTTTTATCCTCTTTGAGCTCATGATATTTTCAATAGGGATATAGAGGGTATGCCTAATGTAACACCCCGAAATCCCATCTCGAGACGTCACACGGTGCTTAAGGCTAAAAGTAGTCCAAAGTTAACCCTTTGAGCCTGTTACCACTTCTAATACTCGCTTCAGGATAAACAAGCAAAACAATGATACTTTATTGTATCAACTATAATCCGAAATAATTGCAAATAAGGTATGAATAGCAAAAATACTAATAATCTGGAACACAACTTTAACTGACAGTATATCCTGACAAAGCCTCCACTACTCAAACTGGAGAGCCATTGGGAACGACCCATAACTGACTCACTACGACCTAAAAGTAAAACTCAAAACACTGTGAAAACGGGAAAGCTACAAATATAGTTCCTCAAATCATGAGGACTCACCAACTGTGGAATGTAGACAAACGTACTCGGGAATCATGGTCACTGCTGAGACTGAGCACCTGAACCTACATTATGAGATAATGTATCACACAGACGTATATGTGGATCATTACTTTAAGGATGTACTGATTACATAGGGGGTGTATGCATTTAAGTAAACAATGTTATCGATCTTAATAGAAATCATGCATGCAACTATAAATGACTCACATAGCTTGAATAAAACTGAAGAATAAATATCATAAATCATGTATAATAAGGCATAAATCATAAATCTCGTGGATAATTATATAAGTTCTAAAACCCATATTCTCCATCTTATTCTCAAAACAGGTAAGCAAGAGAAATCTTAAAATATTAGTCCTCGAAACTTGAACTTTGATCAAATGGATAATAAATGACTTCTTTAAAACTTAGAGATTATAAAACTTTGGGACTTAGAAAACTTTTATATTAATTAAAGTAAGGGACTACTTTGGGAGTTTCTCTTAGCTGACATAAACTACGTGATCCACATGGAGTCCAACATCTTGCCCACGTTAGGGAGAGCTGCGCTATTCTTGCCATCAGAGTAGAACCTTAACATTAGTGATCACTTATCTTAACCCACTTAGGGTAAATTAGAAACCTACGGGGCACATAGCTATGGGGAATGAGACCTTAGAATCATACCCAACTCAGTGCTAAAAAATACTACCATACTTAACTCAGAACTTTTATGATATCAACATTAAAATAATTCAAGAGTCTATAGTAAAAACCAAATATACTTTTCTTGTCGTTAAAGCATAACTAGTGTGAACTCCTATCTTAACTTAGACTCAAAAGGTAAAATCTGCAACTAAAATCTAAAAATAACTTGGCTATGGGGTACTTATGACACAAACAATCTTTGAACAACAATCTTTAAATGGGGCCTATTGACCCAAACAGTAATCTCAAATCAGATATCTCAAAATTCATGCTTGGTAATTCTATTACTCATAAGGTATCTCAAAATCTATAAATTTCATCAATAGATATGAAAATACAATTAAAACCAGGTAATTCAACTCTCAATTCATGGGAAATATCAGAATTCTTGCAATGAATAATAGTGGGTGTAAACCTTAACTGAATTTCTTAGAAAACCCTCATAAATTGCTGAAATTTGTAATTTAAAATAAGTTTTTGGGAACAAGGGTGAAAGGATTACCCTTTTTCAAACTCAACATACCTTTGATTGTAAAATTGGATGAACAAGCTTGCTTGAGACTCTTTTTGGAACTCTTGAGGGAGGGTTCTTAAAGCCATTGACTAGGAACTTTGAATCTCAACTTAATTTACAGAATTTATGGTGGAATCTTGATGTTCTTGGAGAAGGAATTGAGTTTGATCTTGATGAATAAAACCCTAGGCCTTGATGTTTTTGATGGATATGAAGTTATTTATTTCGTTCTGAATATTTCTAAGTATTAAAAGGGTGGCAAAAAACCAAAAGTCCTTTAAAAAATCTCTTAAGAATACTGAATGGGATCTGAGATGGCCAGAGTGATGGTCTGTCGCTAGTTCGATGGCCCATCAGATCGTCCGTCACACGTTGGTCAGAAAAAGGCCACACTACCTCGTTGTGATGGTCCCAGTGATAATCCGTCGCTGGCTTGACGGTCTGCTGTCCTAGCCTTCACACTTGGGCTAGAAGAGGGAGTCACTGCCTTGATTATGATGGTTTTGGCAACGGTCCATCGCAAGCTCGATGGTCTATCAACCTGCTCATCGCACCTGGGTGGTTCCAACATCTTTTAGTACAACAACCATAACTTCTTACCCCGATATCAGATTTGGACAATATTGATATCGTTGGAAAGCTAATTCAATTTCTCACATGATAAAAAGTCAAATTTAGGATAACTCCATATGGTTTAAACACAAATCACTTTGGAAGTTATTTCTAAATCATTTATAGATGGAAAGAGGCTTCACTTGACATGCTCTAAAGGCTTAGACTGCGAGAAAACTTTATGGTGTCTTACAATATCTCCCTCTTGAAAACATTGGTCCTTAAATATCACTAGTTATATTAAGATACCAAGGAACTAAGGATACACAGCTGAATCAAATGGCTAAACCTGCTTTAAAACTTTCTAAACCTTTTCAATACTCCGGGAAGTGCAAGAGCTTTCATAGGAATAATTACATAGCTGAATTTGGTTAAAAAGGAACTGAATTAAGGAACAATAATACCTTCGGCTTGATCTGAACTTGCGGAGAAAAGGTACGGGTACTTCGCTCGCATATCTGCTTCTACTTCCCAAGTAGTGCCCTCAACTAAATGATTGTGCCACAAAACTTTGACCAAGGGAACTTCTTTGTTCCTTAGTCTACGGACTTGGTAATCTAGGATCTCAATCGGAATCTCATCAAATGAAAGACTTGAATGGATATCTGAGCTCTCTGAAGGATCTACTATAGCGGAATCACCAATGTGCTTCTTAAGCATGGAGACATGAAAGATAGGATAAACAATTCACAACTCTATGGGCACCTCTACCTCATAGGCTACTTTCTCAACATGGCTTAAAACTCTATATAGGCCAACATAACGGGGACTAAGCTTCCCCCTTTTTCCCAAACCTTTTACCCCTTTGATGTGTGAGATCTTCAAGTACACCAAATCACCTACCTCAAACTCAAGATCTTTTTTTCTCATATCTGCTTATGACTTCTAATGACTTTGGGCTATCTTCAACCTTTCACTAATCAACTTAACTTTCTCCATGTCCTCATAAACTGCATCAGGTCTAATCACATTAGCTTCACCCACTTTGAACCAACCTATGGGTGATCTATATCTTCTACCATAAAAAACCTCAAATGGTTCCATCTTGATACTAGCATGGTAACTATTGTTATAGGCAAACTCAATCAATGCTAAGTGCTCATCCCAACTACCTTTGAAATCTATGGCAAACTCTCTCAACATATCTTTTAAAGCCTGGATGGTCCTCTCAGCGTCACTATTTATATGCGGATAAAAAGCATAACTCAAATTAACTTGGGTTCCAAGACCCTTCTGGAAAGCTTTACAAAACTATAAAGTGAATTGAGTACCCCTATCCGAGATGATTGACAATGGAACTCCATGCAACCTGACAAACTCCTGGATATACAATCTTGAATAATCCTCAGCTATATAATATATATGTACTAAAAGAAAGTTCGCAGACTTAGTCAACCTATCTACAACAACTCAAATAGAATCATGATGAAAACGCAAAAGAGGTAAATTAGTCACAAAATCCATATTCACCTCTTCCCACTTCCAAGTGGGTATACCAAACTCTTGTAACTTACCGCCAGGTCTTTGGTACTCTACCTTAACATATTGGCATGTTGCACATTTTGCCATAAACCCTACTATATCCTTCTTCATGCCACTCTACTAATAGATTTCCCATAAGTCGTGGTATATCTTGGTAGCACTTGGGTGAATAAAATACCACATACTATGTGCCTCAGCCATAATCCTCTTCCTCAAGTCATCAACACGTAGAACACACCATTTATTCTGACATCTCAACACACCATCTCCCCCTTAGGAGAAAACGTCTACCTTTTGGTCCTCAACTGACTACTTCAGTCTGACCAAACTACAATCTAAGTCTTGCTTCTCTTTTACTTCCAAAACTAAAGAGGATTCCAAACTACTCTGTAACAAAATATTACCTTCAGTAGAATCAAGCAATCTAACACCCAATCTATTCAGATGGTGCATATCATGATCTAACTCTTTCTTATCTTCTTCCACACGAGCAACACTTCCTATAGATATCCTACTAAGGGCATCTGCCACTACATTGGCCTTGCTCGAGTGATATAACACACTCATATCATAAGCTTTTAGCAACTCTAACCACCTTCTCTAACGAAGATTCAGCTCCTTCTGAGAAAATACATACTGCAAGCTTTTGTGGTCCATAAACACATCAAACTAAACACCATACAGATAATGTCTCCAGATTTTCAAAGGAAAATCCATAGCAGCTAATTGAAGATCATGGGTTGGGTAATTATTTTTATACGGCTTCAATTGTATAGCGGCATATGATATAACCTTACCTTTCTACATCATCACACAAGCCAAACCAACTCTAGAGGAATCACAATACACCACAAAACCATCTATACAATCAGGCAAGGTCAATACAGGGGCCAAAGTGAGTCAAGTTTTCAACTCCTGAAAACTCTTCTCACAGGAATATAACCAAAGGAACTCAACTTTCTTTTGGTTCAACCGGATCATGGGGGACGCAATAGAAGAGAAAGCTTCAACAAAACGACGGTAGTAGATAGCTAGACCCAATAACCTTCTCATGTCAGATAGAGAAATAGGTTTGGGCCAGTTTCTCACAGCTTGTGTCTTTTGGGGATCAACCCTAATGCCTTTAGCTGAAATAACATTACCCAAAAAGACTACTGACCTTAACCAAAATTCACACTTAGTTAATTTTGCGAACAACTGACGATCTCTAAGAGTCTACAGGACAATTCTAAGATGATCCGTATGGTCATTCTAAGTATGGGAGTAAACAAGGATATAATCTATGAACACTATGAAAAACATATCAAAATACTGCTTAAACACTTGATTCATGAGGTCCATGAAATCCGTTGGAGCATTGGTTTGCCCGCAAGACATGACTAGAAACTTAAAATGACTATAACGGGTTTGGAACACTGTCTTTAGGATATCACACTCCCTTACTTTTAAGTTCATGATAGCCAGATCTAAGTTCTATCTTAGAGAAATAACTTGCACCTTGCTACTAATCTAAGAAGTCATCAGTTCTCGAAAGAGGGTACTTATTCTTGACTGTGACCTTATTAAGCTAACGATATTCAATGCAAATACATAAAGAACTATCTTTCTTTCACACGAATAGGACAGGTGCACCCTAAGGAGAAACATTGGGCCTTATGACACCTTTATCTAAAAGTTATTTGAGTTGTTCTTTCAACTCCTTATGCTCTGAAAGTACTATACAGTAGGGAGGAATATAAATAGGTTGAGTGTAAGTAAAAAGGTCAATCCCAAATTCTATCTCTATATCAGGAGGTACCCCTCGAAGATTTTTTGGAAAAATATCAGGAAACTCATTAACCATGTTGGCTGACTGAAAAGTTAGAGTCTCAAACTTAACATCTTTAACTCTAACTAAGTGATAGATACAACCTTTGGATATTAGCTTTATGGCTTTGAGATAGGAGATAAAATGACTCTTGGGAGATACTGAACTTTCAGACCACTCAAAAATTGGTTTATCAGAAACAGAAACTCGAACACACGGGTATGACAGTCTATAGGTTCATAAAAAGAATGAAGACAATCCATATCTAGAATCAGATCAAAATACTCCATGTCCAACTCTATCAAATCAGCAAGCATGACTCTATGAAGAACATAGATGGGATACTTTTTATACACTTGCTTAGCAATAACTGACTCACCTACTAGAGTAGAAACCAGGAAAGGCTCACGAATCTTCTCAGGACTCATTTCGAAATTCACAGCTACAAGTGGGGTCATATAAGAGAAACTTGACCCGGGGACCAACAACACATAAACATCACAGTGAAATACATGGAGCATACCAGTACCAGCATCGAGAGAATCCTCCTGCTCCTAGTAGGATCGTAAGGCATAGTATCTGTTCTGGTGCTGACCGCTAGCAGTATGGGATGAAGCACCCTGAGGAGGGGCTGGACGGGCTAAAGGATCTAGGGCACTAGTAGCCTGAGTCTGGGGTTGCACATCTCTATTCCCCTACCTAGCATCCAGGCACTCTCTAAGTCTGTGGCCCACCTTGCCATAACCAAAACAACCTCTCTGTTCAGCCAAACACTCACTGGGATAGGTCCTGCCACACTTAGCACAAGGAGGATAAGCAGGCCTTTTACTCATACTGTTCTAGGACCTGGACATAGAGCGCCTGTTTCCTTGTTACTGCCTATTTTGGGGAACGGAAGCACTAGCTAATAAAGGCACTGGCATAGATAAATGGCTTTAAAACTTTGGGTGGTTCTCTCTATGGGACCTAGTGTGACTATACTCATGTTGCTGAGATCTAGCCCTCTTATTTCCCCTTAATCTACCTCTCTCCCTTATCTTGTCTGCCTCTATCTGCTATGCCTGCATATCAGTCGGGAAAAATCTATATCTCTATTGAGCATAGCAGTCCTACACTCTTTCAGCACCAAACTAGACACACCTGTCATGAACTTTCTCAGACTAGTTCAGGAGTCAGCAATCATATCGGGATTATACTTGTCTAACATTTTGAACTTTAAGCAGTACTCCTTAACAGTCATGGAGCCATGTCTCAAGTTCATAAACTTATCTATCTTTTCTTCCCTCATCTTTATTAGGAAGAATTTGTCAAAGAACGCATTCTAGAACACTTTCCAAGTAACAGGGGCAGCATCTTCCCCTCTATTCTTCCTCCATGCAATAACCCAATCATAAGAAATGTCTTTCAGATGATAAGATTCTAGCTCTACACTTTCTTCCTCAGAAATATACATGACTTGGGCGACCTTTCTTACCTCCTCAGGATATTACTGCGGGTCCTCACCAGCCTTAGACCATAGAACTCTGGTGGATTTATTCACATAAAATCATGGATCCTAGCAGCAGCTAAGTCACCTCCTTGGTGATGCGAAACTTTGGCCTGGTTATTGGCCTGGACATTTATGGTGATTGCTTGGGCTAACACCGAAAAGGACTCTCGAAACTCAGTATAAGACACAGTCTTATTCAAGAGAGCAACAAGTTGAGGTTTGCTCATTATTGTTTTTGTGGGAATTTGCTCTTCGAGCAGGCATTTTTTGAAATAAATGAGTATGAATTAATGGCTGAGAGAGAAAATTATAAGCACGATAGATTCTGAATGAAAGAGATGACATTTTTTCTAAAACGTCTTGTAGCCTCTTGCTTATAGAAGTGGAGCGGAACACACTAATGATCAAGGTTCTAATTAACATGGCTTGTCAGATTCCCTATGACTCCTTAAACATTATTCTCTGATACCAAATTTGTAATGCCCTGAAATCCCATCTTAATAGGTTACACGCTGCTTAAGGCTACAAGTAGCTGTACGTTAACCTTTTGATCCTGTTACTAAATCTAATACTTACTTCAGTATAAATAAGCTAAACAGTAATACTTTAATGTATCAACTATAATCCAAAATAATTGTAAATAAGGTCTGAATAGAAAAAATACTTATAATATGGAACACAACTTCAATTGACAGTCTAGTCTGACAAAGCCTCTACTACTCAAACTAGAGAGCCATTGGGATACACCCCCAACTGACCTACTATGAGCTAAAATTAAAACTCAAAACACTATGAAAATAGGAAAGCTACAAATATAGGTCCTTGAACTATAAGGACTCACCAACTGTGGCATGTAGACGAAGGTACTTGGGAATCATGGTCACTGCTGAGACTAAGCACCTGATCCTACATTATCAGATAATGTAGCACACAGACGTATATATGGGTCATTACTTTAAGGATGTACTGAGTATATGGGGGTGTATGCATTTAAGTAAACAATGTCGTTAATATACATATGTAGCTATAAATGACTCACATAGCTTGAATAAAACTGAATATCATAAATCATGTATAATAAGGCATAAATCATAAATCTCCTGAGTCATTATATTAGTTCTAAAACCCATATTCTCCATCTTATTCTCAAAATAGGTAAGCAAGAGAAATCTTAAAACATTAGTCCTAGAAACTTGAACTTTGATCTCATGGAGAATAAATGACTTCTTTAAAAATTAGAGATTATAAAACTTTGGAACTTAGAAAAATTTTATCTTAATTATAGTAGGGGACTACTTTGGGAGTTTCTCTTAATCGACATAAACCATGTGAGCCACATGGAGCCCAACGTCTTACCCATATTGGGGAGAGTTGCTCTATCCTTGCCATCAGAGTAGTACCTTAACTTTAGTGATCACTTATCTTAACCCACTTGGGGTAAATTAGAAAACTATGGGGGCATGAAGTTCTGGGGCATGAGACCTTGGAATCTTATCCAACTCGGTGCTAAATACTACTCCCATACTTAAGCTCAAAACTTTTAGTAAATCCACCTTAAAATAATTCAAGGGTCTATAATAAAGACCAAATATACTTCTCTTGTATTTAAAGCATCACTAGTGTGGAATTCTATCTTAGATTAGACCCAAAAGGTCAAATCTGTAACTAAAATCTGAAAATAACTTGGCTATGGGGTACTTATGACCCAAACAATCTTTGAACAACAATCTTTAAATAGGGCCTATTGTCCCAACCAATAATTTCAAATCAAATATCTAAAAATTTATGCTTGGTAATGCAATTACTTATAAGGTATCCAAAAATTTGTAAACTTCATTAATAGGCATGAAAATACAATTAAAATCGTGTAATTCAACTCTCAATTCATGTGAAATTTAATAATTCTTGCAATGAATGATAGTGGGTGTAAACCCTAATTGAATTTCATAGAAAAAACACATAAATTGTAGAAATTTATAATTTAAAATAAGCTTTTGGGCACAAGGGTGAAAGGATTATCCTTGTTCGAACCCCACATACCTTGGATTATAAAATTAGATAAACAAGCTTGCTTGAGACTCTTTTTAGAACTCTTGAGAGAGGGTTCTTGAAGACTTTGACTAGGGAATTTTGAATCTCAACTTAATTTGCAGAATTTATGGTGGAATCTTGAAGTTCTTGGAGAAGGAATTAAGTTTGCTCTTGAGGGAGAAAACACTAGGCCTTGAAGTTTTTGATGGATATGAAGTTATTTGCTTTTTTCTAAATATATCTAAGTGTTAAAAGGGTGGAAAAAGACCAAAAGTACTTTTAAAAAAAAACAGCTCCAGAATACTGAACGAGATCTATGATGGTCGGAGTAATGGTCCATCGCTAGTCCGACGGCCCATCGGAACGCCGTCGTACGTTGGTCTAAAAATAGACGCACTACCTCGTTACGACGGTCCCAGCAATGGTTCATCGCTAGCTTGATGGTCTGTTATCCTAGCCTTTGTACTTGGCCCCAAAGATGGAGTCCTGACCTTTCTTATGATGGTTTGGGTGATGGTACGTCGTAAGCTCGACGCTCCATCAACCTGTCTGTCGTACCTGGGCGGTTCCGATACCTTTTAGTAAAATGACCATAACTTCTCACCCTGATAATAGATTTGGACAAAATTGTTATTGTTAGTAAGCTAATTCAATTTCCCATAAGATAAAAAGTAAAATTTAGGAAAACTCCTTATGGTTTAAACACCAATCACTTTGGAAGTAATTTCTAAATCTTTTAGAGATGAAAAAAGGCTTCACTTAATATGCTCTAAAGGCTTAAACTTTGAGGGAACTTTATGGAGTCTTACATCTAATATTCAAGACAGCAACTTAGGAGAAAGTTAAACTGGTCAAGGCCTGAGGCCTTGGTTACTCCACCCGTTTTATCTCAATACCATCTTATGGTAGGAAAGGATTAATCTTGGCCTATTTTTCTTTTGTCTTGATGCTTCCCTAAGCCACCTCATTTGTAGCATTTGTACTACTCTTTTCATGATTAAATCAAAGGACCCGTGGCTATACTTTAAGTTTATTCTGCCTTGACATGACATGTTGATGTGTTATGTTTTCCTAACCCTAACCCCTTTTGTCATGAGGATATATACTTGTTTGTCTTCACTTGATTTTTTAAGGTATGAATTCGAGGTCAAATCTTTTTCAAGAAGGGAAGGATGATACAATTATGATCATGAGGATGAATGTGTGAAAGTGTAATGAACCTGAGGCTTGGAGTGCACAAGAAAACTACAAAACAAGGCCTAAAACACACAACAAAATCAAACCTACACTACACTCCATGGGCGGTATTTTGAGGCTTTTCATTAAAGGGCCTTTTTGTCATTTTGTATTCTAGTTTTTACCTAGTATAAATAGAACATTGTAGGTCATTATGTCTTAGACTTTGATGAGATTTATAATTTGTATAACACTTTGAAAGACAAGTACTCTCTTCCCTTTAGGAGTCAACCCAAAACTAGGGTGATACTAGTGTGGAATCATTAGTGCTGCATTCATGGCCTGAGACGTTGGTGTTTAGAGGAGGTAAACTCCTTTTTGTATCAACGTAGGAGTTAGGTTAACCATTGTGTGTAGTGTTAAGGGTCCAAGAGTATCACATGTTCTTGGGTTCTTAAGATTATACCAACCAAGGTCTAACTATCTATCCTTGGTACATTTTATTCTTGTAATCATTTGTACTAGTTTGTTCTCATTCATAGGGAAGCCGTGAGTTATTGTTATAATATTGTTTTGTTCTTCTTCTTGTTTTGTCACTTAGTTTGGTCGTTTTCTGCCTTGGTGCGTTAAACAACTTGTAATTTCTTCATTCTTGCCCTTATTTGTTGAATCCTAGAATGTTCATCAAAGGAGTTCTCAGTTCCTAGAACTTGTGGACTATTTTGGTGTATTCTTTGTGTCTTTCCATGTTATTATTGTATCACAAAGGCCACAAATTCTACCAAGTTCATGATTGTCCTGACACATGGACTAGGCAGAAAAATATTATTTTTATAAAGAAGATTTGAAAAGAAAGCATCAAAGCTTAAAGTCTCACTTACCTCGCTAATGATAAATTTCCCAACTTTGTGATAACGCTCAATCTACAGCTCTCGTAGGAGTGTAAAGCGGTCGTTAGCAAATATAGAACCCAACCTGGGTTGGGTATCGATCCCACAGGGAATAGCTTGGCCAACAAGCAAGAGAAATTACTAGACTTTTAGTGCAAGTCTCGTAAGAAAGGGGGGATTGTAGTATGTAACCAAAACAAGAATGTAAGAACTGAAAATAGCAAAATAAAGAGAGATTGTCACTTGTGTTGTAAACAATGAGAATTGAGGCGTTGGGGTTATGTCCACCTTCAGAGGTATACGTCTCTATTGGCTATGAGTGTGTAGAGTCTTAACATGCAATTGCTTATAGAGAATTGTAGTCGATGGTAAATCCAAGCGTCTCTCGACCTAAACAAGGACTATTTCACTTTAACTCTCTCGAGCTTAAAGCGTGTCTAATGGTACGAATTCTCCAAGAAGTTAGTCCAGGTACGGCACTAGCTTTTTAATAGGAACGGGTGTCCTACTACCTTGACATTATCTCTTTTCCAGACAAATAACTTTTCTCTCGAACAAGTTAAATGTTAGCCTGGCGTTGGTCTATGCGTCTTCTTTTCTAGACAAATAACCTTTCTCTCGAACAGGTTAGATGTTAGAATGGCGTGTTCTTGTGTTTGAACAGCAAAGGATGTAGATTTAAGATGAAGAGAATAATGATATAAGCAATATACGTGTCTTGAACTCACAAGCTCATAGCAATAGATAGTAACTCATTCGGCTTCCATAACCCCAACTAAGAGATTTAGTTACCCATGAATGCGAAGGATATCACGTTTTGCATGGTGGTTGGCGTGTAAAAGAGGTGTTAGGCGTGTGGTTTTGGTGATTCCGTAGCAAGTAACGATTCTCTTGTTGTGGAATTTAAGAATAGAAGAATAGATTAGAAGTGTTTGTAGTGGAAGATGAGAAAGATGGAAGAAAATTAATAGTTTAAGAATGAATTTCTTGAATTAAGGGAGGAGTTGCCTCCACTAAGGGAGGACTTGCCTCTCCACTGAGGGAGGACTTAATTCAAAATCTCTAGCATGATAGGGTATTTATAATACTCCTATCCTACTCCTACTATGCTAATGAAATAAATAACCAAATCCTACTAAACTAAGGAAATACTTAACCCATTTGTACTAGGTTAATGTAACATTCACCTAATCCAAATAAACTAATGAAATACATAACCCAATTGTACTAGGTTAATGTATCATTGTCAAAATCCAGCTTTGTGTCTGTAAGTCCCCAAAGTCTTCAGAAATGCTGTTTTAGTCCTGGATAGATTTTCCATGCAGTCCCCAAAGTATTCAGAAATGTTGTTTTAGCCCGGGACAGATTTTCCATGCAGCAGATTTGGTCCTTTAGGCGTCCAGCTCCTTTCCACTTCGTTTGTGAGCTTTCTTTTGCGTCAAGTAAGCCATAAAATGCTGTATTTTGCATCATTTATACCTGAAACTTTCCTAATCATGTTCGTTAGCTCATTTATAGGAAAAAGGACTAAAAGTGCATGAAATAGATAATTAGTTCTCAAAACTAGGCTAAAACATGGGCAAAATATATTGATATAGGCGCGTAAATTCGCCTATCATCAACACCCCACACTTGAAGCTTTGTTCGTCCTCGAACAAAATATCATGTCCTTCTAAACATCAACTTAGGGTTTTACAGCAACAACACAAAACATTCTTCAAGACAAGCACAACAATTATCAACGAAGAGTAGCTTTCCGATTGTAAGTAGAAACAATTTAACCTCAAGCATAGACTCGTGATGGTGATCAACTCGCATGCAAACGTTAAGGTACATAGAATCATACACAACTATCCAAAACTCATCAACCATGTGTATCTCACAATATAGTACCCATAATCACTCATAAATATAGCATATTTTTCAAACATGGGTATCAAAGTATCCTTGCACTCACTCTCACAAAAAATTCATATGTAGCAACTAATGACCATAAGCTTGCCCTTAATGTAGTACTCCACTAAATGTCGGAATGTTAAGATTAGGATCAAGTAGGTCTTTTGATGGTTGTAACGTAAGCTAAGGGACGGGTAGGACTATTTTGGCCAAGAATAGTGACTAGGTTCCTAAGCACTTTAATACCTCACATTGTATCATTGACACTTTTTTCTTTCAACCTTTCTTTATTTTATTTTTCCACCCTTGTTATCATCTTTTGTTTTTCAATTTTAAGCACAACTCACTTTTCAGCTTTCTTGTCCTTTTTCTTTTCACAACATACCTCTTATGATAGCCCTTTCTTTTTCATAACATATTCAAGCACCCTTGCAATTTAAAGCATCATACTCACCCAATTTCCTCTTATGTTGTCACATGACTTTTTCACTTTAAAGCACTTAGGAATTTGGATCAAATTACGGTCGTGAAAGAAATGGATTAGGCTTACATACAAGGTTGTCAAAGAAATAGGCCAAAGGCTCAAAAGGGTTTAACTAGGATGATTTACATGGGTAGGACAACTGAAGGTAAACATGTATAGGTTGCCAAAGAAATGCCTAAATCATATCCTAAACTTTCATTCCTTATTTTCGCTTTGCATACATACGAGGCAAGTTCTAGCATCAGCCACATACATAGAATATACTATTAATCTCACACACACAAGGCACATGGTCGACTTGATTGGTAGTAATATAGACTCTCGACCCAACAAGTGAAGGAATTGAATCACACACTATCACATAATGAGTCACAACTAGAGCCTAAATGTCTCAATAGTCACAATTGTAGCACATACTCTTGTTCTAATCTCATGCTGCCTATCAAAATAATTTCATGCGTAGCTGAAAAAAAATTTTACTCCTAAAAAAAACAAAAAAAACGTCAAACGAAAAAAATGAAAATGGACTAAAAACGAAGTAAAACAAGCAAACATACAAACATAGCATGCAGATTCTGCAGACACCCCACACTTAGACTAGACACTGCCCTCAGTGGAAAATAAAGTCGAAGAACCTGATTAGTCGGACTCTTCCTCAATGTCGGGGGTCATACCCCCTTCGTCCGAATCATCGTAAGAGTCATCGTCAGAGTTCTCCTCAGCATCAGAATCAGGCAGGCGTCTATCATCATCAGTTGGCACGTCATCATCAAGAGGTTCCTCGAAATAAACTCCCACTCCACACATCTCCCGGGCATGTCTGTTCATTGGGTAGTCGTGGTCCAGCTGTTGGAGCTCTTCAGCAGTTGGAATACGTCCACCACTCATCATAGTGAATCGTGTCATGCCATAGAGATGACGGAAGAAACTCTCATCACGAGCGTGTCTCTCCGCAGTGGTAAGGTTGACTCCATGCGTTGTTTCAGCATCTTTGACCTTGGTGAGGTCAACCTTCTTTGGGGTATGTGGGAGTTTGTGGTCAGCTGGTTCCTCTTCTATATCCTCCTTCCGCAACATTGCTGTCAACAAATTGCCGAATGTGAAATGGGACCTGCTGTGGAGTCTGGCTTTCCTCATGGTGGATCGAATGATTGCCCCAAAGTTGATAGGGACATTTGTCATCAATGCATAAACCAGACACACTCTATCTCTCGATATCTTTGTGTATTGCGTCCCAGGAATAAGGCATGAGTTGACAATGCGCATCCAGATTCTTGCTTCCCTATTTAGTGGAGCATAGGGGAATGTGTTGTGACGGCCTGTTTCCTTATGTCTGCCCCATCTTGCCATCGATCTGCTTCCACAAAGCGTGTGTCTTATAGCTCTGTAAGGAGGCCTGCTATACAGCTCTTTGTATGGTGCAGTGTCGACCGAAGGTAGGCCTAGAAACGAGTTGATCCAATCCGCTGTAAGCTGTAACACTTGGCCCCGAATTTTGACTTCGTTGCCTGTTGTGTTTGGCGACCAGTTGGCATAAAACTCTCTTGTTAAGTCAAGATTGCACTCTCCCATGTCACGGAAGATGAAATCCAACTTCAAAGCCATAATCTTAGCCAACATTTGCGGCTCCTTCTTTGCTAAGGTCTCCTTGTTGATTAAGTCGACGTGCACATATTTCTTTTCTTTGTTGCTGCTGTACCATGCCTTGGCTGCTTCCTCAAGAACCCATTTGATTCCGAACATTCTGCGTGGTAGGTGTGCGGAAGATGATTCGCCTTGGTCTTTTCGGCTTCTCTTTTTGTCCTTGCGGGTTGTGGTAGCCTTCTCCTTGCCTTGCCTTGCTTTCGGTGCCATTGAACCTGAGACTAGAAATAATGTTAGATGCAGCACAATCGCACTTTATACAATCTATATGCAAGCATTAGGGGTACCACCCCACACTTAATCTTGTTAGCACAAATCAGTGAAGTGAACGTGGTCGAGTACTCAGACTTCGTCGACATACGTCTTAGGATTGTATTCCGACAAGAAAATCAGCATGACATCACTTATGAACAGCCATTTGGACGTCTTTCATGGTGCATATAGCGATACTATAACATAGGAGTTACCACATGGAATTGCTATTCAAACAACCAACACTACCTCCTACGTCGTTAGTCACTATAACCTTATCCCGATGGCCGGGATGGTGAATCATGCAAGCATCCAAACAACACTTTCAAGCAATATTCATAGCCATATATGTTCAGCAAGTATCATAACAATGCCATTGAAACAAAATTCAAGTCGGAAACAAGTCAAGAATTTCATTCGTATTCATTCAATCACACGATTTTTGCAACAATTATCCAATCACATGAACATCACCACTAATCTCACATGATTTAGCATTTAATAATAAGCATAGTAAAGTAGTACTTACGATAAATAGATGAAGAATAAGAGAGCACTTACTTGCTTGAAGATTGTGGAGAAGTTGTTGTGGATTGGAAGAACAAAGGAAGAAAAATTTGAGAGGATTTGGGATGATATGCGGCGCCTTTAGGTTTGATTCTAATGTGTTTGTGAAATAAAAACAAGTCCCCTTTATATAGGAGGAGTATGGGTCGGGTTATGACCCATTTACAATCGGATTTGGGGACAAAATCACCCTATATGCGGCGCATATCCCTCGGCATATCACATGTATATGCGGCGCATTGTCCATGGCATAATGGGACATATGCGCCGCACATAGTATGGCATATCTAGGCATATGCGGCGCATATGATATGGCATTTGGTCTCAGTATCTCAAATGCCATAGCATAGGCGGCGCATAGTCAAAAGCACACCTAGGAATAGGCGGCGCATAGGGTATAGCACACTAGATTCCGAGTCCTTAGGCTATAGAATAGGTTGTGCATCGTTCGTGGCCTATTTTTACCAAGGCCTAGCCTTCCTCGGAGCCTATTATGACGTGAGAAAGGCTCAATTCATAGCCTTATGCATCACCATTCCTAACTTACCGACTTTACCATACAATGCGACCAAATCGTCAATTGAAATCAATCTCCTCGTTGCATACTTCTTACACCTATATTTGCTCAAACAAATGAAAACGATTAGTACGATGGGTTGCCTCCCACCAAGCGCCTTAGTTTTGGTCGTGGCACGACTCTTATTTTTGGATTTTCATTTATCAAAAAGAAAAAATACTAAAACGACAAAACGATAAAACAATAAAACGAAGGGTTGCCTCCCTTCTAGCGCCTTATTTATTGTCGTAGCTCGACGTAGTAATCTCGAGTACTTAGACTTCGTCGAGATAAGTGATGGCCATGTCATTCATCGAGTCAAGAGGACCGATATATGGCTTAACACGTTGGCCATTCACCTTGAAGATAACACCCTCATTATTTTCCAATTCGACTACTCCAGACGAGTAGACGTGGGTGACTTTAAATGGACCAGACCACTTTGATTTTAACTTACCTGGGAAGAGCTTGAATCTGGAGTTAAAGAGTAGCACCATGTCACCCTTTTGGAAGTGTCGTCGAACAATCCGCTGATCGTGATACTTCTTCATCCGCTCCTTGTATAAATCTGATCTTTCATATGCATGGAGACGGAATTCATCTAGCTCGTTCAGCTGCTCCAACCTCAGGTTCTTCACATCATCCCAATTCAGATTCAAGTGCTTCAATGCCCATAATGCCTTGTATACAAGCTCGATGGGTAGATGACAAGCCTTCCCATAAACTAGCTGATAAGGTGACATGCCAATGGGTGTCTTGAATGCAGTCCTATACGCCCATAGTGCATCATCTAGCTTCCGAGACCAATCCTTCCGATTCGCATTGACTGTCTTGGCAAGGATTTGCTTGATCTCACGATTGGAAACCTCTACTTGTCCACTAGTTTGGGGATGATAAGGCGTAGCTACCTTGTGTTGCTTGACTCCATACTTGGCCAATACAGATTTGAATAGCTTGTTGCAGAAGTGAGATCCTCCATCACTTATGATAGTACGAGGTACCCCAAAGCGAGAGAAGATATTCTTCTTTAAGAACGCTACAACACGCTTTCCTTCGTTATCAGCCAATGCTACAGCTTCAACCCATTTCGACACATAATCCACAACAACCAAGATGTACTTCATTCCAAACGAATTCACGAATGGTCCCATGAAATCAATACCCCATACATCAAAGAGTTCTACCTCCAGAATTGTGGACATGGGCATTTCATGGTGTTTTGAAATAGCACCTTGACGTTGGCATTGGTCACACCTTCTCACATAGTCGTGTGCATCTCTGAATATTGTAGGCCAATAATAACCACTTTGCAAGACTTTTCTTGCTGTTCGATTCCCTGCATGATGGCCTCCAACTTGCGAAGTGTGGCATGCTTCTAATATAGTGGGCACTTCTTCATGGGATAAACATCGTCGAATGATACCATCCGCGCATCTTCGAAACAAATAAGGCTCATCCCAATAATAGTGCTGAACGTCATGCATAAACTTCCTCCTCTGGTGGTATAAATTGGAAGGTAACACATTACTCACCACGAAATTTGCAAAGTCGGCATACCATGGTAAGTTCTCCATTGTTGTCGCTAGTATCTCCTCGTCAGGGAATGCATCGCCAATCTGCTTTTCTGATTGCGCCACATACTCATTCTCAAGTCTAGATAGGTGATCAGCCACTTGGTTCTCGCAACCTCTTCTATCTTTGACTTCGAAATCAAACTCTTGCAGCAGCAACACCCATCGAATCAGCCTTGGTTTTGCATCCTTCTTTGTCATTAGATACCTAAGAGCTGCATGGTCTGTATGAACGATCACTTTAGTACCTAATAGGTAGGCGCGAAACTTCTCAAACGCATACACAACCGTTAATAGCTCTTGTTCAGTGACGGTGTAGTTCCTTTGGGCTTCATTGAGGACCTTACTCGCATAGTAGATAGGATGAAATAATTTCTCCCTTCTCTGTCCAAGAACAGCACCAACGGCTACACCACTAGCATCACACATGACTTCGAACGGGAGCGTCCAATCTGGTGTTACCATGATAGGGGCTTCAACGAGTTTTTCTTTAAGGCATTCAAATGCCTTTAAGCAATCATCATTAAAGTCAAACTTCGCATCTTTCTCCAATAGCTTGCATAATGGACTAGAAATTTTGGAGAAGTCTTTGATGAATCTTCGATAAAACCCAGCATGGCCAAGAAAACTACGAACTCCTTTCACCGAAATTGGAGGTGGTAGCTTCTCAATTACCTCTATTTTGGCGCGATCAACCTCTATTCCTCTTTCGGAGATCTTGTGCCCAAGAACAATTCCTTCTTTTACCATGAAGTGGCACTTCTCCCAATTCAGCACAAGGTTGAACTCTACACATCTTTGTAATGCCATGCTCAAGTTCACCAAACATGCGTCAAAGGACTCACCAACAACTGAAAAGTCGTCCATAAATACCTCCAAAGTGTCTTCTACCATATCAGAGAAAATAGACATCATACATCGCTGAAAGGTGGCTGGTGCGTTACATAACCCGAATGGCATACGTTTGAAGGCAAACGTACCATATGGGCATGTAAACGTTGTCTTCTCTTGGTCTTCTGGTGCAATAAAAATCTGATTATAACCTGAATAACCATCAAGAAAGCAAAACCATCCTTTTCCCGCTAATCGATCTAGCATTTGGTCCATAAATGGCATGGGGAAGTGATCCTTGAGAGTCCAAGAATTCAGCTTGCGGTAGTCCATGCATACTCTCCATCCAGTGACGGGCCTGAGTGGAATAAGCTCATTCTTTGCATTCGCAACCACCGTCATACCTCCTTTCTTGGGAACACATTGTACTGGGCTTACCCATGTACTATCAGAAATAGGATACACAACTCCTGCGTCTAACCACTTGATAATCTCCTTCTTCACCACCTCTTGCATTGGTGGGTTTAGACGTCTTTGGTGTTCGATGGTGGGTGTGCACTTTTCTTGGAGCTGAATTTTATGAGTGCAAATCCCAGGTGGAATACCAAGGATATCCGCAATGGTCCATCCAATAGCTTTAATATACTTGCGTAAAATTGCAATAAGAGCTGCAACTTGTTGCTCACCTAAATCGGCTGCCACTATGACTGGAAGAGTGTTTCCGCTTCCTAAGAATGCATACTTCAAATGGCTTGGCAGCTCCTTTAATTCTAATGTGGGTGGTTCTTCAATAGATGGCTTAGCTGGTGGTGTGGGTCGATTCTTGAGATCAAGATCCAGCTTCTTAGGAGGACAGCGATATGCTCCTAATCCCGATAGAGCACAAATATCATCTTCAGAAATTTCAGCATCATCATCATCTTCTTCCATGAGCAAAACCTCTAAAGGATCATCAAGAATTTGCTCTTCAGCAAGTAACTCATCCTCGTCATCAACGACAACATCAGCCACAAAAAATACACTTAGATCTTTGGGTTGCTTCATTGATTTGCAAACATCAAAGCGCACCACTTCATCATTTATTCGGAATGAAAGCTCATTAGCTCTCAAATCTATGAGCACACTTCCCGTAGCAAGGAAAGGGCGTCCCAAGATTATGGGAACCTCTGAATCTGCTTCGCAATCCAAGATGACAAAGTCTGCTGGAAATATGAATGAAGATACCTTCACCAAGACATCGCATAGAATACCAACCGGTCGTTTTACCGACCTATCCGCCATAACAAGCTTCATATTAGTTGGTGTAGGATCTCCTAACCCCAACTTCTTGTAGATTGATAATGGCATCAAGTTGATTCTGGCTCCTAAGTCACATAATGCTTTAGCAAAGTCCAAAGATCCGACGGTGCAAGGAATAGTGAAAGCTCCGGGGTCGGCCTTCTTCTGAACTATAGATCGGGTAGCTATTGCACTACAATGATGCACATCTTCTTTCAGCTCATAGCTTGCTGCCCTCTTTTTAGTCAAAAGATCTTTCATAAACTTCGCATACCCAGGCATTTGTTCAAGCGCCTCTACCAAAGGGACATTAATAGTCAGCTGCTTCAACATGGTCATAAATTTGCTGAACTTATTGTCATCGGCCACCTTCTTCAATCTTTGTGGAAAAGGTGGTGGTGGGTATGGAAGTGTTCTCTCCATGGCTTTCTTCTCCTCTTGCTTCCGTTTATTATTTTTTTCAGGCTGCACGTCACTAGGCAACACGTCCTTGACGTTGGAAGTGGATATTGCGGCGTCTTCCCTAGTGGCGTCACTAGATGTGGCGTCCTTGTCTGCTGTTCCGTCAACTACTTGCTTGCCTTCTGCTGAAGTTTCCAGCACCTTACCACTCCTCGTAGTGATGGCCATGCATGACCCATCATTCCTTGGGTTTTGCACAGTATCGCTAGGCAAGGTGCCGGCTTTTCTTTGGTTGAGGGTTGCTGAAAGTTGACTGAATTGCTGCTCTAGTTGCTTGATAGAAGTGGAATGAGAATCAACTAATTGCTTCATGGAGGCCAAATCGTCTATCACCTCCTTGACTCCCGCGTTCGTCGCTTCCACTCCTTTCAATAACTTAGCCATCATGTCTTCTATAGAATTAGATGTGGTGGTATCACGTCTACCAGGGGGAACGTACAAACCACTATTTTCATTATTTTTCTTCCAACTACCTTGGTCTTTACCTCCAGATTTATCATAATAGTTCCGACCTTGGTTTCCTTGGGCATTCCCACGGAAACCCCCCTGATTGTTCAAGTAGTTGGCCTCCTCTTCTGAATCAGATTCGTCTCTTCCATTTGACGCAATAGATTTCACTTTTTCAGTCTTCCCTAATAGATGCTTTGTAAGAAGATCCATTTGGGTTTTCATGTGCGCCATATCTTGATCACGTTCTTCTTCTCTCCTTCTTTGATCTGCAGACATGCCAATAGATAAAGTGGGGCTTGCTACCTCAGAATCCCTGGTATGCCAAGCTCTACTTTGTTTCGTCATACGATCTAGCATGTTGCTTGCTTGACCAAAGGTGAGGTCCATAAAAGAACCTCCAGCTGCGTTGTCCACCACTGGTTTAGTTACTGAATTCAAGGCTCTATATAAGATCTCCATGAGGTGAACATTAGTCATGTGATGGTTTGGGCATCTCGCTAGCTTTGTCTTGAACCTCTCCCATGTTTCGTGAAGAGCTTCAGAGGGAAGCTGACGAAAGTTGCTGATTTCATCTCTCAATTGAGCCCTCTTGGATGGCGGAAAGAATCTTTCTAGGAAAGCGTCTCTCAATTGCCTCCAATTTGTAATAGAATCAGGAGTCAGCCCATTCAACCATAATGTTGCCTCCCCAGACAGAGACAATGGAAATAGACGTAATCGAATAGCATTCTGACCAACTCCAGGATTGTCAAAAGACTTGCATGTAGAAATAAAGTTGATGAGATGCATATTCGGATCATCGCCTGCTAGTCCACCAAATAATCCCTTGAGTTGCAATAACTGAATCATGGTGCTAGTAATGTTGAACTTGGCTCCGGGCGCTAATGGTGGTGGAATTATAGCTCCAGTGGCTCCGGCTCCATCAAGATCATCATCATCATCGTCGAAAGCTGGTTGCAAAGGTTGGCGATCATATCTGTACCGAGCTTGTCGACCTCGTCTGTTGGCAGGTGTTGCCATTTCAGCGCCATGCCTTGGGTTGATCAACTCGTCATCTCCTAAATCTTCATCGTCAGGATTTGTTGCTCGTCCAGGATTATCAATGTTTTGTTGTTGGACTTGAGTAGCGGCAAGAGCAGCTAATCTTGCTTGCTCGTGTTGAGCAGCCATCCTGTCGATTTCCGCTTGTGCTTCCATTCTTCTGATTCGTTGCGGTTCCGGATTGATTGGTAATAACGGTTGACCAGAACTTCTAGTATGGGGCATGCACTAAAAGAAAAACCTGCAATAAACAAAAACAAAAACTAAACGTAAAAGTACGAGAATCTTTGACCAAAGGGTCTAGTAATTTTCACGAACTTGATTGACACTTGTATTCCCCGGCAACGGCGCCAATTTTTTGATAACGCTCAATCTACAGCTCTCGTAGGAGTGTAAAGCGGTCGTTAGCAAATATAGAACCCAACCTGGGTTGGGTATCGATCCCACAGGGAATAGCTTGGCCAACAAGCAAGAGAAATTACTAGACTTTTAGTGCAAGTCTCGTAAGAAAGGGGGGATTGTAGTATGTAACCAAAACAAGAATGTAAGAACTGAAAATAGCAAAATAAAGAGAGATTGTCACTTGTGTTGTAAACAATGAGAATTGAGGCGTTGGGGTTATGTCCACCTTCAGAGGTATACGTCTCTATTGGCTATGAGTGTGTAGAGTCTTAACATGCAATTGCTTATAGAGAATTGTAGTCGATGGTAAATCCAAGCGTCTCTCGACCTAAACAAGGACTATTTCACTTTAACTCTCTCGAGCTTAAAGCGTGTCTAACGGTACGAATTCTCCAAGAAGTTAGTCCAGGTACGGCACTAGCTTTTTAATAGGAACGGGTGTCCTACTACCTTGACATTATCTCTTTTCCAGACAAATAACTTTTCTCTCGAACAAGTTAAATGTTAGCCTGGCGTTGGTCTATGCGTCTTCTTTTCTAGACAAATAACCTTTCTCTCGAACAGGTTAGATGTTAGAATGGCGTGTTCTTGTGTTTGAACAGCAAAGGATGTATATTTAAGATGAAGAGAATAATGATATAAGCAATATACGTGTCTTGAACTCACAAGCTCATAGCAATAGATAGTAACTCATTCGGCTTCCATAACCCCAACTAAGAGATTTAGTTACCCATGAATGCGAAGGATATCACGTTTTGCATGGTGGTTGGCGTGTAAAAGAGGTGTTAGGCGTGTGGTTTTGGTGATTCCGTAGCAAGTAACGATTCTCTTGTTGTGGAATTTAAGAATAGAAGAATAGATTAGAAGTGTTTGTAGTGGAAGATGAGAAAGATGGAAGAAAATTAATAGTTTAAGAATGAATTTCTTGAATTAAGGGAGGAGTTGCCTCCACTAAGGGAGGACTTGCCTCTCCACTGAGGGAGGACTTAATTCAAAATCTCTAGCATGATAGGGTATTTATAATACTCCTATCCTACTCCTACTATGCTAATGAAATAAATAACCAAATCCTACTAAACTAAGGAAATACTTAACCCATTTGTACTAGGTTAATGTAACATTCACCTAATCCAAATAAACTAATGAAATACATAACCCAATTGTACTAGGTTAATGTATCATTGTCAAAATCCAGCTTTGTGTCTGTAAGTCCCCAAAGTCTTCAGAAATGCTGTTTTAGTCCTGGATAGATTTTCCATGCAGTCCCCAAAGTATTCAGAAATGCTGTTTTAGCCCGGGACAGATTTTCCATGCAGCAGATTTGGTCCTTTAGGCGTCCAGCTCCTTTCCACTTCGTTTGTGAGCTTTCTTTTGCGTCAAGTAAGCCATAAAATGCTGTATTTTGCATCATTTATACCTGAAACTTTCCTAATCATGTTCGTTAGCTCATTTATAGGAAAAAGGACTAAAAGTGCATGAAATAGATAATTAGTTCTCAAAACTAGGCTAAAATATGGGCAAAATATATTGATATAGGCGCGTAAATTCGCCTATCATCACTTTGCAATGTGGATAACACCACCCAAACAATGATCAATGGGGTCAATCTAAACAAAATATTAAATAACAATATTAATTATGCTAGTTTGAGATTAAATCTCAATATCCCCAACTTTTAAACTTAAAGCTAAACCTTAATGTCTCACATTGTTATATTGAATTAAGAATAATCCAACTAGAGGAAGCTTCTGAAAGTTTTAATTTCAAAATACTGGTCAACAATTTCATCACTACATAATACTTACGCACCATAAATATTCCCTATTTGATAGTTTGTTTGAGGAAATAGCAGTAGCAACTTGTAACAACACTTATGAGGGAAATATTGGTTTTGTACATGATGCCAACGTCTGATTCTTACTTCTTTTATATCTATATTTCTACTAAGTAATCGAGATCAACCAATATTTATCCTTAATCTAGTAGGAGACTACTACCTACCATGAAGAAGATCAAACATACATAAGTTGCTGTAGCAGACTACTAACCACCATGAAGAAGGTCAAACATGCATTATTTACTGCTTTGCTGGAATTCTATGCCAAAACTACAAACAAATGCATACCTTATCACTTCATGAAGATGCCTGCCAACAGCGTTTAGATACTCTATGTTTATCTCTTTTTTTATGTTGTTTTGCTTTCTATTTTTTGAAGAATAAAAGATCATATATCTCCTGTACCTTGAAACTAAAAAAGGCTCTTGACTTGTTCCCTTTAAATTTTTTAATTAATATTAATAATTAGTTATAATTACCAATTAACCCTTCATTAAAAGGAAAGAATAAGCTTGCTATTACAATTTTGATATGGGAGGAAAATGGCTTAATTATTCCCACAAACGTATAACTTAATACACAATCTGTGCCCTACGATGTGATGACCAACACGCCACATCCATGGTATCGACACAATTGCCGACGGGTTGCGTAGATAATGTCAATGTGATAGCCAATGCAATGCATCGAGATTGTGTTGGCTTGCTGTTTTGGTCATCTAATCATGACGCTAACGATGTTCAAAAAATCCAAAACTCACTCAAGACGACCTATTGACATCCCTGATCATGATTCAACTTAAAAATCGATATTCTAAGATTGTAAGGATCAGGAATAAGATCATCCAATTACAAAGGCTAAAAATTCTTATAAGTTTTTAACACTTGGCTAAAATTTTCTAAGTCTAGGACCTCTTTTGGCATGCTATAAAGGACTAAAATGGGCTAGGACTTTACGGGGTGTTACAGTATTGGATATGAGTTAAGTTCATCAAAAACCTATAGCACAAAGTTAAGTTGAGAACCTTTCTACTAAGTTAAGTTTCGTTTAAGTTCTTACTAGAGTCAACTTTAAATAATCACTTCTCCTAGAATTTTAGAATTATATGATCCACTACCGAATAAATTAAATTTCTTTGAGTCTTCTTCTGATGTCACCAATCATTTGTCCATCCTATCCCTGAGTATAAAGTTATTATTATTTTATCTAGTGTAGTAAAATCTAATAAAATTTTGTGCATTTATCAATGTGTGAGCTTTGTTTTGGCGTATAGGAAGTCATTCAAAAGGCTGTTTTTGTCCATATACCACGAGGAAACACCCCAAACTGATTAGTTAACTCCGAAAAGGCCCTAATCTATCAGGATTCCATTGTATTTTTCTCTTTTCCTTTCTCAAACCCCAAGGCAAAACTCTTAAGGAAAATCTAAGTGTATGATTTACAGGCAAGGTTCCTTCAAATTTTTCTCAAGCTTTTTCATCCCAAGGTTCGTAAAACGTATCCTTCTGTGTGTGGGGATGGAAAGCTTGAGAAAGATTTGAAGGAATTGAATTTTATTCTAACATGATTCATGTGAATTTTTTTCTAACATGTTAAAACTTATTCTAACATGATTCATGAATTGAATTTTAGTTTCAACTCATGAATTCAATTTTAGTTTCAATTCATCAATCATGTTAGAATTTTTAAGAGTTGAAATTCTTGAGTTTAATTCTTGATCTATGATATTTAGTAAGAATTTCCTGAGTTTGAAGTCTTTCTCTTGATTTGATTCCTAGTACATGTCCTTTTGAACTTTTAAATAAAGTTTATGAATTCTTTTATTTAATTGAAAAATGTATTTTATGATTCACTAAATTATTCATGATTTTCATGAAATATAATTTAAAGTCTCCAATTTAATGTTAATAAAAAATTTACAAAGAATCTTTATGTTATTATCATGTCTTGAAAAGAGAGATTCTTATTGTATCTTTAAAAGTTAGAGTTAAAAAGGATAAAAATATTTAGAGCCGAGTCTCACAGAGAATAGATATGTTCATGATAACATAGTTTGAGTTAAGCATGATTTTAGTAATTTTTTAAAAATTATATCATGAGCAACTAATATGTTTTGAGAGGACTATTTAGCACTGAAATAGATATGTGTTTCGATAACACATTCATCACAATTATGTTGCCACCGTCGGATAGAATCACCTGCAGATAGGACGAATCCTCTATTATTTATTACCTTTAGGCTCAACTTTGGGATACCCAAATTATATTTCATCTCATACTCCATCAAGGTATAAATGACTCTGCCAACTTGGGCAAGATGTTGGATTCTAGTAACGTGGATAGGATGTTCTACTCATGTTGCTCACATTATGTCGATTATGAAAAACTTCTTAAAACGAAAACTCACCTACTTTCAGATAAAATGTGATTGGCCGAGGCCACCAGTTTAAAGAGAGTTTTATGAAGTATTATGTTGAAGTTTCTTTTTTTAGATTTCAGTTAATCAATTTTCAGTTTCTATTTTAAGAAAGTTTTTATCTCCATTACTTTAAGTTTCAGCAGTCAGGTTAGTCATCCTTCATTAAGTTAGTCAAACTTGTTTTATGATTATGTTATTTATGCCTCAATTTTCTAGCTTTAGCAGTTTAAGATAATAATATTGTTTTACTTTCCTTCCTTAAATGCCAACACATTCAAAGTACTGACGCCTCTTTTTTGAATATACATCATTAGATGATGTAACCCCCATCTTGCAACAGATGTGCAGGTTAGTAAGCAGACTCTCTAGTATGTTTTGATATCATCATGAAGGAGTTCTTCGTCGTCATTACCAGTTTCTTTTGTTACATAAAGATTGGAGTATTTAGAATGTAGTAGAGCTTCATAGACGCAGTCAAGTCAAGTTAACTGTATCCAGATTTAAACATTTGTTATGTTACAGTTAATAAGAGTTTGTATATCTTCTATATTTTTTTAAATGTTCGGCTTTATTAGTTTCATGTCGAACCGTGTAATTCACTCGGGACATATATAGTTTCGAGTGCCTGTTACCTTCAGGATGTAAGTTCAGAGCATGACAAAGATAATTGAAACTGATCGACACTTTTGGGGATGGCCTGTGCGTCCAGCTGGACTTCCATGCCTTCCTCATGCAACCTCGCACTGAATTAGCATTCTTAATACTTTGTTTTGGTCCTTCTTAATTAAACCCTTTAGATTTCAGAGTTTGTCTCCACACTTTCAGTCTATCATTTACTCCATTACACGTCACATCAATCAGTACTATGTTATTTGTAAATAACATAACTAAGACACTTCATCCTAGATGCAACACATCATACATCCATCACCAAAGCAAAACAAAAATAAATGGAGTAAGATTTTATTCCTGCTACAATCTCATTTCCAAAAGAAAGTGCTCTGAGTCTTTTCCTACCATTCTGATGCATAAACAAGTAAATATATCGAAATGTCCCAGCTTAGCAACTTGATAGACATTTCACACATACAATTCCACAAGGTATATTAGTGGAGTCTGAGATCCTACTTCGATCCTAGGGTTTATATTTCACATTGTATATATGTGATTCATCGTTGAATTATTTATATTACATAAAATCTGCTATATACATTAATCTGACTTCAAATTCAGATGTATATACATAAGTTGTTTATTTTTTGCGAGAAAAAAAAAATCATTGTTGGTCATATTTCTTTATTTCTACTATTAACTTTAGTTGGATTTTATAAAACTTCTCACCGGAAAAATAAGGTTACAACAGTCAGACCTCTTCATAAAATCACCTTATTATAATGATATTTCACTATAGCGGTCAAGTTTTCTCTGGAGCCAATTTTTTGTGTAATGTTTTGCTTCTTTATAACGTCATTCTACCTATAACAACAATGACTATCTTAGTGGCACACTCTTTGTAAAATTACCTCTCTATAACAGCATACTCAAATATTATGTAATTATATTTTGTATGAAATATATTATGTACAAAATACAATAAAATATTTATGATAATCATCATTAACGTTCATGCACAATAATTATAACTAGTTAGTTCATCTAAAAGATGAAATAGTGATCTTTGATACATCTCAACTTTTATAGAGATTTAAGTTATGGTCCACGTGACTATTATTTGGTTTGATAAGTTATTTAAATATCATGTTACATCCTAGTTTAGAGATGGAATGTTATTTAGTGGATTTAAAACTATTCACCCCTCAAGTTGATGGAACGTGAATGTAACTGTTGAAAGGAAATCGTCTTTTATTAAAAGGTTACTCTTTTTCTGTCAGTTAAAGATGACGTTTTTCATCGATAATTTTCATAAAGTAAAAAAAAAAAGAGAGATATATTGATTTTAAGAACACAAAGAAAAAGGCTTTCGCTCAATGCAAGTCAACATTATAACTTATTTTGGTATGTTTTATTGATTGGATTATTGTAGTTGTCGGTTTACGTAAAAAAAAAAAAAATGTAGTTCCACAACTCTAAACAATTGATAGGATTTCTTTTCCTTAAATACTTCAAATGAAATACAAAATACATTAAATAGAGTAAGATGTGAGAAAATATGGGCTACTTTTTATTTATAAACTTAGGTGTACAGATAGTACAAATGTTAATTAAACCAACAAGAATTGTGGTTGAATGGTAAATACCTATTCATCCTTAATTAGATATCTTAGGATCAAGTCCCGTCGGGTGCGGAATCTCCTCTGTTATGGGTTGCTTTACCCCAACGTGGGACTTCCGACACGAATGCATATTTAGTTAGGGTCCAACTCGAAACTGGGGAAGCCTTAAAGTGAGCATAAGCCACTTCAGAACATTAATAATTTGACACGTCATCAACTCAAGTTAGTTAAACTTAAGAGTTTTGACATATCATCGAACAGAATCAAATTAGTTAGTTAGAGTTTATGGCGGTTATATTAATTAGTTATAGTGTACTATACTTTATTATACAGAAAATTCATCCACGGTTTCAATTCAGCTCTGTATAAATAGTCCTTCCTTGCCACTCAGTTTCCCAGTTCCATTCCATTTGAACTGTGTTAAAGCTACTAGTGATTTCACCCTGCTTTCCTTTCTGGGAAAATGGATCCTCCAATAATTCCAGGTTCTTCATTTTTCATTCTCCATGTTTTCTCTTCTTTTCAAGTTTTCTTCCAACGCTATTGAATTTCTTGATAGTTTGTGTGAAAATTGATTATGAGACGCCTCAAAATGAAAAAATAATGCCATGCAAATTGGAGTAATATCATGGTATTTACCACAAACGTTCAAAAAATTGCCACTTAATTTTCTTCTTTAGAAGTTATCTTCCCAATCTATTGAATTTCTTGAATATTTGTGTGAAGTTTGATTATTTTGTGAGAATTCTGAAATTCCCAGTTGCAACTTAATTTTCTTTTGTGTAAAGTCCTGCATGATATCTCTCTGCTTTCTGGGAATATAAATCATGAAAATCCAGGTTCTTCTTCTGAAGTTTTCTTTTCAAAGATTCTAAAATGGATGATGTTCATCACCCTAAAATGCCGCAACAATGGAAATTGGAAAACCATGAGAAATCTAAAATTGTTTCTTTTGAGTTAGGTATTTACTATAAACGATCAACAAATTGCAGATTCTTCTTGTTTTTTCTTGAAAGTTTGTGGGAAATTCCAGATTATGCTTTTATTTCTTGAAACTTCGTCATTCTTCTCAATGGTTCTTTTCTTGAGTTTCTTGTAAATTTTCTTTCCTTCATTTTTCTTGTTTTTCTTGAAAGTTTGTGAGAATATGTCCATCAAGCTATGCTTTCATATAGGCACGCATCCCTAAGTGATCACTGTTCTCTTTTTCTCCTATTTTTAACTTATCAGTTTATGTAATTTTCTAATTAATATGATAATTGTTCATGTGTCTGAAATTCCATTCAATTCATTGCTGAAGACCAAAGGACCGAGGATACAGTTTCAGATCAAAGACACCGTGCTTTGGTGCAAAGGGTAGGAAGGAGAAAACGTAATCATGAGCGGGCAAAAGAGAGTAGAGCACTTTTTGAATGGGAGATACTGGAACAAGAAATGGATCAATTCCTTCTTGACAATTATTCTGATGATTTAGACTTGGATATTCTGAATGCATCGCTTGCTGAAACTGCCGAGCCACCATCCGATTTGGTCTTGCCACTGTTGCAGTACCAAAAGGAGCAGTTGGCTTGGTCATTAAAGCAAGAAGAATCCATATCAAAAGGGGGTATTTGTAACACCCTGCTTTTTCGAGCTAGAAATCAAACCATCATTTCTATGTGTGTAAGGTCTAATTCCATGGTTTATATTTAAATGATGTGTCATGATCTTTCTCCTAGTGTATGATGTGATTATGAGGTGAAAAGTGTTCATAGAAATCACTTAGAGCAAAGTTGAGCTAAGAATCTTTCAATCATCCAAAGTTTGATATTCGATTCTACAAGGGTCTACTTTGAACGTGTATAACATTCAATACACGTACAATTTTGTAGCTCAAGACCCACCAAATTTTAGATAATTGAATTAGATTTCCAACGATACCAATTTCACCTAAATCAGATACCCGAGCAAAAAGTTATGGTATTTTTCATGAGAGGCAGTAAGCCGACGCGATTGGGACGGGACACGTCGATTGTCGACGCGATTAGCGGTACGACTCGATGAAAATCACATTATGGAACTGTTTCACATGCCATTTCAGTTCCTAAGGGGTCTAGGGGCACTTTGGTCATTTCCCCTCACAACAAAAAATTTCAGCTCCAAGGAGCATTAGGTTGCATCTTTATTCAATTTCTCTCAAAGAAAATACCTAGACACCTCCAAGAACAAGATTCAACATTTCTTCCCCAAAGATCAAGAATTCAAACCTTCTAATTCAAGATTCTCAAGAAAGTTTTCAAGATTAAGGTTCCATTTTTCAAATCAAACAACCATAAGGTATGTGGGACTACTCTAAAAACCTTGGGCATAAGTTTAAATGTTTTATTAAGATTAAAGATCCTCAATTATATTTTCTAATGAAGTATTCGATATTGTTTTCGAAAAGT
The DNA here is from genome assembly GCA_030864225.1 of Capsicum baccatum var. pendulum. Classification (NCBI taxonomy): domain Eukaryota; kingdom Viridiplantae; phylum Streptophyta; class Magnoliopsida; order Solanales; family Solanaceae; genus Capsicum; species Capsicum baccatum. The sequence goes on from CM061556.1 coordinate 223,719,244, forward strand.
ATGCATTATGGGATTGTTTTTATAAAAATATACGTTGTCTTGAATCACATTTCATGTAACTTGAACTATAACTATATATATGTGATTTCGTATGTTATGTAAAGTTAATTGAGAGCATGAGCATGAATTTCCTCACTTGTTACAAACTAAAGTTTATATTTTCATTGTGAATGATTTGGAATGCATGCATTAAGATTTGAAAGTGAGTTTCTCAACATCATGGTGTTTTACATGATTTATATATGATGAGAGGGAGTTTCTTGCTATAACTACATTCTTTCTTTAAAGGAAAAGAATTGTATGTGTTTAAATAAATTGACATGACTACCGTATGTTTTTAAGTCTTCCAAAAGAGGTTGTTTACATAAGCTTTCTTGAGATTTCAAAGTGATGACTCTATTGTGATGTTATGAATATTGGGTGGTCATGTGCATGTTTTGAATATGATGGACTGTGAATTTGATATAATATTGACTTGCAAGTCAGGGTATGACGATACCCGGTGATGACACGCCCTTAATAAAAAAAGTATTGATCGTTTTGAAAGTTTAAAGCATGAATTCGAAGAATTAAAATTTGGGCTTAAGAGAGCTAATTGGTTACCGAAAAAGGAGTTTTTGTGTAAGGGCTCATCATTGAAAACCGTAGTTGCCAATATGAGTATTATCCCGAAAAGGGGATAATGTGGATGTCATGTAAGGGTGATGCCACGGTATACTTGTAAGGTGTATACCAATTTATTAAAACTCCAATCCTTGCGACATACTCGGATTAGAGGCTAGGCTGCCGAGTCAAGAGCGGATTCTATATAGCATATGGAATTACATATTGTAGGGTGTACCAATTAGCTCGGAAGTTTAACAAAGTGGTGAGTTACGATTGCAAGAAGGTTTTCTGAAAACTCTAGATTATGCCCATTTGTTTTATTTAACATATGCATTATGTTTTATGAAATGCTCTCATCTATTGTCAACTGCAGCTTATTACATTAGTTTAATGGAAAAATATTGGCTGATAAGGACATTGAAATGGGATCCATGGTTTGAACCAGATATTGAGACCACAATGCAGTAGCCTGGATCTCTATGCCAGATTTACCTCCGAATGTTTTGCAAAAAATGTAATTTTTTTCTATTTCTTCAGCAGTTGGAAAATCTCTTACTGTTGATATGGCTACAAAAAATCACACAAGCCTTGACTGTGCAAGAGTCAAAGTGGAGGTGGATCAAGTAGCAAAATTACCCCAAAGGATTCAAATTAATGAAGAGAATGGAGATACAGGTGAAATCAAATCCAAATAGGTCCAATTCAGTATGATTATATGCCAAAGTACTATACAAGATGTTGTTTGCAAGGACATGATAAAGCAAGTTGTTAGAATAAACATCCAGAGTTATATGACAAACGGAAGGAGGAAAGTAAGGCGGCAGAAACAAAGGTGACAGACAAAGAGAATAATATGTAGAGGAATCAATCACATAATCATAATAATACAAAGAGAGGTATCAGTACTAATCAGTGGCTTACAAGAAAAAAAACAAATATAAAAATGATATATTTGTTCATATTCTGGGAGAGTTAAATGAAGAAGAAAAAAAGGAGTTGCAGATGTCAAATACTTTTGCATCTCTTGAAGATGAAGATAACATGGAAAACACCAATAATAACAAGGAAGGACATGGTGAATCTAAAAATCAGAATGAGGAGAAAAGATCAGCACCAAAGATTGGGTCAATACAAGTTTTGGCAAAGGCAAAGTAGCTAATCAAAGGGATAAGTCAGCTGACAAAAAGAAAATAAATCAGGAGGTAATTGATAGGAATGCAAAGAATTACAGTACATCCAATCACAACAGCATGGAGAAATAGACTAACTCAAATAAAATTGTGGATCCAACTGAAGATATTAGCAAGGAGAAGATTCCACATTCTAATAGGGATCAGTATGATCAGGAAGAAGGGACTGAAAAAATGCAACTACAGGTCTATGATGAAGAGATGGAGGAGTTGATGGTATTACAGGAGAATACACCCTTAGCAATACAAGCACAGAACATGATGAAAAATATTAATCAGACAAAGAAAGATCTTGATGAGAATGATATTGAAGAAAACATCAATCAGGTGGCTAAAGCTGCAGATCTATCTCCTAAACAAATAGAAGCTATGAAGGAGAAACAAGTAGGGATAAGGAAAAAGAAAAAAAGTGGTAGTGGAGCAAAGGCTAAATCACAAACAATGCATACAAAGAGTCACACTGCTAAATCAAAATCCAAATGAATGCATTGATTTGGAACATAAGGTCTGTTAATACCCAACAGGCTTTTACTAGACTTATAATAATGCAAAAAAAGGTACAATTTTTACTTCATTGAATTAATGGAACCTTTCCAAGATAGTCAATATATTGAAGAGTATAAGAGGAGGCTGGGGATGAAGCATGTTGTGCTAAATATATCTAGAAAAATTTAGGCATTTAGGGAAGAGAATGTGGAATTTAGCATTGTGAAAGATGAAGAGCAGTAGCAAACTCTGAAAGTATCCAATCAAAATACAGGTATCTCATTGTTGGTTACTTTAGTCTATGCTAAATGTAATGCAAATGAAAGAGTGGTACTTTGGGATTTATTAACTGATCTGTCAGATTCCTATCAAGTCCCTTGTATTATACGAGGGGATTTTAATGTGATTAGAAGTAAAGAAGAAATGCTAGGTGGTTTACCTATTACTTTTAATGAAACTCATGACTTTAATCAGTGGATCGACTTATGTAATGTGGAAGAAATCCATTTTAAAGGGACTAAATTCACTTGGTGGAATGGGAGAACAGATGAGGATTTGCATTTTCAAGAGGTTAGATAGGGTTTCGTGCAATGATAGAATGCAACAAATGTTTCAGCCGATGGAAGTGAAACATCTAGTTAGGAGTGGATCAGATCATTCTCCTATACTAATTCAGTGTAAAACAAACAATATGCAGATTGTTAAATGTTTCAAATTTATGAATTTTTAGTTAAAAGAGGAAGCATGTTTGGAGGTGATTAAACAAAATTGGAATTCTCATATTGAAGGAAATACATTTATAGTTTTTAAACAGAAGTTGAAAAATACTAAGTCAGTTTTAACTAAATGGAGTAAAGAGCATTTTGGTAATATTTTCCAGGAAATTGCTACACTGGAGGATATTATCAAGGTAAGAGAAAAACAATTAGAGGAGGATCCTAGTGGACTGAACAAAGCTAATCCATTTAAATCTCATGCTGAACTGAATATGCAATTAAAAAGGGAAGAAGATTACTGGAGACAAAAGGCTGGGTATGAATTGTTTAAAGATGGAGAAAGGAACACCAAATTTTTTCACGCTATTGTGGAAGGAAGGAGAAGCTGGCTCTGGATTAGTAAGATACAGAATAAAGATAGACAATGGTTGGAAGAAGTAACAGATATTGCAGAAGTTGCAGTTAATTTTTTCTAGAAATAGTTTACCAAACAAAATGATGCAAATGATTTTAGTATGCTGGAGGAAATATCAGAATTGGTGAATGATGAAAAAATACAGAAATAATGAGAATTCCTGATGAGGATGAGGTTAAAAATATTGTGATGGGGCTGAATAGATATAGGGCAGGTAGACCAGATAGGATGACAAGGGGATTCTACCAAGATGCTTGGGAAATCATTAAGCAGGACATCCACAAAATGGTAAAATCTTTCTTTTGTGGATTTCAGCTTCCTTGATTTATTACTCATACTAATTTGGTATTGTTACTAAAGAAGTTAGTGGTGACTAATTTCTCAGACATGAGGCCTACTTCACTTATTAATTTTGTCAATAAGATTTTCGCAAGAATAGTTGATGAAAGGATAAAAGGAATTTTACCCTATTTGATATCCCCTGAACAGGCAGGTTTTGTTCAAGGTAGGAGTATTACTAAAAATGTTTTGGTAGTGCAGGAAATTATGTCTGAAATTAGAAAGAGAGAGAATCCACCTAACATGGTGTTGAAGCTTGACATAATGAAAGCATATGATAGAATAGAATGGTTGTTTTTAACAAAGGTATTGAGATCATTTGGTTTTTCAGAGGTACTGATAGACATGTTCTTTAGACTGTTGGAAAATAATTGGTATTCAATACTTTTGAATGGTCAGCGTAAAGAATTTTTTAGATCTACAAGAGGGTTGAAGCTAGGGGATCCTTTGTTACCAACTTTATTTATAATAGCAGCAGAGGTGTTATCAAGAGCACTGAAGAAACTGATGCAGAAGAAGGATTTTAGGATAATTGGGATGCCGAGAGGAAGTCCAAAATTGAATCACCTTGTATTTGCAGATGACATATCATCTTGTGCGAAGCTTAAGTGAAAACTTTATAGTTGGTCACAACAGTTTTGGATAAATATGAGGAAATATCAAGAAAAAAAATAAACAATGAGAAGAGTGCAATTTATATGCACAAAGGAGTATCTAATGTAGTAAGGGTGTTAGCAGAAGTGGCTACTGGTATTTGAGAAGAGAATTCCCTTTCATTTATCTAGGGTACCCTATTTTTTACATGAGAAAGAAAAAGGATTAGTACCAGCAACTACTGAATATAATTGCTAGAAAGATTCAAACTTGGTAAGGAAAATTGCTTTCTTATGGAGGTAAAGTTATACTAATAAAGAATGTGTTACAGAGCATACCAAAACACTTCCTATCAGTATTGAATCCTCCCATGAATGTTCTTAATACCATTCAAAGAATCCTTGCTCATTTTTTCTGGAGTAGTAAAATTGGAGAAAGGGGAAGGCATTGGGTGAAATGGCAAACATTAAGCTTACCACAAGAGGAAGGGGGTTGGGTTTTAGACGAATTTTTGATATATCTATGGCACTTTTTTGTAAACTGTGGTGGGCATTCAGGACTACAAAAAAAATTTGGAGTGAGTATATGATCAATAAATACTGCAAAAAGAAGCATCCAAAATAGTAATGTGGAAAATTGGTGCAGGTGGTTCTCAAGTGTGGAAGAAGATGTTGCAGGCTAAAGATATGGTGGAGCATTTGATAGTATGGCAAGTAAAGCAAGGAAACAGTGATATTTGGTTGGACAATTAGATAGGACAAGGAGATCTATACTTTATAATGGAAGGAGTTGATACAGAACAAAGTCAATATAAGCAGCTTACAAATTTGATCAGAAATGATACATGGGATGAACAATTGATTAGAGAGTTATTCACTAATGAAGTAGCAAATCATGTTCTTACCAAAATCATCCCTCCGGCAGGAATAGAGGAGGACTGACCTATATGGAGTATTGACACTAAAGGATTATTCACAGTTAAATTAGTCTGGCAGTATATAAGGAATATGGAAGGGATAGAAAACATTTTCAAGAAGATATGGGTGAAAGGAGTACCTTTTAAGATTAGTTTTTTCCTGTGGAGACTGCGGAAAAGAATAATTCCTATAGATGATACTATGAAGAGATAGGGGATGCAGGGGCCATCTAAGTGCTGGTGTTGTAATGCCCCGAAAATGGAGACATTTGCTCATGTATTCAGGAATTCTTACCAAGCTAACAAGACTTGGTCCTATTTTTCTTCTTATGCAGGTATTCATGTTCATAATCTAACTCTAAGGCAAACAATTCTAAGATGGTGGAATACTGAAGTAAAAGAAAGAGAAAAGACTTACTACTTTGCAATTCCTAGCATAATTTTGTGGGAATTGTGGAGAAGAAGGAACAGGAAGAAACATGAAGATAAGAAAACTATAGGATTGAGGATCATATATAATATTACCATGAATTTTAGAATGTTGTTGAAGGTCAGGAAAACACAAATATAATTCCTAACAAAATGGCCACATATAATTGCAGAACTGAGCAAATTGCAAACAAAAGTAAAAGTTATAACAGTACTGTGGAAGACACCTGAGGAGGGATGGGTAAAATACAATACTGATGGAGCTATAAGATGAGAGGAATGAGGCATTTCCTATGCTTTTTTTTTGAGGAATGAAGATGGAGACGTCTTATTTGCTAAGGGAGAACCACAACATTATGCAGATAGTATGCAGGCAGAGGCTAATGAAATTCTACAGGCAGCTAAGTATTGTTCACATTCAGACTCCCTATTAATGCAGAAGGTATTGATAAATATATGGCTGTGTCCATGGAGAATAGAAAACACAGTCAAGTAGATACACAGTTTCATGAAAAACAAGCAAGTGTATCATTAACATATATATATAGAGAGAAATCAATTAGTTCATTATTAGCTAATTCAGCAATAGACACAGGTGCTTTGTTCATCAAAAGCTATCATCAATTAGGGAAAAAAGGTAAAGCAATCTTAGATAGTGACAAATAGCAAAGGCCATACTTGAGGATCATACCAGTAAGATAATAAGGAATAGGAAAACATTCAAGCTTCATAGTTTACATGTAATTTATATACAGAAGTATGTATCATTAGTGAAAGTGCATGTTTTACTAAGCTTGTATAAAAATCAGTTCACAGCATCAAAAAAGTGTAGATGGACCATAGAGAGCTGAAAAACCCTGAGATAGAGGCGGATAGCTAATTATATTCGACATCAACAATTACTTGCTCTTCAAATCTATCAAGTTTTTTTTAATACAAACAAAACAAGTAGGGGTTAGATTACTAAGTGTGAACAATAACCAGTGCACAATATCAAGAAAGTGTAGATGACCCAGATGGAGCTGCAAATACCTGAGATGCAGTTGGATAGCTGAATATATGCGACATCAATTCTCCATTGATCTTCAAATCATACAAGCATATGAAGATGGAGTCAAAGCAGATCCAGAAAAAGTGAGCGGACAAAAGAAGAAGACAACATACTTAGCTGGTATACTCTACAGATTAGGTCATCTTAGATGCAAAACAATATTCAATTTTTACAAAGATTGGAGAATGAAGCTAAGAAGAGGAGAGTATCAACAGTTAGAGGAAATCAGAAACAAAAGAGTAAAATTTTGAAGAGATTTCAGTCAGCTCTATACGCTGAAAGAAACACGATACCATGAAGAAGGATTTACAAGATCGATTATCATCTTCAATAGGAGGAAGCGAAGCAGTAATTTAAGAGGCGGTGGAGCTGAAATGTGGTTTAGGAAACTTTTGATTTTAGAAACCATACTCATGTTAAATGTTTTATTTTTGTTTTTGGGTTGGGCCGGGTATGGGAATAATGGTAGGTTTTGATTTGTTTGTAAGATGGGTTGGTCCATCATGTGATTTTTTTTAATAAAATGTAAAATTAAACCAAAAAAAAATCTCATCTATTTTGTGTAAAAACATGTTATTTTGAGTTATTTCACATACCAGTATGTCACATCCCAAAATCATCCCTAGACGTGACTGGCACCCGCTAACACCACCTGTCAGGGGAACCAATCTTCCTTACACTTCGCCAATTAATAAGCACTAATATAAGGTAAGTGCAACTCCAACACATAAATAAATAATGAATAATAATTCGACAAAAATTCATAATTAAATTATAAATTCAACAATCACTCTTGAACTAATTCTCTATGTCAAATCCTACACTAAGACTATGGAGCATATAAAATAGAGTTACATGAGTTCAAATTTTAGGCATGCAAACCAAATGAAAGAAAATATAATCTAAATAGATTAAGCTGAAATGAAAGCCCCCACGAATAGTGTGAAGACTCACCTAAGCAATAGAATTTTTACAAAGAAACAGTCACCCACTAGTTTCACTGTGCACAGTAGTATCTGCAGACATGTGAGTAAGGAGTGAGCTATATGAAATATAACTCAGTAAAATCCTCGACCCACTACTTTAATACCCTTGAAATAAGTTTTAGAAAATACAATGCACCACGATTACATAAATTATATGCACAACATATATCTTATAATATAATGCTCAATAAGGTCCAACAAATATTTCAAAAGTCACTATATATCTCTCAACTTCATCCACTCTCATAGCATGTCATAAACGACAGTGAAGGTGATCATCCTAGCACCCCTACAAGGCCATAGAAGCATACACAATGCCCACAAAGTATACTACGGCAGCATGTATAAGGCCCCTAACATATTATGGAAGCATACGCAATGCCCCTAACATGTTACGGCAGCTATATATGCCCCTACTAAATATATCACACCAACAAGTACAAGGCCCCTAACATATTACAACAGTATAGGTATGCCCCTAAGATATTATGGCAGCACATGTACGCTAGTAAATATGTCCAACATCCCAATATCATCTCACAACTCACTATCAAATGATTCTCAGTATACTTAACAAAATACATATTCGTGGTTGATCTAAGACCACCAATTCTACCAAGCACACGTTTGTCCCAACATATAGACTAGGCAGAAAAATATATTTTTTTATAAAACAGGTTTGAAAAGAAAGCACCAAAGCTTAAAGTCTCACTTACCTTGCAAATGACAAGTTTTCCAATCTTCCAAAAGGTAGAGCATCAACCAAGCAACCTTGAATAGCTTTAATCTATGTAAAAATATCAATTAACAATATCAATTATGCTAATTGGGATTAGGTCTCAATTAGTAAAGCTACTATCAAAGTACTACTCCATTGAATTCCTCTTACTACTACACTGAATTCCTCTGACTACACTACTAAAAAGAGTGAGAATGTGTACAAAAGAATTGTTCATAGAGCATACCTACAAATATTTTTTTATTGACTTATCACGGTGTCGACTTACAATTTTCCCAATTTCCAACAAGAACAACAAAACTCAATTGTCTATTTATTCAATTAATATGGTACTAGTAATGAACAACTTAATACCCCAATCACTACTGTTATTAGATCATCTGTCTTTCTAATATTGTGTCACCATTGATACTCCCACTTAAATAGACACACACAATAACTAATTCGATAAAGATTATGATTAGAAGTTATTTAAAGAAATTTTAATTTGTTAATCACTTCCCTAAAGAATTCACTAAAAGTAATTTACATTTTAAGATACTATATGTTAAGGAGATAAAGTAATTCACAATACCTAAATGTGAAATTGGAGTGTTTCTGCTAGTTTGTATGGCTGCCCGTAGAAAAGGAATAAAGTACTATTTCTTTCAATAGAAAAATATAGCTAACTGAAACAATTGACCTAATATTCTCCTCCTTTTGTAACTGAAACTTTGAAAACCTAAATAAGGGAGAGAGCTTTGACTTTTGGATTGCTCACCTTAATTCTATTAATTGATATTAATAATGTAAACTAATTACTCAATTACCGCTCATATAAAATATTGGTTATTACATTCTCCCCCACTTAAAACAACGTTCGTCCTCGAACAGATCTTGAATTATGTATAAAATACAAACAATTATATGACCTCTCCATACCCATTTTGGCAGTGATATCTCTGTCAACTCTATACACATAATATCTATAAAACACTTTTATTGAAGAATGTTTAGTCAATTGAAGAATGCACTCTTGAAAATAATTATTGATCTCTAAAGCTTTCTAATATATTGTTTTTTGGAGTTCAAGTTATTTATCGAGTGGACTACCCAAACATCACATAAAATCTCAAACTACATAGTTTGGGTATCATAATTTTCATTTGAGAAACCTTCTTCCGACTCAAGTGTCGAAAAAATATTACCAATATCATGAACATTTCTCATATGCCAAACTTTTTATCTAGTTCCAATCCGTTAAGTTTTTTTTTTTTTTGTAATCATCACAAATATATATCCAATTATAGACACATGGAATAAAAGCAGAATGAACAACAAAAATTTCGAAGGTAAAGCAATTCTATATTGATACCCAAATCGACTTAATGTAATTCTCATCTGAACCAACATACTTATTAAGCTTAGTTCACTTTTTTAAATAGTTTGTTGGGACCAGCAACTAAAAAATGACATCAGCACCTATATAGAGAAAAAAATTTCATACCAAGTTAGTAACAAAGATAAGATATAGCCCCTGTCAAAAGTAGCTAATCACAAACCACACAATATGATATATTCATTTGGCTAGTGTTGATATTGAATACTCTCTTATTTTCTTATTTTTCAAGAACACATTCTAGTATCATAATCAGAGTCCTATAGTAGAACACATCCTTCATACTTACATATGTTAGTGTTTTACTATCCAAAAAAAATTCTATATAAAACTTACGTTAAATGTCATTGGGATACATTTTTATGCCTTTACATCTTGATCATACATATAGTGGTATAATAATACATTCTTACACCCCTATTTAACACTCATGTACGACAACGTTGGAATACATCCATACACCCCTATGTAATGCACTTTTACTCTCTTCACACATGAAAAAATACGCATTTCGTGCCATTGCACTATTTTTGAAACATATCAACACATAGGCTAGAATAAAGTATAATAAATACAAACTAAATTTGGTGCTCTATTTCGCTAATCTTTGCTCTCTCATCACGCTTGTTGATAATCCATTTCTCTATCCTTCGAGCACTCAATAGGAGAATATGTCTATCAATATTATTCCAACTACGATTACTTCTTTTAAAAGAAAATTAATGTGTAGACTAACCTCAATGTCTATAGCAATTTTTTTTTATTTATTTTGCTCAAAGATAACTATGTTTACGGTGAAAATATATATTTTTTTCAACCCTCCTATTTAAAATATGAACATTTCAAATATTGTAGGGCAACATGTGTAATACTCTGTATCTGTATATGATGTTAGCTTTATTTCTTTGATCTCAATACATATTTATGAATATCAAATGTATCGATCATTAAAAATTATTTTAATCTTATCAAGTGCAAATCTCCTTAAGTCAATCATCACAAGTGCATATATATTAAACCCTCTAATTGAAATGCTCTCACTTCACTCACTATCAGAAACTATCACTAGCTCCCAATACTATTAGGACTTTTATCGATGAGGTAACTTACATGTAGAATTACACATTAAATCTATCAAATAGAATACTAGGCTCAACTAAAATGAAAATTTTAATAGTATTTCGTGACAATCAAACCCAAGGCAACATCATTCGAGTCCAAACAAAAGATAACCTCAAGTTTGATTATTCTCAGTTATAACAATATGTAAGTGTATCATGATGCTGTTCAATAATAGTAGGATCCCCCACTTGAAAAGACATCACAAATGATACATCTAAGTACTCAGGTTTTTTTTTATAATCTCCATATTAATTGGCTCAAATTTCTTTTTCCTTCATAATTCACATCTTATTCCTTATTTCAATAACTAGTCATGCCGCACTGCTTTGAGTATCATACTCAACCATATTCGTCCATAAATTCTTAGGCCTAAGATTTCTATTCTCTTTCACAAGTCTAGAATTTCCATGAATCTACTCCATGAACATATTAAGCACCTTGAAACGTCACTATCTATCTCATAATCAATATACTTAGAGTATGTATTTTCACACCAAGTTCACACCAATGACATCACCATCACAACATTACTAATTGTATCATTTTATTTTAAGAAGCATTAAGCTTAGGACCATACATACAATATGCTTAAAATATGTTTCAACACTAAATCAAACAATTTAAACATGGGCAAGCGCTATTACTCTTCTTACTTTTTTTTCAACATATCTTTCTGTTTGTGGTTTAACTCTTACTGGAAAGTTATACCTATAACCTCAAATTTAACTAAGTCATTCTGACGCAAAACTTATATCATTTGATCATTGTTTTTTTCCATCCACATAATTTTTTTAACTGGCAAATACGTATTGTAAATAAAGTAATCCCAAGATGTAACCACTTCAATCTCAACTAACATCAACACATGCATATTTTGTGTAATCAATGTTGCTCTCAATCGCACATGTATAATTAAATACATCAAAGTCAACTATGCCATCTAGTAGAGGAGGATGCCTATCCTTTCCATCTGTGAAAAAAATTCACCACGATACGTCTTAACGCATGAATGATGAATGTGTAACAACCCAAAATTACCTCTCGGGATGTCACACGATGCTTAAGGCTACAAGTAGCCCCAATATAACCCTTAGAGACTATTACTACTAATACTAACTAAATTCAAGATGAAATAAACAAAACATTGGTACCGTCATATCAAATGATAGGAAATATGTAGAAAAATACTCGATCCAAACAACCACAAAGCTAGAAATCTCAACATACTGACAATCTGATAACTAGTCTAAGAAATCCTCTACTACTCCATGAACTAGAGAGCTATTGGGACAGGTCCCCAACTGACTCAAACTAATTTGAAAGCAATAACATATCTGCTAAAATATAGAAATGTCTGAAGATAGGTCCTCGAACCATGAGGAGTCACCATTGTGGAGATGTAGACAAAGGTACTCAAAAATCAATGAAGAGGCTGAGACTGAGCACCAGAACCTACATTATAAGACAATGTAGCACCTAAACGTATATGAGGATAAGCACTTGGGAATGTACTGAGTATATGGGGGTATATGCATTTACATAAAACAACATCAATACTCTTAAATCCAATCATGCATGCAAATATGAATGAATCATATAGCTTGAATAAGTCTAATATAATAGGCTCATAAATCATGTAGAATGAAGCATGTAACACAAATCTTATGAGTTGTTATACTTTAGCTTTAAAATTTGTACTCTTGTTTTATTCTCATTACTCGAAGGCTGAAGGAAGCTTTAAACAATACTTTCAACTCAGGAATATATATCATGGAGAGTAAAACTTCTTTAATACTTAATAACTTAGAAATCTTTTAAACTCAAAAAACTTCGAACTATGAATTCTATAACTCTTACAAGTAGAGAAAACTACTTTCTTCTTAGGAAAATTTTACTTCAAGAAACTATTTTGAATATCTTACTATTATGGAAAATCACTTATCTCAAAGCTTTAAGGAAAATATTCTATCTCAAGAGAGGTTCTTTTAACCGACATAAACCATGAAAGCTACATGGAGTCCAACGTCTTATCCTTTTAAGGAAGAAATCTCACTTTGGAGAGAGGCATCATACTATTTCCAGGGAGTATAACCTCAACTCAGTGATCACTTATCTCGGCCTCGAGCCCATAAATCTCAATCCTGTAGTAGCACGTAGTTCTAGAGTATGAAATCATAGTAACTTACCCAACTCGGTGCTAAATACTACTCCCTTTAGTTAGCTACGCTCATCTCATTGAAATCCACTTTAAAAATAATCTCGTGGTTCATAAAGAACCCAACTATAAAATCTGTATTCTCACGTAGTAAAGTGGATTTCAAAGCTACTATGACCATTAAGGTCAAAACTTTCTCAATAATATCAAAGTACTCAAATCATGGGTGCTTATAGCACAAAAGTTCATGAAATTGCAAATCTCATGTAGGGCTTAATGACCCATAATCAAATATCAAGTTAAGACTCATCAAAATGCATACTAGATATCAAATGGACTCATGAATCATATAGAAATTTGAAATTTACAAAAATTTATCTCAAAATCTCAACGTACTCATATACTTCAATTTCTAGAGCATTGTAACCATTAAATTCTCAAGAAATAACAATATAGGATATAAACCTAGCTTCAATTTCTTAAGAAAACATGTAAAATCATGTTATTTGACTTTCAATTCATGGAAAACATCAAAAGCTTGCAACCAATAATAATGGGTGAAAAACCCTAATTCAATTTCATGTAAAATCTCATAAATTGGATAAATTTAAAATAAGTCTTTGGGCACAAGTGTTAAATTATTATCCTTGTTCAAAACCCCGCATACCTTAGATTGTGTAATTGGATGTACAAGCTTTTTTGGAACTCTTTTTCTTATTCTTTGAGAGAGAGTTCTTAAAGCCTTGGACTTGGGGAACTCAAATCTCAACTCTATTTGTAGAATCTATGGTGAGTTCTTGAATTTCTTGGAGAAGGGTTTTGGATTTTCTCTAGAGGAAGAAACCCTACCTCTTGGATGTTTTGGGAGATAATGAGGCTATCTGCTTTGTTTTAAATATATCAGGACAATAAAATGGAAAAGACCCAAAAGATCCTTTTAAAAGTGACTTAAAATTACTAAACGGGATTTGCGATGATCCGAGTGACGGTCCGTCGCTAGTCTGACGATCCATTGGATCATCTATCGCACGTTGGTCAAAAATAGGCCACACTGCCTTAGCTGGAACAGTCCTAGCGATGGTCCGTTGCTAGCTTGATGGTCAATTGTCTTGGCCGTCATACTTGGGCCAGAAGAGGGAGATCATTTCCTTGGTTGCGACTGTCCGGGCGACGGTCTGTCGCAAAATCAATGGTCCATCAACCTGTTCGTTGCACCTGGGCTATTCCGATAACTCTCAATAAAACGGCCATAACTTCTCACCCTGATACCAGATTTGGGCAAAATTGGTATCATTGGAAAGCTAATTCAATTCTCTACATGATACAAAGTTGATGTTAGGAAAATTCTACATGATTTAAAATATTTCTCACTTGGGAAGTCAGCCCTTACTATTCTTAAAGATGAAACTCAACTTAAAAAAAATATAGGGTATTACAATATCTCCCCCTTAGGAACATTCGTCCTCGAATGTCTTTTGTTAGACCAAGAACATAAGAAAAACAGAGTACCCATAATTGAAGCAATTTTCTAAATGGCTCAAAATCTTTTCTAAATTCTTGAATACTTTGGAAACTGCAAGAACTTATGCAAAAATAGATATATGGCTGAACTTTAGATTTAGAAGGGCTAAAGAAAGGAAGAATAATACCTTTGGCTTGATCTGAACTAGTGGAAAAAAGGTGCAGGTACTTAGCTCGTATGTCTACTTCTGCGTACTAAGTAGCGCGCTAAACTAACTGGTTCTTCCATAAAACTTTGACCAAGGGAACCTCTTTGTTCCTCAGTCTATTGATCTGAAAATCTAGGATCTCAATAGAAATCTCATTGAATGAAAGACTGTTCTGAATATCAGCACTCTCTGAAGGATCCACTATAATGGAATCACCCATATGTTTCTTAAGCTTGGAGACATGAAAAATAGGATGAACAGCTGAGAACTATGTGGGCAACTCAACTTCATAGGGTACTTTCCCAACACGGATAAAAACTCTATATGGTCCAACATAACGGGGACTAAGCTTCCCCTTTTTACCAAACCTTTTCACCCCTGTCATGGGTGAAATATTTAAGTACACTAAATCACCCACCTCAAACTCAAGACCTCCTCTCCTCACATCGGCATATGAATTTCGACAACTCTAAGTTGTCTTCAACCTTTCTCTAATCAACTTAACTTTCTCCATAGCCTCAAACACTGAATCAAGACCAATCACAACATCTTCACCCATTTCAAACAAACCTATGGGTAATCTACATTTTCTACCATACAAAGCCTTAAATGGTGTCATCTCGATGCTACCATTGTAACTATTGTTATAAAAAACTCTATCAATGGAAAATGCTCATAAAACTACCTTTTAAATCAAGAGCACATGCCCTCAATATATCTTCTAGAGTTTGAACGATCCTCTTATCTTGACCATCTGTCTGCGGATAAAAAGCGAAACTCAAATGAACTTGGGTACCAAGACCCTGCTGAAATGCTTTCCAAAACTGAGAAGTAAATTAAGTACCCCTATCCGAAATGATAGACAAATGAACTCCATACAACTTGAAAAACTCTAGAATGTACAACCTAACATGATCCTTAGTTGTATAAGATGTATGCACGGGCAAAAAATGTGTGGACTTAGTCAGCCTGTCTACAACAACTCAAATAGAATCATAATGATGATGCAAAAGAGGTAAACCAATCACAAAGTCTATATTCACCTCTTCCGACTTCCAAGTGGGTATTCTAAACTCTTGCGTCACACCTATAGGTCTTTGGTGTTCTACCTTAACCTGTTGGCATGTTGCGCACTTTGCTACAAACTCAGCTATATTTTTCTTCATACCACTCTACCAATAGATTTCCCGTAAGTTGTGGTACATCTTGGTAGCACCGGGGTGAATAGAATACCATACGCCATGCATTTCAGCCATAATCCTCTACCTGAGATCATCAACACATGGAACACACAACCTACCCTGCAATCTCAACTCGCCATCACCCCCTTGGGAGAAAACCTCTACCTTTTGGTCCTTAACTGACTCCTTTAGTCTGACCAAACTAGGATCTCGGTCTTTCTTCTCCTTCACTTCCAAACCTAAACAAAATTTGGAACTACTCTGCACAAAAATAGTTCCCTCAGTGGAATCAAGCAACCTAACACCCAATCTAGCCAGAAGGTGTACATCATGATCTAAATCTTTCTTACCTTCTTCCATATGAGTAACACTACCCATAGACAACCTGCTAAGGGTATCTGCCACTACATTGGCCTTGATTGAGTGATACAACACACTCATATCATAGTCTTTTAACCACTCTAACCACCTCCTCTACCAAAGATTCAACTCCTTCTAGGTAAACACATATTGTAGGTTCTTATGATTAGTAAACACATCAACATGGATACCATAAAGATAGTGTCTCCAAATTTTCAAAGTAAAAACCACAACAGCGAATTCAAAATCATGGGCTGGGTAGTTCTTTTCATGCGGCTTCAACTGTCTAGAGGCATAGTCTATAACCTTACCTCTTTGCATCAACGCACAACCCAAACCAACTTTAAAGGCATCACAATACACCACAAAACTATCTGTACCATCAGGTAAAGTCAACATAGGGAGTGAAGTAAGTCGAATCTTTAACTCCTGAAAACTCTTCTCACAGGAATCTGACCATTAGAACTTAACTTATTTTGGGTCAACCGGGTTATGGGAGATGCAATAGATAGAAACCTTTAACAAAATGGCGGTAGTAGCCAGCTAGGCCTAAGAAACTTCTAATGTGGGATAGAGAAATAGGTCTTGGCTAATTTCTTACAGCTTCTATCTTTTGGGGATCAACTCTAATGCCTTCAGCCCAGAATATATACTGATCTTACCAAAAATTCACACTTGTTAAATTTGGCTAACAACTGGTGATCTCTAAGAGTTTGCAAGATAATTCTAAGGTTATCTGCATGGTCGTTCTTGGTACAAGAGTACACAAGGATGTCATCTATGAAAACAATGATAAATATATCAATATATTGCTTGAACACTCAATTCATGAGGTCCATAAAGGCTATTGGGGCATTGGTTAGCCTGAAAGACATGACTAGAAACTCAAAGTGACCATTCGAAAGGCTATTTATGGGATATCACATTCCCTCACTTTAAGCTAGCGTTAGCTGGATCTAAGGTCTATCTGGGAGAAATAACTTGCACCTTGTAACTGATCAAACAGGTCACCAATTCTCGAAAAAGGATACTTATTTTTGACTGTGACCTTGTTAAGATGATGATAGTCAATGCACATATGCAATGAACTATCTTTCTTTTCGCACGAATAGAACAGGTGCGCCTAAGGAGAAACACTCGGCCTTATGAAACCTTTATCTAAAAGATCTTTGAGTTGCTCTCTTAACTTCTTAAGCTTTGCAGGAGCTATACGGTAAGGTGGAATAGAAATAGCCTAAGTGTCGGGAAGAAGTTCAATCCCAAATTCTATCTCTCTATCGCGAGGTACCCCTGGGAGATCTTTCAAAAAAATATCAGGAAACTCATTTACAATGCTGACTGACTGAATAGTTAGAGCCTTGAACTTAGTGTCTTTGACTCTAACTAGCTGATAGATGCAAACTTTGGATATTAGCTTTCTGGCCTTGAGATAGGAGATAAAATGACTCTTGGGATATACCAAACTCCCAGACCACTCAAAAACTGGTTCATCAGGAAGCTAAAACTTAACCACATGGATATAAGAGTCTATAGATGCATAGAAAGAATTAAGACAATCCATACCAAGAATAAGGTCAAAATTCACCATAGCTAACTCTATCAAATCGGCAAATATGACTCTATGAAGAATAGTAACAGGACAATGTGTATACACTTGCTTAGCAATAATTGACTCCCCTACCGGTTTGGAAACTAGGAAATGCTCAGGAAATCTTTTAAGACTTATTTTGAAATTCACAGCTACAAGTGGGGTCACATAAGAGAAACTTGACCTGGGGTCCAACAACACATAAACATCAAAGCAAAAGACATGGAGCATACCAGTAACAACATCGGGAGAGTCCTCCTGCTCCGAATAGGATGGTAAGGCATAGAATTTATTCTGGCGCTGACCGCTAGTAGTGCTAGATGAAGTGCCCGAAACAGAGGTAGGATGAGGTACAGGAGCTGGTGCATTAGTAGCCTGTGCTTGAGGTTGAGAATCTCTATTCCCCTACCTAGCATGCTGACAATCCTAAGTTTTTGGCCTATCTTTCCACAACCAAAACAACCCCTCTAATCCACTAAACACTCATCAGGATGATCTCTACCACACTTAGCACAAAAAGGATAGTGGGGTTTGTTACTTACACTGTTATGTGACCTAGACATAGAAGACATGCTCAGTTGCTCCTGCCTACCTCTAGGTGTGGGAGCACTAGCTGATGAAGGCATTATCATAGATGAATGGCTCTGGAATTATGGGGGCTTCCCTCTATAGGACCTAGCCTGACTATACTTATGTTGCTCAGATCTAGCCCTCTTATTACCCCTCACTCTATGTCTCTCCCCTATCTTATCCATTTCTATCTGCTGTACATGCATCATAAACCTAGCCAGATCCATATCCCTATTTAGCATCGCTGTCCTACAATATTTTAGTACCAAACCAGAAATACCTATCACGAACTTGCACATACTAGCTTGAGTGTCAGAAATCAAATCAAGAGCATACTTGGCCAACAAGGTAAACTTTAAGTAGTACTCCTTAACAGTCATGGATCCCCTGCCTTAAGTTCATAAACTCCTTAATCTTTGCTTCCCTCATCTCAAGTGGAAAGAACTTGTCCAAGTATACATCTTGGAACACCTACCAAGTCATAGAAGCAAAACCCTCACCTCTACCCTTCCTCCATAATACAACCCAGTCATAACTAATATCCTTTAACCTGTAACATACCATCTCAACACTTTTTTTCTCAAAAACATGTATCACCTGTGTGATCTTTCTCACCTCCTCAAGGTATAACTGGGGATCCTCTCCAGCCTTAGACCCATAAAACTCTGCCGAATTCATCTGCATAAAATTATGAATCATAGAAGCATCTAAATCACCTCCCTGTTAATTTGTAATCATGGCTTAGTTATTGGCCTAAACCTTAGCGGTGACTGCTTGGGCTAACGCCTGAAAGGCCACCCTAAACTCAGCATGAGACACTATCTCATTCAAGGGATCAACAGGCTGGGGTTGCTCATTATTGTTTCTATGAGCATTCGCTCTTTCAAGAGGCATATTTTGAAATAAAAGAGCACAAATTATTAGATAAGAGGGACAACTGTAGGCATGATAGAATCTGAAAGAAAGAACAACTTTTTCCTAAAATATTTTGTAGCCTCCTGCTCATAGATGTGATGTGCTACACACTGATGATCGACACTCTACTCAACCCGGCTTGTTATACTCCCTAGGAATCCTTAAACCTTATGCTCTAATACCAACTTTGTAAGAACCTGAAATTAGCTCCCGGGACGTCGCACGATGCTTAAGGCTACAAGTAGCCCCAAGCTAAATCTTTGAGCCTATTACTACATATAATAACTCAATTTGAGATGAAATAAACAAAACACTGGTACTATCATATCAAATGATAGGAAATATGAAGAAAATACTCGGTCCAAACGACCACAAAACTGAAAATCTCAACATAATGACAATCTGATAACTAGTCTTACAAAGCCTCTACTACTCATTAAACTATAGAGCTATTGGGATAGGTCCCTGACTAACTCAAACTAAACATAAAGCAATAACATATCTACTAAAATACTGAAATGTCTGAAGATAGGCCCTCAAACCTTGAGGACTCACCACTATGGAGATGTAGACAAAGGTACTTGGAAATCACTGATGAGGCTGAAACTGAGCATCTGAACCTACATTATAAGACAATGTAGCACATAGATGTATATGTGGATCAGCACTCGGGAATGTACTGAGTATATGGGGGTGTATGCATTTACATAAAACAACATAAATACTCTTTGATCAAATCATGCATGCAAATATGAATGACTCACATAGCTTGAATAAGTCTAATATAATAAGCTCATAAATCATGTAGAATGAAGCATGTAACACAAATCTTGTGAGTCATCATACTTTTGCTTTAAAAATTTGTACTCTCCTCTTATTCTCGTTACACGAAGGCTGAAGAAAGCTTTAAACAATACTTTTAACTCAGGCATATATCTCCTGGAGAGTAAAACTTCTTTAATGCTCAAAAACTTAGAACACTTTTAAACTCAAGACACTTGGAACTAGGAATTCTGTAACACTTACTAGTAGAGAAAACTACTTTCTTCTTGGGAAAATTTTACTTCAAGAAACTATTTTGAAAATCTTACTATTATGGAAAATAACTTATCTCAAAGCTTTAGGGAAAATATTCTATCTCAAGAGAGGTTCTTTTAACCGACATAAACCATGAAAGCTACATGGAGTCCAACGTCTTATCCTTCTAAGGAAGAAACCTCACTTTGGGGAGAGGCGTCATACTATTTCCAGGGAGTATAACCTCAACTCAGTGATCACTTATCTCTGCCTTGGGCCCATAAATCTCAATCCTATGGTGGCACGTAGTTCTAGGGTATGAAACTGTTGTAACTTACCCAACTTGGTGCTAAATACTACTCTTTTTAGTTAGCTACACTCATCTTATGGAAATCCACTTTAAAAATAATCTTGTGGTTCGTAAAGAACCTAACTATAAAATCTATAATCTCATGTAATAAAGTGGATTTGAAAGCTACTATGACCATTTAGGTCAAACTTTATCAATAATCTCAAATTACTCAAATCATGGTTCTTCAAGCCCAAAAGTTTATGAAATTGCAAATCTCAAGTAGGGATTAGTGACCCATAATCAAATCTCAAGTTAAGACTCATCAAAACAAATACTAGATATCATATGGACTCATGAATCATATAGAAATTTGGAATTTATAGAAATTTGTCTCAAAATCCCAACGTACTTATATATTTCAATTTCTAGAGCATTACAACCATTAAATTCTCAAGGAATAACAATATAGGGTATTTACCTAGCTTCACTTTCATAAGTAAACATTTAAACTCATGCTATTTGACTTTTCATTCATGGGAAACATCAAATGCTTGCAACCAATAACAATGGGTGAAAACCCCTAATTCAATTTCATGTAAAATCTCATAAAATGCAAAAAATTTATAGTTTAAAAGAATTAATTGGGCACAAGGGTGAAAGGATTACCCTTGTTCAAAACCCCACATACCTTAGATTATGTAATTGGATGTACAAACTTGTTTGAAACTCTTCCTCTTAATATTTGAGAGAGGGTTCTTGAAGCCTTGGACTTGGGGAACTCAAATCTCAACTCCATTTGTAGAATCTATGGTGAGTTCTTCAATTTCTCGGCGAAGAGTTTTGGATTTGATCATGAGGAAGAAACCCTAGCTCTTGGATGTTTTGGGAGATAATGAGACTATCTACTTTGTTTTGAATATATTAGGGTATTAAAAGGAAAAATACCCAAAATATCCTTTTAAAAATGACCTAAAAATACTAACGGGATTTGCAATGGTTGGAGTGATAGCTCATCGCTAGTTTGACTCCATCGCATGTTGGTCAGAAAAAGGCCACACTTCCTTAGCTTCAACGATCCTAACGACGGTCCATCGTTAGTTTGACGGTCCGTCTTCTTGGCCGTCACAATTGGGCTAGAAGAGAGAGTCACTACCTTGGTTGCAATGATCCGGGTGATGGTTTGTCGCAAACTCGACGGTCCATCTACCTGTCCATCATACGTGGCCGGTTCCAACAACTCTCAGTAAAATGGCCATAACTTCTCACACCTATATCATATTTGAATAAAATTGGTATCGTTGGAAAGCTAATTCAATTCTATAAATGACAAAATATTGATATTAGGGAATTCTATATGGTTTAAAATATTTCTCACTTGGAAAGTCAGCCCTTACTCTTCTTAAAGATAAAACTCGACTTAAAGAAAATTAAGGGTATTACAGAATGAAAGAAGGGAAAATATTCTAGATGTTTGGTAGCATAAAGGTCATAAGTATGGATATCTATATACCAATGAAAAAGACTCTACCAAACACTGCTTCATTATCTAGGACCTAAAGCCTAGGTTCTGATACCAACTTTGGCATGTCCCAAAATCATCCCTAGACGTGACTGGCACCCGCTAACACCACCTGTCGGGAGAACCATCTTCCTTACACTTTAGCAATTAATAAGCACTAAGATAAGGTAACTGCAACTCCAATACATAAATAAATAAGGAGTAATAATTCAACAAAAATTCATAATTAAATTATAAATTCAACAATCACTTTTGAACTAATTCCCTATGACAAATCCTACACTAAGACCATGGAGCATCTAAAATAAAGTTACATGATCTCAAATTTTTGCCATGTAAACCAAATGAAAGAAAATATAATCTAAATTTCTAAAGCTAAAACGAAAGCCCCGACGAATAATGTGATGGCTCACCTTAGCAATAGAATCCTTATGAAGAAATTGTCACCTTCTAGTTTCACCTTGTGCGGTAGTATCTGCAGATATGTGAGGAGTGAGCTATATGAAAATATAATCAGTAAGATCCTTGACCCACTACTTTAATATCCCTAGAACAAGTGTTAGAAAATACAACGCACCACGATTACATAAATTATATGCACAAAATATATCTTATAATATAATGCTCAATAAGGTCCAAAAAATATTTCAAAAGTCACTATATATCTCTCAACTCTATCCGCTCTCATGGTTTGTCACAAACGGCAGTGAAGGTGATCAACCTAGTAGTCCGACAAGGCCACAGAAGCATACACAATGCCCACAAAGTATACTATGGAAGCATATATAAGGCCCCTAACATATTACATCAGTATACACAATGCCCCTAACATATACGGTAGCTATGTATGCCCATAGTAAATATATCGCGACAATAATTAGAAGGTCCCAAATATATTACGGCAGCACATGTACGCTAGTAAATATGTCCAATATCCCAATATCATCTCATAACTCACCATCAAGTAATTCTCAATATACTTAACAAAATGCATATTCGTGGTTGATCTAAGACCATCAATTCTACCAAGCACACGTTTGTCCCAACACGTGAACTAGGTAGAAAAATATATTTTTTTATAAAACAGGTTTGAAAAGCAAGCACCAAAGCTTAAAGTATCACTTACCTTGCTAATGAAAAGTTTCCCAATCTTGAAACAGGTAGAGCATTAACCAAGAAACATTGAATAGATTTAATCTATGCAAAAATATCAATTAACAATATCAATTATACCAGTTGGGATTAGGTTTCAATTAGTAAAGATACTATCAAAGTACTACTCCATTGAATTCCTCTTACTACTACATTGAATTCCTCTGACTCCACTACTAAAAAGGGTGAGAATATGTACAAAAGAATTGTTCAGAGAGCAAAGCTAAAAATATTTTTTTATTGACTTATCACGGTGTCCATTTACAATTTTTCAATTTCCAACAAGAACAACAAAACTCAATTGCCTATTTATTCAATCAATATGGTACTAGTAATTAACAACTTAATACCCCAATCATTATTGTTATTAGATCATATGTCTTTCTACTATTGCATCACCATTGATACTCCTACTTAAACAGACACACATAATAACTAAATCGATAAATATTATGATCAGAACTTATTTAAAGAAATTTTAATTTTTTAATCACTTGCTTAAAGAATTTACTAAAAGCAATTTACATTTTAAGACACTATATGTTAAGGAGATAAAGTAATTCACAATACCTGAATATGAAATTGGAGTGTTTCTACTAGTTTGTATGACTGCCTATAGAAAAAGAATAAATTACTATTTCTTTCAATAGAAAAATATAGCTAATATAAATAACTGACCTAATATTCTACTCCTTTTGTAACTGAAACTTTGAAAAGTTAAATAAGGGAGAGAGCTTTGTCTTTTGGCTTGCTCACCTTAATTCTATTAATTAATATTAATAATATAATCTAATTACTCAATTTCCGCTCATTTAAAATATGGGTTATTACACAGTACATATGTATTGACCCCCCCTATATTTCAGGATCTGAGGCACAATCCCGAGGTTTCGTTAAGCACTAGATTGGGTTGTCCAAATTTTGCAGTTGGTGAGCCTCTCTTATTTTGAAAGGCCTTATTGATTTGGCATTGATATTCCATTTTGGTTTATGGTCTGAATGGGGGTCTTGTCCTAGTATTAAGAAAGTAGTGTATTTGAGTTATTAGAGATTTCACAGACTAGTGTTAGGTGTTTTTGAATATTTCATGAACTTATTTTCATATATTCAAATGAAGTAAAATAATGACCATTTTTTTGTCTTATCATATTTTTCTTACAGTATATGAATTGTCCAAATGATTGTCAATTAGAAAAGGGCTCTCGGGCCTCCTCGATTTAGGATGTCCGTCTTGGCTAGGGCCTTAACTTGGGTTATGAAAAACTTGGTATCACAACATGGTTCATAGTCCTAGGGTGTCTGCAAAATCATGTCTAGTAGATTCTTGCTTATGGGTGCTTTGTGCAAAACACTTATAATCAGGATGCTACCGGGCATTTAGGAGTTGTTTCTTATTCTTTCATACTCTAGTTCGTGCTATAGTATCATCCCTAAGATAGTTATCCAAATTCCTTCCTTACTCTAATTTCATGGGCCATGTCTCATTGTCGAGGCAATACAAGTCCTAGTGTCTAGCTCCCCCAACGATGTGATTCCCTCTGATTGGGTTGTCCTTAAAGTTATGAATTTGCACAAGGATTTAAGAGAAGTCCATGAGTTCTTTAAAGTGTTTTGATTTAAGAATATACCCTATCTGCATCGATTGTGTAGTTGACCCTGAGGTATGGAATGTGTTAAGTCTCCTTTGATAAAATACTTGTTACGGATGTCATGTTTTAGGATAATGATGTGTAGCAGAATGTTGGAATTATTTTTCCACCCTAATAGTAGTGTATGTTAAAGTGTCATGACCTATTGGTGGTGATAGAGTCTAGAAGCTGGTGACATAAAGTCACAAGGTTAGCAACCAGAGTGAGGGTGATATTTGCATAAATAAATAGTTTTAGTTGTATAATTG
The DNA here is from genome assembly GCA_030864225.1 of Capsicum baccatum var. pendulum. Taxonomy (NCBI): domain Eukaryota; kingdom Viridiplantae; phylum Streptophyta; class Magnoliopsida; order Solanales; family Solanaceae; genus Capsicum; species Capsicum baccatum. Next base: position 223,744,527 of record CM061556.1, read on the forward strand.
TGGATTGAGGAGTGTGTTGCCATTTTGTAGTGATAGACTAATTCGGTAAAAATATTTGTAGATTGTATGGTTGTCTGTAAAGGAAGTGGTTGTCTATGATTATTATTTATTTGAATTAGAGAAGGAGCCTAGAGTAGATAGTTATGGTGGTTATAGAAATCAATTATAGGTTGTGAATGAAAAGGGTAGATTATTAAATAAGTTATAGGTAGAGACTCATTAGTGTTTATTGAATTTTGAAGATCATTGTTATGTATATTAGGTAAGTAAGTATAATGTGAGAAATTACAATATGTTGATAAGATTGAAATGGGTTATATTATAAGATTAAGACCGACTAATCCTGGCATGTGACTTTACCCCTTTGATGATCTTTTCTTTAGTATTAGTAAACTAGTACTTTATGTGAGAAGGTATGTAATAGATTTTGATTTGTAATAGTGAGGTTATGGAAGGGTTGTAATTTTAGGTAGTAGCTACGTGAAGTGAAGTATTTGAGTTAAATTCCCAATTTGATGGACTAGTATATTATGTGGCATGCTTTACCGGTGGTATATAGTTGAGGATAGACAATAGGCTTGAACTTTAGATGTGGAGTATAGTGGTAAGAATAGTAGCTTAAAATTGATTATGCATGTTTCGTGGAAATGAATTAGTTGGGATGGTGTAGTGTCTGAAATAGCCTAGGCTGGCGACTTGCGAAATAAGGAGTGGATAATTGTGATATGTATATAGTTATGAGGACTAGTGCAAAAAAATGATGAGTTATGGTTGAATCATTAAGTGGATAAGATCATGAGTATATAAGAATAAATTGAACCCCAGCCATGTGTCTGGAATATCCATTTTCTATGACCCACATTTCCTTTCTGTAGTTCTTGCAGACATGTTCCTATAAAATAAGAAAATTAATTTTGTTTACGTACCCAAGTAGTTTTGGATCCTTAAGGGTTAGATGTGATTCTTTTGGGTCTCCAAACCCATACTCTTTTAGATTTCTGTCTGCAGTTATGTAATTTATGCCCTCTTTTATCATTGCTATGGTAAACTGATCCATGAAAACAGAAAGAAGCTTTAGCAGAATAAAAAAAGTCTGATAAAAAGCTTGATTTAGACGTAAGAAAATTTGATCTTACAGAATCGTGACTTGGTGATTTTCTAATGTTGTTTAACGTCATTGTCACATCCTTAAGTTCTTCTTGAAGTAGGTTAATTTTAATTTGACTTGCTTCAAGTTTAATTTGCCAGTTTTTTTTCTCTTCAATCTTTCATTTTAACTGAGCTTGCCAATTTTTCTTTTCTTGGGCAATTTTCTCGTACTCATCAATAATTTTTTGAAGCTCGTCCATAATCATATCAAGATTTGACTAAAAGAGGTTGAAAGTATGATAATTGAAAGGTCTTACCTCACTGGATTCACTCATTGTCGTAAAGCACATATTGGTTGTTTCTTATCATCTTTAGTTTTGTCTTTATCACTCTATGCTCCAACATTTTTGTTTTTCTTTGATGATCTACTCCATAATTTTGGACAGTTTTGTTTGATATGACTAGGTTTATCGCAATGATAGTAGTGATCTTCTTTCCTTGTGAATTCATTATTCTTATAGCTTTGAGGTCTCTTCTACCTTTGTCATAAATTTTCCTTACTCTATGATTTATGAGAGCCATTCCTTCATTGACATCTTTGTCTAAATGTTCTTCTTCTCCAATTTTTATGGAATTAAAGACCACGTATTTTTTTAATTTTATTTCATGATGTACCCGTTTATATAATTTTGTTCATAGGCAATAAGGTTACCTCTTATTTCATCATAGGTCATTATTGTGAAGGTCCCCATCTTGTAGAATGACAACATTAGTTTCAATGCTTTTGGGAGACTCCTTACAAGATTTTTGACTTGAAGGCTATTTGAGTAGATCATCCCTAAGGATTTTAGTTCACAAAAAATTATGCTGAATCGTGCAAACATTGACTCCACATCTTTATTTTCTTCTTTTTTGAAGAGCTCATATTCATTGACCAACGCGCTGATCCTTGCCTCCTTTACTTTATTAGTACCTTCGTAGGTAACTTCTAATTTATCTCACATTTCCTTTAATGTTTCTCGTGTATATATCCTATCATATTTTGCTCCGATAACTACATAATAAAATAGACTTATAGCTTTTGTGTTAGTTTCAATTACCTTTTGTTATTCCTTGGTGATTTTGAAGTCGTCCAAGTCAAAGCTGCTTAATTCCTTGTCCTTCTGTTTGTCCTTATCTTTGAGACCTGGTATAGGCTTTGGTACCTTTCTTGATGACCACCCAGGCTTGAAAGTCATTTTAATATACAAAGATCTTGAATTTGTTCTTCCAATGAGAGTAGTGTTATCCATTGAAGTATGATAGTCTTGTTGATGTGTGTCAGTCTTGAAGGAGTTCTCCTGGAATTCAATAGTTTGCCATTTGATCTTTACTCACGTGCGGTTAAGTAATACTTTAGTGAGATCTGCTCTGATACCAATTGTAATTTCAAAGGGGGGTAGGGGTGAATTGAAAATTTTTTCTGAGTCGACTGATTAGCCTTGACAGTCAACTTACCTGTAGGTTAGTATACTAAATAAAATAAAATAAGACTGAAAGAATAAATAAAAAAGTATGTAAAAACATAGAGATTTATCCTAATTCAGATCAACGGTGTGATGCCTACTCCATTATCCTTGTGTTACAAGGGCTTTCTTTAGAGCTTTCAAGAGAAAATCGGATTACAAAGGGATTATAAAAATTTTGAATCTTATTTTAGTATTCAGATCTTGTGACACAACCTCACCTAGTATAACTAAGTTGACTTGATCTTTCTATTTTTGTAACTATTGTAAATTAAAAATTACAAAACTTTATGAAAACTAAAGATTGAGACACACTAAGTGTTTCCTATGAAGTTGCGTGTTTGTCTTTGGTCTTTAATCTTCTTTTTATAGCCTTCATATAATTTGGCTTCTTTACTCTACAAGGAAAACCTAAGGTGTTTCTTCTCAATCAAGGGATTGAATTGATTCCTTCATTGAGAATCCACATCATATGGTACGTCTATATCAGATATATCCTTATGTATGACATGATCTTCCTTTCTCAGGTGTAGACTCACAACCATACATGTCCATATCAGATATATCCATATAGAGAGAGTCATCTTCCTTCCTTTCATGATTTCTTGTGAAATCTGCTTTCCATGTTTGCTCTGTGATTGTCTCTGTGATTGTCTTTAGTACGATTGATTTCCTTGTAGTTAGAGATCTAATGAGATCTTTTCATGATGTTGTTCCAAGTCCAGCTCCTACTTCCTTGTAGCTAGGGATCCTATGAGAAGCTATTCCAAGTTTAGCTCCAGGACGATCCTTCTTTCCTTGATTACATCTTCGATGTATTCTGCATATTCTTTTTTTATTATTTTATAATTATTAAAATATATTATATCAATATAGGAGGTTAACACTTTATACTTTGTAGGAACAATCCACTAAAGTTCTTCACACAAGAAGACGAGAGAAAACTATTTTCTTTTCTCCGAATGAAGTAGGCTTAAAGAAGTAGGAAGAAAGTTATGATCTCTTATATCTTTTCTAAAGAGACACGACTCTTCATATTTACTGACAAATATGACTTCTTTTTGTTATTTACTAAGTTAAATATTCAAATAATTTTATATTATTTATCTTTTCGTATAGATCGGGGTTGACCACGTTGGTTATCGAGTCCAATTTCCTTCACTTTGTTTCTTCACTTGGAACTACACCGAAAACTTTTTTTTTAACTCCCGTTTAGTTTACACTTCAAAAATATCTGACCAACTAACTTCGTCCACCTGTGGAAAGTTTGGTATATTTAATTTTAGTATACTACATATCATGACTTCCCTAGATGGTTTGCTTCTTCTTTTCATATCTTAATCCATATGTATCTATTTTTTGTTCTTTAAATATATGAGAAGAAAATTCACAAAGCAAAACCAAAGAAAAGTAAATATAAAATTAAATGAGTACAAGCAGGCGATATGGATACATGTCGGTCGCCAGATATTCAATAAAGATGGAAAAAAACTGATACACAGATGTTGTGAATAGGAAAACATGAAGTAGAAGCGAAAGCTGTACCTAAAAAACAATTAGAATAGCAACAGAAGAATAATAAATCTTACTCGTCAAAATCATCCATCTCCAAAATCGACATCCAATGCCTGATCAAATGCAGAGTCTTCTTCATCATCGTCCCTTCCAAAAGAAGTTATTCGACGCCTTAAGTTTATGTTTTTGTTAGCAATGCCTATGCCTTCACAAGGAACATCTAAAGTTTAATTGACTTTGAACTATGTTTTTCTCTATTTTAAATCTTGGTGAGGTGAAAAAAGTACTCATTTGCTTAAGATTTTCATAACGTATTAAGGGCCTGTTTGGACAGTTTATTAAGTATTCTTTTTATTTTAATTTTTCTGCTATGTTCCCTAGAATACCGTACCGATGAGATTTGTCTACAATATATTGCCAAAAATAAAAAAGATTTGTTTACAATAATCATAGACACAATTTTCCTACATGTCGCCCTCGTAACAAAATTTACATTTATGTTTTTCCACAAAAATTTTCTGGAAAAAATAAATAAAAAAGAGGGAAGAAAGAATAAAAATCCATACAACGAAAGGAAACCCTTCGGACACCAAAACTGGCACAACCCTTCTTCTCTTTCCATCTCTTGCCCCCATAGTCTTCCTCCCGTTCTCTAACGCTGGTCAATCACCTTTTTGCTAAAGGTAAAACTATGCATCCAGAATTCCTGTGTATTATACTTAAAAGATCACTAATAATTTGACACCCTATAAAGACCTATTACTCTGTATTCGCCTATCGTTGTCTCCTTTTTCAGGGTCTTATTAATGAGTTTGAATGTTATCGGTTAATCCAGAATCATATTCACAATTGTCAACGGTATGCAAACCCTTATTTTTCTACCACTGGTTTCCCGGTTTTTGCTTTTCTGCCTCAGTGATGTATTATATTGTTTCTGCCACTATGTTGTAATGCATTCGCACGTTAGTACATTTATTACTAAACAGTAAGTTTTATGCCCAAAAATTTAAGCATTATAATTTTTGTAGATGTACTATGATTTTTTGATACATGAAAATTCAACTCCTATGATTCTCATCACGTGGATACAAAATCAGGCCACTTGATCTTTATCCGCCAGTACGTGTCTCTACAAGAATAAAGAAGATTTGAATGTTTACTTTGATTTTGTTGTTAGCAGATTTATTTTTTCCCTCGTTCTCTAGAATTATTTAGCAGTTGTATTTTTAAATTTTGAAAATAAAAATGACGGTTACTAGGTATGTTGTTGTTGTTGAAAAAAAAGATTGGAGTACTTATGTCTTTTTGTACCATGGTTTAGATAATAAAAGATGTGTTTAAAACGAGTTTCTTGGATCATAAATCACATGTCCGGTCACATTTATAAAGTTTTCGGTAATTCAAAGTTCATATCAAATATCATGCTTTAATGTTCGGCCTGATACCATAAATCAAGCTTCAGTAATGTCAGTTGATAATAACGTTTTTGAAAAATAATATTTTTACGCAAAAAAATCATAATTTTTCAAGACCATTGTCGAAATTATGATTAGTACAAATCACTGTAATTTATGTCGTACTTAAATGTCAAATTAACAAAATAGACAAAAAACATTACATTTTCTCAATTTCTATATTTGAATTATAAAAAGAAAACATTTTTTCAATTACTTCTTCATTCAGGTTGTATGCGTCAAGCATGATATTGATCCACTTGTGCAAGAATTTTGGAGTACTTATGCTTTACACAAGAAAGAGTGTACGATTTGAGGTGTTTTATAATACATGCAAATGCCAGCTATCATCTGTATGAATATAGTGAATTCATGACTTAAATAGATGATGCATTATCTATTGCCAGCCTTGGTCATGAAAACAATGCCAAGGATCCTAATGTTATTTACACTTAAGAGCTTAGTACTTGTTGAACATCACAGATCGCGAAGAGCAATTCTCGGCAATGGCAATAGCTTTCAGCCCTGGTCATGAAAACAGTGCAAAGGATCGTAATGTTATTTACACTTAAGAGCTCAATACTTGCTAATCATCACAGATCCTGAAGAGCAATTCTTGGAAGGGACAATAGCTTTCAACCCAGGTCATGAAAACATGAGTGTCAAGGATCCTAATGCTATTTACACTTAAGAGTTGAGTACTTGCTAATTATTACATATCCTGAAGAGCGATTTTCAGTAGTGGCAATAGCTTTCAGCCCTGGTCATGAAAACAGTGCCAAGGATCCTAGTGCTATTTACACTTGAGAGCTTAGTACTTGCTAATTTTATCACAGATCCTAAAGAGAGATTTTTAGCAGTGGCAATAGCTTTCAGCCCAGGTCATGAAAAAAGTGCCAAGGATCCTTGTGTTATTTACACTTTAGAGCTTAGTACTTGCTAATCATCACATATCCTGAAGAGAGATTTTCAGCAGTGGCAATAGCTTTCAGCCCTGGTCATGAAAACAGTGCCAAGGGTCCTAATGCTATTTACACTTAAGAGCTTAGTACTTGCTAATCATCGGTCACCTGTAGAGCGATTTTCGACAGTGGCAATAACTTTCAGCTCTAATCACGAAAACAATGCTAAGTATCCTAACTCTATTTACACTTAAGAGCTTAGTAGTTGCTAATCATCACGTAATCCTGAAGAGCAATTCTCGGCAGTGACAATAGCTTTCATCCCTGATCATGAAAACAGTGCCAAGGATCCTAATGCTATTTACAGTTAAGTGCTTGGTACTTGTTAATCATCACAGATCCTGAAGAGCAATTTTTTGGCAGTGGCAGTGGCTTTTAACCCCGGTCATGAAAACAGTGCCAAGGATCCTAAAGCTATTTACACTTAAGAACTTAGTACTTGCAAATCATCACAGATCCTAAAGAGCGATTTTCAGCAGTGGTAATAGCTTTCAACCCTGGTCATGAAAACAATGCCAAGGATCCTAATTCTATTTACAGTTAAGAGCTTCATGCCACTAGAATTTTACCACTTGGTAAATTTCCAGCTAATTGTAGTAATTTCAACATCTTAAAATTCCCACAACTCATGTAAATTTCTTGAGAAAAGTAACTGCTACCTAGATTCAAGTACTCAAGATTTTGAAGGCTAACAATTTCTACTAGCAACGCGCCTGTGAAGTTGTTGCTAAAGGCATTTAAGTACGCAAGGTACTTGAGTTAACAAAGGGGAAATGTAGAATTCAAAGAGTTCTGACTAATGTCTGGTGTCATTTTTCTTTGAAATAGATAACTTTAAAGTCAAGTGTTTTAAGAAAAGGAAATTGGAAAATGATTATTTGTAAAGTTCCATCAAATGAATTTCCACTTAAATTTAAGTGGTGTAAGTGTACCAAGAATCTAATTTCTTTTGGTATTTTACCACTAAGATTCCTTCTTGAGAAATTAAATGTTGTAATTTGACTTGTTTTTGTGTCAAATTTGATGTTGTATCATGATCACCAAAAGGCTTCATTGTCAATCCAAATATAACTCTCTTTGTCCTAATTTATATGACACTCTTTTCTTTATAGTTAATCCAAAAAGAATGACACTTTTCTATATTTAGCAACAATTTAACTGTAAACTCTCTATTTTATCCTTTGTGAAATAAGCTATTGCCATACAGACATCATTGACTTTAGATTCTAAGTTTCAAAAGTATTCCTTTCTTAAACTGTAACACCCCACATTTTTGTGCTAGAATTCTAACCGTCGTTCCTACACATGTAAGCACTAATTCAAATGGTTTCCATGTGAATATAAGTTTCATGATGTGTATCCTCATGTTTGATATGCTTCATAGGTCAAAAATATTCATAAGAATCACTTAGAACAAAGTTGATCTAAGAGTCTTTAATTCATCCAAAGTTTGGTATTCGATTCAATAAGGGTTTACTTTAAATAGGTATGACTATTTATATATGTAGAATTTTGCATCTCAAGACCCAGAAACTTGTAGATAATTGAATTAGGTTTTCAATTGTACCAATTTCGCCTAAATCCAACATCTTAGCAAAAATTTATGGTATTTTCTTTGTGAGGCAATAAGTTGATGCGATAGCGACGCGTTACGAAACTGTTTCACACACTAATTCAGTTTCTAAAGGGTCTAGGAGCAGTTTGGTCACTTCCCCTCATCCAAATCCGCCCATAAAACTTAATTTTATCCCCCAAAAGCATTATATACATTCTTATTCATGTTTTTCTCTCCAAGAAAACCCTAGCCCCCTCGAGAACACCAAGAACTTCATCAAATCATCTTCAAGACAATCAAGAAATTAAGGTTCATCCATCCAAGATATTCAAAACTCCATTACAATATCTTCAAGACAAAAAAGAATTTGAGTTCTTAAGTTCAAGAATTCCAAGAAAAGCTTTCAAGTTCATTCCCAAGGTTTCCAAGTCAAGTTCTCTACCACAAATCAAACCTATTAAGGTATATGGGGTTTTTAAACAAGGATACCCTTTCATCCTTGTGCCCAAAACTTGTTTTTAAGTTAAGATTTCATGAATTTCATATTAGGGTTCATACCCAAATTATCTTGTTTTGAGTTTATGAATTTATAAATGCTTTAAGTATTGAAGTGCATGTTTATCTTACCTACTTTTGATTTTAATTGAAGGTTTATATCATAAATTGCACTTTCTTCTTATGAATAGATATTGTTGAATGATTTCAAGGATGGTATTAAGCATGAAGCTTTGTTGTGAATTGTCATGAGTTTAAGCATGAATTTTAAGCCCACAGTCTAAGTGTTGAGATTTTAAGAAGATCATGCTCTTAAGTTTTATTTGATAAGCCATATCAAAAATGTGTTTGAGATTCCAAGAAGACTATGGTCTTAAGTTTCTTTGATAATTGTTTACCAACATTTTAAGAAAAGAAAATGATCTTTTGATCCTAAGCTAAGATAAGGAATCCACATTGTTCATATAGTTTGAGATTTAAAGAAAGAGAAACATAATTGGTTTTCATTTTAAACCCTTATGCTATTTTAAGGTAGATTTTCTAAAGTTTTGAGCGATAAGTATGGGAGCAGTATTTAGCATCAAGTTGGGTATGATTCCAAGGTCTCATGCCCCAAAACTACGAGCCACCATAGGTTTAAGCGCGCATAGTGGGCTAAGTCAGTGATCACTCTAGCTAGGTTCTATTTCTATGAAAAGGGTAGAACAACTCTACCAATGTGGGTACGAGATATTTGACTCCATTACAGCCCACATAGTTTATCTCAGTTAGAAGAAAATCCCACTAGAAAGAGTAAAGATACATCTTTTAGAACTAAGTGTTATGGCTCACGAGATTTATACAGTATGTTTTATCATTCATGATTTATGATTTTCAGGTTTCAGTTATTCAAGCCAATGTGAGTCATTTACACTTACTATGCATTATTTTACTAGTTTATATAAACATTGAGATATTATTTTTCTTATGCATCCACCCTCACATGCTCCATACATTCCAAAAGTACAGATCCACATATATGTCTATGTGATATATTGTCTCATAATGTAGGTATGAGTTGTAGTGTGTACATCTTATTCAGACAGCTTGCCTCTTCCAGTTAGTAGGTGATGAGTCCTTTTAATTCAAGGGCTAGAGCCAGTCAAAGTTTGAGTAGTATTTTTTTTATTTAGTCGTATTGATTTGGGATAGCTGGAGGTCATGTCCGAAATACCTATAGTCAGTACTAGTAGGGACTTTATAGATAATCAGTAGATATAATAAATTGGATTTCAATTTTAGTTTGTATAAAGTAGAGTTGTAATAATTTAATACTTAGTTTTGAAGATGTTCAACTAAATATTTATCCTCCGCTTATTTCATTTTGAAATTTATTTCAGTTGCTCATGAGTTATGCTAGTACAAGGGTTAGCTTGGGATCACTTGTGGTCCTAAACACCATGTGACGACTAAGGGGTAGTCTCAGGTCATTTCAAACTTTGTGTCAGAGCACAGACTTCAAGTGTCCTAGGGTGTCTATGACGCCGTGTCTAGTAGGTTTTTGCGGAACGGTACGGAGAGATCTGTACTTTTATTTGAAAGTCTACAGGACATTTAAGAAAATTTTTCTTTCTTTTATTGTAAATCCCCGAATATGGTACTCAAAATGTTACACGGTGCTCATGACCCTGAAGGACCACGAGCTAACCCATGACTGATATATGTACCTATACACTGTATAACATACTAAATATAATGCAAAAATGTAGGCTAAAAGGCCATAATGTTCAAAACTGCATGACTGATAAAATATAACATCTAAGTGGGGTAATAGAATACCCAAAACTTAAATACTGTCTGAACATACTGTAGTCTAAAATATCTTTAAAACATAACTTTCTGGATAAGGAGTTGATTGGACATGTCCCCAACTAACTCCAACTTATAAATTAATTAATGAGATAATAAATAGATGGTCATATCCTCGAAAGATGAGGACTCACTGTTAACTCTTACTGCTAATACTGGAATGCTACTGATGCTCCGGAGCTCGTGCTTCTGAACCTATGGTATAAGACACCATAGTCCAAATACATTAGTACATTGAATGTACTAGTATGCATGGAAGGTAAGCTAAACCATGCATGGGGTTCATATGCATGAACAATACTGGCTAACTGGCTAATATAAATGTAAGAATACATGTATAAATATGTTGTAACTATATCTAAAATCATTATCACATGAATTTACTGATAACTAACATGACTAATAAATGAATTCTGATGACTGATATAACTGATGACATGGGTGACTGTATCTGATAGTCCTGAATCTGATGAAACTAGCTAAGTTCCATACTCTTTTGAACTCTAGCTGCTAATACTAGAATGCTACTGATGCTCTGGAGCTCATTCTTCTGAACCTATGGTATAAGACACCATAGTGCAAATACATTAGTACATTGAATGTACTAGTATGCATGGAAGGTACGCTAAACCATGCATGGGGTTCATATGCATGAGCAATACTGGCTAACTGACTAATATAAATGTAAGAATAAATGTATAAATATGTTGTAACTATATCTGAGATCATTATCACATGAATTTACTGATAACTAACATGACTGATAACTGAATTCTGATGACTGATATAACTGATGACATGGGTGACTGTATCTGACAGTCCTGAATCTGATGAAACTAGCTAAGTTCCATACTCTTCTGAGTTGATTATATTTGACAGTCCTAAATTTTGTAGAACTATCTGAGTTTTATTACTGAGACTGAATGACCGTATCTGACAGTTCTAATTTTTGTAGATGAAACTATGGGAAGTAGTTACCTAATCGACATGCCCCTAATACACCATTATTACTAAGTTGGAGTCCAATCTATAACCCCAATTAGAAGGGTTTCAATATTGCACCACTGGTAAGGACAAGCTATGGGTGACCCTCATCTCATAGTGTCCCCAAAAGGGAATGGTGGGGCCCTCTTTTGACAGTGCTTATCCACCTCATCAATCCTCATCTGACAGTTTTGATGTCTCAACCTACGCTAGCTACATAGTTGTGGAATGTAAGGATGACTTCTAAGAATCACACCCTTATCTGACAGTGTGTGTTCCCATCCTTGGGTTCACTCGGTGCAAATTCCTACTCCCATCTGAATAGACACAGATCATGGATTACTGAACTAAACTAGACTAAATTTACTGAGTTTCATTGGCTGACGGAATAGTACTTAGATTACTATATTAATGAGCTTTCTTTGTCACATGACTGACTGAGTTCTATAGATCATGGCTTGACTAAGGATATCGTGAAAACATGACACAGACTCTAGGCACACAGCTATATTTTTCATGTACAAGTACCCCCAGGACTCGATAGAAGGACACTGATAAAGGATGAATTTATTGAGCACAGGACCAACATCAACTATGAATAATCCATTGGCTAAGATATTTCATTAAACACTTGACATACATAACTTGTACATGAATAGAGATTTCATATTATCATACTAGTATGGCACTTTTCCTTCACATAGGCATTTAATCAAACATAGGGGGAGCATGATATGGTTATATAATCATCAACACATCTAATAATCAAGGATACATCAATTAACATGTGAATTGAAGGGTTTATCATGAATATTGCGTAATTCCTCACATACTAGAATCAATTCGTATAATTAATAGTCTATAACTTGGAATGAAACCAAACAACAACATGAAAATCACTTTTCAATTCAATAAAATCATGAACATTCATAAATATACAAATCTTTGATTTTGAAAAGAGATTCTTGAGATTAATGGGTGAAAGAGACCCATAATTTAACACATGACAAACCTTAATTCTTGATTTAGTGAAGATTGATAGAGATACTTTATTGAAATTAAATCCCCAATTGAAACCCTAGCTTGTTCTTAGGAGAAAATTGAGAGAAACTAGTATATTTTTGGGTTCCAAATAGCTGAATCTCGTGTTAAAGGTCTTATATAGGGGTGGAACATTGAACCTTTTAATCTTGGATAAATTTTTTAAATTGGTGAAAATTTCCTGACCTAGACCCCTGGCGCGACGCGGCGCGATCGTGTTATGTTACTGGAATTTGACAATTGAGAAATAGGGAAATGGTGCAACGCGGAGCCATCGCATTGCCACTTCATTTGCAACCTAAAAGTTTGGCGTGACGCGGTGAACTCATGCTGGGACCTTAGAAAAAAAACTATTGACATTTTATCTTGTAGCGCGGCACGCCACTGACCAATACGATGATGTTTTACAATGGGGACTTGAAATAGTCATAACTTCTTACTCGGTTATCAAAATTAGTGAATTTTATATCAATGGAAATCTTATTGAATTTTCCACATTAAAAATAGTGAAAATTTTGAAAATTCCCCATGGAATAAACATTATTCAATTTAGAAGCTAATACTTGACATTCTTGAGACAAAATTAGTTAGGAAACTTTGAGGTATTAAAATATCTCCCCCTTAGGAACTTTCGTCCTCGAATGAGACTGACTGAGAGGGGAGAAATGATAACCCAAAGTATATACTAAACATGAACGCTAAAACAGGATATAATAACTGACATTTCTAAGATTCATACAGAGCATGCATATGTGATGCATGATTTCATGACGAGCTAATACATGAATGCATGACTGGGAGTACTGATAAGCTGATCATATATATCTGATGCATGAATACATGATGGAACTGATTACATAATTGAGATTTCTAATAATTGAATCTTCTCACAAAGAGAATGCATTTCTGATATATGAACACATAATTGGATATGCAGTGTTACTTAGTACCAAGTTTAAAAATAGAATCCTAAACATGAGGCTGACACCAAGTTAAAACTACAATCTGGACATGATAACTGAAAAACTTGAGGAGAACTATTACCTTGAGCGAGATCTGAGTTTGCAGATAAGAGGTTAGGGTACTTGGTACGCATGTCTACTTCTGCTTCCCAAGTACCTCTCTCAACGGACTGATTCCGCCAAAGAACTTTTACTAGAGGGACTTCTTTGTTCCTCAGTCTACGAGTCTGGTAGTCTGGAATTTAGACTGGAATTTTCTCATAAGAGAGGCTGTTCTGAACATCTATGGTTTGAATAGGGACTACAACTGCTGGGTCACCTATACACTTCTTGAGCAAAGAGACATGAAAGACTGGATAAACAGATGCTAGATCTAAAGGAAATTCTAGCTCATAAACTACCTTACCGAATCGACTGAGAATTTTGAAGGGACTGAAATATCGGGGACTAAGCTTTCTCATCTTGCCAAACATTTTTACTCCTTTCATGGGAGAGATATTTAGATAGACATAGTCACCAACCTCAAACTTGATATCCTTTCTAGGCACATCTGCATTAGACTTTTGTCTGCTCTGAGAAGCCCAGAGTCTTTCTCTAAACAACTAGACTTTCTCTAAGGCATTGACTATCAAGTCAGGTCCTATCACCGAGGCCTCACTAACTTTGAACCAACTGACTAGAGATCTGTATCTCTTATCGTAGAGAGCTTTGAATGGAGCCATCCAAATACTGGAATGATAGCCATTGATGTATGCAAACTCAATCAAAGGCAAGTGGTCATCCCAACTACCCTTGAAATCAATTACACACACCCTTAGCATATATTATAGGGTCTGAATGGTCCTTTTTGCTTGACCATCTATCTGAGGATGAGAGGTTTTACTGAGATAAACTAGGGTACTAAGACCTTTTTGGAACGCTTTTGAGAAATAAGAGGTGGACTGGGTACCCCAGTCTGAAATAATGGATAATGGAATACCGTATAATCTGACAAACTCCCTGATGTAGAATTTGGTGTAATCCTCGGCTAAATAAGAGGTATAAACTGGAAGAAAATGGGCTAGTTTGGTCATTCTGTCTACAATGACCAAACCTAAATTATGCTGGCGATGAGTAAGAGGCAAACCCATCACAAATTCCATGCTCACTTTTTCCCACTTCCAAGTAGGAATATTGAACTCCTACATAGACCCACTAGGCTTTTGATGATCTATCTTAACTTGCTAACATGTAGAGTACTTAGCCACAAACTCTGCAACATCTCTCTTTATCCAACTCCACCAATAGACCTCCCGTAAGTCGCGGTACATCTTTGTGGCCCCTGGATGAATAGAGTAGTGCAGACCATGCACTTCTACAAGAATTCGCTGCCTTAAGTCATCTACACCTGGAACACAGACACGACCCTGACAACATAATACAACATCTCTCCCTTGGGAGAAAACCTCTAATTTCTGGTCCTTAACTGACACTTTCAACTTGACTAAACTGGGGTCTCTATCTTGCTTTTCTTTCACCTCAGAAACTAGAGATGCTTATGAACTACTCTGAACCCATATGTCACCCTCCTCTGAATTGGCTAAGCGAATGCCTAGTCTGTCAAGTTGATGGACTTCCTGAGCTAACTTCTTATTATTATCATCAACATGAGTAACACTACCCATAGATAGTCTACTAAGATCGTCGACCACTATATTGGCCTTGCCCGGATGATAAAGGACACTCATGTCATAATCTTTCAAGATCTCTAACCACCTTCTCTAACAAAGATTGAGATCTTTCTAAGAAAAGACATACTGAAGGCTCTTATGATCGGTGAACACATCTACATGAACTCCATATAAGTAATACCTCTAAATTTTTAAGGAATAAACCACGGCCGCTAACTTAAGATCATGAGTAGGATAATTTTTCTCAAGGGGTTTAAGTTGTCTGGAGGCGTAGGATATGACCTTACCATTCTGCATGAGGACATAATCTAAACCTACTCTGGATGCATCAAGTACACTACAAACCAATATAGACAATCTGGAATAGCTAAGATTAGGTGGATGTAGGTCGAGTCTTCAACTCTTGAAAGTTCTTCTTGCAAGGATCTAACCACTGAAACTTGAGTTTTTTCTGAGTTAATATGGGCATAGGGGATGGAATAGATGAAAATACTTCAACAAATCATCTATAATAGCCAGCCAAACCTAAGAAACTCTTGATGTCTGATGGTGATAAAGGTTTGGGGCAGTTTCTTACCACTTCAATCTTTTGAGGATCTACTCGAATACCAAAATCAGAAATGATATGGCCAAGGAATACTACTGACCTTAGCAAAAATTTGTACATACTAAATTTGGCGAATAACTGATGATTTCTGAGAGTTTGAAGTATAATTCTAAGATGGTCTGCATGATCACGCTCACTGCGGGAATAGACCAGAATATCATCTATAAATACTATGACGAACATGTCCAAGAATTTCTTGAACACATGGTTCATCAAGTCCATAAAATTTGCTGAGCATTGGTAAGACCAAAGGACATGACTAGGAATTTGAAGTGACCATATCGGGTATGAAAGTCTATTTTTGGAATGTCACATTATCTGACCCTGAGCTGATGATAGCCAGATTTGAGGTTTATCTTAGACAAATAACTGTCACCCTGAAGTTAATCAATGCATATTCTGAGAGAACCATCTTTCTTGTGCACGAATAAGACTGGTGTGCCCCATAGGGACACACTGGGTCTGATGAATCCCTTATCTAAGAGATCCTTCAATTTCTCTTTCAGTTCTTTGAGTTCTGCTGGTGCCATTCTATATGGAGGAATAGATATAGACTGACTATCTGGAAGAAGGTCAATGTCAAAGTCTATTACCCTTTCGGGAGGAATTCCTGGAAGATCTTTGGGAAAGACATCTGAGGGAGTTTCAAAAATAGTGTACTTAACTCAAACAAGATGACAGACACATCCTTTATATATCATTTTCCATGAACGAAGGTAGGAAACAAGATGAGCTTAGAAAGTTGAAGTACTACCCCTCCAATCTAGGACGGGTTAATTCAAAAATTGAAACTAGACTATTCTGTCTCTACAGGCGACTGTGGCATAGCAGGAATGAAGACAATCTATGCCTAGAATAACATCGAAATTAGTCATCTCCAATTTGACTAAATCTTCTGAAGTGACTTTCTAAAATATCATAACCAGGCAGTTCCTGTATACCTGTAGGGCTATGATGGTTTTACCCACTGGGGTTGAGACTGAAAGGGGCTATGCTAGAAGTTCAGGACCGATTGCAAAATCAACTGCTATATAGGGAGTGACAAAAGACAAGGAAGCTCCTGGAGCTAGCAAAGTGTAAACATGCATATTAAAGATCTTTAATGTACCAGTAAGTACATTAAGAGAATTTTCCTGATTTTGTCAGGACTAGAGAGCATAGAGTCTATTTCGGCGTATCCCACTAGTGATGATAGGAGAATTTACATGCCTATATCAATATATTTTGCCCATATTTGTGCCATGTTTTGAGAACAAATTTTATATTTCATGCACTTTTAGTCCTTTTTCCTGTAAGTGAGCTAACGAACATGATTAGCAAAGTTTCAGGTATAAATGATGCAGAAATCAGCATTTTATGGCTTACTTGACACCAAATAAAGCTCACGAAGGAAGGAAAGGGAGCTTGAACGCCTAAAGGACCAAAAGTGATGCATGAAAAAGGTGTCCCGGGCTAAAACAACATTTCTGAAGACTTTGGGGACTTGCAGTAAATTATTTGGATTAGGATAATAATACATTAACCTAGTACAATTGGGTTAAGTATTTCATTAGTTTATTTGGATTTGGATAATGTTACATTAACCTAGTACAATTGGGTTAAGTATTTCATTAGTTTAGTAGGATTTGGTTAAGTATTTCATTAGCTTAGTAGGAATAGGATATGGGTATTATAAATACCCTATCTTGCTAGAGATTTGGAGGCATTCCTCCCTTAGTGGAGAGATTCATTAACTTACTATTCCAACAATTCACCCATTCCCCCATTCCATCAATTCCCATCTATCCACCATCCATCCATCCATCAAAACAATTCTCGTTATTAATTCTATTTTTCTTCTTCTATTCATCTATTCTTAATTTCCGTAACAAGAGAATCGTTACTTTTGCAAGAAATCACGCCTAACCCTACCACTCTTGTGCTACACGAAATCTATCATTATTGTGGTAGAATAACAATGTCAATTGTGATTTTCTTCGCACTCATGGGTAACTAAACTTCTCTGTTTGGGTTATGGAAGCCGAATGAGATACTATCTATTGCTGTGAATTTGTGAGTTCGTGACACGTATGCTGCTTATATCATTATTCTCATCTTAAAGAAAATTCTTGTGGCTACAGACGCATAGAATAACGCCAGTATAACATTTAACTTGTTTGAAAGAAAGGTTATCTGTCTGGAAAAGAGATAATGTCAAGGTAGTAGGGTCCCATGCCCTATTAAAAAGTTAGTGCCGTAACTGGATTAACCTCTTGGAGAATTCGTACCATTAGATACTCTTTAAGCTCGAAAGAGTTAAAGTGAAATAATCCTCAAATAGGTCAAAAGACGCCTGGATTTACCATCGAATACAATTCTCTATAAGCACATGCATGTCTGAATTCAACACACTCATAGCCAATAGAGACGTATTCCTCATAAGGTGGACATAACCCCAACGCCTCAATTCTCATTGTTTACAACTTACGTAACATTCTTCCTCTTTTTACTTTGCTATTTTAAGCTTTTACTTTATTGTTTTGGTTACACATTACAATCACCCTTCTTACGAGACTTGCACTAAAAGTCCAGTAATTTTGCTTACTTGTTGGCCAAGCTATTCCCTATGGGATTGACACCCAACCCAGGTTGGGTTCTATATTTGTTAACGACCACTTTACACTCCTACTAGAGTTGTAGATTGAGCATTATCAAAAATTGGCGCCGTTGCCGGGGAATACGAGTGTCAACTAAGTTTGTGATAATTACTAGACCCTTTGGTCAAAGATTCTCGTACTTTTAATTTTAGTTGTTGTTTTTGTTTTATTCAGGTTTGTTCAGTGCATCAATGGATGCACAACGTGAAATTGAAAGGATAACTGCTCAAGTGCATCAACAGAATATTGATAACCCAGGCCGTGCAACAAATCCTGATGATGAGGACCTGGGCGATGAGGAGCTACTAAACCCACGGCGTGCTGCTGAGATGGCGGCACCCATGCAGAGGAGAGATCGTCAAGAGCGATTGAGACCTGATCGCCGAGCTGTGCAGATTCCTTTTGATGACGATGATGATGATCTTGATGGAACTGGTGCCACAGAAGCCATTATTCTTCCGCCATTAGCGCCCGGAGCCAAGTTCAACATCACAAGCACCATGATTCAGTTATTGCAACTCAAGGGATTATTTGGGGGACTAGCAGGCGATGATCCGAATATGCATCTGATCAACTTTATTTCTACATGCAAGTCATTCGACAATCCTGGCATTGGACAGAATGCAATTCGACTGCGCTTATTTTCATTGTCTCTGTCTGGGGAGGCAACTCTATGGTTGAATGGGCTGACTTCTGATTCTATTACTAATTGGAGGAAATTGAAAGATGCTTTCCTAGAAAGATTCTTTCCGCTTTCCAAAAAAGCACAGTTGAGAGATGAGATCACAAATTTTTGGCAGCTTCCAACTCAAGCTCTCTACGAAACATGAGAGAGGTTCAAGATGAAGCTAATGCGATTCCCAAACCATCATATGACCAATGTCCACTTGATGGAGATATTATACAGAGCTTTGAATTCGGTGACTAAGCCAGTGGTTGATAATGCGGCTGGAGGATCATTTATGGACCTCACCTTTGTGCAGGCAAGCAATATGCTAGATCGGATGACAAAGCAAAGTAGAGTTTGGCATACCAAGGATTCTGAGGTAGTAAGCCCCACTTTATCCATTGGCATGACTGCTGAACAAAGGAGAAGAGAAGAAGAACGTGATCAAGACATGGCACACATGAAAACACAAATGGATCTTCTTACAAAGTATCTATTATCAGGGAAGACTGAAAAAGTTAAAGCTGTTGCATTAAAAGGAAGAGAGGAATCCGATTCCGAGGAAGAAGCTAACTACTTGAACAATAAGGGGGGTTTCCGAGGCAATGCCCAAGGAAACCAAGGTCGGAACTATTATGATAATTCAGGATATAAGGACCGTGATCAAGGTAGTTAGAAGGATAAGACTGACAGGTGTGGTTTGTATGTTCCCCCTAGAAGACGTGACGCCACCACATCTAATTCTGGAAGTATGGAAGAAATGATGGCTAAACTATTGAAAGGAGTGGAAGCAACGATCGCGGGAGTAACGGAGGTAATAAATGATTTGTACTCCATGAAGCAATTAGTTGATTCTTATTCCACTTCAATCAAGCAAATAGAGGAGAAATTGAGCCAACTTTTAGCAGCACTCAATCAAAGAAAGGCTGGCACTTTACCTAGCAACACTGTGCAAAACCCAAGGAATTATGGGTCATGCATGTCCATTACTACCCAAAGTGGTAAGGTGCTGGAAACTTCAGCAAAAAGCAAGCAAGTGGTTGACGAAGTAGTAGATAAGGCGAAAGGGGAAGATGCCGCTGCAGCTGATCCTGACGTCCATAACGTCACCCCTCACGATTTGCAACCTAAAAAAGCTGAAAAACAGAAGCAAGAGGAGAAGAAAGCCGAGGAGAGAACAATCCCATACCTACCACCACCTTTTTCCTCAAAGATTGAAGAAGGTGGCGGATGATACGAAGTTCAGCAAATTCATGACTATGCTAAAGCAGCTGACTATTAATGTTCTGTTGGTGGAGGCACTTGAACAAATGCCTGGGTATGCAAAATTTATGAAAGACCTTTTGACAAAGAAGCGGGCAGCAAGTTATGAGTTGAAAGATGATGTTCATCACTGCAGCGCAATTGCTACAAGATCGCTAGTTCAGAAAAAGGCCGACCCCGGTGCTTTCACTATTCCTTGCACTGTTGGATCAATTTGATGCCACTATCCGTCTACAGGAAGTTGGGGTTAGGTGATCCGACACCTACCAATATGAGGCTCATGATGGCTGATAGGTCGGTAAAACGACCTGTGGGTATCTTGAATGATATGTTGGTGAAGGTTTCTTCATTCATCTTTCCTTCAGACTTCGTTATTCTGGATTGTGAGGTGGATTCTGAAGTTCCCATAATCTTGGGATATCCTTTCCTTGCAACTGGAAGTGTGCTTATTGACATGAGATCTAATAAGCTTTTGTTTCGGTTGAACAACGAAGTGGTCCACTTTGATAGATGCAAAACAATGAAGCATCCCAGCGATATAAATGTGCTCTCTGTAGCTGATATTCATCATAAAGATAAGAAAGCATTATCTGTAGAGAAACAGCTTACTGTTGAGCCATTGTCTGCTGCGCCACTAAATGTTGAGCATGCAGATGATGAAGATTATAAAGAACTTATGGGTGCTCTAACAGAAATAGAGTCCTATTCCCATACTCCTAAGCAACCGGACCGTGATCTTAAGAATCCACCATCACCAACAGTGAATATTTCCCTTGAAGAGCCACCAATACTAGAATCGAAAGAGCTCCCCGATTATTTAAGGTATGTGTTCTTGGAAAGAGAAAATATACTTCCGATAAGTGTGGCGGATGAGTTAAGTGAACAGCACGTAGTGGCTCTCAATTCTGCTCTGAAGAGATACAAGAGAGCTATGGGTTGGACTATTGATGATATAATTGGTGACGCTCCGGGGAGATGTATGAGTCATCTTGAAGAAGATTGCATGCCTACGAGTAAGCCTCATTGTCGTCTGAATCCATTCAGAAAACGATCCACCATCTATCTCGATGAAGTGTAAGTACTCGAGGTAACTATGTCGTGCCACGACAATAAATAAGGCGCTAGATGGGAGGCAACCCACCGCTTATCATTTCTCGTTTTACATTTTTTGTCTTTCTTTCATTCTAGTACATATTTTGCTTTTGATAAGAGAAAATCCAAAAATAAGAGTCGTGCCACGACCAAAACTAAGGCGCTTGGTGGAAGGCAACCCATCGTACTAATCGTTTTCATTGGTTTTGAGCAAATATAGGTGCGAGAAGTATTCAACAAAGAGATTGGTTTCAAATGACGATTTGGACGTATTGCATCGTAAAGGTGGTAAGTTAGGAATAAGGATGCATAAGGCAATGGATTGAGCATTGCTCATGCCAAAATAGGCATCGAGGAAGGCTAGGCCTAGGTAAAACTAGGCCACAAACAATGCAAAACCTATACTATAGCCTAAGGTCTCGGAATCTAGTGTGCAAAGACGTAGGCGCCACCCATGCTTAAGTGTTCTATACACTATGCGCCGCCTATGATATAGCATTAGGTCTC
The DNA here is from genome assembly GCA_030864225.1 of Capsicum baccatum var. pendulum. NCBI lineage: Eukaryota > Viridiplantae > Streptophyta > Magnoliopsida > Solanales > Solanaceae > Capsicum > Capsicum baccatum. The sequence goes on from CM061556.1 coordinate 223,766,379, forward strand.
TGTATCTCAAATGCCATACACTATGCGGCACATATGTCCCTAAATGCTATACACTATGCGCCGCATATGTCCCTAAATGCACTATACTATGCGCCGCCTATACTATGATTATGCAAAGCACTATGCGCCGCATAGAGGTCATTTTTATCTCCGAAACCGTTTGTAAAGGGGTCGAAACCTGACCCATTCTTTTCTTATATAAAGGGGACTTAGTCTTGAATCATAACCACATTGTAAATTGACCTAAAGGCGCCGCACATCCACCCAAATCATCTCAAAATTTTTCTTTTTTTGCTCTTCCAATTCACAAGACAATCTCCAAAGGCTTCAATCACGTAAGTATTCTTTTATTCTTCATCTATTTTTCGTAAGTACTACGTTGCTATGTCTATTATTAATTTTCTACATCTTGAAGAAAGATTGGCGATGTGAATGTGCTTGAATTAATGTGATACAACTAAGTGAGTGAATAAATACATAAGGATGATCTTCACTTACTTCCAACTTAAATCTGATTTTAATGCATTGTTATACTACTTGCGAAATTGCTATAGTCATAAACATTGCATAATCTTGTCACTTGAATACTTGCATGTTATAATATCCCGTTCATCGGAATAAGACTTATAAGTGCCTACCGACATAGGAGGTTGAGATTATTGATAGAAACTATACCATGATGTAATCCCTATGTAGTAGTCTTGTTATACCTAACATGAAAGTATTGCAAAGGTTCCAAGAAGTGATACATCTCTAATTTTCTTGTCGGAATTTAGCCCCTAAAACGTATGTCGATGAAGTCTAAGTAATCGACCACTTTTACTTCACTAGTTTGTGCCAACAACCTAAGTGTGGGGTGGTACCTCTACTGCTTGTTTATAGATTGTATCCATTGAGATGATGCTAACATGACTCTATTGAGATCTCAGGTACAATGACACCAAAAGACAAGGCAAAGATAAGGCTACCACTTCACAAAAAGGCAAGAAAAGAGGCCAAAAAGAGCAAGGAGAACCCTCCTCGATGCAAACACCTCGACTCACTCTTGGAATTAAGTGGGATACTTATGAGGAACTTCTAAGGATGACGACTTTGATGATGATTCCGATGCAAGGGGTATGACCCCAGACATAGAGAATGAGTCCGACTAACCAGGTTCTTCTTATTTATTTTCCACTGAGGACAGTGTGTCCCGTCTAAGTGTGGGGTGATGGTATTTGCATGCTATACTTCTCTATCTGCATTTGCATTTATTCATGTTTGTTTGCTTAGTTTTTCACGTTTTGTTTTTTTTGGAGTTAAAATTTTTTAACGTAGCTTCGCATGAAATTATTCTAATAGGCAGCATGAGATTATAACAAGAGTTTGCGCTACAATTATGACTATTGAGACGTTTAGGCTCTAATTGTGACTCACTATGTGATAATTGTGTGGTTCAATTTCTTCACCTGTTGGGGCAAGAGTCTATACTACTCCCAATAAAGTCGACCATGTGCCTTGTGTGTGCGAGATTAATAGAATATTCTATGTTTGTGGCTGATGCTAGAACTTTCCTGGTATGTATGCAAAGCGAAAATAAGGAGTGTAAGTTTAGGAGATGATTTAGGCATTTCTTTGGCAACCTACATATGTTTTCCTTCGTTTTACCTACCCTTGGACATCATCCTAGTTAAACCCTTTTGAGCCTTTAGCCTATTTCTTTGACAACCTTGTATGTAAGCCTAATCCATTTTTTCAAGACCGTGATTTGATCCAAATTCCTAATTGCTTTAAAGTATAAAGTCATGTGACAATATAAGAGGAAATTGGGTAAGTATGATGCTTTAAATTGTAATGGTGCTTGAATGTGTTATGAAAAATAAAGTGTTATCATAAGAGGTATGTTGTGAAAAGAAGAAGGAAAAAGAAAGATGAAAAGTGAGTTATGTTTAAAATTGAAAAGCAAAAGAGGAGAACAAGGGTGGTAGAAGAAAAGAAGAATAAAGGAAGAAAGAAAAAAGTGTCAATGATACAATGTGATGTATTAAAGTGCTTAGGAACTTAGTCACTATTTCTGGCCAAAATAGCTGATCCTACCCGTCCCTTAGCCTACATTACAACCATCAAAAGACCTACTTGATCCTAATCTTAACATTCTAACACTTAGTGGAGTATTACACTAAGGGAAGCCTATGGTCATTAGTTGCTGCATATGAATTCTTTGTGAGAGTGAGAGCAAGGATATTTTGATACCCATGTTTGAAAAATATGCTATACTTGTGAGAGATTATGGGTAATATATTGTGAGACACACATGGTTGATGTGTTTGGGTAGTTGTATATGATTCATTGTACCTTAACTTTTGAATATGAGTTGACCACCATCACGAGTCTATGCTAGAGGATAAACTGTTTCTACTAATGATCGAAAAACTACTCTTCGTTGATAATTGTTGTGCTTGTCTTGACGAATGTTTTGTGTTGTTGCTGTGAAACCCGAAGTTGATGTTTCGAGGGACATGATATTTTGTTCGAGGACGAACAAAGCTTCAAGTGTGGGGTGTTGATGATAGGCGAATTTACACGCCTATATCAATATATTTTTCCCATAGTTGTGCCATGTTTTGAGAACAAATTATATATTTCATGCACTTTTAGTCCTTTTTCCTGTAAGTGAGCTAACGAACATGATTAGCAAAGTTTCAGGTATAAATGATGCAGAAATCAGCATTTTATGGCTTACTTGACACCAAAGAAAGCTCACGAAGGAAGGAAAGGGAGCTTGAACGCCTAAATGACCAAAAGTGATGCATGGAAAATCTGTCCCGGGCTAAAACAGCATTTCTGAAGACTTTAGAGACTTGCAGTAAATTATTTGGATTAGGATAATAATACATTAACCTAGTACAATTGGGTTAAGTATTTCATTAGTTTATTTGGATTTGGATAATGTTACATTAACCTAGTACAATTGGGTTAAGTATTTCATTAGTTTAGTAGGATTTGGTTAAGTATTTCATTAGCTTAGTAGGAATAGGATATGGGTATTATAAATACCCTATCTTGCTAGAGATTTGGAGGCATTCCTCCCTTAGTGGAGAGATTCATTAACTTACTATTCCAACAATTCACCCATTCCCCCATTCCATCAATTCCCATCCATCCACCATCCATCAATCCATCAAAACAATTCTCGTTATTAATTCTATTTTTCTTCTTCTATTCATCTATTCTTAATTTCCACAACTAGAGAATCGTTACTTTTGCAAGAAATCACGCCTAACGCCTACCACTCTTGTGCTACACGAAATCTATCATTATTGTGGTAGAATAACAATGTCAATTGTGATTTTCTTCGCACTCATGGGTAACTAAACTTCTTTGTTGGGGTTATGGAAGCCGACTGAGATACTATCTATTGTTGTGAGTTTGTGAGTTCGTGACACGTATGCTGCTTATATCATTATTCTCTTCATCTTAATGAAAATTCTTGTGGCTGCAGACGCATAGAATAACGCCAGTATAATATTTAACTTTTTTGAAAGAAAGGTTATCTGTCTGGAAAAGAGATAATGTCAAGGTAGTAGGGTCCCATCCCCTATTAAAAAGTTAGTGCCGTAACTGGATTAACCTCTTGGAGAATACGTACCGTTAGACACGCTTTAAGCTCGAAAGAGTTAAAGTGAAATAATCCTCGAATAGGTTGAAAGACGCCTGGATTCACCATCGAATACAATTCTTTATAAGCACATGCATGTCTCAATTCAACACACTCATAGCCAATAGAGACGTATAACTCATAAGGTGGACATAACCCCAACTCCTCAATTCTCATTGTTTCACAACCTACGAAACATTCTTTCCTTTTTAATTTGCTATTTTCAGTTTTTACTTTAATATTTTGGTTACACATTACAATCCCCCCTTTTTATGAGACTTGCACTAAAAGTCTAGTAATCCTTGCTTACTTGTTGGCCAAGCTATTCCTTATGGGATCGACACCCAACCCAGGTTGGGTTCTATATTTGCTAACGACCTCTTTACACTCTTACGAGAGCTGTAAATTGAGCGTTATCAAAAATTGGCGCCGTAACTGGATTAACCTCTTGGAGAATTCGTACCATTAGATACTCTTTAAGCTCGAAAGAGTTAAAGTGAAATAATCCTCGAATAGGTCGAAAGACGCCTGGATTTACCATCGAATACAATTCTCTATAAGCACATGCATGTCTGAATTCAACACATTCATAGCCAATAGAGACGTATTCCTCATAAGGTGGACATAACCCCAACGCCTCAATTCTCATTGTTTACAACTTACATAAAAATCTTCCTCTTTTTACTTTGTTATTTTCAGCTTTTACTTTATTTTTTTGGTTACACATTACAATCCCCCCTTCTTACGAGACTTGCACTAAAAGTCTAGTAATTTTGCTTACTTGTTGGCCAAGCTATTCCCTGTGGGATCGACACCCAACCCAGGTTTGGTTGTATATTTTCTAACGACCGCTTTACACTCCTACGAGAGCTGTAGATTGAGCGTTATCAACTAGTAGCACTGGAAGTGGCACCCTACTAATTTGGGTGATCAGATTAAGCTGAGAAATAGTTCTGATGGCCCTGATAACCTGATTGGGGACCATCTCTGACTCTATGGACTGGCTTTCCACATCCAAAATCGACATCAATATTAGCTCTACAAGCAACCTTGTGGATCTTACCACAAGTCTAACAGAGAAGATTATTTTAGGCATTGCTGACATTGTCCTAAGACTTAGAACCTGGTGTCCTATCTCTATTTCTATCCGTGAACTTAGGTGCTAGAGCACTTTCTAAAAAGAAAGATGTAACTGATGACTTAGGATGGCACTGAGAGTGGTTTGCTCCTTCTGATTTGGGCTGAGCAAAGTTGAAACTTCTTGTCTTTGCTCTCTTATTCTATTTCTCCCTTGTCTTAACCTTTTGATCTTCTATCTGCTGACAATGAGTCATAAGCCTGGCTAATGTCATGTCACTATTCAACATTGCAGACCTACACTCGTTGACCACACTATCATTTACCTCAGAAACAAACTTACTCATCTTGGCACTGCTATCTATAACCACATAAGGACCATATCTGGATAATTGAGTAAACTTAAAAGAATACTCTTTCACCATTATGTTGCCCTGCCTGAGGTTGATGAATTCTAACATCTTAGCCTCTCTTATCTCTTAGGGAAAGAATCTATCTAAGAATATAGTGACAAATTCCTCCCACTAAATAGGCCCTGCATCATCTGGCCTTTCTGACTTCCATTATTTAAACCAAGTGTGGGCAACATCCTGCAACTGGTATGCAACTAGATCAGCACTTTCGACAGGAGTAACCCCCATGATGTCTGTAACCTTATGAACCTAATCGATGAATTCTTGAGGGTTCTCATCTGACTTAGACCCGAGAAAGTATAAAGCATTCATTCGGTAAGTCCTGAATCCTGGATACAACTGAATTGGACACTAGGTTGGACGGAATGATGGTTGGTCATTTATTCTGAGAAGCAACTGACTGAGCAAGAGTAGTGAATGTAGCTCTAAACTCTTCATGAGAAACATGTTAACCTAAATGTTCTTCGAGATGAGGGGCTAATAGATTTCCATTTCTTCTTTTAGGAGGCACATTTTGTAGAAGAAAGGAAGAAACAGATTAGACTAAGATATTGACTTGAGATTATGCTCACTGGCACGACATGAATACTGAATGAAGGGAAACTGTTACTAAAATATCTCATATCCTCCTGTACATAAATGTGGAGCGCAAAACAGCAATGCACAAAACTCTACTAGATGTGGCTTTCAGACTTCCTAGGACATTACTAAACCTTAGTCTATAAAGTTTGTAACGCCCCAAATCTGGTACTCGAAATGCTACATGGTGCTCACAACCCCGACGGATGATGTTGGGCGTATTTACACGCCTAAACACCATGATTTACCCATATTTTAGTCCAGGTTTGGAGGACAAAATATATAATTCCTGCACTTTTAGTCTATTTTCCCGTAAGTAAGCTAACTAATGTGATTAGCATGTTTTCAGGTATTAAGGATGAACTTTTCGGCACTTTGAGGGCCTCTGGACAGCAAAGGAAAGCTTCACGTAAGAAGGAAGGCAGCTTCTGGAAGCTTGTGGACTGAAAGTGATGCATGGAAAACTTGTCCCTAGCAAAAACAGTATTTCTAAAGGCTTAGGGATCAACAATAACTTAGTAGGACTAGGACAAGGATGCAATAACTTAGTAGGACTAGGATATGGATGTTATAAAAACACTATTTTGCTGAATTTTTCAGCATTCCTTTCATTCATTCTCATTGTCATTATTTTTCTTTTATTCGACATTTTACAGAGAAAAATGCTACCCTTGGGGAAAACGTCTAAAGGGCAAAAACGTCAATCTTGTTTTGAAGCCACACTCATCCCCATCGTGAGATTATTCTTGCTTTGGTACGATGATGATGTCTATTGTGATTTCTTTTGCACTCATGAGTAGCTAAACTTCTCTGTTAGGGTTATGGAAGCCTTATGATATACTATCTATTGCTATGAGTTTGTGAATTCTTGATGCGTATGCTACTTATATCATTACTCTCTTCATCTTAATTGAATTCTTGTGGTTGCAAACATATAGAATACGTCAGTATAGCATTAACTTGTTCGAGAGAAAAGTTACATATCTGGAAAAGAGAGTGTGACAAGGAAATAGGGCTACCAACCCCTATTTACACGTTAGTGCCGTAACTGGATTAACCTCTTGTAGAGTTTGTACCGTTAGTATACACTTTAGGCTCGAGAGAGGTAAAGTGAAATAATCCTTGATGGTCGAGAGACACTAGGATTTACCATTAGAATACGAATCTCTATAAGTGCATGCATGTCTGAATTCCGCATAACTCATAGTTAATAGATACGTAGAACTCATAAGCTGGACATAACCCTAACTTATACTTCTCATTGATTAAATCCAACTAAACAAAGCATTCCATTTTTACTTTACTATTCTTAGTTCACGCCAAACCCAAAATCCCCCCTTTCCGTAGAATTTTCGACCAACGGTCTACTAATAGTTGCATACTTAGTGACCGAGTATTCCCTATGGGATTCGACACCCAACCCAGTTGGGTTCTATATTTGACAACGATTGCTTACACTCTTATGAGAGCTGCAATTTGGGCATTATCAAATTTTGGCGCCGTTGCTGAGGAATACGGTTGTCAACTAAGTTTGTGATAGTTACTAGACCCTTTGGTCAAAAAATTCTCACATTTTACTTTTAGTTGTTGTTTTTGTTTTATTCAGGTTCTTACAGTGCATGCCAAATACTCAAAGTTCTGGACAACCATTACTTCCCATAAATCCTGAACCTCAACTTATTGGCAGAATAGATGCACAGCCTGACATTGACAGAAGGGCTGCTTAATAGGAGCAGGCTAGATTAGCTGTATTGGCCGCTGCTCAAGTACATAAACAGAATATTGATAACCCAGGGCGAGCAACAAATCCTGATGATGAGGACTTGGGTGATGATGAGCTACTAAACCCAAGGCATGCTGATGAGGTGGCGACACCTGCGAACAGAAGAGATAATCAAGCTAGGTTGAGGCCTGAACATCGAGCTATGCAGTTTCGTTTTGACGATGATGATGATGATGATCTGGATGGAGTTGGTGCCATAGGGGCTATTAGTCCTCCGCCCTTGGCTCCCGAAGCCAAGTTCAATATCATTAGCACCATGATTTAGCTATTGCAACTCAAGGGGTTATTTGGTAGACTTGCAGGCGATGATCTAAATATGCATCTGATCAATTTTATCTCTACATGAAAGTCATTTGACAATCCAGGAGTTGGACAGAATGCAATTCAGCTGTGCCTTTTTCCATTGTCTCTATCTGGGGAGGCAACTCTATGGTTGAACGAGCTGACTCCTGATTCTATTACTAATTGGAGGTAATTGAAAGACGCTTTCCTAGAAAGATTCTTTCCGCCATCCAAGAGAGCACAGTTAAGAGATGAGATCAGCAATTTTCGACAGCTTCCAACTGAAGCTCTCCACGAAACATGGGAGAGGTTCAACAAAAAGCTTATGAGGTGCCCAAATCATTACATGATCAATGTCCACTTGATGGTGATATTATACAGGGCTTTGAATTTGGTGACTAAGCCAGTGGTTGATAATGCTGCCTGTGGGTCATTGATGGAACTCACTTTTATTTAGGCAAGTGGTATGCTAGATCGTATGACAAAGCAAAGTAGATCTTGGCATACTAGGGATTCTGAGGTATCAAGCTCTACTGTATCTATTGGCATGACTGCAGAACAAAGGCGAAGAGAAGAGGAACGTGATCATGATATGGTGCACATGAAAATGCAGATCGATCTTCTTACCAAGCACTTATTATCAGGGAAGACCGAGAAGGTTAAAGCCATTGTATCACAGGGAAGAGATGAAGCAGATTCTGAGGAAGAAGCTAACTACTTGAATAATTAAGGGGGTTTCTGAGGCAATGCCCAAGGAAACCATGGTCGGAACTATTATGATAAATCTGGAAACAAGGACCGTGATCAAGGTAGTTGGAAGAATAAGACTGACAGGAGTGGCTTGTATGTTCCTCTTAGAAATCATGAGGCTGCGGCATCTGGTACGGGGAAGATGTCTATGGAAGATATGATGGCGAAGCTGTTGAAAGGAGTGGAGGCAACCAACACAGGAGTAACTGAGGTAGTAAATGATTTGTCCTCAATGAAGCAATTGGTTGACTCGCATTCCACTACAATAAAATAGCTGGAACAATAATTGAGTCAACTATCAATGGCATTCAACCAAAGAAAGGCTGGAACTCTACCTAGCGACACAGTGCAAAATCCAAGGAATGATGGATCGTGTATGGCTATTACTACCCGAAGTGGTAAAGTGTTAGACAATTTGTCTAAAGGCAAGCAGGTGGTTGAAGTAGATGCCTGGATACACTAAATTCATGAAGGACCATTTGACAAAGAAGCGGGCAGTAAGCTATGAGCTGGCAGAGAATGTTCATCATTGTAGTGCAATTGCCACGAGGTCATTAGTTCAGAAGAAGGCAGATCCTGGTGCTTTCACTATTCCTTGCACTTTTAGATCTATGAATTTTGCTAAGGCATTGTGCGATTTAGGTGCTAGCATCAATTTGATGCCACTATCAATTTACAGAAAGTTGGGGCTGGGCGATCCTACACCAACCAATATGCGACTTGTGATGGCAGATAGATCGGTAAAATGACCTGTTGGTATCTTATATGATGTATTGGTGAAGGTTTCTACATTTATTTTTCCTGCAGACTTTGTTATTTTGGATTGCGAGGTGGATTCTGAAGTTCCCATAATCTTGGGATGTCCTTTCCTCGCAACTGGAAGTGTGCTTATTGATTTAAGAGCTAATGAGCTTTTATTCCGGTTGAATGACGAAGTGGTCTGTTTTGATGTATGCAAATCGATGAAGCAGCCTAGAGATATGGATGTGCTCTCAGTAGCTGATATTTATTATAAGGATGAAAAAGAATTATCTGTAGATAAGCAGCTTACTGATGAGCCATTATCTGCTGTGCTTTTGAATTTCGAGATTAAAGATGTTGAGGATCATAAAGAAACTATTTGTTCTCTAAAAAGGATAAGGTCCTATTCTCATGCTCCTAAGAAGCTGGACCTTGATCTTAAAAATCGACCTTCACCAACAGTGAAGACTTCCATTGAAGATCCACCAGTAATAGAATCGGAAGAATTCCCCAGTCACCTAAGGTATGCGTTCTTGGACAGTGGAAATACACTTCCGATGAGTGTTGTGGCTGATTTAGGTGAACAGCACGTAGAGGCTCTCATCTCTGCTCTGAAGAGGTATAAGAGAGATATGGGTTGGACTATTGATGACATAATTGGTATCCCTCCTGGGATATGTATGCACAAGATTCATCTCAAAGAGGATTGCGTGCCCATAATGAAGCATCAATGTCGTCTGAATCCATTCAGAAAATGATGCACCATATATCTCGATGAAGTCTAAGTAATCGAGATAACTATGTCATGCCGCGATAATAAATCAAGCGCTAGATAGGAGGCAACCCATCATTTTTAATTGTTTTGTTAGGAGTTTGTTTTTGTAGTTGAGCCACGACCAAAACTAAAGTGCTTGGTGGGAGGCAACCCATCTTTCTAATCGTTTTTGTTGTTTTTGAGTAAGTGTAGGTGCAAGATGTATAAAGAAGGAGATCTAGCCCAAATTTTGATTTGGAAGTATGTCATGTTGAAGGTGGTAAGTTAGGAATGAAGGAGCAAAAGCAATAGACAAGGCAATGCCTATGTGAATCTAGGCAACGAGCAAGGCAAGGCCTACGTAAATCTAGGAAACGGACAAGGCAAGGCCTATGCTATGGCCTAAGCTCTCTGAATCTACAATGCCATAGAATAGGCGCCGCCTATGCCCAACTATGCCATAGCATAGGCGCCACCTATGCTCAACTAGGCAAAGCATTAGGCGCCGCCTATGCCAATGCCTTTGGTCTCTGAATCTACAATGCCATAGCATAGGCACTGCCTATGCCAAGCTTAGGCAAAGCATTAGGCGCCGCCTATGCTCACTTTTTGGTCTCCTTACCCGATTCTACATGGGTTAAAACCCGACCCAAGCCTTGGTCTATAAATAGAACCTTAATCTTAGAACAAAACACATTTGTTTGCTCAACCTAAGCGCCGCCTACCCTTCCAAAATCTGTCAAAACTTTTATTTTTGCTTATCTAACCTTGCAAGATCATATTCCGAATCCATCACCAATTAGAATGGCCTCAAAAAGGATGACAAGGAAAACAAAAAGTGTCCACCTCACAGAAAGGTCAGAAAAGGGGAAGAAAAGAGCAATCTGGGTCCTCCTCGCTACAAATATATCGACACACTTTTGTCATCAAGTGGGGTAAATTTTGAGGAACTTCTGAGGATGATGACTCTAATGATGATTCCGACGCAGGGGGTATGACCCCAGACATAGAAGAGGAGTCAGACTAATCAGGTTTTCCTTATTTATTTCCACTGAGGGCAGTGTGTCCCATCTAAGTGTGGGGTGCTGGTATTTGTATGTTGTACTATACTTCTTTTCCTGCATTTATTCTTGTTTGTAGTTAAATTTGTTTTTTGGTATGCATGAAATTATTCTGATAGGCGACATGGTATTATGACAAGAGTTTGTGCTAGAATCATTACTATTGATACATTTAGGCTCTAAGTGTGACTCACTTTGTGATAATTGTGTGGTTTAATTCATTCATTTATTGGGTCAAGAGTCTATACTGCTCCCAATAAAGTTGACCATGTGCCTTGTGTGTGTGAGGTTATAGTATATTCTGTGTTATGACTGATGCTAGAACTTGCCTAGTGTGTGTGTAAAGCAAAATAAAGAGTGTGAGTTTAGGAGATGATTTAGGCATTTCTTTGTCAGCTTGTGATTGTTTACCTTCTTTTTACCTACCCGTGGACATTATCCTAGTTAACCCCTTTGAGCCTTTAGCTATTTTCTTTGACAGCCTCATATGTAGCCTAATCCATTTTTTTTAAGACCATAATTTGATCCAAATTCCTAAGCGCTTTAAATTATAAAATCATGTGACAAAATAAGAGAAAATTGGGTGAGAGTGATGCCTCAGAATATATTGGTACTTGAAATCGTTGTGAAAAAAAATGGCTATCATAGAGGTGCTTGATAAAATATGAAAAAAAAAGAGAAAAAGAAAAAATAAATAGAAAAATAAAAAGATAGTTATGTTTATATTTGAATAAAAAGATAGGTGAAAAGGGGTGGTAGATGAAAGCAAGGTAGCAGGGTTGTTTAAAAGAGAGTGTTAATAACATAACGTAGTGTATTAAAGCGCTTAGGGAACATAGTCACTATTTCTGGCCAAAATAGTCCTACCCGTCCCTTAGCCTACATTATAACCTGTAAAGACCTAGTTGATCCGAAGCTTAGCATTCTGATATTTAGTGGAGCATTACACTAAGGGCAAGCCTATGGTCATCAGTTGCAACATATGAATCCTTTGTGAGAGTGAGAGCAAGGAGAAGATTGTACCCATGTTTCGAAAAATGCAAAACTTGTGAGTGATTATGGGTAATATCTTGTGTGAGACACACATGGTTGACGAGTTTTGAGTAGTTTTGTATGATTCTTTATGCCTTAACATGTGGATACGAATTAGCCATCATCACGAGTCTAGGTTGGAGGTTGAACTGTTTCTAGTAGCAATCAAGAAAACTACTCTTTGTTAATGATTCCCGTGCCTGTCTTGATGAATATTTTGTGTTGTTACTGTGAAATCCTAAGTAGATGTTTGCATGGACGCAATATTTTGTTTGAAGATGAACAAAGCTTTAACTGTGGGGTGTTGAAGTTGGACGTATTTACACGCCTAAACACCATGATTTACCCATATTTTAGGCCAGGTTTAGAGGATAAAATATATAATTCCTGTACTTTTAGTCTATTTTCCTATAAGTAAGGTAACCAACGCGATTACCATGTTTTCAGGTATTAATGATGAACTTTTCGGCACTTTGTGGGCCTCTTGACAGTAAAGGAAAGCTTCACGTAAGAAGGAAGGCAGCTTCTGGAAGCTTGTGGACTGAAAGTGATGCATGGAAAACTTGTCCCGGGCAAAAACAGTATTTCTAAAGACTTGGGGATTAGCAGTAACTTAGTAGGACTAGGACAAGGATGTAGTAACTTAGTAGGACTAGGATATGGATGTTATAAAAAACCTATTTTGCTGAATTTTTCAGCATTCCTTTCATTCATTCTCATTGTCATTATTTTTCTTTTATTCGACACTTTACAGAGAAAAACACTACCCTTGGGGAAAACGTCTAAAAAGAAAAAACGTCAATCTTGTTTTGATGCCACACTCATCCCCATCGTGAGATTATTCTAGATTTGGTACGATGATGATGTCTATTGTGATTTCCGTTGCACTCATGTGTAGCTAAACTTCTCTGTTAGGGTTATGGAAGCCTTATGATATACTATCTATTGCTATGAGTTTGTGAATTCTTGATGCGTATGCTACTTATATCATTACTCTCTTCATCTTAATTGAATTCTTGTGGTTGCAAACATATAGAATACGTCAGTATAGCATTAACTTGTTCGAGAGAAAAGTTACATATCTGGAAAAGAGAGTGTGACAAGGAAATAGGGCTACCAACCCCTATTTACACGTTAGTGCCGTAACTGGATTAACCTCTTGTAGAGTTTGTACCGTTAGTATACACTTTAGGCTCGAGAGAGGTAAAGTGAAATAATCCTTGATGGTCGAGAGACACTAGGATTTACCATTAGAATACGAATCTCTATAAGTGCATGCATGTCTGAATTCCGCATAACTCATAGTTAATAGATATGTAGAACTCATAAGGTGGACATAACCCTAACTTATACTTCTCATTGATTAAATCCAACTAAACAAAGCATTCCATTTTTACTTTACTATTCTTAGTTCACGCCAAACCCAAAATCCCCCCTTTTCGTAGAATTTTCGACCAACGGTCTACTAATAGTTGCATACTTAGTGACCGAGTATTCCCTATGGGATTCGACACCCAACCCAGTTGGGTTCTATATTTGACATCGACCGCTTATACTCTTACAAGAGCAATAGTTTGGGCGTTATCAACGGACCACAAGCTAACCCATGACTGATATTTGTACATGTACACTATATAACAGACTAAATATAATGCAGAAATAGAAGCTAAAAGGCCATAAGGTTCAAAACTATATGACTGACAAAATATAACATATGAGTGGGGTAATAGAATACCCAAAACTAAAATACAGTCTGAACATACTCAAGTCTGAAAAACCTATAAAACATAACTGTTTCGATAAGGATTTGATGGGAAATATCCCCAACTAACTCTAACTTATAAATTAATTAATGAGATAATAAATAAATGATCATGTCCTCAAAAGATGAGGACTCACTTCTAACTCTGACTTCTAAGACTGGAATACTATTGATGCTCTGGAACACGTGCTTCTAAACCTATTGTATAAAACACCATAGCACAAATGTGTCAGTACTTTAAATGTACTGGTACACATGGAAGGTAGGCTGAATGCATGGGGTTCATATGCATGAACAATACTGGCTAACTGACTAATATAAATGTAAGAATACATGCATGAATATGTCGTAACTATATTTGAGATCGTGATAACATGAATTTAGTGATAACTAACATGACTGATAACTAAATTTTGATAACTGATATTAATGATGACATGAGTGACTGTATCTGACAGTCCTGAATCTGATAGAACTAGCTGAGTTTCGTACTATTCTCTGTTGATTATATCTGATAGAACTAGCTGAGTTCTGACATTCCTGATTTCTGTAGCTGAAACTGTGGGACATAGTTACCTAATCGACATGCCCCTAATACGCCTTTATGACTGAGTTGGGGTCAATATGTAACCTCAATTGGAAGGGTGTCAATACTGGACTACTGGTAAGGACAAGCTATGAGTGACCCTCATCTGGAAGTGTCCCAAAAATAAAATGGTGTGGCCCTTATTTGACAGTGCTTATCCACATCATCGACCCTCATCTGATAGTGTTGATGTCTCAAACTATGTTGTCTACATAGTTTTGGAATGCAAGAATGACTTCTAAGAATCACAACCTCATCTGATAGTGTATGTTCCCATTCTTGGGTTCAGTCGGTGCTAATTTCTACTCCCATCTAAATAGACACTAATCATGGAATACTGAACTGAACTCAACTGAATTAACTGAGTTCTGTTAACTGATAGAATAGTATTGAGATTACTATATTACTGAGTTTTTCTAAGTTACATGAATGACTGAGTTCAATGGATCATGGCTTGACTGAGGATATCATGAAAAACATGACACAAACTTTAGGCACACAGCTAAATGTTTTGGGTGCAAGTACCCCCAGGACTCGATAGAAGAAAACTGACAAAACATGACTTTCTTGAGTACAGGACCAACATCACCAATACATAATCCATTGGCTAAGACATTTCATTAAACACTTGACATACATAACTTGTACATGATGGAGATTTCATATTAACATACTAGTATGGAACTTTTCCTTCACATAGGCATTTAATCAAACATGGGGGGAACATACTATGGTTATATAATCATCAACAGATCTAATAATCAAGGATGCATCAATCAGCTTGTGAATTGAATGGTTTATCATGAATACCGCATAATTCCTCACATATATGAATCAATTCTTCTAATTAATAGTCTATACCATGGAATGAAACCAAACAACAACATGAACATCACTTTTCAATTCAATCAAATCATGAACATTCGTAAATATACAAATATTTTATTTTTAAAAGAGATTCTTGATCTTCATGGGTTAAAGAGACTCATGAATCAACACATGACATACCTTAGTTATTGATTTAACGAAGATTGATGGAAAGACTTTCTTGAAATTAAATCTCCAATTAAAACCCTAGCTTGTTCTTGAGTGAACATTGATAGAAACTAGTATAATTTGGATTCTAAATAGCTGAATCTCCTGTTAAAGGACTTAAATAGGGGTGTGAAATTAACCCTTTCCCGACCTGGACCCCTGGTGCAATACGACACTATCACACCATGTCACTGGAATTTGAAAATTGGGAAATAGGGAAATGACACAACCCAGATCCATTACGTTGGCAGTTTGTTTACAACCTGCAAGTTTGGCGCGAAGCAGAGAAATTATGTTGGGACACTGGAAAAAGGACAAGTGCTATTTTATCTTGTGGTGAGGCGTGCCATTGACCAATATGGTGTTGTTTTATGATTGGGACTTGAAATAGTCATAATTTCTTATCCTGTTATTAGATTTAGTGAATTGTATATCGATGGAAAGGTTATTGAATTTCCCACATGACAAAAAGTAAAAATCTTGAAAATTTACCATGGAATAAACATCATTCAATTTAGAAGCTAATACTTGACATTCTTGAGACAAAATTAGTTAGGAAAATTTTGGGCATTACAATATCTCCCCCTTGGAACATTCATCCTCAAATGAGATTGACTGAGTAGGGAAAAACGAAAAGCTAAAGTACATACTGAACATGAACTCTAAAACATGACTACATACCTAACATTTCTGAGATTCATACAGAGCATACATATCTGATGCATGATTTCATGATTGAGCTGATACATGAATGCATGACTGAGAGTACTAATAAGCTGATCAAACATATTTGATGCATGAATACATGACAGAAATTATTACATAATTGAGATTTCTAATAATTGAGTCTTCTCACAAAGAGAATGCACGTCAGATGCATGAACACATAATTGGATATGCAATGGTACTTAGTGCCAAGTTTGAAAATAGAATACTAAACATGAGGCTGACAGCAAGTTGTAACTAAAATCTAGACATGAAAATTGAAAAGCTTAAGGAGAACTATTACATTGAGCTAGATCTGAGTTGGCGGAGAAGAGGTGAGGGTACTTAGTACGCATGTGTAACGCCCCAAATCTGGTACCTAGAATTATACATGGTGCTCATGACCCCAAAGGACCACAAGCTAACCCATGACTGATATATGTACCTGTATATTGCATAATATATTGTATAACGGAGAAATATGAGCTGAAGGCCATAAGGTTCAACACTGAGATATAATATCTGATAAAAATATTACATCTGGGTGGGGTATGAAATATCTAAAACAACGTTAAAAACTGTCTGAACATACTGTAGTCTGAAAAGCCACTAAATTATGACTAGACTGTTTGAATAAGGAGTTAATGGGACATGTACCCAACTAACTCCAACTAATAAATAAATTAATTAGGTAATAAAGTAATGATTATGTCCTTGAAAGATGAGGACTCACCGTTAACTCTAATTACTGAGACTGGAATCGATTGATGCTTTGGAACTCATGTCTCTAAACCTATGGTATAAGACACCATAGCGCAAGTACGTAAGTACTTTGAATGTAGTGGTAAGCATGGGAGGTAGGCTGAATGTATGGGGTTCATATGAATGAACAATACTAACTAACTGACAACTATGAACATGAGAATGCATGCATGAATACATAGTAACTATAATTGAGATCATGATAACATGAATTTACTTATAACTAACATGAGTGGCAACTGAGTTCTGATGATTAATATAACTGATAACATGAGTGAATGTATCTGATAGTCATGAATCTGATGGAACTAGCTAAGTTTCTTACTGTCTTGAGATGATTGTATCTGACAGTCCTAAATTCTGTAGAACTATCTAATTTCTATTACTGAGACTAGATAACTGTATCTAACAGTCCTGATTTCTGTAGCTAAAATTGTAGGAAGTAGTTATCTAACTGACATAACCCTAATATGCCATTATGACTGAGTTAGGGTCCAATTTGTAACCCCAATTGGAAGGGTGTCAATATTGCACCACCCGTAAGGAAAAGCTGTGAGTGACCCTTATCTGACAGTGTCCCCAAAAGAGAATAGTAGGCCCCTTATCTGACAGTTCTTATCCACCTTATCAAACCTCATCTGACAGTATTGATATCTCAACCTATGCAAGCTACATAGTTTTGGAATACAAGGATGACTTGTAAGAGTTACACCCTCATATGACAGTGTGTGTTTCCATCCTTGGGTTCACTCGGTGGTAATTTCTACGCTCATCTAAATAGACACTGTACATGAATTATAGAAATAAACTAGTCTAGTTAACTGAGTTCCATTGACTGACGAAATATTACTGAGATTTCGGTATTATTGAGCTTTCTTAGGTTACTAAATTTCTGAGTTTTACTGAGTTTTTCTAAGTCACATAACTAACTGAATTCTACTGAACATGGCTTGGCTGTGGATATCATGAAAACATGACACTGGATCTAGACACATGGCTAAATTATCGGATACAAGTACCCCCAAGACTCAATGGAAATAAACTGACAAAGCATGATTTTCTTTAATACATGACCAACATCACAGTCCATAATTCATTTATTGAGGCATTTCATCAAACATGTGATATGCATAAACTTGTAAATACATGATGATTGCATAATATCATATTAGTTGGGCACTTTTCCTTCACATAGGCATTAAATCAAACACATGGTAAGAATAGTATATGTAGACAATATTATACAACAAATAAACATCATGATCCAACTCTAATTTCATCATCCAAGGGTTTAAGCATAGTTTCACATGAATCTACACCTATACTAATCATAGGAAGATTAATGAATTTTTGGAGCATTGGTCGGATATTACTAGGTATATAAATGGGTGGTAAATCACCAAAAATCCCCTTTAAAAGTGGCATAAAAATAACTGAACGGCATGTACTACGGTTCTTCACTGGATCGGCGATCAGTCATTTCAATCGTCGTATGTGGGACTAGGAAAAGGACTCACTACCTAAGTAACGATGGCTTCTTTGAAGGTCCGTCGCAAGTTCGACAGTCCGTCAACCTGTTTGTCGCACCATATATTGAAGGTTGCCTCACCTCCTTGGCTATGATGGTCAAGGCAAAGGTCTGTCATTAGATTGACGGTCTATCAACCTAGCTATTGGTCCTAGGCAATTCTGACAGCTCTCGATAAAATGTCCATAACGTTTCACTCCGATACCGGATTTAGACAAAATTGGTATCATTGGAAAGCAAATTCAATTTCCCACATGATAAAAAGTTGAAAATATTAAAAGATTCCATGTGTACAAAAGTGGATTCATATTTCAAGAAAGCTTCTAATATTCTTGGGATAATTTTAGGCTAGGAAAAAGTATAGGGTATTACAGCATGTCTGCTTCTGGTTTCTAAGTATCTCCCTAAACGGAATGATTCCGCCAAAGAACATTGACTAGAGGGACTTCTTTGTTCCTCAGTCTATGAGTATGGTAGTCTAGAATTTTGACTGGAATTTTCTCATAAGAGAGGCTATTTTGAACATCTCTGCTATGAATAGGGACTACACCTGCTGGGTCACCTATACACTTCTTAAGCAAAGAGACATGGAAGACTGGATGAATTTAGGATGGATCTGAAGGCAATTCTAGCTCATAAGCTACCTTGCCAAATCGACTGAGAATTTTGAAGGGATCGAAATATCGGGGACTAAGCTTTCCATTCTTGCCGAATCTCTTCACTCCCTTCATGGTAGAGATATTTAGATAGACATAGTCACCAAACTCAAACTCGAGATCCTTTCTACACATGTCTGCATAAGACTTCTATTGGCTCTGAGCAGCCCAGAGTCTTTCTCTGATCAACTAGACTTTCTCTAAGGCATTAAATACCAAGTCAAGTCCTATGACCGAGGCTTCACTAACTCCAAAACAACCGAATGGAGATCTTCATTTCGTACCATAGAGACCTTTAAATAGAGCCATCCGAATATTGGAATGATAGCTATTATTGTATGCAAAATCAATCAAAGGAAAGTGGTCATCCCAACTATCCTTGAAATTAATTACACACTCCCTTAGTGTATCTTCTAGGGTCTGAATGGTCCTTTCTACTTGACCATCTGTCTGAGGATGAAAGGTTGTACTGAGATAAACTTGGGTACCAAGACCCTTTTAGAATGCTTTCCAAAAATAAGAGGTAAACTGGGTACCTCTGTCTAAAATAATGGATAATAGAAAACCATTTAATCTGACTAACTCCCTGATGTAGAGTTTGGCATAATCCTCAGCTGAATAAGAGGTATGAACTAGAAGAAAATGGGCTGATTTGGTCATTCTATCTGCAATGATCTAAATTGAATCATGCTAGCGATGAGTATGAGGTAAACCCATCACAAAGTCCATGTCAAATTCTTCCCACTTCTAAGTAGGAATATTGAACTGTTGTATGGACCCACTAGGCTTTTGATGCTCTATCTTAACCTGATGATATGTAGAGCACATAGCCACAAACTCTGCAATATCTCTCTTCATCCCACTTTACCAATAGACCTCCCGCAATTCATGATATATCTTTGTGGCCCCTGGATGAATAGATTAGTGTGCACCATGTGCTTCTACAAGAATTTGCTGCATTAAATCATCTACACCTTGAACATAGAGACGACCCTAACAACGCAATACACCTTCTCTCCCTCGGGATAAAACCTCTACTTTTTGGTCCTTAACTAACTCTTTCAACTTGAATAAACTGGGGTCTCTATCTTGCTTTTACTTCATCTCAGAAACTAGAGATGATTCTGAACTACTCTGAACCCAAATGTTACCCTCCTCTAAATCGACAAAGCAAATGCCTAGTCTGGCAAGTTGATGGACTTCCTGAGCAAACTTTTTGTTACTATCCTCAACATGAGTAACACTACTCATAAACAGTCTACTGAGAGCATCGACCACTACATTAGCCTTGCTCAGATGATAAAGGACCCGCATGTCGTAATCTTTTAAGAGCTCTAACCACCTTCTCTGACGAAGATTAAGATATTTCTTAGAAAAGACATACTTAAGGATCTTATGATCAGTGAAGAAATCAACATGAACTCCGTATAAGTAATTCCTCCAAATTTTTAAAGTAAAAACCATGGCTTCTAACTCAAGATCATGATTAAGATAATTCTTCACATGGGGTTTAAGTTGTCTAAAGGCGTAGGCTATGACCTTACGATGCTGTATGAAGACAGAAACCAAACCTAATCTGTAGTCATCACAGTAAATGACAAACCCATCTAGAAAAATTAGATGATTTTAGACTAGGGTTGAGGTGACTTGGGTTTTCAACTCCTAAAGGCTCTTCTCGTAAGGATCTGACCACTGACACTTGACTTTTTTTTGAGTCAATATGGACATAGGGGATGTAATAGATGAAAAATATTGGCTATCTGGCTAATATAAACATGAGAATACATGCATTAATACATCATAACTATATCTGAGATTAAGATAACATGAAATTACTAATAACTAACAAGACTGATAACTGAATTCTGATGATTGATATAACTGATGATATGAGTGACTGTATCTGACAGACCTAAATTTGATGGAACTAGATGACTTCTGTACTATTCTGAGTTAAATATATCTAACTGTCTTGAATTCGATAGAACTATCTAAGTTCTATTACTTAGACTGAATGACTGTATTTGACAGTCCTGATTCTATAACTGAAACTGTGGGAAGTAGTTATCTAGCTGACATGCCCCTAATATTCCATTACTGCTGAGTTAGGATCCAATCTATAACCCCAATTGGAAGGGTATCCATACCGCGCCACTAGTAAGGACAAGCTGTGAGTGACCCTCATCTGACAGTGTCTCCAAAAGAGAATGGTGGGGTCTTGATATGACAGTGCTTATCCACCTTATCAACCCTCATCTCATAGTTTTGATGTCTCAACCTATGCTGGATACATAGTTCCTGGAATGCAAGGATAACTTTTAAGAATCACACCCTCACAGTGTGTGTTCTCATCCTTGGGTTCACTTGATGCTAATTCCTACTCCCATCTGAATAGACACTAATCATGGATTACTAAACTGAACTGGACTGAATTAATTGAGTTCCATTAATAGATAGAATAGTACTAAGATTATTGTATTATTGAGATTTCCTAAGTCACATGACTGACTGAGTTATATGGATCATGGCTTGACTAAGGATATCATGAAAATATGACATGGACTCTAGGAACACAGTTATATTTTTGGGGTACAAGTACATCTCAAACTCGATAAAAGGAAACTTACAAAGGATGAATTTCTTGAGTACAGGACAAACATCATCATTACATAATCCATTGGCTAAGATATTTCATCAAACACTTGAGAAACATAACTTGTACATGAATGGATATTTTATATTATCTAACTAGTATGGCACTTTTCCTTCACATAGGCATTTAATCAAACATGGGGGGAGCATGCTATGGTTATACAATCATCGACAGATCTAATAATCAAGGATACATTAATGAACTTGTGAATTGAAGGGTTTATCATGAATACCGCGTAATTCCTCACATACTAGAATCCATTTTTGTAATTTATAGTCTATAACATGGAATGAAACCAAATAACAACATGAACATCACTTTTCAATTCAATCAAATCATGAACATTCATAAATATACAAATCTTTAACTTTTAAAAGAGATTCTTAAGCTTCATGGGTGAAAGGGACCCATGAATCAACACATGCCATACCATAGTTCTTGATTTAGTGAAGATTGACGGAGAGAATTTCTTGAAATTGAATCCCCAATTGAAATCCTAGCTTGTTCTTGAGAGAAAATTGAGAGAAACTAGTATATTTTGGGTTCCAAATAGTTAAATCTCATGTTAAAGGGCTTAAATAGGGGTATAAAATTGATCCTTTTAACCATGGATGCATCTTTTAAATTAATGAAAATTTCCCGACTTGGACCCCTGGTACGACGCAGTGCTATCGCGCCATGTTACTAGAATTTGTCAATTAGAAAATAGGGAAATGGCTTGATGCAGAGCCATTGCATTTCCACTTTATTTTAGACCTAGAAGTTTGGCGCGGTGTGGAGAAATCACGATGGGAGATTGGAAAAAGGAAAATTGCCATTTTATCATGTGGTGCAGCGCGCCACTGACCAATATGGCGTTGTTTTACGATGGAGACTTAAAATAGTCATAACTTCTTACATGGTTATCGCATTTAGAAAAATTTTATATCGATGGAAATATTATTTAATTTTCCACTTGAAAATAGTAAAAATCTTGAAAATTCCCCACACAACAAACATCATTCAATTTAAAAGCTAATACTTGACATTCTTGTGAAAAAATTAGTTAGGAAACTTTGGGGTATTACATTCATACTCTAGATCGTGCTTAAAGTTATTCTCTCAGAAACTTCTATCGATTCATGTGTCACTCCATAATTCTCCATATATGTTATATTCTTGATATCATATGATTAGCAAGTTCTAATTCATCATAAGATGATGCTCTCAGATTTACTATCAGTAACTTCAAAAGTCATACAAGGGCCTTGTAAGAAGCTCAGCAGTGTATTATAATTTCCACAAATCAAAATTTATATCCTAATCCATATGAGTTGTTCAGTTAATACATAATAAGCTATGCATTCAGATTCCTTATTATTTCTTCAATATAGATAGTGCCCATAAGAGGAGATAGTATGCACATATATTGTTGAATAGATTTTGTATTCAATGGATGTTGAAACCTAGAGTTTTATGGTTTATATGTAGTATAACCTTATTATAGTTGGAAATATGGGTATAGAAAAGTAGTGACAAGAAAGGTGGGAATGGCGATTGATTGGAAGAATATAGATAAACTTATTCATTTTTTGAGTAATTAGTTAAGGTGAATTGTTATTTGTTTAAAGTAGAAAATAAGTATTGATGGTATTTATGGTTTTATAAAAGTATAGATTATTAATGAAAGTATTTGGTGGTTGAATATTGTTAATTTGGGCACTCCTTGAGGTTGCAAAAAGGAGTTTAGTTGAAACTTCTAGAGTTTTGAATGTAATTTAAGTGTATAGATGGGTAAATAGTCATAATGTGTAGAAGGAGGATGTGATAATGGAATTTAATAGGATATAACATATGATTATGATTTATTATTCTTATTATGAGGCTTTAGTGGACTAGTGTTTCTTGGTGTCTTGTTTTACAGCTTCTAAGTGAGAATAGTATGTGAGGTTGGATTGTTAATCATGTTTAGAACTAGACATTAAGTTTGAATAGTAGAGGATCACAAAGGTGGAAATAATGATTTCTCAGTTGGTGATGCTAGTTATATGGAGATGATCTAGTATGCTTCAACAATGAATGCAAGAATTTAAGTTTATTGATTTGAGATTAAGTATGATGTTGTAGGAATTATGTAGAGGTGTTCCCAAGGTGATATGGGGTTGTATTATTTTCTAAGGTTATTAAGTGTTGTGTGTGGTTAGTAGTAGCATTGAGTTGCTAAGTGGAAGAAGGCTAATTTAGTACATGGTGTTCTTAGTAGCTAAGTTGAGGTGTTTTGGATAGATGGTGTTGGGTCTTTTATGTATGATTTTGATTCTTATGATTTGGGGAAAATATAAGTATAGAAGTGTTATCTTGGTAGGCTATGATTATGTGTTTAGTGAGGTAGACATGTTTGCAAATGAGAGTGTAAGTCTTTAATGATGATTATTAAAACTAGAAAGTTAAGGATAGTATATGAAAGGGTTGTTCAAGAATGAAGTCAATAAGTTTGAAATATAGTTTATTCTTGTGAGTTTAGAATTGATATGTAGACCCATAAGATTAGAATGTCAGCTTTGATCTAAGGGGGAGATGGTAGAGTGAAGAACCAAATCAAGTTTTGAGAATTAAATTGCGATAAATGTCAATAAGAGTTGTAATAAGATAGTGATCCCTTCTTACTCTAGAGTATTCCTTGGATTTCAGTCGTTATCATACCAAATCCATGTCTTCCGGATAGATCCATGCCAAAGGCCTATGCTTATACACTTCATGCATACTCAAGTCCATTATCATCTTCTAGCAAGTATGTAATAGCTTTACTCTATGATTTGAGTTATCCCTCATGAATTTATGAATTCTAGTCTTATGTTGAATAACTTATGATAACTACGAACTCATGTTTCAGTGTATGATCAGTTCTCAGAAACTCACAATCCTAGTGAAATCCAGTTTATATTATGTATGTCTACAATTCAGATCTTTTTAATGAATCTATGCCTTTGACATTCTATTCTTCATGCCTTAGTTAAGTGTTAGAGTTATGTATAGTATTCTTTCGTACTTCAAGTCCTTATGTGTTAGACCTTCAGTGACCTCTTTCTATATTAATATAGTAGTGATGATAATAGATAAGCAATGGTTTAGATGAGAGGGAGTTGATGACACTCATTAAGAAAGCTTACTTATGATTTTCTATCAAAGTCTAAAGTGTGAAGTAAGATTGAGGTCAAGTCCTTGATACATGTCATGGTTAGGTGAAATTCATGTGCATATTCTTAAGAATAGTACAAGAAAGTTGTTTTTGATTGTGGTTTAGAGAATATGTAAATTATGCCTTTATGTGTGTTTGCCTTGAAGTTCATATGTGGTTATAAAGATAGGCTTGAATGACCTATTGGTATGTAAGTAGAGGAGTGCAATATGTGCTAGTGAATCTATAGTATGAGTTCAGAGTTATTCATTGAAGTGGTAAGGCAGGTTATTCTTAGGGTGTGAGCTCTGGAAGAGATATAGAAGATTGAATCATGTGGTTTATACTAGTATTATGGTATAGCATATTGTATTTTGAGATTTTGAGTTAGCCTTGATCACGTTGAGATGATTTAGTTTAGTTTGGACATTAGTAGTTAGATATATCAATGCCCATGTGAGAATTATAAGTTTAATAAAATAAGTATGGTATTTAAAGGGATTAGTATAGTTGATGGAGTATTCGAGAATTGTTGCTATGCTTGAAGTAAGAAGTTGCATTGTCTAAGGCCTAGTAATTCTATCCTAGCTTATAATCTATATGTCTATATTCTATGCTATAGAGTCGTGTCAATGTTGTGATTCCTTAGTCAGATGTCTTGTTCAGATCATGACCAAGATTCTTTGCTCCTTAATGTTACTAGAACCTCTTTAGAAAGAGTGTTAAAGATATACTCCCATTAAGTGTAAGTTTCCAGTATAATTCAGTTTGTGTAGCCAACAATTCAGTTTAGCAGTCAGGCAGGCAATTTTCTATTATTTTCCACCTTTCCACACAGTCCTACTATTCCAAGTCTCATAGGCATGGCCATTCCAAGAGATATTATTTTTGCTTCCATGTAAATTTGGAATTCACTTCGGTCCAAGCATTATGTTTCAGATTCAGCTATTTAGTCATGACTCAGTTCATAAGTGTTCAATGCATAATCTCAGTATTCCAAGTATTTCAGCTCAGATAGTATAATACCCCTTGTACGATCTAAATCTCGTTGTCTCATGATTTTTGCTTTCATAAGTTATCAGTTCCTAGTTCTATATGTGTGGTAGTATCGTGAACACTTCAAGCAAATTCTTAACTCTCAGCATGAATCAGCTCATTATACTAAGTAAAGGCAAGTCAGCTCAAAAATCTATTTCCTAATGAAAGTTCTAATGATTCAGCTCTCTTATATCCCTTATTAGTACACACATAATTTCTAAATTATTCTATACTTCTATGACTTCTAAAAGTTCCTAGCCATCATTCGAGGATGAATGATTCTAAGGCGGAGATAATGTAACACCCCGCATTTTCGCGCTAGAATTTTAACCATCGTTCCTACATATGTAATCTCTAATTCAAAAGGTTTCCATTTGAATATAAGTTTCATGATCTTTATTCTCGTGTTTGATATGCGTTAGAGGTGAAAATATTCATAAGAATCACTTAGAACAAAGTTGAGCTAAAATCCTTTGATTCGTCCAAAGTTTGGTATTCGATTCTACAAGGGTCTACTTTAAACATGTATAACTCTTTATATACATAGAATTTTTCATCTCAAGACCAACCAAATTGTAGATAATTGAATTTTCTTTTCAACGATACCAATTTGGCCTAAATCTGATATCCTAGTGAAAAGTTATGGCATTTTTTGTGTGAGGCAGTAAACTGATGCGATAGCGAAGTGACGAATAGGCCAGCGCATTACAGAACTGTTTAACACACTAATTCAGTTTCTAAAGGGTCTAGAGTTACTTTGGTTACTTCCCCTCACCCAAATCCACCCATAGCAGTTAATTTCAGCCCCCAAAAGCATTATATACATTCTTATTCAATTTTTTCTCTCCAAGAAAACCCTAGCCCCCTCAAGAACACCAAGAACTTCATCAAATTATCTTCAAGACAATCAACAAATTAAGGTTCCTCCGTTCAATAAATTCAAAACTCCATTACAAGACCTTTAAGATAAAGAAGAATTTGTGTTCTTAAGTTTAAGAATTCTAAGAAAAGCTTTCATAAACATTCGTAAGATTTCCAAGTCAAGTTCTCTACATCAAATCAAACTTATTAAGGTATGTGGGGTTTATGAACAAGGATACCCTTTTATCCTTGTGCCCAAAACTTATTTTTAAGTTAAGATTTCATGAATTTCATATTAGGGTTCATACCCAAATTATCTTGTTATAATACCCCGCATTTTTGAGCTAGTCTATGAACAGTCGTTCTTACGTGTATAAGTTATTATCCAAGTCTATCATGTGAATATAAGTTTCATGATATTTATACTAATATGTGGAATGCTCATCAGGTTAAAAATGTTCATAAAAATCACTTAGAGAAAAACTGAGCTAAGATCCTTTAATTCATCCAAAATTTGATATTTGATTCTACAAGGGTCGACTTCAAATGTGTATAATTTTTTATATACATGGAACTTTTCATCTCAAGACCCATAAAGTTGTATATAATTAAATTATATTTCCAACGATACCAATTTTGCCAAAATCTGATACCCGAGTTAAAAGTTATGGCCATTTTCATGAGAGAGGCAGTAGCATCGCGCGATTAGCGTGCGACGCGCTCCCTATTGCACGCACCAAATTTTCAGGTTCTATTTTTGCATTTTTAAGGACAAAAAGGTCCTTTACTTCACCCAACCTTGTCCATAACAGATAATTAAAGCCTTAGGGATCATTATTTTACCTTTTACTCATAATTTCTCTTGAAGCCTCCCTCAAGAACAAACCCTAATCCCCAATAAAGAAATTCAAGCTTTCATTGCAATACCTTCAAGAAAAACCATGAATTTGGTTTACTAATCGAAGAATCTCAAGAAGAAGGTTCAAGAACACCATTAGAGATTCAAAAGTTCAAGATTTTACATTCAATTCATCTTAGAAAATCCAAGATTCAAACTTTCTCATCCAAGATCATCAATTAAGGTATGTGGGGTTTGAACAATGACAATCCTTTAGTCCTTATGCCCAAAACTTATTTTAACTTATAAATTACTGAATTTTATGTGATTTATCATGAAATTTAAGTTAGGATTTATACCCAATTTATATTGTTTGAAGATTATGATTTTACAAGTGATTGAATATTGAATTGCATGACTATTTTCAAGTATTTATGTGCGTAATGCAATTTTCCACATTTTTAAAAGTGAGTTTAAGTATGATATTGAGATTCTTGATCTTATTATTTTGATGGT
This sequence comes from Capsicum baccatum var. pendulum, assembly GCA_030864225.1. Lineage (NCBI taxonomy): Eukaryota > Viridiplantae > Streptophyta > Magnoliopsida > Solanales > Solanaceae > Capsicum > Capsicum baccatum. Next base: position 223,794,585 of record CM061556.1, read on the forward strand.
GTTGAAGTATTTTCAAGAAGCATACTGAGTTGGATGTTTTTCTATGATCTTGAATGTTTATATATGAGTTCTAAATTAGGATTCATACCCGCTATTACTATTTACAAGATTTTGAGTTTTTGAGAGCTGTTGAAGATAAATTTTATGAGTTTGTTGATATTTTTATGAGCATTGCTTAAATTTTCAGATTTTAATATGATTTATGAATGTTTATGTTATCAAGCATGAATTTTGAGATGTTTTGACATGAGTTTGAAGCATAAGCTTTAATCCCTAAGATTGAGTTTTGATATTTCAAGAAGCTTATTTTTTTAGCATGCTTTGATAAGAAAGATTTGATCTTTTGATCCTAAGCTAAGATAAGAAACCTACATTATTCATATAGTTCATGATTTATAGCAAATACAAGCATAATTGGTTTTTATTATAAACCCTTCTGCTATTTGAAGGTGGATTTCCTAAAAGTTATGAGCCTAAGTATGAGAGTATTATTTAGCACCGAGTTGGGTATGATTTTAAGGTCTCATGCCCCATAACTACATGCCACCATAGAATTGAGATTTATGGGCCCAAGGTTGAGATAGTAATCACTAAAGTTAAGGTTTTATTCCGATGGTAAGGGTAGAACAGCTCTCCCCAATGTGGGTAAGACGTTGGACACCATGTCAACTCACATGATTTATGTCAGTTAGAAAAAACTCCCAATACTAAAGTTACAAAGTTCTGAAGTCCCAAAATTCCATAATCTCAAGTCTTAAGTCCTCAAGTTTCAAAAGAAGTATCTTATTCTCCTCAGGATAAAAGCATGAGTTTTTAGAGTTATTGTTTTGAGATCTCTTCAGTTTGCAATTTTGGAGAATAAGAGGAGAATACAGATTTTAGAAACTAAGTATAATGACTCAGGAGATTTACACTATATGTTTCATGATTCATGATTTATGAGATTTATATTTCAAATTTATTCAAGCTATGTAAGTTATTTGTATCAGCGTACATGATTTCTATAAAGAGTGATGATATTGTTTAACTATTGCATACACCCCCATATACTTAGTATATCCTCAAAGTAGTGATCCACATATATATCTATGTGCTACATTGTCTCATAATGTAGGTACAAGTTGTAGCGCATATACCATATTCAGTCAGTTTGCAGCTTCCAGTCAGCAGGTGATACAGTTCGACAAGTATTATAATTTCTTTATTCAACTGTATTGAGTTAGGATAGTTGGGATAGTTATGAGTCATGACCTGACTACCTATAGTCAGTACTAGTAGAGGCTCCATAGACAATCAGTAGTGTTAATGTATTTAATTTTAGTTTTGTTTGTAACATCAGAGTTGTAATCTTATAAATTCAGATTTGTATTAATCTAGTTCAGAAGAGTTTTATATTTTCGTTGATTTTGTTCATATTTATGTATTTTATTCAGTTGCTTATAAGTAGGCCAGTATAAGGGTTAGCTTGGGATCACTTGTGACCCTAAGCACCATGTGACGTCTTGGGACCTATTTTTGGGGTGTTACAATTATTTTGATTTTATGAATTTATAAATGCTTTAAGTATTGAAGTGCATGTTTATCTTACCTACTTATGATTTGAATTGAAGGTTTATATCATGAATTGTACTTTCTTCTTATGAATCGATATTGTTGAATGATTTAAAGAATGTCATTGAGCATGAAGCTTTGTTGTGAATTGTCACAAGTTTAAGCATGAATTTTAAGCCCTTAGTCTAAGTGTTGAGATTTTAAGAAGATCATGCTCTTAAGTTTTATTTGATAATCCATATCAAGAATGTGTTTGAGATTTCAAGAAGACTATGGTCTGAAGATGCTTTGATAATTGTTTACCAAGATTTTAAGTAAAGAAAATGATCTTTTGATCGTAAGCTAAGATAAAGAATCCACATTGTTTATATAGTTTGAGATTTAAAGAAAGAGAAGAAAAATTTCTTTTTATTTTAAACCCTTGTGCTATTTTAAGGTGGATTTCCTAAAGTTCTGAACGATAAGTATGGGAGTAGTATTTAGCACCAATTTGGGTATGATTCTAAGGTCTCATGCCCTAGAACTATGAGCCACCATAGATTTAAGCGCTTATAATGGACTAACTCAGTATCACTATAGCTAGGTTCTATTCCAATGGTAAGGGAAGAACAACTCTACCAACTGGGTATGAGACGTTTGACTCCATGATAACTCACATGATTTATGTCAGTTAGAAGAAACTCCCACTAGAAAGAGTAAAGATATAGCTTTTAGAATTAAGTGTTATGGCTCACGAGATTTATACAATATGTTTTATCATTCATGATTTATGATTTTTAGTTTTTAGTTATTCAAGCCAATGGGAGTCATTTACAATTAGCATGCATTCTTTTACCATTTTATATAAACATTGATATATTATTTTTCTTATACATTTACCCCTACATTCTCAATATATTCTATAAGTACTGATCCACATATAGGTCTATGTGCTACACTGTCTAACAATGTAGGTATGAGTTGTAGCGTGCATATCATATTCAGACAGCTTGCCACTTCCAGTCAGTAGATGATAAGTCCTTTCTTACTTATTTAGTCGTATTGATTTGGGATAGTTGGGGATCATGTCCTGACTACCTATAGTCAGTACTAGTAGAGGTTTCATAGACAGTTAGTAGAGTTAATATATTGGATTTCAGTTTTTGTTTTGTATAAAGCAGAGTTGTAATAATTTAATAGCTTGTTTTGAAGATGTTCAGCTGAAGATTTGTCCTCCACTTATTTCATTTCGAACTTATGTATTTATTTTAGTTGCTCATGAGTTATGCTAGTACAAGGGTTAGCTTGGGATCACTTGTGGTCCTAAGCACCGTGTGATGACTAGGGGTAGTCTCGGGTAATTACATAAACACTGTGTCTAGTTAAAAAACTTCACATAAATTGAGATAGAACAAAATAGTCTTTTTAAGACACACTAAAAAGAAAAATGTATCACATAAATTGAGTTTGAGTGTTACATGTGGATTGACCATGAACCCTTTTGGTGTTCATGGTCAGGCATCAAATATGACACAAAAAAAGTTACAACACTTACTCTCTCAAGAATGATTCTTAGTGTAAAATTCCACAAGAAATTTGATTCTTGGTACACTTATACCACTTAAATTTAAGCAGAAATTCATTTGGTGGACCTTTACAAACAACCATTTTCTAATTTCCAATACTGAGAATTGCTCTTCAGGATATGTGATAATTAGCAAGTACTTATGCAACTTTATTTCCTTTCTTTCCATACACACTAGACTACTCTGTGTAGTCTTGTATAGATGGTTATTTTAAATGGAATAAATGATGCATTATTTCCTTTACATACCCCATATTTATATGGTAGCATCAACTCTAATAAATCATCCATTACCTCAACTGTATTAAGGAGTGCCATCATATTGAGAAATTTGAGTATAAGATAAAACATAATTAATATTTGGGAAGGATATGGTTTAAGTTACAGAAGTCTAACTGGCCTATATAGTTGAAGAAATGTAGGAAAATAGAAAACCGACTGGAATAAGTATACTCCCAGATTTGAGTTACCAAAATTCTCAAAATTCTACTTAATAATTTCAATTTCTGTGATTTGCACCACCCTTATTTGGTATGCAGTTCAGTTGATTTCCATACAACACATCCCCTTTGGTGCAGCGCTACAGGTAACTCCTCTTTTTTAGATTGTTTTTGAGTCAATCATTTGCTACAGTTACTTAAAGTATATCTTTCTTCCATTGGATTATTTTTCTTTGATATTGTTAAAAATCAAGCTTCGCTACCTCCCAAGGTTTGACATTTATAGCAAGATTCTTGTATCAGTTATTGGATTTGCCTATAAATATTTATTCTATTTAATCAAGCGAATGACTTGATTGGTGAGATCAACTTACCGATTAAAAACAAAAGATTCTCTCTGTACAACTTAGACTTCTCCATCGCAACAGTAAATTTTCTGGCAGAAACAACTAGAAAATCTATCATCGTCACCCCAAATACCCGATTCCTCTCTTTTTAATGAAACAAAGGTTGTGACTTAATTGTATTGTACAGTTAAATCAAGAGTATTGTATAGTTGGATCAAGAGTTAGTTAATATAGATTATTCTAATTAGCTGATTAGTTAGTGATGTACAACAATGAATAATGTAGCATGTATATAAAGGAGAAAAATATATTCATTTTAAAGTATTCGACATAGAAACAGTTATTGTTTTGTCAAGCATGAGTTAGTCAATCAATTTTCTTTCTCACTCTCTTACTCTCTATCTTCTCTTTTAGCTGACAGCATAGACAAATTCTACTTAGCTTCATGGTATCAAAGATAAAGTCCATTAATATGGTCTGCATGAGCTAAATTGAAGGGGAGATCGAAGGAAAAAATTTAGGATAGCAATGGCGATGGAAGCCGATAATACTCTGCCGGAGAAATTGAAGAACAATCATCCATTGTATCTCAATCAGTCAGATATTTCTGGAGTGTTGTTAATTTCTATACAGTTGACAGGATCTAAAAACTACTCTGTCTAGAGTCGATTGAGGAGGATTGCAATACTTGGAAGAAACAAGTTGGGATTCATCAATAGTACATGCAGAAGAGCAAGTTTTGGTCAAAATTTAGCTGATCTATGGGAGCGTTGTAATGCATTTGTCTTGTCATGGATCATAAACTGTGTTTTGAATGAATTGTTGAGTAAAATTGTATACTCTTCAAATGTATCCTTTGTGTGGAATGATCTTAAAAAAAGATTCAATAAATTTGATGGATCATGGATTTTTCAGCGGTATCGTGAAATCGTAACTACCTCCAAGGTGCTAGTAGCATTGTTGAATATTTTACTAAATTGAGCTTGCTTTGGGTAGAATTTTATTGTTTATCCCCATTCCCTAGTTGTGATTGCGAGAAGTCATGAGAATTTGTGGAATTTATAAAAAAGCAGAAGTTTTTACTGTTTTTAATGGGAGTCAATGACTCATATGAACAAGATTGAGGGAAAATTCTTATGTTAGCCCCAATTCCATCTGTCAATCAAGCATACTCTATGATTATTGAGAGGGAAAGACAAAGGGTGATTGCTCATACTATTAGGCCTTCTGAAAATGCATAGATAACTGCTTTAGGGCTCATTTGGATAGGCTGTAAAAAAGTGGCTTTTAAAAAGTTCTTTAAAAGTACTTTTGAAAGTGCTGAACTTATTTTAAAAATAAGAAGTTACGTGTTTGGATAAAAGAGCTAAAACTGAAAAAAAGTTATTGGTGTGTTTGGCAAACAAGTGCTTTAAAACACTTTTTTTGGTCAAAATGTTTGAAATACCCTTAAAGCTATTAACAATAAATAGAGTTGATTATTATTAATTTTTATTTCTAAAATGATTCAAATTAAAGTTAATATATATATATACACATATATTCATGAATGACTATTAATTTGTGCACTAAAAAAACTCTTTTGTTTTTGGTCAAAAGAGTTTAAATCATTAAGCAAAATATATATGTTACTAATCATTATAATTACATTAATAGATAAATAGTTGGTCACAAATGATACTATTTGTTTGATAAAAAGACTCTTAATTAGAAAATATATTACTCATTGATTGTGTAATAACTATCACTATTAAAACATTGGTGAATTCGATTGTTTCGTCATGAAATATATATGGATCATTCACTAATCGTCCATGAAGTTGGATATCTTCAATGAGTATTCTCCATATATTTTGGTTGGTGAGATATTTTTTTAGTAGACAAATTCATATGTTGTACAATATTAATCATCCACATTTAAAAAAATATATTAAAGAAGGAAAATAATATATAAAAATTCATATTTCATAAATTAGAAGTTTCATACAAAGAAGTACTAATATAGTTACGCAAGTGTAATGTTGGAATAAGTGAGAATTTTGAGGAACAAAAATGTCTTTTAATTGGTCAAAATACAATGTCTTATAAGCCAAAAAAAATAAATTAGGAATTGCAGTTTTTAGTTTTTGGCTTATAAAAAGTAAATTTTTGCTTTTTTAAGCAATTTTGGTACTTGCCAAACACTTAAAAAAGTAAAAAATAGCTTAAAAGCTATTTTGACCCAAATATAAGCCCATCCAAACACCCACTTAATGAGTAACAAAAGTAGCACTTCTAATAAGTATAAATGGAATCCTCACTAGAACTCTAAGTTTGAGTATTATAAGTTGATTGGTCACACCATGGATGATTGTTTCAAACTTCATAGTTATCCCCTGATTTCATGTCAAAAAGAAAGAATGGAGTTAGTGATCCTTCCAATATGAGAGATCGAGATCCTATAAATAAGTCATACAATATGAGAGGAGATGATGCTAGAAGCAGAGCTTACTATGTGAAGGGGGAGTCTACTAGATTTCCAGATTATGCACATGCTAAAGGAGTGTCAATTGGTGATAATAGCCATCATGGTTCACAGATGCCTTCTTACACTCATCCTTAATATGGAAAAATGATGAAGACTCTAGAGAATCCTTATTACTGCAATAAGGTGATGCAATCTCTTGAGAAAGAACATGCATGAGAAAGTTCAGCGAGCATGAGCAAGCTGTCTATATCAAAAGCTAAAAACATAGGAGTTAACTCTTCTGCATCTCATGTTATAGAGGTTAAAAACACAGGTATTGCTTCTGCATCTTGTGTAAATGATAATAAGATAGAATGGATAATTGATACAGGCGCAACAAACCCTATGTCCTCTAATATTGAGTTATTAAAGCCAATACAAATATGTGCTAGTGATAAAAATATTCACTTACCTAATAGAGGAGTGGTTAATGTGTATCATACTGGCTCTTGTGAGGTGTTGAATGATCACACCATTAGAAATGTATTATACATAGCTGACTTTAAGTATAATTTGATGTCAGTCTCTAGGATAACTAATGAGTTGAATTATTCAGTCAAATTTTTTCCTGATTCCTATATATTCCAGGACCTCTCAAATTGGAAGGTGTTGGTGACTAGTAAGGAAAAGGATGGATTATACTTAATTGAACACAAAGTAAAATAACAACACTATGATAACCTATTAAGAGATTGATTTCTATTAAAAATAGTGTGGATAAACTGTTATGGCATAAGAGAATAGGACATGCATCTGTTGGAGCCATGCAGAAACTTCTTGGTATTGCTTTTGATAACTATAAACTTGTTTGAGATACATGTGATATATGTCCTCTTGCTAAACATACTAGGATGCCATTTTCCCCTAGTGAAACTAAGTCTACAGTTGTTTTTGATTTACTTCATTTGTATGTCTGGGGACCTTTTAATGTTCAAACATTTGATGGTTATAGATTGTTCCTGACAATTGTTAATTATCATTCTCGAATGACTTGGGTCTATCTTCTTAAATTGAAAAGTGATATTTTCATGATTTTGAAGAAATTTATTCAATTGGTGCAAACTCAGTTTTACAAAATTATAAAGCTGGGTAGGTCAGATAATGGGATTGAATTTATGAATACACATTATCATACCTTATTCTCCACTCATGGGATAGTGCATAAAAGAACCTATGATTACACTCCACAACAAAATAGAGTTGTGGATAGAAAGCATAAATATATTTGGGAGCTAGCCAAAGCAATCAAATTTTAGGGTTTAATACTTTTTAAGTTCTAGGGACATTGTATATTGGGAGATGTATACATGATGAACAGATTACCTTCTTCTACTTTGGAGGGAAAAACTCATTTTTAAGCTTTCTATGGTCTTCTCCCTGCTCGTACTCATGTAAGAACATAAGGTTGCTTGTGCTTTGACAATAAGCTTGCCCCAGGGGATAAGTTTGATCCAAGATCAATATGTTCTTATGGGGTATTCTGCAGTAACTAAAGGCTATGTTCTATATATCTTAGTACTTACTCTTTATTTTTGGAAAGAGATGAGTTGTTTAAGGAAAATGATTTTTCTTTCCAAACTAAGTCTCTTTCTTCTCCTATATTTTTGGACTTCTCTACTGATCCTTTTATTCCACCTTCTCAAGACTCTTGATCATGACGCCACTATTGACCACTTGCCTACTGCACTATGTCAATTAATGCGGATGACACACTTCCATGCCTATTGAGGTTGCTCCTAGACAATCCACAAGAACCAAGAAATGGCCTACTTAGATGAGTGATTACATCTCCAATAATTCTTCTGCAAGCACTCTATATTCACTTTATCAGGTGTTAAGTCATGCTCATTTTTCATCTACTTATCAACACTATTTGGCTACCTTTTCTTATATTACTGAGCCCAAGACATATAAGGAAGCTTATTCTAATCCTAAGAGGATTAAGGCAATGCAAGAAGAAATTTTTACACTTAAAGCCAATCATACTTGGAAGTTAGTTCCTCAACCTCCAAGGAAGCATCCTATTGGATGTAAATGGGTTTACAAGGTAAAGTTTAAAGCTACTGGTGAAGTAGAAAGATACAAGGCCAGATTGGTTACTAAAGGTTATAACAAGAGAGAGGGTCTTGATTACCAAAATAACTTTTCACCTATGGTGAAAATTGTTACTGTCAGAAGTGTATTATCAATTGTTGCTATTTCAAGATGGCATATCCATCAAATGGATGTATATAATGCCTTTCTTCAAGGTGATCTCTTTGATGAAGTTTATATGACCCTGCCTGAAGGGTTTTTGAGTCAGGGTAGTCACAAGGACTGCTTTGTAGGCTAGTTAAATCCTTGTATTGTCTTAAATAGTCAAGCGGACAATGTACTGTGAAACTTATAGATTAACTGATTGCTCCAGGATTTATTTAGAGCAAACTAGACCACTCATTATTCATAAGAAGATTCAATGAGAAAATTATTGTCATTTTGGTTTATGTTGATAACATGATGATAGTAGGGAATGACTTAAAGTTAATTGAGCAGAACAAGAAAGAGTTGTATGCTAAGTTCAAGATTAAAGACCTAGGAACTCGAAAGTACTTTCTAGGGATAGAATTCAGCAGGTCTGATAAAGGAATATTTATGAATCAAAGAAAATATGCTCTAGAAATTATATAGGAAGATGGTCTTATTGGAGCAAAGACCTCCTGGACACCACTAGACAACAACATGAGGCTAACCACTAGAGAAATAGATGAAATAGCTAGGGTAGAAGATGATCCAGCATTGGAAGACATGGGACCACATCAGAGACTGGTTGGTAGAATTATTTACCTAACTTTAACAAACCCAAATTTATGTTTTGCAATGCAAACACTATGTTTTTTCAAGCACCAAAGAGATATCACATGGAAGCAACGCTAAGAGTGTTAAGATACATAAGGAGGCAACCTGGAATGAAAATATTAATGAGTAATAGGAAATAGAACAAGCTGACAACATATTGTGATGTTGACTGGGCAGTATGCCTAAATACTAAAAGATCGGTGATAGGTTTCCTAGTTAAACATAGTAATTCTCTGATATCTTAGAAGTCCAAGAAATAAACAACCATTTCAAAAATATCACCAGATTCAAAATATAGGAGCATGGTTTCTATATCTCAGAGATAGCGTAGATCTTACAAAGAATTAAGAGAAGACTTGGAATCACCAGTAGAACTCTATTATGACAGTAAGACAACCTTACAAATTGCATCAAACCCGGCATATCATTAGAGGACAAAGCACATTAAAATAGATTGTCACTTCATGAGTGAGAAGATACAAATGGGATTGATTAAGCCATTATTCTTAAGAACACATGAGCAACAAGCAGATATTTTCACAAAATGGTTGATTAAATCACAGCATGAATATTTGTTTATCAAGCTGGGTATTTTGGATATGTTCATGCCTGCCAGCTTGAAGGGGTGTAATGAAACAGAGGTCATGAATTAATTGTAATATACAATTCACTCAAGAGTATTGTATAGTTAGATCAAGAGTTAATTAATATAGATTAGACAAATTAGACTAATTAGGTGATTAGTTAGTGATTTACAACTGTCAATAATGTAGTATGTATATAAAGAAGAAGAATATATTCATTATAGACTATTCCACATAGAAATGGTTATTGTTTGCTCAAGAATGAGTTAGTGAATCAATTTTATTTCTCTCTCTTACTCTCTATCTTCTCTCTTAGTTGATAGTACACATAAATTCTGTTTAGCTTCATTTTTGTATCCTCTTTACTCTTCATGAGCCTCAAGATATACCTCTTTGGTTCCTCTATTCTAACTTCCCTCTTCTCTAAACCAAATAAGAATTTTAAAAACCTCAAATGGATCAAAATAAACATCAAAGATTCGACACCAACATATGTGGGTGATCTAAGCTCTAAAACTCACTTGAATAATAAAGAAAATATCAAATTCTTGCTCTGACAAAACTAGATAGCAGATAGCAAGCCAGTAGTTGTCTTTACCAAGGAACAACATGATTTGTTAGTGGGCACCTGTAAATGGACAATTGTAGGCAAATTTGCCAGGACCCTACCCCTAATTAAAACAATTACATGTGAATTTGTGAAAATTGTCCAGGTTATGAGATCCATTAAAATTAGGGAGAAGGATATCAAGCATGCCTTCATAAATGTAGAGAATGTGGAGGATTTTAATACCATATATTCAAAAAATTTCTTGCATTTCTCGAGAGACACTAGTATGAAAAATCCAAACATGGACTAATAGTTTTAAATCTGAGGAGGATACTACACTTGCCCATGTGTGGATAAACCTTCCATATCTTCCAAGACATTTCTATTAATGGACGGCCTTATGTAGAAAATAGGACCTATTGACAACCCCATAATGATGGGCAAAGTCATAGCCTCAAAAATTAGGCAAACTATTGCTAAGATGAGCGTGAAAATAGACCTTACAAAACCTCTTATTCACGTAGTCTATAAGGAGTTCAAGGAGAGCTGGAAATATTTGTCCAGAAAATTAAATATGTGACTATTTCTCTATTCTGTTTTACCTGCAAAATCGAAGAACATGTGAGGCTAACTACATAGTTTTAATACCTCAAAAATTCAAACCTATGTTAGAGTCATGCTTCAAGATCATACAAAGTACACTATAGTACTTTTCGGGAAGAATATTTCTTTAGCCAACTTCAAATGAGCATATCTTTTGCTCTAGTGAGAATTTTCTAGTTCAATACCGACAAAATTGTAGTAAATTGAATTAGCTATCCAACGATACCAATTTTTCCAAAATTGAATACTTGAGAGAGAAGTTATTGTATATTTAGTGAAAATGAGTAGCCTAACGCAATAAGGCCACGTCATGGTGATGGCCAAAATCATGTTCTTCCTTTTCTAGTGGACCACTATGATAAAATCACGCCGATCCAAGGTTTCAGTTTGGAATTATCCATTTCCAATTACACAACGCGATAGCACCAAAAATACATCGCACCATTGGGCATAATGGGGATTGTCAGTTTCTAGTGGCCCAAGGTGATACGCACCGCATTGTGCTGGAACCAAAAATAAGGATTGTCAATCCACTTATTTAATTTCCAGGTACCATTTGGTCTTTTTCCATGTCCCCAAATCCGTCCAAAACATGTAATTACAACCCTAAAGAGGTATTATGTACCCATTACTCATAATTCCTCTCCAAGAAACTCATCATCTCTCAAGAACAAAACCTTATCCTTCAAGATTCAAGGTCAATTCTTAAGAAAAACCACAAGAACTCTCATAAATTCATCAACTCAAGTATGTTAAATATTCATCCATGTGTCCCTTTTACCCATGGAGTCCACGTATCCAATTTAAATTCAAAGTTGTGATCTTTACAAGTAGTTATGATTTTTAGTTGTGATTTTAACCATGAATTCCCATGAAATCAAAATCTATACCATGTTTACATGAAATTGTTGTTGTTATCAAACCCCACACATTTGAATCATGTTATTTGCTGATTTAAAAAATAATTAGTGATGTTGATGTTGCAATCATGCTATTACTACAAGCTTTAAACTATTCCCATACTTAGATTACATTATACATATCAAGTGTTTGATTAAATTTCTACAAGAATGAATTTTGAATAAATGTTTTCATATTATGTCCCCAAAGTTTTAGTACTATTTTGTTATTATTGCTATCGAGTCTTGGGGGTTATCAATACCCGAAAACTTAGTTGTTTACTTAGCCTCAGTATCTTCAGATTAGTTTCAGACTTGTTATGAGCAATACCACTTTAATCAGTTATCATGATTAGCTAAACATAGAATAGTTTAGTATTCTAAGTCAGTTCAGTTGGGAGTAGGATTTAGCACTGAGCGAGTGCTGGGATGATGACTTTCCCATCAGTTAGGCAGAGTCGTTAGTAGCATTCCCTGTACTCCAGAACTATGTATCCAGTGTAGGATTTAAGGAGTGACCTATCAGTTCTGGCTTGACTACCTCCCAGGGTTCACCTATCAGTTTAGGCTTGACTCTCTTAGCCCTTAGGATAGTACATCAGTGGATCCAAACAGCCAGTGTTAGTACTCGTGGCACGGTACTGATACCCTTCTAACTGGGGTTACATATTGAACCCCAAATTATTCATTGGACATGTTGGTTAGATGATAGCTCCCACAGTCTAGTTCAGCATTCAGTATACTTTAGTTTAGACTTGTATTGACCATAGCATATAGATATATGTTATTAAGTTATCAGATTTTAGTATTTTAGTTTACAGATTATATTTCTAATATGTCTTATGCTTGGTCATGTATTCTCAATATTTATAGATCTCATGCATTTTATTCAGTACTTCATGCTATTCATTCAATTAGTAATTACTCATGTACATGAAACCATGCATATCAACCTACCTTATTTAGCATACCAGTACATTCAAAGTACTGATAGCATACTCATTTCTTATGCTATAATGTATCATATCATAGGTTCAGAGTCTTAGTTCTTGGATTGCGCATAGACTCTCCAGATTAATAGGCATAGTAATCGCGAGTCCTCATATTTTAAAGACATAGTTTATTTATCTCATCTAGTTCATTAGTTTCAGCATTATTCTATTCAGTTGGAGTTAGTTAGGGGGGTTTTCCCATCAACTTCACAGTCAGTCAATTGAGGTTTTTCAAACTAGTACAAACAGTCAGTCAGTTTTGTTATTATTTTATTAGTTTTAGATAGTTTTTCCCAGCAGTTGTTTCCAGATTTATGATTTAGTATTGATTTCAGTTACTAAAACCTTATGGCTTATTATTTTATCTTCCGCATATGTTAAAATATTATTCAGTACTCACAACAGATGATACAAGCATAAAAAGAACAAGGATTATAAGGTCTTGAGAAGGTTCAATCTTCGGATTATCAAAGTATCAATTCTCGGATTTACAAGTGCTTGATGACCTTTTTGGAACCATTACAAAGCCTTGTCCAAAATTTAGAGAGAAGGAGGGATTTCTAGATAACATATGTGCCTCAACTAAGGGCATTGTGATCTTTTAAGACCTCCCTTTAACACTCCAAAGGAGCACCCTTTATTAAGGGCATTTTAGTTATTGTTATGTAATAGTATAAATAGACCTTTTAGCTTCCATTTTCATTAGACTTTGATGAATTGAAATTGAGATTACTCTTAGTCTAGTTTCTTTCCTTAGTGTAGGGATCGGAAAATCCATCTTAGTGTAGGTCTTGAAAAAGAAATCAAAACCTTGAGAGTTTAATACAATTGATGGACTTTATTTGTGTTGAACATTTGGCAAGAAAGGTGTGATTGAGGAAGTGTGAGTCCTTTGTTCCACCTAAGATGAAGGTTTGAGATTCTATTGGTGAGGTGTGATTGATGGTTTGCTACACCATCTTTTGTTAATTACTTGGTAGGAGTAAAGGTCTTTCAACTATGTTTACATTTTATGCATTCTTCTGCATCTCCCTTTCTTCTAGTTGCTATTTTTTGTTCCTTGTGTGTCCATTTTCTGTTTTAACCTTCCTTTAGGCTATTATTTGGTATCAAAGCCATGTATTAGAGTTTTTCCCACAACTCTAACTCTTGGATCAAAGAAAATCTTCACAAAAAAAGAGTCTAGAGTCAAAAAATTCCACAAAAAGAGTCAAAAATCCAAAAAACTCAAAAAAATTATGTGATGGTTTGTTTTTTGGTAGTATATCATTACTTCAAAACTTAGATCTACTAATTTTTAGCTTGTTTTTATAGTTTCTAGCGTTAGATTCTTGTTCTCTAGCACTTAAAGGGTCTAGATCTAAGTTTAGAAAAAAATTTGGTTGTTTTTGACCTAGATTCACCATTGTTGTGGCTTGTTTGAAGATTTTGAGGAGGGATCTCGTTTGTTATTAACTTTTTGTGGCGTCTTGTGGATGTTTTTGTGTTTTTTGTGCTTGGTTTAACAAAGGGAACCTAGATCTAAAAGAAAAATTGAAGTTAAGGTTCATTTGCCTAGTGGTTAAACCTTGGTCAACTCTTGAATATTCATCTTGTTCATCCACCATCTTCAAATCTTATTTAAAAAGAATATTCAAGTAGCTTGTTTGATCCAAAAAGGGAGAAGAAAGAGAGTTCACTAAGTTTTTGTATAAGAATATTCCCTAGAATATTCTAAGTCTTCCAAAAAGGAAAAGGGGACAAGGGGATAAGCAAGTACTATTGAAAGTACACTTGACGGGACCAATCCACTTTGAATTCATTTGAAGCTCCAAAAAGGTTTCAAAACTTCATCCCCCCCCCCCAAAACCAAACCTTATCTTCCCTAAATGAGTGTTTGGCCGAAACAAGAGATTTGGAATTGAAAATTTTGAAAAGTGATGTCCAATCACAAACTGCCACATCATCACTTTATGAACAACCAAATTGAGTCCTAAAATTAGATTTCTTAGTTTCTAATTTATTATTCTAGTTTCTTTTCAGCTAATTCAAACACTAATTAGCAAACTAGTAAGTTCCTACTAGATTGGTAATTATTCTAGAGTGTGTTTATTTCATGTCTTCATTTTTTTGTGTGTTTTTCTCATTTTAAAGTCATAGTATTTTGTTGGTTCAAGTATGTACATCACTTTATTTGAGTCATTTCAAAAAAAGATTGATTCGGGACCAAAGCTTTTCACCACTCAAATAACTTACCAAGTATTCCCAATTATCCAACACTTGTGAGGCCAAGTGTGAGGTGAGGTTGAGTGTGAGTGAAGTGAGGCTTTTGAACTAACTTGTTTACTCATTTTGTAGGTTTTCCATTTCTATTTTTTTGCTTCTTATTAGGTACATTTGACCATGGAGCCTGAGGGTTCTTCATCCCAACCTTTGGGAAATGATATTGTGGGGGCCTTGAAGGCTCACTTTGAGGCCTTTGGCGGAGATATAAAGGGTTATATGGATGCTATAAGGAGAGACATAAAGGGTGATATGTATGCTATGAGGAGTGAAATGGCATCCTTGATGGGTGGTGTAATTAGAATGAAAGCGAGGGTTGATATATTATATCCACCAAAGCTTCCACAAAATTCAAACCACCAAGTCCCAGATCCAATTTACCAAGGACACCACACTTTACAAAATCCCATGCCATAAATCCAAATACATCACTAATGTAATCCAATGTCTCCACCCCAAGATCCACTAAACCAAAATCACCCCATACAACTAAGAGAAAAGATGGTGATATAATCCGAGGGTAATGAGGTTAGTACAAGATGGAGAGAATCTTGATATTAAAGAGTGTAAAGAAAAGAAGGAAAGAGAAAGGGAAACCACGGGTAGTGAAGTAGAAAAGGGAAACAAATGCTTGATTGTGGATCTTGTCCACAAAGAATCCTTATTACTCACTAACCCAAATACTAGAATTTTGCCTAGTATTTTATCTTCTCATGTACAAGTTCAAGACCCTAGAAGTCCCATGGAGAAGCCCAAGGAAGTTCTCTTCAACGCCTTGGCCGAAAGTCCCAATTTTGGGATAAGTGGTGAAGAAGTGAGTCCAAAGGGAAACCTTGACATATTACCTTGTAATGTGGAGCATGAAGTCTTCCATAATCAAAAAACAATTGAATAATATACTTCCTATGATCTACAAGGTAACAAAGCTATCTTCTACACACCTAGAAATTTGAGTTGTTGTGATGTGGCTAGTAGTGGCCAAAGTGGTGTAGTTTTTTATTTTCTTAGTGAAGAAGTGTATAAATCTTTCTTTTGTGATACTCTTGGTATTGTTAGGTTACATAAGGACCAAGCTCTTGTTGTGAGTACTCAAGCACTGGTGGATTCTTTAGATGACAATATCAATTCTTTTCATAATAATCATTTGTGTCCACCTACTGCTAGCACTTATAACTTGAATAATGTTCCATTACCAAGTAAAAAGAGTATTCACACACTAGACAACCCGTGTGAAAAATAAGGTGAGTCTACATTGGTATGTGAGTTGGCAACAACTAGTGAGGTTGTGAATGATGTGCAGCTTACTCACGAATGTAGTCCACTACTTAAACATGTGCCTTGGGTGATTGTGGGATTGATTTTCTAGTAAAAAAAATCATTAGCCTCGGCTTATGCCCTTGGCTACTTCAGCCATTTAATCCCAGTGCACTAGTGGGGTGGGAGAAAAATTGCCTAGTTTTGTGCCCATTCCCCCTTGATATTTGTCTTATCTCTATCCTTTGTAATTATCACACTAGAGATTTCACTGTCCAAACAAGGGATTGTTATTTGTACTTTAAAAGTGTACCCCCTCGGCATGAAGTCTTCATACTTGATTCCTTCCTATACTACCTCTTTACCTATAATGATAACCATGTTAATTTTGAATATGTAATGTGTGTAGGTAGTAAGTTTGGTGGTTGGATTCCTTGTTTTAATGATAATGATATGCTGGTGAGGTGGACCTTAGGATTAATAGTGGAACCATATTTGATGAGGTCCTTTGAAAATGTAATGAATCAAATGTAACTTATGGTTCGTAAGCCAAATGTAGTCCTACCTTGTAAGTATAGTAAAGCCATTAAGACCACTGTAGTTTTCTTATCTCTTAATATTGGCCAAAACCACCTACTTTGTTCCATTCATGCTAAGCTTTTCATGTCACACACAAAGGACCTGTCGATGTATTTAAAATGTGAACAACCTTGGCTTGTTGATATATGTAATGGTGATTTTGGGTTGCACTCTTCTTTCTTTGATTTCCATATTAGTCATATCCTTTGTTATGCTTGTAGTAAGTTTTTATGATTATAATTAAGTATTATTGGCTATATTCCAAGAGTGTACTTCCTTGGTGTGTTTTTATAATTATGGCACTAATGCTAACCCTCCTATCAAGAGGATTGTGTGCTTGTTTTCCCTCTCTTTGATTTTTCAAGGTGTGAATTTAAGGCCAAATTCATTTCAAGATGGATAGGATGATACAAGCATAAAAATCATAAGGATTATAAGGTCTTGAGAAAGTTCAAGCTTCGGATCGTCAAAGCATCAAGTCTCAAATTTACAAGTGCTTGAAGACCTTTTTGGAACCATTACAAAGCCTTGTCCAAATTGAAGAGAGAAGGAGGTATTTTTAAATCATATAGGTTCCTCAACTAAGGGCATTGTGGTATTTTAATACCTCCCTTTAACACTCCAAAGGAGCACCCTTTATTAAGGACATTTTAATCATTGTTATGTAATAGTATAAATAGACCTTTTAGATTCCATTTTCATTAGACTTTGATGAATTTAAATTGTGTATTACTCTTAGTGTAGTTTTTTTCCTTAGTTTTTGTCTTTGAAAAGCCATCTTAGAGTCGGTCTTGGAAAAGACATCAAAAACTTGAGAGTTTAATACAATTGATGGATTTTATTTATGTTTAACATTTGGCAAGAAAGGTGTGATTAAGGAAGTATGTGTACTTTGGTCCACCTAAGAGGAAAGTTTGAGCTTCTATTGGTGAGGTGTGATTGATGGTTTGATACACCATCTTTTGTTAATCACTTGGTAGGAGTAAATGTCTTTCTACTATCTTTACATTTTATGCATTCTTCTTCATCTCCCATTCTTCTAGTTGCTGTTTTTAGTTCCTTGTGTGTCCATTTTAAATTTTAGCCTTCCTTTAGGCTATTAGAAGGTACAAATTCATGGGTTATATTGTGGTCCCTTGTGTACTCTCGTGGTGTGACAAACTTGGTATTAGAGCCTAAGTTTTTAAAGTGTCCTAGGAAGTCTGTAAGTTGTGTCAGGTAAAGTCTTGTGCATGGTTGTGAAGTGCACCATACAATGGATAATAGGCTAAGAGGTGTTTTAAGAAAAGTTTCTCTTCTTTTAATGTTCATGTCACGCGTCTGAGTAGGATCTCATGTTAAACTCTCTGTCTAATTTGTTCTCCCTTTCATTTATAGAATATGCCTCCCAGAAAAACAAACAGAAGAAGAAATATGAACTAGCCAACAACTTTGCCCATTCAAGAAGATCCCCTGAACAATCATGTTTCTCATGCAGAGTTCAAAGTTGCATTCACTACTCTAGCTCACTCTGTAACAGCTCAGGATGTTTAGCCAGCCACTATTCTGGCTAACCCAGTGGCTAATACTATCACAGCTAGGATTCGGGATTTTACCCGAATGAATCCTTCCCTATTCTCGAGATCGAAATCTGAAGAGGATCTATAGGAAATCTTTGACATGGTCCAAAAGGTAATAGACATTATGGGGGTGACTTCCGATGAGATTTTTGAATTGGCTACTTACCAGCTGCAGGACGTAGCCCATACCTAGTTTAAGTAGTGTAAAGGGGATAGAGGTGCGGATGTAGGGCTTTTAGAATGAGAGGATTTTTCTACAGCCTTCTTAAATAGATTCTTCCCATTGGAACTGAAGGAATCCAAAGTGTTAGAGTTTATAAACTTGAGGCAGGGCAACATGAGTGTCAAGGAGTACTCCTTTAAGTTTCTCAGTTAACTAGGTATGCTTCTCATGTGGTGGCTGATAGCTGGTTAGGATAAACAAGTTCGCGTCTGGGGTATCTGACAGCATGGTCAAGGAGTGCAGGACTACAATGTAAATTAAGGACATGGACATATCTAGGCTTATGGTTCATGCTCAAAAGATTAAGGAAAAGAAGAATAAGAAAAAAAAGAGCAAAAAAAAGGCTAGAACAGGTAGCTTTAATTTTACTCAGCTAAAGTCAGAAGGTGGTAACCGTGCCCAGTTTCATCAGAAATCTTCAGAACCTACCCAATCTTCAAATAGTGACCCAGTACCCAAATTTAGGAATGATAATAGGGATAGAGCACCAAGATCTAAGTCCCAATACAGTGTAAACAATGGTTGTACAAATTCATTTTCCAAAAAATGAGGTAGAAACCATCAGGGTGAGTGTAGAGCTGATAGTGATATATTCTTTGGGTGTGGCAAGCCAGGACATCGGATCTAGGAGTGTTGAGTAGTGGCTCAGAATGGATGGGATTTGCACCAAGAGAGCTAGTCCCACCAGACATCTGTTCTAGTCGGCTATTCGAATCAGCAGGGTACCGCTTCCAGTGGTACTAGTGGTCAGCGTCAGAACAAGCTCTATGTACTTCAGTCCTAACAAGATCAGAAAAGTTCTCCTGACGTAGTTACTGGTACATTATAAGTTTTTCATTTACAAGTTTATGCTTTACAAGACCCTGGAGCTTCTCTTTCTTTTGTAACCCCTTATATAGCCATCAATGTCAGAGTCAGTCCTAAAATCTAAGTAGAAATTTTCTCAGTGTCTACCCTCGTAGGTATCTTTATTGTATCCCAGTAGGTATATAGGAACTGCCTGGTTATAGTGTCTCAGAAATTCACCTTAGTTGACTTTTAAAGTTAGAGATGACAGTTTTGACGTTATTCTCATCATAGATTGGCTCCACATATGCTATGCTTCAATTTATTGCAGAAACAAAATAGTTTATTTTCAGTTCCCAAATGAACCAGTCCTTGAATGGAGAGGTAGTACTACAACGCTTAGGGGTCAGCATGTTTCATACCTTAAGCGAGAAATAGTATATCCAAGGGGTGTATTTATCATCTTGTTCGAGTCAAAGACTCTAATTCTGAGACTCCAAATCTTGAGTCAATTTTAGTAGTGAGGGAATTTCTAGATATTTTCCCTAAAGATCTTCCTGGAGTTACGCCTGAAAGAAAAACTAACTTACAAATAGACCTTCTTCTAGATACCCAGCCTACCTTTATTCTACCATATAGAATGACTCCAGCCAAACTCAAAAAGTTGAAAGATCTCCTAGATAAGGTATTCATCAGGCCCAGCATTTCCTCGTGGTGCATAAGAAAAATGGTTCTCTTAGAACGCGTATTAACTACCATCAATTAAACAAAGTCACAATAAAGAATAAATATCCACTCCCTAGAGTTGATGACTTATTCAACCAAATTCAGGGTGCGAATTATTTTTCTAAGATATACCTTAGATCCAGCTATTATCAGCTCAGAGTTAGAGAATGTAACATTCTAAAAAAAGCTTTCAGAACTCGATATGGTAACTTTGATTTTCTATTCATGTCCTTTGGTCTCACAAATTCCCCAGTAGCCTTCATGGAATTGATAAATTGAGTGTTAAAGTTGTACTTAGACATGTTTATCATCGTCTTCATTGATGACATTCTTATCTATTCTCGTAACGAAAATAATCATGCAGACCACCTCAAAATAGTATTTCAGAATCTTAAAGCCCATTAATTGTTCACTAAATTAATTAAGTGTGTATTTTGGCTAAGATCAGTAGCTTTTCTTTGACATATTATTTCTGGTCCAGACTCATTTCTTCATTAGATATTAGGAGTTTCTTAGGCCTGGCTGGCTATTGCCGATGATTTGTTGAAGGGTTCTCATCTATTGTATCCCCCATGCCAAGATTGACTCATAAGAAAGTTAGATTTCAGTAGTTAGATTCTTGTGAGAAGAGTTTCCAGGAGTTGATGACTTGACTCACCACAACCTCAGTTTTGACATTGCCAGATGGTTTAGACGGATTTGTTGTGTACTGTGATGCTTCCAGAGTTAGTTTGGGGTGTGTTTTGATGCAGAAGGGTAATGTTGTGGACTAAGCCTCTAGAAAACTTAAGCCCTACGAAAATAATTACCCTACCCATGATCTTGAGTTGGTACTTTTTGTGTTTTCCTTAAAAATTTAGAGGAACTATTTGTATGGGGTGAATGTTGTTGTGTTGACAAATCACAAAAGCTTACAGTATGTGTTTTCATAGAAGGATTTGAATTTGTGTTAAAGGAGATGGTTAGAATTGTTGAAAGATTATGATATGAGTATTTTGTACCACCTGGGCAAGGCTAATGTAGTGAGAAATGCCCTAAATAGATTGTCTATGGGTAGTATTGCTCATGTTGAGGATTATAAGAAGAAGTTAGTTCAGGAAGTTCATCAACTTTCTAGGATAAGTGTTCATTTGGTTGATTCAGTTGAGGGTAGCATTTGGGTTCAGAATAGTTTGGAATCTTCTTTGATTTTTGAAGTGAAAGAAAAGTAGGATAGGGATCCTAGTCTGGTGAAGTTGCCAGGGTAGATTGTGTGTACCGTGTGTTGATGAGTTGAGATAATTAATTTTTTCAAAAGTGCATGGTGCACGTTTCTCGATTCATCAGGGACCACAAAGATGTACTACAATTTGTGGAAAATCTATTGGTGGAGTGGAATGAAGGGGATATTTTAGAGTTTGTAGCTAAGTGCTTCACTTGTCAATAGGTTATGATTGAGCATGAGAATCCTAGTGGGTCTATGCAGTATTTTGGTATTCCCACTTGGAAGTGGGAAGTAGTGAACATGGATTTTGTGACTGGTTTACCTCATACTCATCATCAGCATGAGTCAATTAAGGTCAATGTGGACAGGATGGATGACCAAATCAGCCTATTTCTTGCTATTCCATACTTTTTATTTAGTCGAGCACTATGCCAAGCTCTAAATTAAAGAATTGGTTAGGTTGCACGACGATGTATTGTCTATGATCTCAAATAGAGGTACCCAGTTCACCTCTTACTTTTGGAAAGCTTTTCAGAAGGGTCTTGGTACCCAAATTCACCTCAATACAGACTTTCACCCTCAGACAGATACTCAGGCAAAGAGGAGCATTCAGACCCTTGAGGATATATTGAGAGCATGTGTTATTGACTTTAAGGGCAGTTGGGATGAACACTTGCCTTTGATTGATTTTGCGTATAATAGCAACTATCATTCTAGTATTCAGATGGCTCCATTTGAGTCTATATATGTAAGGAGATGTAGATCTCTAATTGGTTAGTTTGAAGTAGGTGAAACCGCTTTGATAGGGCCTAATTTAGTGTTTAATGCTTTGGAGAAAGTTTACCTAATCCAGCAGAGGCTTAAGGCAATCCAAAGCCGAAGAAATCTTATGCAGATATGAGAAGAAAGGATCTTGAGTTTGAGATTGAAGATTTTATATATCTAAAGATCTCTCCCATAAAGGGAGTAAAGAGGTTTGGTAAGAAGGGAAGCTTAGTCCCCGATATGTTGGCCCTTACAGGATTTTGAACCTTTTTGTAAACGTGGCTTATGATCTTGAGTTTCCTACAAAATTAGAATCAGTTCACCTAGTATTCTATATCTCCTTGTTGAAGAAGTGTATTGATGACCCAGCTGTAGTTGTTCCCTTAGAAAGCGTAGATGTTCAGAACAACATTTCTTACAAAGAAATTCTAGTTGAGATCCTTGATCGACAAATTCATAGAATAAGGAACCAAGAAGTTCCCCTAGTCAATGTTCTTTGGCAAAATTAGTCCATTGAGGGAGCCACTTGGGAAGCAAAAACAAATATGAGGACCAAGTGCCCTCATCTTTTCGCCGCAAACTCAGATTTAGCTTAATCTAACAATCTTTATAGATTTTTTTCCATGCTCAATTTCAACTGCATATCATTCTCATGTCAATCATGCATTCATAGAATCAGTTCAGTCATGTGTCATTGTAATAGCCCAAGTCTGTACCCCAGACATCACACGATACTCATAATCCTAAAGGACCACAATCTAACCCATGACTGGTACCTACAACAATAACTGGGTAATAATATGTAATAGTGCAGAAATTAGTCTGAATTTTCTATAAGGTTTATAAATGGAATCGAATACTAATAAATAAATACTGAAAATAGAATATCTATCTAAAATAGTCTAGTCTGAAAGCCTCTAACTGTCTGAAGGTGGAGTTGATGGGACAAGCCCCTAACTAACTCCGACTACTGAAAATATATTGAAATAACAACTCTACCCTCAAACTATGAGGACTCACCTCTAGTCTTCTGTGATAAGTTGGGCTGCTAAGTACGATCAGGAGCCCATATGTCTGATCCTATGATATAAGACATCATAGCGCAAAATAAAGGTATGCGTCAATACTTTGAATGTACTGGTAGGCTAAGCGAGGTAAGGCTGAATGCATGGGTTCATATGTATAAACAATAACTGACTGAGTAACATGAATATAACTAAATGAGAGTATATATATATATATATGAAACTACTGTAAATACTGATTATGCAATACCATGCACATAACTACATATACTGTAACTAAGATCATATTAACACTGGGTACTGAGTTTTGATAACTAAATGACTGATATCTGAGTTCATTGATAACTGTATTACTATTAGCTGGGTGACTTTTTCTGACAGTCTTGATACTGTAGAACTGAACTGAGTACTATACTGAGCTGGGTGATAGTGTTTGACAGTCCTAGTTCTATAGAACTGAATTGAGTTCTATATTGAGATTGAAAAAGAAATTGTGGGGGGTAATAATCTAACCGACACACCACCAATAATATTATTAGGGTCAAACTTGTAACCCCATTTGGAAGAGTGCCAGTACCGTGCCACGGGTAAAGACAAGCTAAAAAGTCATCCTTATCTGGCAGGTTCCCTAAATGAGAATGGTGGTACCCTCAATTGGCAGGTAGAAACACCTACTCAACCCTCAACTAATAGGTTGATATCTTAACCTACACTGTCTACATAGTTTTGGAACACAAGGACTGCTTCTAAGGATAACATCCTCTACTGGAAGGTGAGCCCCTATCCTGGGTTCACTCGGTGCTGAATCTTACTCCTAACTAAATACACTGTAGACTTATTACTAGACTTTACTAGATTTGACTGAACTGTTATTGATCATGTTGACTGAATGAACTGGACTAAGTTCACTGAGTTCTATAACTGACTAAGTACTACTGTTTCGTGACATAACTGAGGCTATTCTATAACTACTATAGCTCTAGGTAAACAGCTAGATTGTTGGGTATTGAATACCCCCAAGACTCGATAGCATTGGTAGTAAAAACATAGTATAATCTTGAAACATCCTAACTATTCACTTTGTCACAATTCATTCATTGAGGCATTTTAGCAAACACTTGCATGGCAGAAACTTGTACACATACTAACATGGTATAATTGCACTACTAAACTCACATGAACATTTTATCAAACACTTGGGGAGCATACTTTATGCACATAATATTAATCAACAATCAAGCATCATGATCACAATCCCAACTCACAAATTCAAGGGGATTTTAACATACAACTACATAACACTACACACATATTAATTACTTTACATGAAACTTGTAATAAATCATAGATTAGAAACCTGGTAAAAATCATAATCATGAATACAATCAAATTCAACATGAAATTCATGAAAATAATCAACTTGTAGTTTTTAAAGAGGTTCTTGAACTCAAAGGGTGGAACTAAACCCTTGGATAAAAACCTAACATGCCTTGATTGTTAATTTCATGGAGATTGGGGTGACTTATTGAGACTTGATTCTTGAACTTTATGAAGCTAGTGCTTGCTCTTGAGAGGATTTTGTGAAATTGGTGAGTAATTAAGCTATTTGGGGATTTAATCCTGTGTTATGGAGCTATTGGGTAAAGGTAAATTGACCCATTTGCCTTTAAAAATACAGAACAAAATTGTAGAATTTACCTAGACCAGACTGGCTAGGGCACCGCGGGCTCTGGAGCATCACACTAGGCAGGGTACCGTAATATGTATCCCTGGATCCCTAAAGCACTGGACTGGGAAGGGTGCCACTGGCTAATCAGCCTTCTCCACTATTTTGGAGTTTCAAACATGCCCTTACACTTGTCCAAAAATTTTTAAACTCACCTAAGATGTACTATTGACTTCCCCGGTTATGAATTAAATTAAAAACTAACTTTCTAAGGTCCTCAAAGTTTGAGGGCTTTAGAAATGATTAAGTCCTAACACTTCACTAATTTTCTAAGTCTGGGACCACTTTTGGCATTCTTTAAAGGAGTCAAACGATTAGGATTCTGTGGGGTCTTACAATATTTCCCCCTTGGAAACATTGATCCTCAAATAAGACTGACTAAGCTGAGAATACTGACAGACTAAGCTTTCATACTGAACATGCATAATTGAAGCATGATTACATGACTGAAGCTAATGATGTACTGAGTTTTTATACTGATTATGCATAGCTGAAGCATGACTGAATTCTGAAGACTTGACACATGATTGACCTATCTCATAAAGGTATACATGATATAAAGATGTTATGCAACTTAAATGATATCAAACTCGTAAAAGAAATTTGAATATAGAACTGAATAAATCCAAGGAAAGCTATTACCTTTAGTTAAGTTTGAGTTTGCAAAGAAGAGGTGAGGATACTTGGTCCGTATCTCTGCTTCTGCTTCCCAAGTAGCTCCCATAGCGGACTGATTCCTCCAAAGAACTTTGACTGGAGGGACTTCTTTATTCCTCAGTCTGCAAACCTGATGATCAAGGATTTTTACTGGGATTTCCTCATAATAGAGACTATTCTAAACACCTATGCCCATTATAGGGACTACGACTATTGGGTCACCTATACATTTATTTAGAAAGGAAATATGAAACACTGGATACACTGAAGCTAGATCTGAAGGCAACTCAAGATCATAAGCCACCTTTCCGAAACGGCTAAGAATTCAGTAAGGATCGACTTATCAGGTACTGAGTTTCCCCTTATTCCCAAACCTCTTCACTTCTTTCATAGGCTATATTTTCAAATACACATAATTACTAATCTTAACCCTTTACCTGATTAGCTAAACTTTTTATAAGGTATCAAATACCAAGTCAGGCCCTACCATTGTAGCCTCACCCACATTAGACCAACCAATGGGAGATCTATATCTCCTCCCATAAAGCACCTCAAACGTTACATTCTAAATGATAGAATGCTAGTTGTTGTTATATGCAAATTCAATCAAAGGCAAGTGGTCATCCCAACTACCTTTAAAATCAACAATGCATGCTCATAACATATATTTTAGAGTCTAAATGGTCCTTTCTACTTGACAATCTATCTGAGGGTCGAAGGTTGTGCTGAGGAGAACTTAGGTACCAAGACCCTTTTGGAATGCTTTCCAAAAATGAGAGGTGAATTGTCTACCTCCGTCTGAAATGATAGACAAACGAACTCCATGCAATCTGACTAACTTTCTAACATAGATCTTGGCATAATCCTCGTTGAATAAGAGGTATGTACTAGTAAGAAATAAGTTGATTTGATCATCCTATCCACAATGACCCAAATTGAATCATCCTGGTGACGAGTACGGGGCAAACCCATCATAAAATCTATGTTCACTTCCTCTCACTTTGAAGTAGGAATAATGAACTCCTACATAGACCCACTAGGATTCTGATGCTCGATCTTAACCTACTGACATATTGAGCACTTAGTTACAAACTCTACAATGTCACTTTTTATCCCACTCCACTAATAGATTTTCTGTAAGTCGCGGTGCAGCTTAGTATCCCCTGGGTGAATCGAGTAGCACGCACCATGAGTTTCTGCAAGAATCCGCTATCTCACGCCATTCATACATGGCATAAATAACCAAACTTGGAAATGCAACACACCATCTCCTCCTTGGAAGAAAACCTTTACTCTCTGATCTTTGACTGACTCTTTCAGTTTAACTAAATTGGGATCCCTGTACTGCTTTTTTTTTTACTTTAGAAACTAGAGATAATTCCAAACTATTCTGCACCCAGACACTACCCTCTACTGAATTGACTAAGCGGATACCTAGTCGGGCAAGATGATGAACTTCCTGAACTAAATTCTTCTTACCATCCTCAACGTAAGCCACTCTACCCATGGTCAATCTACTGAGAGCATCAGCCACTACACTGGCCTTGCCCGGATGATACAAAATACTCATGTCATAAACTTTTAACAACTCTAACCACCTTCACTGACACAGGTTTAGATCTTTTTAAGAAAATACATACTACAGGATTTTATTGTCTATGAACATATCAACATGTACTCCATACAAGTAATGCCTCCAAATCTTTAAGGAAAACACAATAGGTTCTAACTCAAGAGCATGAGTGGGATAATTCTTTTCATGTGGCTTAAGCTATCTAGAGGCATAGGCTATGACCTTACCTCTATGCATAAAAACACACCCTAAACCAACTGTGGAAGCATCACAGTATACGACAAACCCATCAAAACTATTTGGTAACTGGGGCTGCAGTGAGTCAAGTTTGTAATTCCTGAAAACTCTTCTCACTAAAGTCTAACCATATGACCTTGACTTTTTTTTTGAGTCAATCTGGACATAAGGGATGCAATAGATGAAAATACCTCAATAAACCATCGGTAATAGCCATCCAAACCTAAGAAACTCCTGATATCTAATGGAGAGGTGGGTCTAAGCCTATTCCTTACTACTTTAATCTTTTGGGGATCAACTCTAATGCCATCATTGGAAACTATATGGCTAAGGAAAGCTATTGAACTTAGCCAAAATTCACATTTATTGAATTTGGAAAATAAGGGATGGGCTCTGAGGGTCTATAATACTATTTTAAGATGGTTTCCATGATCATGTTCACTACGGGAGTAGACAAGAATGTCAACAATGAAGATTATGAAGAACATGTATAAGTATTGCTTGAACACATGATTTATCAAGCCCATGAAAGCTGTTGGGGCATTGGTAATACCAAATGACATGAATAAGACTTCGAAGTGACCATACCAAGTTCTAAAAACTATTTTTAGAATGTCACATTCTCTGACTCTGAGCTGATGACAACTTGATTTGAGCTCTATCTTAGGAAAGTAACTAGCACCCTGAAGTTGGTCAAATAAGTCATTGATTCTGGGAAGTGGATACTTCTTCTTGACTGTGTCTTTGTTCAACTAACTGTAGTCAATACATATTCTGAAAGAACCATCTTTCTTAAGCGCAGAGAGAACTAGTGCGCCCCAGAGGGAGACAATGGGCCTGATGAATCCTTTATCTAAGAGATCCTTCAATTGTTCTTTTAGATCTATGTGTTTAACTGGTGCCATTCTATATAGAAAAATAGAGATAGGCAGAGTATCGGGAAGAAGGTCTATTTCGAAGTCAATTCCCCACTCAAGAGGGACTCCAGGAAGATCTTTGAGAAACACATCTGGAAATTCAGATGCTACTGGAACTAACTCAAGACTAGGAGTATTGAAACTAGAATCCCTGACTCAAACAAGGTGATAAATAAATCACTTATATATTATTTTCCTTGCCCTAAGGTAGGAAACAAGCTGACCCCTAAGTGCTGAAGTACTACACCTCCATTCAAGGACAAGTTCATTTACAAATTGAAAATGGACAATTTTGTTTCTGCAGTCAACTGAAGCCTAGCATTAATAAAGCCAATCCATGCTGAGAATGACATCAAAATCTATCATCTCTAATACTACTTAGTCTGCTAAAGTGACTTTCTGAGATTTCATAACCAGATAGTTCTTGCATACCTATTAAGTTATGATAGATTTCCTACTCGGTAGAGTCTGAGAAGGGCTCTGCTAGTATTTCGGGACTGACTTCAAAGTCAATAGCAATATAAGGAGTTATGAAGGACAAAGATGCTCCTGGATCTAGCAAAGCATAAACACGTAAATGATAGACTTGTAACATAACAGTGACCACATCAGAAGAACTTTTCTGATCCTATCGGGACTGAAGTGCATAGAGTCTATTTGGGCATTGCCCACTGGTGGTATTGGAAGCGGCATCCTGCTGATTTGGACAACTGAACTGAGCTAAAGGATGATTGTACTGACCCTGAGAACCTGACTAAGGAAAATCTCTGATTCTATGGCCTGGCTTTCCACATCTGAAATACACATTACTGCCAGCTCTATAGACACCCTGATGGTTTCTACCATACTTTTGATAAAGAGGATTTGTTTGGGCACTGCTAACACTACCCTGGGGTTTAGGGCTCGGTGCCCCATCTTTATTACCATCTTTGAATTTTGGCACTGGAGCACTAGCTGAGGAAGAAGCTGGAACTAAATATTTTAGGCAGAATTGAGAACGATTTCCACTCTCTATCTTAGACTGAGCGAAGTTGAAGCTACCTATTCTATCTTTCTTACTATCTCTCTACCTCTCTTTATTATTAGCCTCTTCTATTTGCTAAGCATGGACCAGGAGCCAGGATATATCTATCTCATTAATTAGAATTATAGTCCTATACTTTTTGACCATACTGTTAAAAACACCTGATCATACTGTTAAGCATTGAAAGGTGTTATGTCTACCATTCCACTTTTCATCTTAGATTGCTTTGAAAAAGAAATAATTAAATGCACATTATTTAAATATGCATGATTTGCATGTTGTTTTGGGTGGTCCATTTAATATTGATACAAATCATTTGCACTTACATGATTTATCCAATTTGGTTAATAGAGTAAGTTTTGATAAAATATGGGCTAATATTAGTTAGGCATAAAACATAAACATGCCATTTAACTTAACCATAAATCACATCTATGACCTCCAACTTTAGGTGTGCAGAAGTAGGCACTTAAACTTGTATAAGATTTAACAAGTAGACACAGGCGTCCTATGTGGCATAATACAGGTAAGACACCATGTAGGATAAGAATTGGCCACCTAGGACATCACATAGGACATATGTGTCTACTTGTTCAACTATAAACAAGTTCAAGTTTCTACTTGTGCATACCCAAAGTTGGAGGTCATAGATGTGAACTGAGATCAAGTTAAAGGGTATATTTATATATTGTGCCTATCAGTTATGAACTTAGGATAAGAGCATAGATGGTAAAAATGTCAATTATTAAACTGTGGTGCCTTAAAGTAAGCATAGGCCACATTAGGGCATATATTCTAAAGTGTATTCGACATGTCAATAACTCAAATAGAATCAAATTCATTAGTTCGATTGGAATTTTAATCCATTGTCTTAGTTATACCTGATAGCAACATAATTTTGTTTCCAAATAGGAGTCTGATGATTTCATTCACTTCACCAACAAAAGGCGAGGTAACTTGGTGTCAGAAAAGACAAAATAAGGCCTGAGGGTTTATTTTACTATTTTTTGAATCTAAGAAACTAAAGTGATCAATGTGTGCTTGATACGTGCACACTAAATAGAGAATCAGGGCTAATTTACCTCAAAAACCAACTGTTCAATGCATGCTTGATACACGTTCACTAAGAGAAAATTGGTAAAAATTATCCTCAGGAATCTAACTTATCAATGCATGCTTGATACGCGAACAATAAAGAGATAACCAGACATAATTTTCTTTGTTTATGACTCACCTTTGGGAATAGAATAATTCGAAAGGCAAACAATTTCACAGAGAGATTTATCCAACATTTAATAATTAATTCTCTTAACCAAGCAGGGCGAAGGTAGGTATTATGGAGGGGTTCCCCCCACTTTCTAATCCAATTCCATCTTAGCTTCTCATCACATTCTCTTAAAATAATTTACCTTTTCCTTGTGTGTGGAAAAGGCTTGATTTCTCTCTACTATCAGGGAAAATGAATCTTAAAGTTCAAGGTTCTTCTTCTTTATTTTTTCATTTTTTTTCTTCTTTTATGAAATTCGATTATGCATCACATTTTAAAATTTATCATTTTATCCTAGTTTAACTTCTTGATGTCAGATCCCTTATAGGAGCTCCATCTTGTTCATAATTTGAATAGTTAGTGACTTTTTAGTTTGTTTAGTTTTCTAATTAATTTGATAATTTTTCATGTATCTAAAAATCCATTCCAATCATTGTTGAAGCCCAAAAGAATGGGGATACAAATTCAAATTATATATATTATGGCTTGCTGGAAAAATGGAAAGGAGGAAATTTGACGGTAAGTGAAAAAAATTAAAGAGCACCTTTAATATGGTAGATACTGGAACAAGTAAATGATATTTTGTTCTTAATAAATATTCTGATGATTTAGACCTGCATAAGTAGAATGTACCACTTTCTAAAACTGTCGAGCCACCATTAGATTTGATCTTGCCACTGTTGAGGTACCCGAAAGAGTGGTTATCTTGGTAGTTAAAGCAAGAATAATCAAATATCAAAGGAGGTATTCTTGATGATGAAATGGGAATGGGGAAGATTGTTCAAGCCATCACACTTGTGGTTGCTCAACATGAAATACAGAAAGCGAATAATTATTCCAGTATATCATCATTTTCACCTTGTACTTCTTTAAAACTCCCTATAGTAAAAGAAACTCTTATTGTATGTCTTTTGGTTGGAGCAATGTGGTGGTTTTTTGAGATTGAACATTGTACCCTTAAAGGAAGCAATAAAACTCTAGTTTATCATGGTGTCAAAAGGGAGAAATGTGTGTACAAACTAGCAGAATATGATTTTGTTATTTCTACCTACTCTACTATTGAGGCTAACTATAGGCCAAAAAAATTGAAGAAGGACAGAAAGAACTCAAAATCTCGAGTAGATATGTTGGATGAAAAATAGGTTCAGTCAGTGCTGGCAAAGATATGTCTAGGAGAAAGTCAGTTCTGCATTTTGTTAAGTGGGACCGCATCATTTTGGATGAGGTAAGTCACACATTCACATATTCATGCATTAAGTTGTTTTCTTCAATTGGATTTATAAAATTCTTTATTTACTTTTACACTGTGTTAATTTGTTATTCTTCAAGTTGGTCATGTTATTAGAATAATGATATGTCATTTCTTTAAGTCCATCATATCATTAAAGGTGTTAATATAGACATTGGTATGATAAACTTTTAATGAGGTATGGTGAATTAGTGATTAGTCAACTACTAAATACTGTGCTATCACTATGCAGTTAATTTTTAATTATTGTTAAGATTCTTAAACCGAATCAAAGTTCTTGCATTATGAACTCTGTAATATGTAGATCAGGGAAGAAAGAAGAAAGAAACCAGAGAAGGAGTGAAGAAGAAGAGATTTCTCATTGATTGAATTTTGTAAAAGAACTTGTATAGCATAGGATGAGTAGCGTGAATATATATTAGAATATGGAATATTCTAAAAATTAACTAATTAACTAACTAGACAACGCTTCACAAAGTTAGTTATTTAACTAACTTTCTGAAATAGTTAACACTATTTCATTGGAATTTTCCAGTAAGAAGCGAGCTGAAGCTCCTTCTTTTAACACTCCTCCTTAAGCTAGGTAATCCCAAATAGATTAAGGATTCCTATATTGGATATAAGGTGTTCATGTTGAGCTCTATTGAGTCCTTTAGTTAGTACATCAACTGGATGATCCCTAGTAGGAATGAAGTTGACTGTCACTATTCCTTGATTGAGTTTCTCCCTTATAAACTGACAATCTATTTCAATGTGCATGTTTTTTGCATGATATACTAGGTTAGATGTAATTTTCATAGCAGACTTAACATCTGTGTAAATTTAAGTTTGTTTTTTCACCTCAACTCCAATCTCTTTCAGTAAACCTAGTAACCAGACAAGTGCATCTATAGTTACATCAATGTTTTTGTATTCTACTTCAGCTAAGCTATTGGATATAGTGTTTTGTTTCTTAGAATTTTAATTGACAGTAGACTCATCAAACCTTACAAAATATCCAGTGATACATCTCCTTAAGAATGACATAATGCCCAATTTACATTATAGTAGGTTGAGACTTTAGTTTTTGGTTGACTTAACAGTAACACCTCTTGTCCGGGTTTCTTCTTGATCTGTTTGACTAATTTAATAGTTGTATCTATGTGAGATATTTTTGTCTATTGTAGAAATTTACTAAGAATTTATATACTATAAGAAATGTTAGGTCTGGTCATTATTATAGACAATAATTTTTCTATGAGTCTCTGATAATCTTGTATATTTGTCGGTGGATCATCGAATTCATTATACTTTTTGTAAACATGATCATCAGATTCTTTAGTAGTAAGCTTAATGTATGTGTCAATAGTTGTAGCAGCTGGTTTAGCTCCTCCTAATCTTAACTCGGACATAAGTTTTAATGCATCAGAATACCTTCGTTTGACTGGAAAACTCGATTCTTAAGAAAAATTTTAGCTCACCAAGATCTTTTATCTTGAAATCTTACGGAAGTTTTCTTTTAGTATCTTTAATCAACCTCAGAGTGTCACCTATGATCAACATGTCATCCACATAGACAAAAACAATAGTAACACTTTCATTAGTTTGCTTTGTATATAAAGAATGATCAAGTTGACTTTGTTTGAACCTCATCCTGATTAAGGCTTTATATAAATTGACATTCCTCTACCTAGGAGCGTATATAAGTTCATACAGGGATTTCAAGAGTCTACACACTAGTTTCTTCTTCCCCTAGCTCTTGAAACCCTATGGTAGGTCCATGTAAATCTCCTCATGCAGATCACTTTGTCAGAATGCATTATAAATACCCATTTGATGAATGAACCAATGTCTTTGAGATCTAATTGTGAGAATTTTTCTCACTATTTTCATCATCATAATAGGTGAAAATGTCTCTTGAAAATCAATACCTTCTTGTTAACTATAGCCCTTATGTAATACTCGAGAATCCAAACCAATGTTAGAGCCATGTTTCATGCCTATAAAAATGAATTATAGTTCTTTTATAGTTTTATAAGTGAGTTTTATGTATTTTTAGGCCCCAAATAACTCCCAACTATTAGACGAATCAAAATATTCCTTACCGATTGAGTTTTCAAAAAGAAATGTTGCTTTAGTCAACTTCAAGTGAGAATATATTTTTCTATAATAAGAATATTCCATCTCAAGACCCACCAAGTTGTAATAAATTGAACTAGCTTTCCAACGATACCAATTTTTCCTTAATTTGATATTCGGGTGAGAAGTTATGGCAATTTTAGTGAAAGGCAGTAGCTCATCGCGATAAGGCTGTATTGCGTAAATGGCCAAAATCGCATTCATACTTTTCCAGTGGACCAACATGATAACACTGCATCGCACCAACGGGTAAATTTGCGTTCAGTGGGGCAATGCGATGGCGATGCATCGCACCAAGGTGCTAGTTTGAAATTGTCCGTTTCCAGTGGCGCAATGCGATTAGCACTGCGTTGCACCATTGGACAAGATGAGGATGTCCTTTTCCAGTGGCCCAACATTATAATCACCATATTGTATCAAAGGCAAAAATTAAGATTTCCAGTTTCACAATTTAATTTCTAGGGACTATTTGGTCTTTTACCATAGCCACAAACTCGTTCAAAACACGTAATTACAACCCTAAAGGGGAATTATGTGCCCCATTACTCATAATTACTCTCAAAGAAACCAATTTTCTCTCCATAACAAGCCCCAGCCTTCAAAATTCAAGATCAATTCTCAATAAAAACCCCAAGAACTCTCACGAATTCATCAACCTAGGTATGTTAAGTGTTCATCCATGGGTCCCTTTCACCCATGTAGCCCAAGAATCTAATTTTAAAATTCAAAGTTATGATCTTTTATAAGTTATTATAATTTTTTACCATGAATTCCCATGAATATTGATTCTATACCATGTTTACATGAAACTGTTGTTATTATTAAACCCTACACATTTGAATAATATTATTTACTGATTTAAAATATAATTATTGATGTTGATGTTGAAATAATACTATTACTACAACCTTTAAACTATTCCCATGCTTAGCTTAAACTATGAATATCAAGTGTTTGATAAAATGCCTACGAGAATGAATTTTGAATGAACATTTTCACAGTATGTCCTTAAAGTTTAGTACTATTTTGATATTATTGTAACGAGTCTTGAGTGTTATGAGTACCCAAAAATATAGCTTTTTACTTAGTCTCACTATCTTTAGAGTAGTTTCAGACATGTTATGAGCATTGTCAGTTCAGTCAGTTATCATAATTAGCTAATCTTAGAACGGTTCAGTATTCTAATCCAGTTCAGTTGGGAGTTGGATTTAGCACTAAGAAAACCCATGGATAGGGGATTAACTACCAATTGAGGGTGTGACCTTTAGTAACAGTCCCTGCATTCCATAACTATATAGCTAGCGAAGGTTGAGATGTTAACCTGCCAGTTGAGGGTTGATCTCATACGGGTATCTACTATTTGAGGTTAACCCTTAGTCCTTTGGGACAACACTTTAGTAGATCTACATAGTAATGTTAGTACACCCTTCCAACTGGGGCCATGTTGGATAGATGATAGCTCCCACAGTCTTAGTCCAGTCATCAACTCAGTAATTTTGTTTAAGTTTTGCTTAACTATAGCATATAAATATCAGTTATTCACTTAGCAGTACTCGGTATTTCAGTTTACAGAATATATTCAGAACATTTTTTATGCTTGGTCATGAATTCTCAATATTTAAAGATTTCATGCATTCTACTATGTACTTCATGCTATTCATTCAATCAGTTACTACTCATGTACATGAAACCATGCATAGCAACCAATCTTATTTAGCATACTAGTACATTTAAAGTACTGGTCGCATACTCGATTCTTGCTCTATGATGTATCATATCACAAGTTTGAATGCTCAGTTTCTAAATTAGGCATAGACTTTTCAAATTATTCGACGTGGTAGTGGTGAGTCCTCATATTTTGAGGACATTGTTTATTTATCTCGGCTATCTCATTAGTTTTAGTATTTTTCTATTCAGTTGGAGTTAGATGGGGGGGTTTGTCCCATCAGTGTAATACCCCGTATTTCTCAAGCTTAACTTAACTCTCAGTTCATGAGTCATCCTATATAAAACTTTTGAAATAGTCATTATTTTTTAGTTTATAGCCTTTCATTGCATAAGAAATTGAATTATCTTTCCAATGATATAAAATATGCCTAAATTCGATAATCGAACAAAAAGTTATGGTTATTTTAAGTTTCAGATGTTAAACACCGTAATTCAGGTAAGTAGCACGTCGCGGAGTTTGTCAAAATGACAATTGTCAATTTCTAGTGTTGGTCCCCAATATTGGTGCATCGCGCCAAGGCTCATTTTCATGTTTGATAATTCCAGTGAGCCAATGCGATTGTACCACA
The DNA here is from genome assembly GCA_030864225.1 of Capsicum baccatum var. pendulum. NCBI lineage: Eukaryota > Viridiplantae > Streptophyta > Magnoliopsida > Solanales > Solanaceae > Capsicum > Capsicum baccatum. Next base: position 223,830,904 of record CM061556.1, read on the forward strand.
TCGCACTAAGCTTCAGGTCCTAATCAAAGTGGCAACGCGATACCACCACGATGCGCCACCAGCCCAGTTCCCAATAGTCAAATTCCAATGACACAGCGCTATAGAGCCACGTCGCACCAAGGGTAAAAATTGGTAATTTTCAGTTAATTCTAAGATTTAATTTCCAAGGGCTTTTAGGTTATTTCCCTCACCCTAGTTAGCCTAAACACGGGATTAATGTCCTAAATACCCTATTATGACATTATTTACATGCTCTTCTCAAGAAATTAAAGCTTTCTCTCTAAAATACAAAATCCTTGCTTCAAGAATCAAGGTCAAAACACAAGAATTTCTTCAAGAACCTTCAAGAACTAATAACCCAAGATATTTTAGGTGTTCATCTATGGGCCCCTTTCACCCATAGAGTCCAAGAATTCATTTTTAAAACTTCAAGATTTATGATTTATGATTTCCAAGCTTGTAATTGAATGTATTCATGTTCATAATTGTATTTGGGATCCAATGAATATTTAATTATAATTGTACCCAAAATGCAACACGGTGCCCATGACCCCGAAGGACCATAAGCTAACCCATGACTAATATCTGTAAACTGAGCAGTGAATAATAGAAATAATATCGTCAATGCAGAAACATAAACTACAAGGCCATAAGGTTCAATACCAGTACATAACTAAAAAAATATGGTATAACTATACCAAAACAACTGAGATAATTATTTAAACATACTGTAGTCTGAAAGCATCTAAATTATCTTAATAAGGAGTTGATGGGACATGTCCCCAACTAACTCTAACTACTAAAATAAACTAAAAACTAAAATAGTAATGTGATCATCATATTCCCAAAGGATGAGGACTCAATGCTAACTTTGATCGTTGAACTAGGATGCTACTAGTTCTCTGGATCTCGTGCTTCTAAACCTATCGTATAAGACACCATAGCGCAAATGAATCAGTACTTTGAATGTACTGGTATGCAAGAAAGGTAGGCTGAATGCAATAGGTTAATTTGCATGAACAATACTAACTGACTAACTAATATAAATGTAAGAATACATGCATTCATACGTAACTATAAATAACATCATAATAGAACTGAATGCTAAGTTTTGACTATTGAATTTACTAATAACATGGAATTACTAATATCTAAGGGACTGATACTTTGTTACTGATACATAAATAACTATTTTTGATAGTTTTGATTATGAAGAACTAGTCTAGTTGATTGTGTCTAACAGTCCTAAAGCTGAATATTGATTATATGATTTCTGATAATTGATATAACTGATAACATGAGCGACTATATCTGACATTCCTAAATCTGATGGAACTCGCTGAGTTTCATACTGTATCTGAGTAACTGAATCTGCGATCAATCCTATCTAACGGGTGATCTCTACATCTCATAATACTGATACTGATTGACCATAGTTGAGATCAGTTCTATCTAGTGGGTGATCCTGGAGTCTATTTATAATGATAAGGTGTGACTGTATTTGACAGTCTTAAATCTATACTACTAAGCTGAATTGACTGTATCTGACATTCTTGATTCTGTAACTAAAACTTTTTAATGTATTCATCTAATTGACATGCCCCATACTAAGATAACTAGGGTCTATCCTGTAACCCCAGCTAGAAGGGTGTCAGTATCGCGCCACTGATAAAGACAACTATTGTGGAGTCAGTCCTAATCTAGCGGGTGACCTTTGGGATGATTCCTATACATTTAAATACACTAATAGGTGATCCCTGAATATGTCAGTCCTATCTAATGGGTGACATCTCATACCTACATTGGCTATATAGTTCTGGAACTTAGGGATTGCTTCTAGTAATCTCAGTCCTATCTAGCGAGTGAGTCCCCATCCCTAAGCTCACTCGGTGCTGAATCTTACTCCCATCTAAAAGACATTAAACTGATTAATTAAACTGAACTAATACTAGTGGTATTGTTTAGCAGATCTAAATTGAATTTATTGAGTTTTGTTAACTAATAAAATGTACTAAGTTCTGAGGACTGACTGAGAATACTAAAGTTACTAAGATTACTTATTACTGAGATCACTCAGATTACTGAACTATTGAGGTTACTGAGATTTCCCGAGTCACATGATTGACTGAGTTCTATGAATCATAGCTTGACTGAGGAGATCGTGAAAACACGACATAGCTCTAGGCACACAGCTAAATGTTCGGTTACAAGTACCCCCAGGACTCGATAAGAAGAAACTGACATGGCATGGCTTACTTGAACATATGACCAACAACACAATTCATAATTCATATATTGAAGCACTTTATCAAACATGTGGTATGCACAAGCTTGTACATACATGGGGATTTCATGATAATATACTAGTTGAGCATTGTTCCTTAATCTAGGCATTTAATCATACACATGATAGGCAGAGCACATGTAGACAACATTATAGAACAATCAAACATCATGATTCATATCTAATTTCATCATCCTAGGGTACATTTATAGGTTCACATGAATATACATATATACAAATCAATTACATATAAATTGAATACCCAACACAGATTTGAATTCAATAGATTATTCTCAACAAAAGCAAAATAAACCCAACATGAAATTCATAAAGAAATCCATAAATGTAAACTTAGAAAAGAGATTCTTGGGCTTCATGGATGAAAGGAGTCCATAATGAACACTACGTATACCTTAGCTTGTGATTCTACGAAGATTGACGGAGAGATTCTTGATATTTGATGGTGAATTCCCTTTGAATTGAACCTTCTATGAAAACCCTAGGGCCTGTTCTTGAGAATTTTTTAGAGTAATTGAGTATAGGTTGCTAAACTATGGAAAAATCTTGTGTTATAAGGCTTATGAATTGACCCTTTTAACCCTAGGATACAAATTTAATTTTGAGAAAATATTCTAATTTTCATCCTTGGCGCGACACGCCACTATTGTGCCAAGTCACTGGAAAGTGACAAATGAGAAATTGCACGGTGGCGCGATGTGGAGCTATCGCATTGCCACCCTGTCTGCGTCCTAAAATTTTGGCATGACCTGCCACTATAGCGAAGCAACATTGGAAATTGGCAATTGCCATTTGATCTATCTCCGCGATGCGCTGAAGGCTCAGGGGATACACTGTCTCACTAAAAAGGCTCTAACTCTTCACTCGGTTGTCGAATTTGGGCGAATTTGGTATTGATGGAAAGCTTATTGAATTTCTCACATGACAAAAAGTGAAAATCTTAAAAATACCACGTGTACAAAAGTGGATTCATCTTTCAAAGAATGCTTCTAACATTCTTGGAAAACTTTTCAAGCTAGGAAAAGTATAGGTATTACAATATATCCCCCTTGAGAACATTCATCCTCGAATGAGACTGAGTGAGAGGGATAGAATACAAACTGATGTACACATTGAGCATGACTGGCTAGAACATGATTTCATGACTGACATAACTGCTGGCTGAATATAACATACTGAACATGCATATCTGATGCATGACTAATAATTGACTTATGAGTGCATTACTGAATATTCTGATAAATTCCCACAGTGAGAATGCATGTCTGATGCATAATTACATGACTGAACTGATACATAAATACATGACTGAATATGCAAGGGTACTTAGTACCAAGTTTGTAATGGGGATCTGAGTATGAATTGAATACCAAGTTTATAACAGTAATTTGAACAAGGAACTGAGTAAGTTTAAGAAAACTATTATGTGACTGAAAAGCACTGATGACTACATGATTATGCTAGAAGTATGCATGAACTGGAACTTGAGAACATGATTGAGGCTAAAACATGATACATAAACTGAATTTCAAGAACTGAACTAAGACTCTAAATACTTGGCCCACAGCTGAGGTTGGGACTTTGAGGGTCAACTTATGATTACCTTCTATTCGAAACTGGATTACTTATGTAAAGAGAAAATTAACTTAAGACATGAGAGAATTGGGGAATAATGGTGTATCTCCCCCTTCGGATACTATGTCCCTCTAAGAACGCTCACCTTACTATGATACTGGGGTGATGTGCAGTGCATCGACAGACTGATTCATGACTGAATAACTCATGCTGAAAATCTTAAGCTAAAATAAGAGAAAGAGGTCTAACAATGCATATCATGAGTATGAAGGACCTATAACGTATCCAAATCTATGCTGATGGAATTTTCTTGATCAGGGCGAGTCTGAAGAGCATAAAACCTGTTCTGACACTGACCACTAGTGGTAATGGAAGTTATGCCCTGTTTGTGCAAATATTTTCCCTTCTGATCCTTTACTATACATTCCCATAACCTATTGCCTGGCTTACCAAATCCATAACATACCTCAATGCATACTCTACATACACCTAGGTAATTTTTACCACACTTTTCACAAAGTAGATAGGTAAGACTCCTGTTCTCATAAACCTGGGCCTCAAAGCCTAGCGAACCATCACGACTGTCATTCTTGAACTTGGGTAATGGTGCACTAGCTGAAGATGGAGATGGGACTGAACGCTTATAACTATACTGAGTACGGCTACCACCTCCTGACTTAGGCTCAGCAAATGTAAAACTACCTATCCTTTCCATCTTGTTCTATTTTTCCTTCATCTTAATCTTTGGATCCTCTATTTACTATGCATGGGTCATAAGTTTTGCTAAATTTATGTCACTATTCAGTATGGTAGATCTAAACTCATTAACCACTCTATCATTCACCTCGGACACAAACTAACTCAACTTGGCCCTACTGTCTGTAACTACATGATGAGCATATCTGGCTAATTGAGTAAACTTAAGAGAGTACTCTTTTACCGTCATGGTGCCCTGCCTGAGGTTGATGAATTCTAACACCTTAGCTTCTCTCAACTCTAGGGGAAAGAACCTCTCTAAGAATGCAGTGGCAAAATCATCCTATTCTATAGGTCCTGCATCATCGTTCTTTTCTAACTTCCATTACTTGAACCAAGTATGAGCCACATCCTAATATGTAGCTAGCTCAGCATTGTCAATAGTAGTCATCCACATGATGTCATTCACCTTCTGAACCTAATTTTGGAACTTCTAAGGGTCCTTACGTGACTTAGACCTAAGAAAGGATGGAGGGTTCATTCAGGTGAAGTCTCGAATCCTGGCTATAGCTTAATTGACCACTGATTTAGCTGAAATGATAGATGTTTGTTCACTATGAGTAGAAACTGACTGATCAAGAGTATTGAATGCATCTCTGAACTCCGCATGAGGAACATAATCATCAAAAGGTTCATCGGGATGAGGGGCTGACTGATTTCCATTTCTTCTTTTTGGAGGCATATTCTGTAGAAAAAAGGGAGAAATGGATTAGACTGAGAGATTGACTTGGGATTATGCTTACTAGAACGACATGAATACTGCCTAAAACACCGCATAGCCTCCTACACATAAGTGTGGTGCACAATATACGCATGTATAAGACTCTACTCGATGCGGCTTTTCAGACTTCCTAGGATACTATTAAAACTTAGGCTCTAATACCAAGTTTGTAATGCCCTGAATCTGGTACCCAAAACAATACACGGTGCCCATGACCCTAAAGGACCACAAGCTAACCCATGACTGATATTTGTAAACTGAGTAGTGAATAATTATAATAATATCGTAAATGTAAAAACATGAACTAAAAGGCCATAAGGTTCAATACTAGTATATAACTGAAAAATATGGAATAATAATACAAAAATAACTGAGCTAATTATCTGAACATACTGTAGTCTGAAAGCTTCTAAACTACCTGAATAAGGTGTTGATGGGACATGTCTCTAACTAACTCCAACTATTAAAATAAACTGAAAACTGAAATATTAATGTGATCATCATGTCCTCGAAGGATGAGGACTCACTACTAACTGTGATCACTGAACTGGGATGCTACTGGTTCTCTGAAGCTCGTGCTTCTAAATGTATCGTATAAGTCACCATAGCATAAATGTGTCAGTACTTTGAATATACTAGTATGCAAGTGAGGTAGGCTGAATGCAATAAGTTCATATGCATCAACAATACAAACTGGCTGACTAACATAAATGTGAGAATACATGCATGCATACGTAACTGTAACTAACATTGTGATACGATTGAATGCTAAGTTCTGACTACTGAGTTTACTAATAACATGGAATTATTGATATCTAAGGGATTGATACTATGCTACTGATACATGAATAACCATTTTAGATAGTTTTGATTATGAAGAACTAGTCTGGTTAATTGTTTCTAACATTCCTGAAGCTGAATACTGATAACATGAGTTCTGATAAATGATATAACTAATAACATAAGTGACTGTGTCTGATAGTCCTGAATCTAATGGAACTAGCTAAGTTTTATATTGTATCTGAGTAACTGAATCTGAGATCAGTCCTATCTTGTGAGTGATCTCTACATCTGATGATATTGATATTGATTAACCATAGTTGAGATCAGTACTATCTACTGGGTATCCCAGATTCTATTTATAATGATAAGGAGTGACTATATCTGACAGTCCTAAATCTATACTACTTTGCTCAATTGACTGTATTTGACAGTCCTGATTCTATAATTGAAACTGTGGGATGTATTTATCTAATCGACATGCCCCATACTAAGCTAACTGGGATCCAACATGTAAGCCTAGTTGGAAGGGTGTCAGTACCACGCCACTGGTAAAGAAAACTATTGTGGATTTAGAACTAATATAGTAAGTGACCCCCTGGGGTCAGTCATATACATTTAAATGCACTAATAAGTGATCTATGAGTATGTCAGTCCTATCTAACGGGTGACATCTCGTATCTACACTTGATATGAAGTTATAGAATTTAGGGATTGATTCTAGGTATCTTAATCCTATCTAGCAGATGAGTCCCCATCCCTAGGCTTGCATGGTGCTGAATCATACTCCCATATGAAAGATATTGAACTGATTAACTGAACTGAACTGATACTAGTGGTATTGTTTAGTAGAGCTAAACCAAATTTATTGTATATCGTTGACTGATAGAATATACTAAGTTCTGAGGACTGACTGAGAATACTGAAGTTACTTAGATTACTGAGTACTAAGATCACTGAGATTACTGAACTACTAAGATTACAGAGATTTCTAATATTTCCTGAGTCACATGACTGACTGAGTTCTATGGACCATAGCTTGACTAAGGAGATTGTGAAAACACGACATATCTCTATGCAAACAGCTAAATGTTGGGGAACAAGTACCCCCAAGACTCGATGAGAAGAAACTGACATGGCATGACTTATTTGAACAAATGACCAACAACACAATTCATAATTCATATATTGAAGAACTTCATCAAATATGTGATATTAATAATCTTATAAATATATGGGGATTTTATGATATCATACTAGTTGGGCATTGTTCCTTCATCTAGGCATTTAATCATATATATGATAGGCATAGCTCATGTAGACAACATTATACAACAATCAAACATCATAATTCATATCTAATTTCATCATCCTAGGGTTTATTTACAGGTTCACATGAATATACATCTATACAAGTCAATTTCATATAAAATTGATCACCCAACATGGATTGGAATTCAATTGATTATTCTTAATAAAAACAAAACAAACCCAACATAAAATTCATAAAGAAATTCATAAACTTAAAATTAGAAAAGAGATTCTTGGGTTTCATGGATGAAAGGAGTCAATGAATGAAAACTATGCATACCTTTTATTGTGATTCTATGAAGATTGATGGAGAGATTCTTGAAATTTGATGGTGAATTCCCTTGGAATTGAACCTTATATGAAAACCCTAGGGCTTGTTCTTGAGATTTTTTTAGAGTAATTGAGTATAAGTTGCTGAATTATGGCCAAATCCCGTGTTATAAGGTTTATATAGGATGGAAAATTAACCTTTTTAACCCTAGGACACCTATTTAATTTCTGAGAAAAGTTTCCAATTTTCATCCTTGGCACGAGGCGCCACTATTGTGCCAAGTCACTGGAAAGTGACAAATGGGAAATTGCACGGTGGTGCGACGCAGAGCTATCGCATTGCCACTTTGTCTACAATCTGGAAGTTTAGCACGACGCACCACTATCATGGAGCAACACTACAAATTGAATATATTTAAGCTATCTCCACGATGCGCTGAAGGCTCAAGTGATACACTGTCTCACTAAAAAGGCTCTAACTCTTCACTCGGGTGTCGGATTTAGGAAAATTTGGTATCGATGGAAATATTATTGAATTTCCTACATGAAAAAAGTTAAAATATTGAAAATACCACATGTGCAAAAGTGGATTCATCTTTCAAAGAAAGATCCTAACATTTTTGGGAAAATTTTCAAGATAGGAAAAGTACGGGGTATTACAGTTATATGGTGAATTATATGAATTGCGTACTTAACACTTGAATTTAAATTGAATGTTGTATTCATGATTACATGTATCAACCATAATCATGTGAAATACTCTATGCTCCCCAAGTGTTTGCTAAAATTCCTATGTGAAGTAGATAGTGGAATCTTGATATGTCATTATGTGGTCCCAATCATGTATAAGATTATGCCTTACAAGTGTTTGATGAATTGACTTTATGAATAAATTATGAACAAGTGTACATTCTTGTGTATCTCAATATCATGATATGCTTTATTTTTCATGCTATCTAGTCCTAGGGGTTTTAATCTTAGTCATGTCACGATCAGTAGTACTTTTAGTCAGTTACAGAACTTAGTAGAACTCAGTCAATTACAGAACTTAGGAAAACTTAGTAAACTCAGTATCAATCCAGTCTAGTTCAGTATAATTAGTTCAGTGTCTTTCAGTTGGGAGTAGGATTCAGCACCGAGTAAACCAAAGGATGAGGGCTCACCTGTCAGTAGACGGTGTGATCCTTAGAAACAAACCTTACATTCCATAACTATGTATCCAGCATAGGTTGAGGTATCAAACTTTCCAGTTGAGGGTTGATGATGTGTTTTAACCTGTCAAATGAGAGTTTGACTATTTTTATTAGAGTACCTGCCAGATGAGGGTAACTCTTCACTATTTTTACTTGTGGCACGGTACTTACACCCTTTCAACTGGGGTCACAAGTTGGACCATAACTCAGTTATCTTATCTTATTTTGGGCATGTCAGTTAGATGATTACCTCCCACAGTCTTAGTTTCAGTCTTCAGAATAAAACTCAATTCAGTTCTACAGAATCAAGACTGTCAGATCAGTCAACCTGTATCAGTAACTTCAGATATAAGTTACTCAGTATCAAAATTCAGGACTTAGCTTCAGACAAGCTTAGTCATAATATTTATTTATATGCACAATAGTGCATACTCAGATTTGCAGTAGTATCAGTTATCCATGTACTCTCATATTCAGTTATTCTATATCATTCAGTCAGTTACTGTTCATGCATATGAACCCTTGCATTCATCTTTACCTCATTTAGAATACCAGTATATTCCCACATACTGATCCCATATGCATTTCTTGTATGAGTTAGTTCTAATAGTAAATAAATTCTTGAATGTGTTTCCCAAAGATCTTCTTGGAGTTCTTCCCATTAGAAAAATAGACTTCGGAAGAGACTTTTTTCCAGATACTCAGCCCATATCTATTCCACCATAAAGAATGACATTAGTATAACTCAGAGAGTTACAAGAACAGTTGAAGGATCTCCTAGATAAGGGATTCATCAGACGTAGTATTTCCCCGTAGGGTGCACTAGTATTATTCATGTGCAAGAAAGATAGTTCTTTCACAATGTGTATAGACTATCGTCAGTTGAACAAAGTCACAGTCAAGAATAAGTACCCACTTCCCAGAATCAATGACTTTTTCGACCAACTTTAGGGTGCTAGTTACTTTTCTAAGATAGACCTCAGATCAGGCTATCATCAGCTCAGAGTCAGAGAATGTGACATTCCAAAAATAGCTTTAAGAACCCGATATGGTCACTTTGAGTTTCTAGTCATGTCTGTTGGTTTTACAAATGCCCCAGTATCTTTCATGGACTTAATAAATCGCATATTCAAACAGTTCTTGGACATGTTCATTATAGTTTTCATCAATGACATTCTTGTCTATTCTTGTAGTGAGAATGATCACACACACTACCTTAGGATAGTACTTCAGATACCCATAACTCATTAGTTGTTCGCCAAATTCAGTAAGTGCAAATTTTGGCTAAGGTTAGTAGCATTCCTTGGTCATGTTATTTTTGGTGATGGCCTCAGAGTTGATCCTCAAAAAAACAAAGTGCTGAGAAACTGGCCTAAACCTATCTCTCTATAATATATCAGGAGTTTATTGGGTTTAGATAGCTATTACCATCGATTTGTTGAAGAATTTTCATCTATTGCATCCCCCATATCCAGATTGAATTAGAATAAAGTGTAGTTTTAGTGGTCAGATTCTTCTGAGAAAAGTGTTCAGGAGTTGAAGACTCGATATACCTCAGCCCCAATTTTGACTCTACTAGATGGTTTAGTTAGGTTTGTTGTGTACTGTAACGCATCCCGTGTAGGTTTGGGTTGTGTCCTCATGTAGAGAGGTAAGGTCATAGCCTATGCATTTAAACAGCATAAGCCCCATGAGAAGAATTATTTGATGCATGATCTTAAGTTAGCAGTTGTAGTGTTTGCCTTAAAGATTTAGAGGCAATATTTGTATGGGGTGCATGTAGATGTGTTCGCAGATCACAAAATCCTTTCGTATGTGTTATCTCAGAAAAATTTGAATTTGCTTCAGAAAAAGTGGTTAGAGTTATTACAAGATTATGACATGAGTGTTCTTTATTATTCGATCAAAGCTAATGTAGTGGTTGGTACTCTCAGTAGACTGTCTATGGGCAGTGTTACTTATGCTAAGAATAGTAAGAAGAAGTTAGTTCAGGAAGTTCATCAACTTTCCCGACTAGGTGTTTGCTTAGTTAATTCAGCAGAGGGTAATTTTTGGGTTCAGAACATTTCTGAATCCTCTCTAGTTTAAGAGGTAAAGGAAAACTAGGATAGAGATCCCAGTCTTATTAAGTTTAAGGATTCAGCTACAGATCAGAAATTAGAGGTTTTCTCTCAAGGGAGAGATGGTATATTGCATTTCTAGGGTCACCTATGTGTGCCAGGTGTAGATGACTTGAGGTAATGACTTCTTGCATAAAATCATGGTGCGCGTTACTCAATTCATCCAGGGGCCACTAAGATGTATCGCAATCTGTGAGATATCTATTAGTGGAGTGGGATGAAGAGGGATATTACAGAATTTGTAGCTAAATGCTCTATATGTTAGCAAGTTAAGATTGAGAACTAGAAGCCTAGTGGGTCCATGCAGGAGTTTAATATTCCCACATGGAAATGGGAAGAAATGAATATGGACTTTGTGATGAGTTTGCCTCGTACTTATTGTCAGTATGATTCTATTTAGGCCATCATAGATAGAATGACCAAACCAGCTCATTTCTTGCTAGTTCATACTTCCTATTCAACCTAGGACTATGCTAAACTCTATATGAGAGAGTTGGTCAGGTTACATGGAGCTCCAATATCTGTAATCTCAGATAGAGATACTAGAAATTGTTCCAAAAGGGTCTTGGTACCCAAGTTCACCTCAGTATCGCCTTACAACCTCAGATAAATGGTCAAGCAAAAAGGACCATTCAGACTCTAGAAGATATTCTAAGAGCATGTATTGTTATTTTTATGGGTAGTTGGGATCACCACATGCCTTTAATTGAGTTCGCATATAATAAGAGCTATTATTCCTGTATTCAGATGGCTCCGTTTGAAGCTCTCTATAGCAGGAGATACAGATCTTTGGTTGGTTTGTTTGAGGTAGGTAAGGCCAAAATAGTAGGGCCCGACCTAGTGTTAGATGACTTAGAGAAGGTTCAGTTAATCAGAGCAAGACTTAAGGTTGCCTAGATCTAACAGAAATTGTACGTAGATGTACAGAGAAAGGATCTCGAGTTTGAGATTGGTAAATTTATGTTCTTGAAAATCTCTCCCATGAAAGGAGTAAAGAGGTTTGGCAAGAAGAAAAAGCTCAGTCCCCGATATGTCGATCATTATAGAATTCTCAGTCATTTTGGAAAAGTAGCTTATGAGCTTGAGTTGCCTTCATATCTAGCTTTAGTACATCCAGTATTCCACGTCTCCTTGCTAAAGAAATACATTGGTGAACCAGTAGTCATAGTTCCTATAGAGGATGTAAATATTCAGAATGATCTCTCTTTCGAAGAGGTTCCAGTCTAGATCCTCGATCGTCAGATTCGTAGACTGAGGAACAAAGAAGTTCCCTTAGTCAAAGTTCTTTGGTGAAATCAGTCCGTTAAGGGAGCTACTCCAGAAGCAAAAGAAGATATCCATACCAAGTATCCACACCTCTTCTCCGCAACCTCAAATCCATCTTAAGGTAATAGTCTTCCTTATCTTTACTCAGTCCCATGTTCAACAATAATTATAACTTGGTATCCATTAGTATTGCATATTCAGTCATGCATTCATCAATTAGTTCAGTCATTTACTCATGCATCAGATATGCATGCTCAGTATGAAAATCCAGCTTATTAGTACTTCAGTCATGTATTACATGCATCAGATATGCATGTTCAATTTAAGAGCCAAGTTTGTCAGAAGTTTAGTCATGTAGTCATGCATCAGATATGTATGTTCAGTCTGTAAACTCATCCTATCAGTGTCTCAACCTAATTAGTCTTATTCAAGGATGAATATTCCCAAGGGGGAGATATTGTAATACCCCGTATGTCTCAAGCTTAACTTAACTCTCAGTTCATCAGTCATCCTTTATAAAATTTTTGAAATACTCAGTATTTTTCAGTTTATCCATTGTGTAAGAAATTTAATTAGCTTTCCAATGATATAAAATTTGCCTAAATCCAATAACTGGAAAAGAATTTATGGACATTTTAAGTTTCAGTCATTAAACACCATCATTCAGGTAAGTAGCGCATCGCGGAGTTTGTCAAAATGAAAATTATTAGTTTTCAGTGTTTCTCCATGATATTGGCACATTGAGTCAAGGCTCATTTCACATTTTTCAATTTTCAGTGAGCCAAGATGATTGTACTACATCACACCAAGATTTCAGGTCCCAACCAAAGTGGCAACGTGATACCACCGCATCGCTCCACCAACCCTGTTCCCAAATTTTCAAATTCCAGTGACACGGTGTGATAGCACCGCATCGTTCCAAGGGAAAAAATTGGGAATTTTTAGTTAACTCGTAGATTTAATTTCCAAGGTCTTTTAGGTCATTTTCCTCACCCCAGTCATCCTAAACACGGGATTAATACCATAAATACCCTATTATGACTTTATTTACTTACTCTTCTCAAGGAATTAAAGCTTTCTGCCTAAAATACAAAACCCTGGCTTCAAGAATCAAGGTAAAAAAACAAGAATTTCTTTAAGCACCTTCAAGAAATAATAACCCAAGTATGTTAGGTTTTCCTCTATGGGTCCCTTCACCCATAGAGTCCAAGAATCTATTTTTAAAACTTCAAGATTTATGATATATGATTTCCTTACTAAAAATTGAATGTATTCATGTTCATGATAGTATTTCGGATCCAATGCATGTTTAATTATAAGTTTCCATGAAATTAAGATAGTTATATGGTGAATTATATGAATTGCATGCTTAACCCTTGAATTTGTAATTGAATGTTGTATTCATGATTACATGTATTGACCATCATCATGTGAAATACTCCATGCTCCCCAAATATTTACTAAAATGTCTATGTGAAGAAGATAGTTGAATCTTGACATGTCATTATGTGGTCCCAATCTTGTATAAGCTTGTTTCTTACAAGTGCTTTATGAATTTCCTTTATGAATGAATTATGAACATGTGTACATTGTTGTGCATCTCAAGATCATGCTATGCTTTATTTTTCATGCTATCAAGTTCTGGGGGTATTTAATACCCAACAATTTAGCTATGGGCCTAGAGCCAGTATCAGTTATAGAATCTCAGTAATGTCACGATCAGTAGTACTCTCTGTCAGTTATAGAATTCAATAGAACTCAGTCAGTTACAGAACTCAGAAAAACTCAGTAAAATCAGTATCAGACCAGTCCAGTTCAGTATAATCAATTCAGTGTCTTTACGTTGGGAGGAGGATTCAGCATTGAGTAAACCCAAGGATAAGGGCTCACATATTAGTAGAGGGTGTGATCCTTAAAAGCAATCCTTGCATAGCAGAAACACGTAACAAGCGTAGGTTGAGACATCAAACCTGCCAGTTGAGGGTTGATAAAGTGTTTTAACTTGTCAGTTGAGGGTTGATAAAGTTCTTATTAGAGTACCTGCCTGATGAGGGTAACTCTTTAATGTCTTTACCATGGCACGGTACTAACACCGTTCCAACTGGGGTCACAGGTTAGACCCCAACTCAATTATCTTATCTTATTTGGATTATGTCGGTTAGATGATTACCTCCTACATTCTCAGTTTCAGTCTTTAGAATAGAACTTAGTTCAGTTTTATAGAATTAGGACTGTCAGATACAGCCAACCAATATCAATAAACCAGTTATTAGTAACTTTAGATATCAGTTACTCATTATCAAAATTTAGGACTTAGCTTCAGAAAAGCTTAGTCACAGTATTTATTTATATGAACAATAGTGCACACTCAGTATTTACAGTAATATCAGTTATCCATGTACTCTCATGTTCAGTTTTTCTATATTATTCAGTCAATTACTATTCATACATATGAACTCTTGCATTCCTCCTTACCTCATTTAGCATACTAGTACATTCCCATGTACTGATCGCATACCAATTTCTTGCGCAATGATGTTTTATATCATAGGTTCGGATGCTCATGTTCTTGACTGCATTTATCTAAATTTAGCCAACAGTGGCATATTTAGTAGTGAGTCCTCATCTATCGAGGATATGCTTTTATTTTAGTATTTTAGTTTATTAGTAGTTCAGTAGTCGAAGTTAGTTAGGGGTTTGTCCCATCAACTCTACTTTTCAGACAGTTTAGTTAAAGACTTGTCACACTAGATTCTTCAAACAGTATTCAGTAGCTAATGTCATTATCAGATATTATTATTATTATCAGTTTTCAGATTTGAACCTTATGGTAATTCAGCTTATTTTCTGCATTATGTCAGTATTATTATCTAGTGCTCATAGCAGATATCATCCATGGGTTAGATTGTGGTCCTTCGGGGTCATAAGCACCATGTAGCATCTAGGGTACAGATTTGGGGTGTTACAATCAGCTCCATAGTTAGTCAGTAGAGGCTTTTTAGACTAGTACAGATAGTTAGTCTGTCTTCAGTTTTCAGTTATCATTGTTAAACGTTTTATCATTATTCTCAGATTTGTTTTATAGACTTTATTAGAACTATGACTTAAAAACCTTATGGCATTTTATCCATTATTTTTCACATATGGCCATTTTTTATCAATTTTATTCAGTGCTCATAGCAGGTACCAGCTCATGGGTTAGCTTGTGGTCCCTTGGGATTGTAAGCACCGTATGACGCCTAGGGTGTACTCTTGGGGCATTAAAATTTAGCAACCAACCTAGCTTTGAACCTTTCTACCTCACTAGTAGCTTTGTATTTTATTTTTAAAATTTACTTGCAACCAGTAGGTTTCTTGCCTTCAAGCAAACTAGTGATCTCCCAAATTTTGTTTCCTTCAGGTGTAGGAATCTCCTCTTTCATTGCCTCAGTCTTCTTTGGATCTTTCATAGTTTCACTCTAAGTGGATGGTTCAATAGTTGTAGATGAAATTGCTATGTATACTTGATACTTAGGAGACAATGCATCATAGGTCAGGTACTTCCCCAAGGCATAAGTTTCTTCCTGATAAATCTTAAGAGAAACAAAATCCTTGAGCTATAACGGAGCTTTTCTAAATATGGTGGTCCTTCTAGCAACCACCGGTGCTTGATCCTCAGCCTGTTTTTGAGATGTGTTTTAGATTTGAACTTGATTAGTCTGTATTTGTGTAGACTATTCTTATATCAAGTGTTCATTAGGCTCCTCATGTATGCTTTGACCAGTTACTTCGTTATGTAAAATTTGTATGCCATGTACATTAATGTCTTACTAGTTGATTAAAGTCTCATTGACTTTAGCAATAGTTAGGTGTTGAGAGTCGTGGGATAGTTCTTTGAAATGTAATACATCTTCTCTAAAGCTGACATCCCTATTAATAAAGAAAATTTTGTAAGCATTATCATATAACAAGTATTTATTCCGAGTATCATAATAGCCCATCAAAATGCATTCTCTAATTTTCAATTGTATTTTATCAGATTATTGAACTATCTTAGCATAGCATAAGCATCTTATAGTTCTCATATGGCCAATAGTTCATTTCTTTCCAAATAGTCTCTCATATGGAGGAAAGTGACCTAGCACAACCATGGGAAGTCTGTTGATAATATACGCAACTACTTTAACATATAAAACCTAAAATCTAATAGACGTTGCACCTTGGAATCTAATGGCCCTAGTTATTTCCAGAATATCCCTATATTTTCATTCATCCACTCTATTTTATTGGGGGTGTAACGCCCTAAATAAGGTACACAGAGTACTACACGGTGCTTATGACCCCGAAGGACCACAAGCTAACCCATGACTGATATCTGTACCTAAGAATAGCATAATATACTTTATAAATGCAGAATAAAAGGCTGAAAGGCCATAAGGTTCAAATATTTGATAAAACATAACATCTAAAAAACACGGTTTATCAATACCAAAATGACTAAAATAATTATCTGAACATGTTATTGTCTGGAAGCCTCTAAACTATCTAAAAACTATAGAGTTGGCGGGACATGTCCCCAACAAACTCTGAACTATTGAAATAATAAAGTAATAAAATAGTCATGATGAGGACTCACTACTAGTCTGGATGCTGAAAGTGTGATCTACTAAGGATGATCTAGAGCTCGTGCTTCTAAACCTATGGTATAAAACACCATAGCGCAAAAGAAAAGTATGTGTCAGTAAGATTGAATGTACTGGTACGCAAGTGAGGTAGGCTGAATGCAACGGTTCATATGTATGAACAATACTAACTAACTGAATAACATGAACATGAGAACACATGCATAAATACGCGAACTATAACTAAGATCATGACATCACAGAATTTGAATACTGAGGACACAAATTTTTGTATAACTGATATACTATTATTTAAATTACTATTTCTGACAGTCCTATCTCTGATGGAAGTAGATGAGTTCCGTACTGAGCTATTTAGCTGTATCTAACAGTCCTGAATTCTGTAGAACTATCTGACTTCTATTACAGAGACTGAGACTTAGACTTTAACTGTGGGAAGCAGTAATCTAATCGACATGTCCCAAATAAGGTAATATTATTGAGTTAGGGACCTATCTATAACCCCAATTAGAAGGGTGCCAATACTTCACCACTGGTAACAACAAGTTGTGAGTAATCCCTCATCTAACAGGTACTCTAAGGAGAATGGTAGGACCCTTATAAAAGGGTAAATCCACCTCATCTACCCTCAACTAGTAGGTTTGATGTCTCAACCTACACGGGCTACGTAGTTTGAGAGCACAAGGATTTCTTCTAAAAATCATACCCTCTAATAACAGGTGAGTTCCCATCCTTGGACTCACTCAGTGCTGAATCCTACTCCCATCTGAATAGACACTGAACATAATTAATTAAACTGAACTGGACTGTGTTCATTAAGTTTCGTAGACTGATGAAACACTATAGAGATTATTGAATTTCTGAGATTTATGAGAATATGGAGTTTTCCTGGGTCACATGACTGACTGAGTTCTATGAATTATGCCTTGACTGGGAGTCTCTGGAAGACATGACACTGGCTCTAGGCACACAGCTAAATTTTTGGGTACAAGTACCCCCAGGACTTGATAGTATGAAACTAAAAAGACATGACACTTCTTGACACATGACCATAGTCAACAATTCATTGTACAATCATTAGGAATTTTGATGAAGTATTCGCATGCTATAAGCTTACGCATGAATAGGAATGCATGTAAACATATCATAACTTCATAATCCTAAGCTCATGAGCATTACATCAATCTATTATAAAGCATAACAATAACTGGGAGTCATATCAAATATAAGGGAGAAACATGGATTCATCAATTTTGGTCACAAATGAGTCATAAGGCAAAATTCCTATTCTCTTAGGCATTTTATCAAAGACCTTGCATGCATACATTTAGGCTTAGGAATTAGTATTGAAATAATACTTACGGAAACATTTTACACTTCCAATGCAAGAATTTCAATCACATACTAACATATTTTCATGATAGTCTTTAAAGACTTCAACTTGGAAATTAAACAACAACATAAACATGGATATAATTCAATTCATACCATGGAATCCAAAGTTATATTTCAAATAAGGTTTCTTGAGCTTCATGGGTGAAAAGAACCCATGAATCAATACTTGACATACCTGGGTGGATGATTTCTTGAAGATTGATGGAGGAAAGCTTGAATTCTTGCCTTGGGATTAGACACCTAGGGTTTCTTGTTCTTGGGGATTGATATTTGAGAGAAGCCCTGATTTAGTGTTGTGGATAAATAATTTAGTTATGAGCTCTAGTCTGGCATAATTAGGGGTCAAAATATGTGGAAAAAGACCCAAATACCCTTTTAAAAATGGATTAAAATCACTTACCAGAAGTGATAATGGTTTGGGTGACAATCCGTCGCTCGCTCGATGGTCCGTCGATACTGAATGTTGCACTTGGCCAGAACCTGAACTTCCTGCCTCATCTGTGATGGTTTGGGAAATGGTCCATCGCTCGCTCGATGGTCCATCGGTCCTGACCATCGTACTTGACTAGAACCTGAACTCCCTACCTCATCTGCGACAGTTTGGGTGACAGTTCACTACTAGCTTGACGGTCCATCGGTCCTGACTGTCGCACTTGGCTAGAATATGGTTTCACTACCTTAGTTACGATGGCTTAGTCGACATTCCATCGCTAGCTTAATTGTTCATTGGCCTGATGATAACGCTCAATCTACAGCTCTCGTAGAAGTGTAAAGTGGTCGTTGTCAAATATATAACCCAACTGGGTTAGGTATCGATCCCACAAGGAATAGCTTGGTCAATAAGTAAGCAAATATTACTAGACTTTTAGTGCAAGTCTCATAAAAAGGGGGGAATTTTGTCGTGCAAGTAATGTAACCAAAGTAATAAGGAAAAAACAGAAAATATCAAAGTAAAAAGAAAGAATGTTTAGTAAGCTATAAAACAATGAGAATTGAGAAGTTGGGGTTATGTCCACCTTATGAGTTGTACGTCTCTATTTGCTATGAGTTGTGTGGAATTCAGACATGCATGTGCTTATAGAGAATTGTATTTGATGGTAAATCCAAGCGTCTTTCGACCTCAACAAGGACTATTTCACTTTAACTCTTTCGAGCTTAAAGCGTATCTAATGGTACAAATTCTCCAAGAGGTTAATCCAGTTACGGCACTAACTTTTTAATAGGGGATGGGACCTATTACCTTGACATTATCTCTTTTCCAGACACATAACTTTTCTTTCGAACAAGTTAATGCTATACTGGCGTTATTCTATGCATCTGCAGCCACAAGAATTTGCATTAAGATGAAGAGAATAATGATATAAGAATCATACGTGTCACGAATTCACAAACTCATAGCAATAGATAGTATCTCATAAGGCTTCCATAACCCCAACAGAGAAGTTTAGTTACCCATGAGTGCGAAGGAAATCACAATAGACATTATTATTATACCACAATAAAGATCTCGTGTAGTAAGGTGTGGTATGGCGTTAGGCGTGACTTCTTTGCAAAGTAACGTTTCTTTTGTTGCGGAAACTAAGAATTGAATAGATGAATAGAAGAATAATAAAAAGTAGAATTAATAGAAGGATTAGAAGAAGAGTTGTAGAAGAATAGAAGAATTGATTGTAACTAATGGAAGAATGAATAAAAATCGCTAGTAGAATAGGGTATTTATAATACCCATATCCTATTCTTACTAAGCTAATGAATTACTTAACCCAATACTACTTGGTTAATGTATCATTATCCTAATCCTAATGAGTTACTGCTAGTCCCCAAAGTCTTCAGAATTGATGTTTTTGCCCGGGACAGATTTTCCATGCGCCACTTTTGGTCCTTGGCGTCCAAGATTCCCCTTCCTTCCTTCGTGAAGCTTTCTTTGGCGTTAAGTTACCCATAAAATGCTGAATTCTGCATCATTTATACCTAAAAACTTGCTAATCATGTTCGTTAGCTCACTTACAGGAAAAAGGACTAAAAGTGCATGAATTATATAATTTGTCCTCAAAACTTAGCTAAAATATGGGTAAAATATAGAACTTTAGTCATGTAAATTCGCCTATCATCAACACCCCACACTTAAAGCTTTATTCGTCCTCGAACAAACTATTATGTCCATCTAAACATCAACTTAGGGTTTAACAGTAACCACACAAAATATTCATCAAGACAGGCATAGCAATCATTAACACACAGTAGTTTTCTGATCATTAGTAGAAACAATTTAACCTCTAACATAGACTCGTGATGGTGGTCAACTCATATTCAAAAGTCAAGGCACAAAGAATCATACACAACTATCCAAAACTCATCAACCATGTGTGTCTCACCATATATTACCCATAATCACTCACAAGTGTTGTATATATTTCGAACATGGGTATAGGATTATCCTTGCTCTCACTCTCACAAAGAATTCATATGTTGCAACTGATGACCATAGGTTTGCCCTTAGTGTAATGCTCCACAAAATATCAGAATGCTAAGCTTAGGATCAAATAGGTCTTCTACATGTTGTAATGTAGGCTAAGGGACGGGTAGGACTATTTTGGCCAGAAATAGTGACTATGTTCCTAAGCGCTTTAATACATCACATTATGCCATTAATACTTTCTTTTCAAACAACCTTTCTTCTTTCTTTTATTCTACCATCATTTTTCTTCCCTTTTGTTTTTCTATTTTAAACATAACTAACTTTTTTAGTTTTCCTTTCCTTTTTCTTTTCACAACACACCTCTTGTGATAGCAATTCTTTTTCATAACAAATTCAAGCACCAATACATTCTAAGGCATCATACTCATCCAATTTCCTCTTATTTTGTCACATGACTCTTTCAATTTAAAGCACTTAGGAATTTGGATCAAATTACGGTCTTGAAAAAAAAATGGATTAGGCTTACATATGAGGCTATCAAAGAAAATAGGCTTAAAGGATCAAAAGGGGTTAACTAGGATAATTTCCACGGGTAGGTAAAAAGAAGGTACACAAGTATAGGTTGCCAAAGAAATGCCTAAATCATCTCCTAAACTTGTAATCTTTATTTTCGCTTTACATACATACCAGGCAAGTTCTAGCATCAGCCACAAACATAGAATATACTATATCCTCACACACACAAGGCACATGGTCGACTTTATTGGGAGTAGTATAGACTCTTGACCCAACAGATGAAGGAATTAAACCAAACAATATCACATAGTGAGTCACAATTAGAGCCTAAATGTCTCAATAGTCGTGATTTTAGCACAAAATCTTGTTATAATCTCATGCTGCCTATTAGAATAATTTTATGCGAAGTTAAGTAAAAAAAAAATTTTAACTACGAAAAACGGAAAAAAACTAGGCTAAGCAAACAAAATAGCTAAGCAAACAAACAAACATAAATGCAAATGCGGATAAAGGAGTATAGTATGCAAATACCACCACCCCACACTTAGATGGGACACACTGCCCTCAGTGGAAAATAAATACAAAGAACCTGGTCAGTTAGACTCCTCCTCTATGTCGGTGGTCATACCCCTTTCGTCGGAATCATCATAGGAGTCGTCATCATCAGAATTCTCCTCCACATCGGAGTCTGGCATTCGTTGATTATCATCGGTTGACACATCGTCATCAAGAGGTTCCTCAAAATATGTACCTAATCCACACATCTCCCTTGCATGTAGATTCATTGGATAGTGATGATCCAGCTGTTGGAGCTCTGCAGTAGTTGGAACACGACCTCCGCTCATCATTGTAAACCGAGTCATGCCATAAAGATGGCGAAAGAAACTCTCATTCTGAGCATGTCTCTCAATAGTAGTAAGGTTGACGCCATGTGTTGATTCAGTATCTTTGACCTTTGTGAGGTCAACCTTCTTCGGATTGTGTGGGAGTTTATGATCAGCCGGCTCCTCTTCGATGTCCTCCTTCCTCAAAATTGCAGTCAACAGATTGACGAAGCTGAAATGGGACCGCTTGTGTAGCCTAGCCTTCCGCATTGTAGATCGAATGATTGCCCCAATGTTGATAGGGATATTCGTCATCAATGCATATACCAAGCACACTCTATCTCTTGTTGTTTTGTGTATTGCATCCCTAGAATGAGGCAAGAGTTGACTATGCGCAACAATATCCTTGCTTCCCAATTCAAAGGAGCATATGGGAAGGTGTTGTGTCGACCGGTGTCTTTATGTCTACTCCATCGTGCCATGGATTTTGTGCCAATAAGTGTATTCGGATGGCTCTATATGGAGGTCTACTGTACAGCTCTTTGAATGGTGATGGATCGACTAAAGTCAAGCCTAGAAAGGAGTTGAAGAACTCCGCATTGAGTTGTAAAACTTGGCCCCGAATCTTGACCTCGCTTACTGTGGTTTTCAGAGACCAGTTTGTGTAGAATTCTCTTGTTAAATCGAGATTGCATTCTCCCATGTCTTGGAAGATGAAATCAAGATGTAATGCCATGATCTTAGCCAACATGCGCGGCTCCTTCTTCGCTAGGCTTTCTTTGTTTATCAAGTCCACATGAACATATTTTCTTTCTTTGTTGTTCCTATACCATTCCTTTGCTTCCTCTTCGAGAACCCATTTTATTCCAAACATACGGTGTCATAATTGCATCAAGGATGATTCTCCTTGATCTTTTCGACCTCTTTTCTTGCCTTTTTGTGAAGTGGTAGTCTTATCTTTGCCTTGTCTTGCTTTGGGTGCCATTGTACCTGAGACTTAAAACAATGTTCATGTTAGCATTATCTCAAAGGATACAATCTATAAACAAGCAGTTGTTGCACCACCCCACACTTAGTTTGTTGGCACAAACTAGTGAAGTGAACGTGGTCGATTAGTCAGACTTCATCAACATACATTTTAGGTGTTATATACCAACAATAAAATCAGTGCAGTCTTACTTGTTGTAATCTTGGCAATACTTTCATGTTTTATATATCAAGACTACTACATAGTGATTGAATCAAGGTATAGCATCTAACAATAATCACAACCTCCTATGTCGGTAGGCAACTATAATTCTTATTCCGATGAACAAGTCATTCCAACATGTAAGTATTCAAGTGACAAGATTATGCAATTTTGTGACCATATCAATTCCACAGAAGTATGATAGTGCATCAAAATCAAATTCAAGTTGGAAATAAGTTAATATCATCCTTACGTATTCATTCACCCACTTGGTTGTATCACAATAATTCAATCACATTCAAATCATCAATACTACTTTCAAGATTCAAAAATTCATAATGGGCATAGTAGTGTAGTACTTACGGAATATAAATGAAGAACAAAGTAGTACTTACTTGATTGATGCCTTTGGATGATGTTCTTGTGAAGTAAGAGAGCAAAAGGAAAATTTTTGAGAGGATTTGGGGACTATAGGCAGCGCTTAAGCTAGGTTTCCAATGTTTTTTTGGTTCAAGACTAAGTCTCATATTTATAGGAGAAGGTTGGGTCGGGTTTTGACCCATTTAAAATCGGATTTGGAGACAAGAAGTGACCATAGGCGGCGCCTTTTGCTTTGCCTATGCTTGGCGTAGGCGGCGCCTTTTGCAAAGCATTGTCTAGCATAGGCGGCGCCTTTAGCATGGCATATGAGATTCAGAGACAAAAGGCATTAGAAGAGGCGGCGCCTATGCTATGGCATACTTGGGCATGGGCGGCGCCTATGCTATGGCACACTAGATTCCGAGACCTTAGGCCATAGTATAGGCCTTGCCTTGTTTGTGGCCTAGTTTTACCTAGGCCTAGCCTTGTTCGATGCCTATATTTTCATGAGTAATGCTCAATCCATAGCCTTTTGCTTCTTCATTCCTAACTTACCACCTTCAACATGCAATACGTCCAAATAAAAATTTGAAACCGACCTCCTCGTTTTATACCTCTTTGCACCTACATTTACTCAAAAACAATAAAGACGATTAGAATGATGGGTTGCCTCCCATCAAGCACCTTAGTTTTGGTCGTGGTACAACTCTTATTTTTGGATTTTTATTTATCAAAAGAAAACACATAGTATAACAAAAGAAAGACAAAAAATGAAAAACGATGGGTTGCCTCCCATCTAGCGCTTGATTTATTGTCGCAGCACGACATGGCTATCTTGTGTACTTAGAATTCGTCGAGATAAGTGATGGCCATATAGTTTATCGAATCAATAGGACCGATATATGGTTTTACTCGTTGGCCATTTACCTTGAAGACAACACCATTAGTGTCTTCTAACTCAACTACTCCAGACGAGTAGACTTGGTTAACTTTGTATGGACCAGACCACTTGGACTTTAACTTACCTGGGAATAACTTCAGTCTGGAATTGAAGAGAAGTACCATATCATCCTTTTGAAAGTTTCGTCGAACAATTCGCTGATCATGATACTTTTTTCATCCGCTCCTTGTAGAGATCCGATCTTTCATAAGCATGTAGATAGAATTCATCCATCTCGTTCAGTTGCTCCAATCTCAGATTCATTGCATCATCCCAGTTAAAATTTAATCGTTTCAAAGCCCACAATGCCTTATGCTCAAGCTCAATGGGTAAGTGACAAGCCTTCCCATAAACTAGTTGGTACGGGGACATGCCAATTGGTGTTTTGAATGCAGTCCTATAAGCCCATAGTGCCTCGTCCAACTTCCGAGACCAATCTTTCCTATTAGCATTTACCGTTTTAGCAAGGATTTGCTTGATCTCTCGGTTGGAAACCTCTACCTGGCCACTAGTTTGTGGTTGATAAGGCGTGGCTACCTTATGTTGCCTGACACCATATTTTGCCAACACGGATTTGAATAGATTGTTGCAAAAGTGAGACCCTCCATCGCTTATGATAGTACGTGGTACTCCAAAATGAAAGAAGATATTTCTCTTCAAGAATACTACAACACGCTTTCCCTCATTGTCGGCCAACGCTACTGCTTCAACCCATTTTGAGACATAATCTACAGCAACTAGGATGTACTTCATTCCAAACGAATTTACGAATGGACCCATGAAATCAATACCCCATACATCAAAGAGCTCTACTTCAAGAATTTTCGACAAGGGCATCTCATGGTGCTTTGAAATAGCACCTTGTCGCTGACATTGGTCGCATCTTCTCACAAAGTGGTAGGCATCTCTAAAGATCGAAGGCCAATAATATCCACTTTGCAATAACTTTCTTGCTGTTCGATTACCTGCGTGATGTCCCCCAACTTGGGAGGTGTGTCATACTTCTAATATAGTAGGCACCTCTACATGGGATATACATCGTCGGATAACACCATCCGCGCATCGTCAAAACAAATATGGCTCATCCCAAAAGTAGTATTTTACATCATGCATAAACTTCCTCTTTTGATGGTAAGATAAGTTTGCAGGTATCACATTACTTACCACAAAATTTGCAAAGTCGGCATACTATGGTAACTTTTTCATTATCGTTGTTAAGACCTCCTCGTCAGGGAATGCATCATCATTCTCGATTTTAGGCTGCTCCATATGTCCATTCTCGAGTCTAGATAGATGATCAACCATTTGGTTCTTGCAACACCCATCGAATTAGTCTTGGTTTTGCATCCTTCTTCGTCATTAAATATCTCAGAGCTGCATGGTCTGTATGAACGATCACTTTGGTTCCTAACAAATAAGCACGGAACTTTTCAAATGCATACAAAACCGTTAGGAGATCTTGTTCTGCGACAGTATAGTTCTTTTGGGCTTCGTTTAGGACCTTTCTAGCATAGTAGATAGGATGAAATAATTTCTCCTTCCTCTGGCCAAGTACAGCGCCAACGGCTACCCCACTAGCATCACACATGACTTCGAACGGTAAAGACCAATCTGGTGCTACCATGATAGGAGCTTCAATTAGTTTTCCTTTGAGGCATTCGAATGCCTTCAAGCAATCTTCATTGAAGTCAAACTTAGTATCCTTCTCCAAGAGTTTGCATAATGGACTAGCAATTTGGGAGAAGTCCTTGATGAACCGCCAATAGAAACCTGCATAACCGAGGAAACTACGGACTCCCTTCACTGAAATTGGGGGCGGTAGCTTCTCAATAACTTCAATTTTTGCTCGATCAACTTCAATTCCTCTTTCGGAAATTTTATGTCCAAGAACGATTCCTTCTTTTACCATGAAGTGGCATTTTTTCCAATTCAGCACTAGGTTGAATTCTACACATCTTTGCAACGCCATACTTAGGTTTGACAAGCATGCTTCAAAAGACTCACCAACAACTAAAAAATCATCCATGAATACCTCCAAAGTATCTTCAACCATATCAGAAAAAATGGACATCATACAACGCTGAAAGGTGGCTGGTGCATTACATAGCCCGAATGGCATACGTTTGAAGGAAAACGTGCCATATGGACACGTGAACGTTGTCTTTTCTTGGTCTTAGGGGGAAATACAAATCTGATTATAGATTGAATAACCGTCTAAGAAACAAAACCATCCTTTCCCTAATAATCGATCTAACATTTGGTCCATAAATGGCATTGGAAAGTGATCTTTGAGCGTCCATGAATTCAGCTTTCGGTAGTCCATGCATACTCTCCATCTGGTGACGGGTCTGAGTGGAATAAGCTTATTCTTTTCATTTACGACTACCGTCATGCCTCTTTTCTTGGGAACACATTGTACCGGGCTTACCCATGTACTGTCAGAGATTGGATACACAACTCCTGCGTCTAACCACTTGATAATTTCTTTCTTCACCACTTCTCGCATAGGTGGATTGAGATGCCTTTGATGCTCAATGGTGGGTGTGCACTTTTCTTCAATATGAATCTTGTGTGTACAAATCATAGGTGGAATACCAATAATATCCGCGATGGTCCAACCAATGGCTCTTATATACTTCCGTGGAATAGCAATGAGAGCTACAACTTGTTGCTCACCCAAATCTGCTGCCACAATGAATGGAAGTGTGTTTCTGCTTCCTAAGAATGCATACTTTAGATGGCTAGGCAGCTCTTTCAATTCTAACGTGGGTGGCTCTTCAATAGATGGCTTTGCTGGTGGTGTGGGTCAATTTTTGAGATCAAGGTCCAGCTTCTTGGGAGCATGGCGATATGTCCCTAATCCTAATAGAGCACAAATACCTTCTTCGTAATTTTCAGCATCCTTACTTTCTCCATTCATGAGCACAGTTGCCAATGGGTCATCAATAACTTGCTCTTCTTCAAATAATTCTTTCTCATCATCAAAGTAAACATCAGCCACCGAAAATACGTTCAAATCTTTGGGTTGCTTCATTTATTCGAACATATCAAAGCGAACTACTTCGTCATTTATTCAAAATGAAAGCTCATTAGCTCTCAAATCAATAAGCACACTTCCCATAGCAAGGAAAAGGCGCCCCAAGATTATGGGAACTTCTGAGTCTGCCTCACAATCCAAAATAACAAAGTCTTTCGGAAAGATGAATGAAGAAACCTTTACCAATACATCACATAGAATACCAATAGGTCGTTTTACCGACCTATCCTCCATTACGAGCGTCATATTGGTTGGAGTAGGATCTCCCAACCCCAACTTTTTATAGATAGATAATCGCATCAAATTGATGTTGGCTCCTAAATCACATAATGCCTTGGCAAAATTCAAAGATCCAACGGTGCAAGGAATAGTGAAAGCACCAGGGTCAGCCTTCTTCTGAACTAGTGATTGGGGCAGTGATGAACGTCGTCTTTCAACTTATAGCTGGCTGCCCGCTTCTTTGTCAAAAGATCCTTCATAAATTTTACATACCCAGGCATTTGTTCAAGTGCCTCTACCAATGGAACATTAATGGTCAGCTGCTTTAGCATAGTCATGAATTTGCTGAACTTTGTATCATCCGCCACTTTCTTCAATCTTTGAGGAAATGGTGGTGGTGGATAAGGAATTGTTTTCTCCATGGCTTTCTTCTCCTCTTGTTTCCATTTTGCATCCTTTTCAGGCTGCAACAAACTTGGTGTGATGTCATGGACGTCGTGGGTAGTTTCTGCGAAATCTTCTGCTTTTGCCTTGTCATCGATGTTCGCTACTTCGTCAACCACCTTCTTGCCTTTTGATGATGTTTCCAGCACCTTACCACTTCGGGTAGTAACCGCCATGCATGACCCATCATTCCTTGGGTTTTGCACAGTGTCGCTAGGTAAAGTGCCAGCCTTTCTTTGATTGAGTGCTGCTGAAAGTTGGCTCAATTGCTGCTCTATTTGCTTGATTGAAGTGGAATGAGAATCAACTAATTTCTTCATGTAGGATAAATAATTTATTACCTCCGTTACTCCAGCGCTCGTTGCTTCCATTCCTTTCAATAGTTTAGCCATCATCTCTTCCATATTTACAGAAGCGGATGTAGTGGTGTCACGTCTTCTTGGGGGAACGTACAAACCAATTCTTGTTCTTCCAACTACCTTGGTCCTTGTTTCCAGATTTGTCATAGTAGCTCCGACCTTGGTTTCCTTGGGTATTGCCTCAGAAACCCCCCTGATTGTTTAAGTAGTTGGCTTCTTCTTCCGAATCAGATTCGTCTCTTCCTTTTGACGCAATAGCTTTGACTTTTTTGGTCTTCCCTGATAATAGATTCTTTGTAAGAAGATCCACTTGTGTTTTCATGTGCTCCATATCTTGATCATGTTCTTCTTCTATTCTCCTTTGGTATGCAGTCATACCAATAGATAAAGTGGGGCTTGCTACCTCAGAATCCCTGGTATGCCAAGCTCTACTTTGCTTCGTCATCCGATCTATCATATTGATTGCCTGACCAAAGGTGAGGTCCATAAATGATCCTCCAGCCGCATTATCTACCACTGGTTTAGTTATTGAATTCAAGGCTCTGTATAGTATATACATTAGATGAATATTACTCATGTGATGGTTTGGGCACCTCATTAGCTTCGTCTTGAACCTCTCCCATGTTTCATGAAGGGCTTCAGTTGGAAGCTAACAAAAGTTGCTGATTTCGTCTCTCAATTATGCTCTTTTGGATTGCGGAAAGAATCTTTCTAGGAAAGCGTCTCTCAATTGCCTCTAATTTGTAATAGAATCAGGAGTCAGCCCATTCAACCATAGAGTTGACTCCCCAGACAAAGACAATGGAAATAGACGTAATCGAATTGCATTCTGACCAACGCCAGGACTGTCAAACGACTAGCATGTAGAAATAAAGTTGATGAGATGAATATTCGGATCGTCGCCTGCTAGTCCACCAAATAATCCTTTGAGTTGTAATAATTGAATCATGGTGCTCGTTATGTTAAACATAGCTCCGGGCGCTAATGGTGGAGGAATTATGGCTCATGTGGCTCCGGCTCCATCAAGATCATCATCATCATCGTCGAAAGCTAGTTGCACAGCTCGGCGTTCAGGCATAAACCTAGCTTGATGATCTCTTCTGTTGGCAGGTGTTGCGATCTCAGCAGCATGCCCAGGTTTTAGTAACTCGTCATCACCTAGGTCCTCGTCGTCGAGATTTATTGCTCGCCCAAGGTTGTCAATATTTTGTTGATGCACTTGAGCGACGGCAAGAGCATCTAGTCTCGCCTGTTCCTGTTGAGTAGCCATCCTTTCCATTTTGTGTTGTGCCTCCATTCTGCCAATACGTTGTGGTTCAGGATTGATAGGTAATAACGGTTGACAAAAACTTTGAGTATGGGGCATTCACTGAATAAAAACCTGCAGAAAACAAAAACAAAAACTAAGAGTAAAAGTACGAGAATCTTTGACCAAAGGGTCTAGTAATTATCACAAACTTAATTACCACTCGTATTCCCCGGCAACGTCACCAATTTTTGATAACGCTCAATCTACAGCTCTCTTAGGAGTGTAAAGCGGTCATTGTCAAATATATAACCCAACTGGGTTGGGTATCGATCCCACAGGGAATAGCTTGGTCAACAAGTAAGCAAAGATTACTAGACTTTAAGTGCAAGTCTCGTAAAAAGGGGGGAGTTTTGTTGTGCAAGTAATGTAACCAAAGTAATAAGGAAAAAACAGAAAATATCAAAGTAAAAAGGAAGAATGTTTAGTAAGCTGTAAAACAATGAGAATTGAGAAGTTGGGATTATGTCCACCTTCTGAGTTGTACGTCTCTATTGGCTATGAGTTGTGCGGAATTCAGACATGCATGTGCTTATAGAGAATTGTATTCGATGGTAAATCCAAGCATTTTTCGACCTAAACAAGGACTATTTCACTTTAACTCTTTCAAGCTTAAAGCGTATCTAATGGTACAAATTCTCCAAGAGGTTAATCCAGTTACGGCACTAACTTTTTAATAGGGGATGGGACCCTATTACCTTGACATTATCTTTTTTCCATACATATAACTTTTCTTTCGAACAAGTTAATGTTATACTGGCGTTATTCTATGCGTCTGCAGCCACAATAATTTGCATTAAGATGAAGAGAATAATAATATAAGCAGCATACGTGTCACGAATTCACAAACTCATAGCAATAGATAGTATCTCATAAGGCTTACATGACCCCAACAGAGAAGTTTAGTTACCCATGAGTGCAAAGCAAATCACAATAGACATTATTATTATACCACAATAAAGATCTCGTGTAGTAAGGTGTGGTATGGCGTTAGGCGTGACTTCTTTGCAAAGTAACATTTCTCTTGTTGCGGAAATTAAGAATTGAATAGATGAATAGAAGAATAATAAAAAGTAGAATTAATGGAAGGATTAGAAGAAGAGTTGTAGAAGAATAGAAGAATTGATTGTAACTAATGGAAGAATGAATAAAAATCTCTAGTAGAATAGGGTATTTATAATACCCATATCCTATTCCTACTAAGCTAATGAATTACTTAACTCAATCCTACTTGGTTAATGTATCATTATCCTTATCCTTATAAGTTACTGCTAGTCCACAAAGTCTTCAGAATTGCTGTTTTTGCCCGGGACAGATTTTCCATGCTCCACTTTTGGTAAAATATAGCACTTTAGGCGTGTAAATTCGCCTATCATCACCTGACCGTCGCTTTTGGGTAGTTCCAACAGTTCTCTATAAAACGTCCATAACCTCTTACTCTGATACCATATTTGGATAAAATTAAAATTATTGGAAAGCTAATTCAATTTCCCACATGATAAAAATTCAAAATTGGGGAAATTCTATCTGATTTAAACATTAATCATTTAAGAATTCATTACTAACTCTTCTGGAGACTAGATTTGACTTAAGAAAGTTTGGGGTATTACAATATCCCCCCCCCTTGGGAACATTCATCCTCGAATGGGACTAACTAGACTGGGAAAGTGAATAGACAGATCTTACTTAAGGGACGTGAACATTAAACATGTCTATATGACTGGAACTTCTAATATACTGAAATCTCATACTGAATATGCATGTCTGATGCATGGATATATGATGGATAGTCTTTATGAATGCATGACTAAAATTACTGAGAAACTAAGTTTCTCGTGATGATAATACATATCTAATGAATGAATAAATGACTGACATGATACATGAACATATGACTGCATATGCAAGGGTACTTGATATTAATTTTATAACTGAAATCTAAACATGAAACTGATTAAGATTAAGGAAAGCTATTACCATAGGCTGAGTCTATGTTTATGGAGAAGAGGTGACGATACTTGGTCCACATATCTGCTTCTACTTCCCAAGTAGCTCCCTCAACGGACTGATTCTGTCAAAGAACTTTGACTAGAGGGACTTCTTTGTTCCTCAGTCTATGATTCTGGTAGTCAAGAATTTCAACTGGGATCTCTTCGAAAGAAAGGTTGTTCTGAATGTCTAAACCCTCTACCGGGACTACAACTACTGGCTCACCTATGCATTTCTTTTGGAAGGAGACATGGAACACTAGATGAACTGAGGCTAGATCTAAAGGAAATTCAAGCTCATAAGCTACCTTACCAAACCGACTAAGAATTTTGAAGGGACCGACATATCGGGGACTAAGATTTCCCTTCTTGATGAACCGCTTGACTCCTTTAATGGGAGAGATTTTTAAGTACACATAATCTCCAATATCAAACTCGAGATCATTTTTGTGTACATCTTCATTAGACTTCTGTTGGCTCTGAGCAGCTCGGAGTCTTTCTATTATCAACTGAACTTTCTCTAAGGTGTCAACTACCAATTTATGCCCTACTACTGTGGACTCATCCACTTCGAACCAACTGATTGGAAATCTACACCTCCTACAGTAGAGAGCTTTAAAATGGAGCCATCTAAATACTGGAATGATAGTTTTTGTTGTATGCAAACTCAATCAAAGGCAAGTGGTAATCCCAATTCCCTTGAAATCAATTACACATGCCCTTAGCATATCTTCCAAGGTCTAAATATTCCTTTATGCTTGACAATTTATCTGAAGATAAAAGGTTTTACTGAGATAAACTTGGGTACCAAAACTCCTTTAGAATGCTTTTTAGAAGTGTGAGGTGAACTAGGTACCTCTGTCTAAAATAATAGAGAACAAAACACCGTGCAATCTGACCAACTCCCTAATATAGATTTTGACATAATCCTTAGTTGAATAGGAGGCATGGACTGGAAGAAAATGAGTTGATTTGGTCATTTTTTCTATAATGACCCAGACTGAATCATGTTGATGACGAGTATGAGGAAAATCCATCACAAAGTCCATGTTCACTTCTTCCCACTTCTAAGTAGGAATACTGAATTCCTGTATAGACCCACTAGGCTTATGATTCTCTATCTTAACCCACTGACATGTAGAGCACTTAGCCACAAACTCTGCAATATCTTTCATCATCCCACTCCACCAATAGATCTTTCATAAATCGCAGTACATCTTAGTGGCCCCTGGATGAATTGAGTAGTGCACACCATGCACTTCTGAAAGAACTCATTGCCTCAAGTCATCTACACCTAGAACACACAGACGACCCTGACAATGAATACCACTATCTCCCCCTTGGGAGAAACCCTCTACCTTATGATCTTTGATCGACTCTTTTAACTTAATGAGACTGGGATATCTATCTTAATTTTCTTTCACCTCGGATACTAGAGATGATTCTGAACTATTCTAAACCCATATACTACCTTCTACTGAATAGACTAAGTGGACACCTAGTCAGATAAGCTGATGGACTTCCTGAGCTAACTTCTTCTTACTGACCTCAACATGAGCAACACTACCCATAGACAATCTACTGAGAATATCAGCCACTACATTGTCCTTGCCTGGATGATAAAAGACACTCATGTCATAATCTTTCAAGAGTTCTAACCACCTTCTCTGATAGAGGTTAAGATCTTTCTGTGAGAATACGTACTAAAGGCTCTTGTGATCCGTAAACACATCTATATGAACACCATACAAGTAATGCCTCCAAATCTTTAAGGCAAAAACTATGGCTTCTAACTCAAGAACATGAGTCAGATAATTCTTCTCATGGGGTTTAAGTTGTTTGAAGGCATAGGCCATGACCATACCATGCTGCATGAATACACAACCCAAACCTACTCTGGATGTATTATAGTGCACTACGAATCTGTTTGAACTGTCTGGTAGAGCTAAAACTGGGGATAAGGTGAGTCGAGTCTTCAACTCCTAAAAACTCTTTTCGTATGAATCTAACCACTGAAACTGAACCTTCTTATAAGTCAATCTAAACATATAGGATACAATAGATGAAAATCCTTCAACAAACTGATGGCAATAGCTAGCCAAACCCAAGACACTCCTGATATCTGATGGAGAGATGGGTTTGGGATAGTTTATTACTTCTTTAATCTTTTGAGGATCAACTCTAATAATATTACCAGAGACGATATGACCAAGGAATGCTACTGACCTTAGCCAAAATTTGCACTTACTGAATTTGGCAAATAGCTGATGATTTCTAAGAGTCTGCAATACTATTTTGAGATGGTTTGCATGATCATGCTCACTGCGGGAATAGACAAGAATGTCATCTATAAAGACTATGACAAACATGTCTAAGTACTTCTTAAAGACACAGTTCATCAAGTCCATAAATGTTGTTGGGGCATTGGTAAGACCAAAGGACATGACTAATAATTTGAAGTG
This sequence comes from Capsicum baccatum var. pendulum, assembly GCA_030864225.1. Lineage (NCBI taxonomy): Eukaryota > Viridiplantae > Streptophyta > Magnoliopsida > Solanales > Solanaceae > Capsicum > Capsicum baccatum. Next base: position 223,865,278 of record CM061556.1, read on the forward strand.
ACTATAATGAGTACGGAAAGCTATTTTTGGAATATCACATTCTCTGACCGTGAGCTAATGATAGCCTGATTTGAGGTCTATCTTAGAAAAATAGTCGGCACCCTAAAGTTGATCAAATAAGTAATCGATTCTGGGAAGTGGATACTTTTTCTTAATAGTGACTTTATTAAGCTAACGGTAGTCTATATGTATTCTGAGAGAACTGACTTTCTTGCACATGAATAAGATTGGTACGATCAAAAAGAACACACTGAGTCTGACGAATCCCTTGTCTAAGAGATCCTTCAATTTTTCTTTCAACTCTTTGAGTTCTGCTGGTGTCATTTTGCATGGCAAAATAGATATAGGCTGAGTATCTGGAAGAAGGTCTATGCATAATTCTATTTCCCATTTTGGAGAAATTTTGAGAAGATTTTAGGGAAAGACATCGAATATTCATTCACTACTGGGACTGATCCAAGACTGGGAGTTTTGAAACTATAGTCCTTAACTCGAACAAAATGATAGACACAACCCTTGGATATTATTTTGCACGCTCGAAGGTAGGAAATAAGATGAACTCTAAAAGCTTAAGTACTACCCTTCCACTCTAGGACGGGTTCATTCGAGTATTGAAACTGGACAACTCTATTTCTGCAGTCGACTATGGCATAGGATGAATGAAGCCAATCCATGTGGAGAATGACATCAAATCAATCATCTCTAATTTGACTAGGTCTGCTAAAGTGACATTTTGAGATATCATAACCGGACATTTCCTGTATACCGTCGGGCTAAGATAGTTTTACCCACTGTAGTAGAGACAGATAAGGACTCTTTTAGAATTTTAGGACTAGCTCCAAAATTAAATGTTATATAGGGAGTAACAAAACACAAAGAAGCTCCTGATATAGAAAGGAGTAAATATGTACAAGAAAGATTTGTAACGTACCAGTAACCATATCAGGAGAATTTTCCTGATCTTGTTGGGACTAAAGAGCATAGAGTCTATTTGGGCATTGCACACTGGTAGCGCTGGAAGAGGCAACCTGCTGATTTAGGCGATTGGACTGAGCTGGAGGGCGATTACGCTGACCCTAAGGACCTGGCTGGGGATAATATCAAATTCTATGGCCTGGCTTACCACATCTGAAGCAAACATCACCACTAGATCTGTAAGTACCCTGTTGGCGCTTGCCATATATCTGGCAAAGAGGATAGGTCCGGCACTGCTAACACTGCCCTGAGACTAAGAGCTTGGTGCCCTATCTCTGTTGCCGTCTTTGAATTTCAGTACTAGAGCACTAGCTGAGGAAGGAGCTAGAATGAATGACCTTGGGCGGAATTGAGAATGACTTTTACCCTGTAACTTAGGCTGAGTAAAGTTGAAACTACCTGTCCTTGCTCTCTTATTCTACTTCTCTCTCATCTTAATCTTCTACTCTTCTATTTGTTGACCATGGATCATAAGCCTGGCTATGTCCATCTTACTAATCAATATTGCATATTTGCACTCATTAACCATACTATCATTCACCCTAGAAACAAACTTACTCATCTTAGCCCTGCTGTCTTTCACTATATGAGGAGCATATCTAGATAATTGAGTAAACTTAAGAGAATACTTTTTCACTATCATGTTGCCCTACCTGAGGTTGATAAACTCTAACACCTTAGCTTTCCTTAGCTCTACGGGAAAAAATCTATCAAGAAAATCAGTGGCAAACTCCTGCCACTTTATAGGCTCTGCGTTACCAGCCCTTTCTACTTTCCACTGTTTGAACCATGTGTGAGCCATATCCTACATCTGATATGCAACTAGATCAGCACTCTCACTAGTAGTAACTCCCATGATATCTATAACCTTATGAACCTGGTCATAGAATTCCTAAGGATCCTCGTCTAACTTAGACCCAAAAAAGAATGGAGGATTCATTTGGGTGAAGTCCCGAATCCTAGCTACAACAATATTGGCCATTGGATTGGCTGAAATAGCAACTGGCCATTTATTCTGAGCAGCAACTAGGTTAGCAAGAGTAGTAAATCCATCTCTGAACTCTACATGAGAGACATGTTCATCCAAGGGATCTTCTTGGATGGGCTGAGGGGTTAACTGATTTCCATTTCTTCTTTTGGGAGGCATATTCTATAGAAAAAAGGGAGAAATGAATTAGAATAAGAGTTAAATTTGATCTCATGGTCACAGGCATGACATGAATACTGAAAGAAGGGAAACTATTCCTAAAACATCTTATAACCTCCTACACATAAATGTGGCACGCAACATACTCTTGTACAAGACTCTACTAGATGCGGCTTTCAAACTTTCTAGGACACTATATAACCTTAGGCTCTGATACTAAGTTTGTAATACTCCAAATCTGGTACCCAAAACACTACATGATGCTCACGACCCTAAAAGATCTCAAGCTAACTGATGACTGATATCTGTACCTGAGAACTGCATAATATGCAGTATAAATACGAAATAAAAGGCTGAAAGATCATAAGGTTCAAATATCTGATAAATTATAACATCTAAAAAATATGGTATATCTATACCAAAATGACTTAAATAACTGTCTAAACATGCTATAGTTTGAAAGCCTCTAAACTATCTAAAAACTGTGGAGTTGATGGGACATGTCCCCAACTAACTCTGAACTACTAAAATAATAAAATAATAAAATAATCATGCTATCCTCGAATGATGAGGACTCACTGCTAGTCTGGCTGCTGAACATCTGATCTACTAAGGATGCTCTGAAGCTCGTTCTTCTAAACCTATGGTATAAAACACTATAGCACGAAAGAAAAGTATCCATCAGTATGATTGAATGTACTAGTATGGAAATGAGGTAGGCTGAATGCAAGGGTTCATATGCATGAACAATACTAACTGACTGAATAACATGAATATGAGAACACATGCATGAATACGTAGAACATAAATTTTCATGTAAGTGATATACTATTATCAGAATGATTGTGCCTGACAGTCCTATCTCTGATGAAAGTAGTTGAGTTCCTTACTGAGTTGGGTGACTGTATCATTCAGTCTTGAATTTAGTAGAACTATCTGATTTCTATTACTGAGACTGAGATTGAGACTGCAACTATGGGAAGTAGTCATCTAACCAACATGCCCCGAATAAGATAATATAATTAAGTTGGGGTCCAATCTATAACTCTAATTGGAAAGGTGTCAATACCACGCCACTGATATGGACAAGCTGTGAGTAATCCCTCATCTAACAGGTACTCTTAGGAGAATGGTGGGACCCTCATATAATAGGTTAGCCACCTTATATACCCTCAACTAGCAGGTTTGATGTCTCAACCTATGTTGGCTATGTAGTTCGAGAGCGTAAGGATTTCTTCTAAGAATCACACCCTTTAAGAACAGGTGAGTTCCTATCCTTGGCCTCACTCGGTGCTGAGTCCTACTCCCATCTTAATAGACACTGAACTTGATTAACTAAACTAAAATAGATTGCATTCATTAAGTTCTGTTGACTGACGGTATCTAGAAAACATGACACTGGCTCTAGGCACACAGCTAAATTATTGGGTACAAGTACCCCCAGGACTCGATAGTATAAAACTGACAAGACATGACACTTCTTGACAATGACCATAGTCAAAAATTCATAGTACAATCATTGAGGATTTTCATGAAGTATTCGGATGCTGTAAGCTTACACATGAATAGGAATGCATGTAAGCATATCATAATTTCATCAGCCTAATCTCATGAGCATTATGTCAATCCATTGAAAAGAATAAAAATAACGTGGTATTCATATCAAACATAAGGGAGAAACATGGATTCATCAATTTTGGTCACAAATGAGTCATAAGGCAAAATTCCTATTCTCTTTGGCATTTTATCAAAGACCTTGCATTCATATCTTTAGGCTTAGGCAGGAATATTGAAATAATACTTCATGGCAATATTTTACACTTCCAATGCAAGAATTTAAACCACATACTAACATATTTTCATGATAGTCATTAAAGACTTCAACTTGGAAATCAAACAACAACATAAACAGGGATATAATTTATTTCATACCATAGAATCCAAAGTTATATTTCAAATAGGGTTTCTTGAGCTTCATGGGTGAAAAGAACCCATGAATCAACACTTAACATACTTGGGTGGATGATTTCTTAAAGATTCGCGGAGGAAATCTTGAATTCTTGCCTTGGTATTAGAAACCTTGGATTTCTTGTTCTTAGGGATTGATCTTTGAGATAAACCCTAATTTGGTGTTGTGGATGAATAATGAAGTTATAAGATCTATTCTGGTATAGTAAAGGGTAAAATGGGTGGAAAAATACCCAAATACCCTTTTAAAAATGGCTTAAAATTGTTGATCGAAAGTGGGGACGGTTTAGGCGATGGTCCTTCGCTAGCTGGATGGTCCGTTGATCCTGAACGTTACACTTGGCCTGAACCTGAACTTTCTTCCTCATCTATGATGGTTTGGGAGACGGTCCATCACTAGCTCAATGGTCCATTGGTCCTGACTGTCGTACTTGACCAAAACCTGAACTCCCTGCCTCGTCTGCGACGGTTTGGGCGATAGTCCGTGGCTAGCTCGATGGTCCATCGGACATGGACAAAAGATGGGTTCACTGCCTTAGTCATGATGGATTTTACGATGATCCATCTCTATCTCGACGGTCTATCAGCCTAACCGTCGCTTCTGGCCAGCTCCAACAGTTCTCTGTAAAACGTCCATAACTTTTTACTCTGATATTAGATTTTGATGAAATTGGTATCGTTGGAAAGCTATCTCAATTTTCCACATGATAAAATGCATAAATTGGGGAAATTCTATATTATTTAAACGTTAATCATTTAGGAATTCATCATTAACTCTTCTGGATACTGGATTTGACTTGAAGAAAGTTTGGGGTATTACAGAGGGCTATAGGCATATGTAGTCTGATGAAAAATTCCTAACTTGGTACACAAAGTATTACATATAGAGTTAACAAATTCAGTTTCATTATCAGTCCTAATGACCTTAATGTTTTTATCAAATTGACTCTTAACAAATTGAATGAACTGCTAGACTAATAACACACATCAAACTTGAGTTTAAGAAGATAGATCTATATCATTCTAGAGTAGTTATCAACTATTAAGAAATATTTATTTTGTTCAATTGTGGGAACTTTATAGGGACCCAATACATCCATATGAATCAATTTAAAAGTAGTAGTTGTCTTAACGCAAGTAGCTGGAAAAGAAAGGATGAATTGCTTTCCATAAGGACAAACTGTAAAATCATTGATCTTCTTGACTAGGGCATGGTTCAACTAATGTACTTAGATCTTATTTGTAAAGTACATTAGTTGAACCATGACCTATTCTTTAATGCCATAAAACTATGTCTAAGTTGGCACTATCAACAACAGAATCATAGACAAATTTAGTAACAAAATCAGTAAATGTGGTTGGTCTTTGGGATATTATCACAACATTATTCACTATAGTGGTATTGGAAATGATATAAAGTCCATTAGCTGCTCTACCAATCCCTTCACCTTCCATTGTAGAGATCCTGAAATACACATAAATCAAGATAAAAGGCTACAAGTCACTATAACTCTTTTGTAAGTTTTGAAACTGACAGTAAATTAAATTTAAGCTGAGTCAAGGGAAAGACATTTGTGATTATGTCATTTCCAAATATATTGCTTGAACCAACATGTATGACCAAAGATATGTCACCATTTTCCAGAGTATGGGCTCTATGGTCGTTCCACATCCTATGAGTAAAGTGGATCTCTTTAACATTTGTCCCAATAGGAATGGAGGCTCCGACTGAGGTGTTCTGACCATTGTCTCTATTAGGAGTCATGATCTGAAATGTAAAAAGTCATGAGTTAGGAGGATTTTATCATAACTAGGCCCTAGAGTACGAACTAGAACATAAATAAAGAGAAACATACCTAGATTTCTCGTAGCCTCTCTCTTATAAGTTTGGCACACTACACACCCATAAAAAGGACTCTACTCGACATGGCTTCGCAAGACACACTAGAACCCTCAACCATGCTCTGATACCAAGCTTGTCACAACGCGAGTCATAGCCCTGGCTGCAAAAGATATCCCAAACTGTAGAGACCCCTTAGCATACAACCATAAGCATAACTCATAAATGTAGAGAAAGAATAAACAAAAATATGGGAAGACTACCATAAATAAGTTTAATACATCAGCTCATACTGAAAATACAAAATCCAATCTAGTCTACAAAGCCTTCACTGAATACTAGTTTACCTAAATCGGGAAAAGTGTCACGACCCGGTTTTGAGTCATGATGGAACCTACCACATCCCACCAGTAGGTAAGCCGATATCATAACCCGGAACTACGGCAATGGGTTACCTCGATAAAAATGTCTAACATGGACTCTATGTATGAACATAATATATAAAAACAACTTTTCACAACTAAGGACAACCGATATTCAAACACAAATCCCATGACCAGATACTATTAATACAAAAGTTTCTAAACTTAACAAAAGGAATTTACAATTCCAGAATCTAAAATGTCTTAAATAATCTCATATATTTGTCTCGAAAGCAAATGACAAATAAGGATAGAAGGGAAAAAGGTAACTCGATCTCCAAGAGCTCACCCTATTTTGAATAGCCAACTCATACGAACTAGCTCAACGACGGCAACTAAAACCTGGGTCTACACCAAAAAAGTATAGAAGTGTAGTATGAGTACCAAAACATGGGTAATTTGTAGGCATCATCGGCTGACTGAGCTCAATTATAATGTAAAGACGATATAAAGTAAGACAATGATCTTAAAGTTAAGGGGTAGGATCAGACCTAAATCTACTTAGATATCACTGTAACAACGTCTATACTACTAAAACAACAACATGACATACTATTTCAATATACTCCATAATCACCATAACAATTGAGTATCATTCCGAAAGCGTACAACCATACACACAATAGAAAAACATCTACTTTCCATAATCATCAACAACCATCTTTAGAACATACACACAAAAACTTACCACGATGTCCCATACCGCCAGGAAGTAAACGAAAGAGAGTAAAACAAAGAACACATCACGACTTTCCATACCACCGAAGAGTACACAATAGAATATAACCAATAATACCATAAAGCACAACTACTCCATCAATTTACCGAAAGTCGCGGGTAGTACAACCCCGCCATGACTCGTTACCAAAATCCACTTCCAAATACCCATACCATAATTCAACATAAAGAAAGTATCATTTTCATAGCATACGCATGTAATCATTAATTTTATAATTCATTGATAAGTACCGCAAGTCCATACTAATTAACCTTATTTTTTCAAAAGTCAAAAGATAACAAGTTTTAAAATCACTAGTCATCAATTTGGGGAAAACCTACAATCCACCCATAGTATAGATTATTCAAATATCATAAGGCCATTCTTTAACAAGCATTCATCATGACATGAGTTATCAACTAAGCCATCTCAACTTCACATACTAGAAGATAATTTAACTAACCATCACTCAATACTAGATCCATTATCACTAAGTATGTCACAACCTTAAGAACTAGTTTTCCATATTTTAATCAAGTAAAGTCCACTAACTAGTTTACTAGGCTTCTAGGTGCCAAATGATAAAAATTATATATTTTAGAAGTAGCTAGTTATTATATAAGCCACCTTACTAGGAAATATTCCATAATATAACCTCTTATTCAAGTCAAGTATATATATTAGGTTAGCCCTTGAATTTTTGTGCAAGTTTATACAAAACTCTAAGCCTTAACTCAATGTTAGGCATAAATTTCCTCTAGTAGCTAATTTGGCATCAACAAGGGTCACACCTCTAATATAGTGATTTGGAACAAGAAACGAACAACAATTTACCAAGAGAGACCTCATAATTCAAGCACATGGGCGGTTGGCCCCACATGGCCTAACCTTACAAATATCAATGCATATAAGTTTGCCCCACACGGCATCATAATGTTCTTACCTCTTCTAGACTCGAATCGGGCATCATCATAATATCACACATTTCTCTAAACTCAAACTGTGCATCATCATAATATCACATATTCCTCTGAACTCGAACCGATTATCATCATAATATCATATATTCCTCTGGACTTGAACCGAGCATTATTATAATATCACACATATCTTCGGACATGAACTAGACATCATTATAATATCACATATTTCTCTAGATACAACAACATACCTCCACATGTATAACCAAACCAATAAGCATACACAAAATCTCACAATCTATAAAGAAGTAGGGATGTGGAATAACACTTGCCATTTTACCTTACTAATAAGCTTCACACATAATATGAGCATCAACAAGAGAATGAGTATTTACCAAACATGCACAGTAATAACTTAACATGGGTATTCAAGTCATGATCATAAATAATCCGATAATCAAGTGCAACCATCACAACTCCTACACATATGTATATAGCTTGGACAATCACCACGTATCTAGGTCGCTAAGTATTTACTAAGTTCAATCTTTAGGTAGGTCAAGTCCCAGTTCTTAATCCTGAGAATACTAAGCTTACTAACATATATCTATCTTCACTCACAAAACACAAAGGACTGAAATACATTTATTCTCATATAGCTACTTTAATTAATTTAGAATTGAGACTACCACAGAAACATAAGTCAATGCACAAGAGGATATTACAATTAAACTTCATAGATTATAAATTATTTTTTAAATAGAAAAGAGAGCAATAAAGGGTTCAGCTCAAGGATATGTATAAAATAAAACATAATTTAATATAGTTTTATTTCCTTGGACAATTAAGAGCATTAAGGTCAAACATAGTTTTGTCTTCTTAGACAATTATGACAGTTGATGCATGTCTCATGGAGGAAGAGACCTACATAAAGGAATGAAAAGTAAACCTGAAATATAAAAACCATTCTACAATTATGTGCAGTTGTTCACAAATGGCGAGAAAAGCTCAAGAATTAAATTCCTATACACAAAATTTCCATCTTAAAGGTAATATTTTTCCCATTAATAACTACTTTTATATCCTATGTGTCACCGATCATCCATTTATCATATAAGACCCCACCCAATCTCGCAAGATATCAATGATTATATTACAAACAAGCTCAATCTATACTATGGGTAAGCCTTACCTACCTTAAATCCAAGCATCTTACAAACCAACGAGCTTTTCCTTTACTTTCTGAGAAGCTTCCCCTTCCACAAGCAATGCTATCAATAATACAAACTAAGCATTACGACAAGAACGACAATAGCCATTATAGAACCATTGTGCCCTGGGTTTCAAATGGACACCAAAGCCCCAATTGGGTTTTACCCTTAGAAAGGAGTTTTCAATACTAACCCATAGCCTAATTATCTTAAAAGACTTAAAACCCTCAAGTAACTTGAGTCAATTACTTAATTTTGGGGCTAAAATTGACCCACAATGATTTAGGGATTTTGAGTCAAGAAATCATAAAATCAATAGCAAATTAGAGGAATTCTTACCCTAGATTTGAAGCAAAAAGATGGATTACACAAGTTACTAATCTCCTAATCAACCCACAAGACCCATTTTTTAGTCACCAATCTCCTATGGCTTCTAGGATTTTAATAGAAAAGAAGAATGCCCCAAAATCTATGAAAAAGAACCTTTTATACAATTTTAGATGGGCCCGCAAGGTCAAATTTGTTTTTCACCTTCCGGACTCATTTAGACTCTATTTTTCGCAAACAAACTTTGTAACCTCACTAAATTCGATATTCCGGATGCATTGGTGAAGTCAATTTTTCCATCCAAGGCTATTTAGGTCACGTATAGGTCCCACACCTATATATTTTAATTTTTAACTTTTTGACTAATAGGTCAAAATGAGCTCGGGTACTGTGGGATCTAAACCAAGGTTCTATCTGTTCTAAAATTGAAATTTCATTGCTGTTGGCCAAGTCAAAATTTGCATTCAAAATTATTTTACTGAAGTTTTTGCTCAGCGACCATTTGGAATCAACGAAGACTTCAAATTAGAAAAGTTGTTCTAAAAACCAAATGAACCGTCAAGTAACTGAACTATCGGTTCTAGCAAGTTACTAATGACTTGGGACGGCTATGGAGGAGCTCTATCGGCAAAAATAAGCAAGAACACAGCTAATGACCTAAAGGGTCATTACAACATCCACTACTAAGAAACTTTCATCCCCAAAAGTTAAAGCTAAATGAGTACCTAAAGTCTCAAACAAGTGAGGATACTGGGCTTGCATCTCACTCTTGATCTCCCAAGTAGATTCCTCTACTGGGATATGCTTCTATTGAACCTTGACCAACGAAATCTCCCTAGTACGCAGTTGCCTCACATCACTATCCAAAACAAGCACAGGCTCCTCCACAAAGGTCAATTGATCGTCTAACTGGAACGAGTCCCATCTAAGTACATGAGAAGGATCCAGAATATACTTGCGCAACATAAAGACATGGAAAACTAGATGGACAGCGGCAAAGTCTGGAGGTAGAGTCAACTCATAGGCCACCTCGCAACCACATGAAGAATCTCAAAAGGGCCACTATAATGATGGCTGAGCTTACCCTTCCTTCTAAATCTCATCACACCTCTCATCGGTGAAACACAAAGGAACACATAGTCACAAACATTGAATCTGAAGGGACGAAGTCGATGATTGTTATAGGCCTTCTTCCTACTCTGAGCTGCTCTTAACCTATCCTAAAATATCCTGACTCTATCCAATGATTCTTGAAGCAAATTCATACCACGGTGTCACCTCGTAAGTCTAAAACTATCCTACTAGAGAATGACATCTCCTTCCATACAAGGCCTCGTAAGACATCATCTCAATAATCTAATAATAGTTGTTGTTATAAGTAAACTTTGCCAATACTAAGTGTTTATCCCATAGTACTCCAAAATCCATAACACGGGCTCGGAGCATATCCTTAAGTACTTGAATAGTCTGCTCAGACTGACCATCTATCTACGAATGAAAAGTTGTACTAAAATCTACTCGAGTACTCAACTCCTCATGAAATCCCCTCTAAAATCTCAAAGTAAGCACAGAACCATGATCTATTATGATAGACATAGTAACCCTATGCAAACGAACTATCTCCCAAACATAAATCTAGGCTAATCTATTGGCACTGAAGGTCATCTAAATAAGAATGAAATATGCTGACTTGGTCAAACGATCCACAATAACCCAGATACCATCGTGACAACAGGAAGTATGAGTCAAACCACTAATGAAGTCCATGGTGATCTTTTCCCATTTCTAATCAAGAATGGGCAATCTCTAAGTCAATCTGTCGGACGCTAATGCTCAACCTTAACCTGCTGACAACACAAAATGGGATACAAAATTTGCCACATCTCTTTACATACCATCCCACCAATACAACTACCTCAAATATCTATACATCTTGGCCGTACTAGGATGAATTGAATATCTAGAACTATGAGCCTCATGCAGAATAGACTGGATCAGATCATTAAGTCGGGGAATACAAATATGACTCTAAAATCTCAAGATACCCTTGGGATCCATGATGTGCCTCCTAGACTCACCACTAATAACCTGGTCATATAGAAAGCATAACTTGCAATCCTTATACTGACGACCATGAATTTTCTCAAATAGGGAGGACCTCACCTCCACATAATCCAAAATCCTCATAGTATCTAAAATATCAAGGTGAACCATCAAGTTGACTAAGGAATAAATGTCCCATGCCATAGGCCTCTAAGAAACTGATACACCTTCCAAACTACCTATACTCACTGCCTTGCAGCTTAAGGTATCAGCCACCACATTCTCCATACCCAAATGATAAAAGATGGAAATATCTTAGCCCTTTAGCAACTCCATCCATCTATGATGGCGATCACTAAGCTCCTACTGGGTCATACGATGCTGAAGACTATGATGATTGGTGAAAATCTCATAATGCACAGCATATAAGTAATGCCTCCAAATCCTGAGCGTGAAAACTAATGCCTCCAACTCCAAATCATGAGTGTTGTAGTTGAGATCATGCACCTTAAGATGTCTAGAAGCATAGGAAATAACACGACCCTTGTAAAACCCTATAAAGTTCCCTCATAGTTTGAGCCTTAGATTGTGTCAAGTAAAGTGTAATCCCGACCCTAAAAGATTGAGAAGAAACTTCCCAAGTGATTGGTGTTTAAACCATATATAATTTTCTTAAATTTGACTTTTTGTTATATAGAAAATTGAATTAGCTTTCCAACGATACCAATTTCATCCAAATTCGGCATCGGGGTAGGAAGTTATGGCCATTTTACCAAGAGTTGTCGGAACCACCCAGTGCAATGGACAGGTTGACAAACCGTCGAGTGTGAGACGGACCATCGCAACCAAGGCAGTAACTCCCTTTTTTGGCCCAAGTGATACAGCCAAGATGATTGACCGTTGAGTCTACAATGGACCATCACTAAGACCGTCGCCGCTGAGGCAATGTGGCCTCATCTTGGCCAACGTGTGACGGATGATCCGATGGACCATCGAGTTTGAGATGGACCATCACTGAGACCATTACATTGAGGCAGTGTGTTTTTTTTCTGATCGACGAGCGATAGACGATCTGATGAACCGTCAAGCTAGTGATGGACCATTGCTCTAACCGTCGCAGCCCCCGTTCAATATTTTAAGTCATTTTTAAAAGGAATCTTCGGTCTTTCCACTCTTCTATCAACCAGACATATTCCAAATAAAGCAAATAAATTCATTCATCATCCAAAATACAAGAGAGCTAGGGTTTTTCCCTCAAGATTAAATCCAAACCCTTCTCCATGAAATGTAAGAACTCACCATAGATTCTACAAATTGAGTTAAGATTTAAGTTTCCCAAGTTCAAGGGTTGCAAGAACCCTCTCTCAAGAGTAAGAAGAAGAGTTTGAAGCAAGCTTGTTCATCCAATTTTATAATCTAAGGTATGTGGGATTTTGAACAAAGGTAATCCTTTCACCCTTGTGCTCAAAGGCTTATTTAAAATATAATTTTCTGCAATCTATGAGATTTTACATGATATTGAATTAGGATTTTTTACCCATTGTTATTGATTGCAATATCTTGATGTTTCCCATGAATTGAAAGTCAAATAACATGATTTTGCATGTTTTCTTAAGAAATTAAAGCTGGGTTTATACCCTATGTTGTTACTCCTTGAGAATTTTAAATTTTCAATGTTCTAGAAATTGAAGTATATTTATATTGTGAGACAAATTGCTGCAACTTCCAGATTTCTACATGAATTATGAATCTATATGCTATCTATTGTGCATTATGATGAGTTTTAACTTGAGAATGAATTATGGGTCACTAAGCCCTACTTGAGACTTGCAATTTTATGAACTATTGTGCTATAAGCACCCATGATTTGAGTATTTTGATATTATTGAGAAATGTTTTGACCTAATAGTCATAGAGTTTTGAAATTCACTCTACCACATGAGATTATAGATTTGATTGTTGGGTTCTTATGAACCATGAGACTCTTTTAAAAGTGGATTTCCATGAGATGAGTGATATAAACTAAAGGGAGTAGTATTTAGAACTTATTTGGGTAAGTTACCATGGTTTCTTACCCCAGAACTATGTCCCACCGTAGGCTTGAAATTTTGGGCCTGAGGCCTAGATGATTGGGACCGAGGACGAGATAAGTGATCACTGAGTTAAGGTTATACTCCTTGGAAAAAGTATGATGTCTCTCCCCAATGTGAGGTTTCTTCCTTAGGAGGACAAGACGTTGGACTCCATGTAGCTCTCATTGTTTATGTTGGTTAATAGAACCTTCCTAAACTAAAGTATTTTCCATTGAGATAGAATATTTTTCCCTAAAGTTTTGAGATAAGATATTTTTTAAAATGAATGAACTTCTTTGAGTATTTTCCAAAGAAGGAAGTAGTTCTCTCTACTAATACGAGTTGATCACCAATTTTCAAAAAAAAGTTATATGATTTCGAGTTCCAAGTGTTTGAGTTCAAAAGAGTTATAAGTTCTTGAGCATTAAAGAAGTTTTACTCCGCATGAGACATATGCATTAGTTGAAAGTATTGTTTAAAGTTTCCTTCACCCTATGAATAATGAGAATAAGAGAAGAGTACAGATTTTAAAGCACAAGTATAATGACTCACGAGATTTGTGTTACATGCTTTGTCATACATGATTTATGAGCTTTACATTTTGACTTATTGAAGTCGTGTGAGTCATTCTTATTTCATGCATGATTTGACTAAAGAGTATTGATATTGTTTTATGTAAATGCATACACCCTCGTATACTCAGTACATTCCCAAGTGTTGATCCACATATACGTCTATGTGCTACATTGTCTTATAATGTAAGTTCAGGTGCTCAGTCCCATCCTCGTTAGAGATTCCTGAGTACCTTTGTCTACATTTATCCAATGGTGAGTCCTCATGGTTCGAGGGCCTATATTTAGATATTCTAGTATTTGAGTGGTTATGTTATTACAATCAGTGCAGTTTAAGTCAGTTGGGGATCTGTCCCAGTGGCTCTCTAGTTCATGGAGTAGTAGAGGCTTTGTTAGATTAGTTATCAGACTGTGGTTGTGTTGAGATTTCTTGTATTGTGGTTGTTTAGACCGAATATTATCTTCCCATTTCCTTTCATTTGATATGATAGTACCAGTGTTTTGTATATTTCTTCTTGAATGAGTTATTATAAGTAGTGATAGACTCAAAGGGATAGCTTGGGGCTACTTGTAGCCTTAAGCATCGTGTGACATCCCAGGAGCTGATTTCGGGTCGTTACAACCCTGCTGCATCAAAACACATCAAAGATCAACATCAGAAGCATGAAAAAACACTGTGAATCCCTTGCCCTCAACTGGAAGAACTAACCTAGGGGAGGAAGTGAGACAATCCTTAAGCTTCCCAAAGCTCAACTCACACTCCTCAGACTATCAGAAAGGAACTTCCTTCTGAGTCAATCTAGTCGTAGGGGCTGATATGGTAGCAAAGCTCTCAACATAGAGCCTATATTAACCCACCAAACCAATAAAATTGCGAACTTAAGTTAGAGATATAGGCCTAGCCCAATAACGAATCACTGAAATCTTAGATGGGTCTACCATAATACCCTCCTTGGACACCACGTGTCCAAGAAAAGATACTGACTCGAGCAAAAACTTACAATTGAAGAACTTGGCAAAACGTACATGCTCTCGCAAAACCTGGAGCATAATCCTCAAGTATTATGCATGCTCCTTACTACTCCTCGAGTACACAAGAATATCATCAATGAACACAATGACAAAGGATTCTAGATTGGGTCTGAACACATGGTTCATCAAGTCCATATATGCGGTGGGGGCATTAGTTAGCCCAAAATACATCACCAAGAACTCATAGTGACCATAACGGGTCCTAAAAGCTATCTTCGGGTTATCCTCAGCCCGAATCCTCAACTGATGGTACCCAGATCTCAAGACAATCTTAGAAAAAACTATTGCACCCTGAAGCTGGTCAAACAAATCATCAATGTGAGGCATAGGATTACGTTTCTTCACCATTACTTTATTAAGTTTCCTGTAATCAATAAACATACACATCAAACCATCTTTCTTCTTTATGAACAAAATCGGAGAACCACATGGTGCCATACAGTAGGGTGCCATAGAAATAGGTTGGGTGCCATGCTCAAGTTCAATAGTAAACTCAATCTCACAGTCAGGGGAATACCAGGAAAATTGTCAGGAAATTCATCAGAAAACTCATACACAGTAGGAACAGAGTCAAGCGTCGAACTCTCTACACGGGTATCACATATAAAAGTGAGATAAGACTTCCAGCCCCTCAATATAAGTCTTCTAGCACAAACATAAGAAATAGTACCCGTCGGCTCGTGGCTAACCGCTCCCTGCCACATGACTGGGGGTATCTCGGGCATATATAAGGTAACGGTCTTGGCAAAACAATCCATGACTGGATGATAGTGTGCCAACCAGTCTATGCCCACTATCACATCGAAATCCAGCATATCCAGAACAATAAGATCAGCATAAGTATCAACATCCCTAACTATCATAACACATGATCTTAACACTCGATCCACTACTAAAGAATAACCCATGGAAGTAGATATGCATAATACCACATATATTAAATCGCTAGTCAAATACAATCGTGGTACATAATAAAAAGATATAGAAGAATTAGTGGATCTAGGATCAAATAAAGCAAGAGCCAGCTTGCGGCACACCAAAATCATACCTGTCACTATAGAATCCAAAGTCTTAGCCTAGGGTCTAGTAGGTACTGCATATAACAGACCACACCTGCCACCTGACTGGGCACCCGACCGAACTCTTGTCTTGCCTACTTGAGTACAACCTCGAGCACCCTGGTAACTACCTCAACAACCTCACAAACTATCTCTACCTGAAGAAGGAACTACCCTAATAAGAGTAGCTCCCTGGGCTGAAGAAAACATCACCTCACGACTAGGGCACTCTCGAGAGAAATGACCAGAAAGACCACAAATAAAAAAAGACTCAAGACAAGAACCAGAACTCACAAATCTAGCTGATCTGGCATAGCTACCACGCTTAGCATGGCCCAAATATGAACCTCTCAAAGACTGATCACCATGCTTACTAGGGCGATTACTAGCAATAAACTAATCCCCATCAGCAGTCTAAAGATCTGTCTAAAGTTGTCGACTAGTCTGACTCTAAGGTTGAAAATATGGATACAGAGGATGTCCAACATAAGAAATACCACTCCTAAATTGGGAACTACCACGTCTCCCACCAAATTAACCCTGGAATCTAGGCCTCTTATCACGGCCCTCACAACTCTCCTTGTGCATCTCCTCCATCACTCTAGAATGATTAGAAACCTTAGCAAATGTCCTACCCATAGCAACTAGACTCTGAGTAGCCATCTGAATAAGGAGTATCAACCCTCTGACAAAGCATCGAACCCTCTCATACTTAATGTCCAAAATAGAAGTCGCATGTCAGGCAAACTCATGAAAATAAGCCTCATACTAGGCGACTATCATGGAGCCCTGCTCTATTCTATAGAATTGATCCCTCAGTCGATCTCTAACATGATGCGGCATATACTTCTCCAAGAATATCTCAGCGAACTAAGTCCATGATTAGGGAGAAGATCCAAGTAGTCTAGAACCTGAGAAAACCCTCCGCCAGTGACGAGCAGACAAATGCAACTGAAATATGGTGTAATCTATACCATGAATCTCAACAAAGCCTATCCTCACAAGCAGTAAAAAAAACTCAAATACATCCTCCCCAGAAGCACCAGAAAGGCGGATCCAACCTCAAAAATCTACCAAACATCTTCTGCTCATTAGAAGACATAGCAGGCAGGGTAACAACTGGCGACGCAGCTATCGGCTAAACAAGTACCAATGTAAGAGGAATGTCAACACTGGGAGTTACAGCTGCAGGCTGTGACCTGGTCCCAAAAGTCTGTGCACCATTAGACGGTACACCATCAACCATACTCAGTATCTAAATCAAGGTACCTCTGAGTAATAAAGAAGGAATAAAACCTGGTGGGGCCTGGGATGGCCCCTGTCCCACCGCTAGCTATGGTGGAGGAATCTCTGGCTTAGGTGCAGGGATAGGTCCCGAGGAAGGTGGCCTATCCTATCCCCTAGCTAGAAACAAATCATGAGGTTGTCCTCTACCTCTAGGTCATCTTTGAATAGGAGCAGGATTTACGGTCCAATCTTGGGACTCATACCTCATATAGGAGCAGCACGTCTCCTTGATATCTGTGAAAGAGTAAATTCAAGAAAAATACTACAAACCAACTCAGACTCTTAGCACGATATGAATGAAAAAAATAACGAACTCCTGAGGATATCACATAGCCTCCCGAAAATAGGAAGTGGACATCAACATTCTAATCCGCAGGACTCTATTAGACACTTACTCTTGTATCAATAATATAGGTGAAACCTAGGCTCTGATACCAATTTGTCATGACCCTATTTGGAGTCATGATGGCACCTACCATATCCCAGCGGTAGGTAAGGCAATACCATAACCCAGAGTTATGGAAATGGGTTACCTCAGTAAGAAAGTCCAACATGGACTCTATGTATGAACATAATATGTAAAGACAACATTTCACAACTAAGGACAACCGCTATTCAAACACAAATCCCATGACCAGATACTATTAATATAAGAGCTTCTAAACTTGACAACAGGAATTTACAATCCCAGAATCTAAAATGTCTTAAATAATCTAATACATTTATATCAAAAGCAAAAGACAAATAAGCATAGAGGGGAAAAAAGAAAACTCAATATCTAAGAGCTCACCCTGTCTTCGAATAGCCAACTCACACAAACAAGCTCAACGGTGGAAACTAGGACCTGGGTCAACACCATAAAGATACAGAAGTGTAGTATTAGTACCAAAACATGGGTACTCAGTAGGCATCATCGTTCGACTGAGCTCAATTATAATGTAAAGACGATGTAAAGTAAGATAATGATCTTAAATTCAAGGGATAGGATCGGACTTGAATCTTCTTAGATACCAACTGTAACAACATCTATACTACTAAAGCAATAACATGACATACTATTTCAATATACTCCATAATCACCATAACAACTGAGTATTATTTTAAAAGCATACAACCATATACACAATAGCAAAACATCTACTTGTCATAATCATCATCAACCATTTTTAGAACATACACATACAAAATTACCACCACATCCCATACTATCGAAAACTAAATGAAATAGAGCAAAACAAAGAACTCATCATGACATTCCATACCACCAGAGAGTACATAAAAAAATACAATGAATAATACCATAAAGCACAACTACTCCTTCAATTTATCGAAAGTTGCGGGTAGTACAACCCCGTCATGACTCATTATCAAAATCCACTTCTAAATACCCATACCATAATTTAACATAAAGAAAGTATCATTGTCAGAGCATAGGCATGTAATTATAGATTCTATAATTCATTGATAAGTACCGCAAGTCCATAATAATTAACCTTATTTTTCAAAAATTCAAGAGATTACATGTTTTAAAATCACTAGTCATCTATTTGGGGAAAAACTACAAGCAACCCATAGTATAGGTTATTAAACTATCATATGGCCATTCTTTAACTAGCATTCATCATGACATGAGTTATCAACTTCATATGCTAGGAGATAATTTAACTAACCATCACGTAATACTAGATCCATCATCACTAAGCATGTCACAACTTAAGGACTAGTTTTCCATATTTTAATCAAGTAAAGTCCACCAACTAGTTTACTAGGTTTCTAGGTTCCAAATAATAATCATATATTTTAGAAGTAGTGTCACGCCTCAAATCCTGTTGTGGCAAACAGGCACCCATAGTCGTAAAGGCCCGAGAGAACCAATTCATAACCTTGTACTTCCCATACATGTAATTGTGACAACTAAATGTTCTGACAACATGATATTATGTATCGATGAAAATAACTACACATGCACGCACAAACTAATATATACAACATTTGGCCAATGGGGCCACCATGTCTACAATCAGGACACTACCATAACTTTACATTAGTCTACAAAGCCTCTAAAAGATACATAGACTTAGTTAGGTTCGGGACAAACCCCTCCGTCCTACTCTTAACCTACTGCACAATACTAAAACATATGGAACATACTCGAAAAGCCCTAAATCAATATGGAGCTCACCAATATGCACAGTATAGCCTGTGCTCCTACGAGTGAGGTGTATGAGCTGAAAAACCTATGCCTGCAGCATGAAATGCAAGTCCCCCATGAGGGACGTCGGCACAAAAATATGTACTGAATATGTAAGGCTAAAAGTAACAACACATGGTACATGAGCTCAATAAAAATCAGATACAAGTGTATAAGTAGTACTAGTAGACCACCATTATATAAACTTGTGGGACTACATATATTACGTTCCTTTATTCATTTTTACCCTTCTTACTTCATAATCTTTGTAAGCCATATATAATGCAAATGACCAGCTGATCAGTGGTAAATAGATAAATTAGGATCGGCCCATGCTAAGCTTACGCCCCTGAGCTACTACCTACATATAAAGTTTGCGATCGGCCCATGCTAGGCTTATGCCCCTGAGCTGCTACCCACGAATAAAGGTATCGAGATTGGCCAATTCTAGGCAACCTTACTAGGCAAGATTTTATAATATAAGCTCTTATTCAAGTCAAGTATATATATTAGGTTAGCCCTTGAATTTTTGTGCAAGTATACACATAACGCTAAGCCTTAAATAAATGTTAGGCATAAATTTCCTCTAGTAGCTAATTTAGCATCAACAAGGGCCACACCTCTAATATATAGTTATTTGAATCAAGAAACGAATAACAATTTACCAAGAGAGACATCATAATTCAAGCTCATAGGAAGCTAGACCCATACGGCCTAACCTTATAAATATCAATGTATATAAATAAATTTTCGCCACACAACATCATAATGTTCTTACCTATTCCAAACTCGAACCTGGCATCATCATAATATCACACATTTCTCTGGACTCGAACCAGGAATCATCATAATGTCACATATTTTTCCAGTCTCAAACCGAGCATCATCATAATTTCATATATTCTTCCGGACTTAAACCGAGCATCATTATAATATCACACATCCCTCTGGACTCAAACTGAGCATCATAATAATATCATATATTTCACCGAATACAACAACATACATCCACATGAATAGCCAAACCAATAAGCATACACAAAAGCTCACAATATATAAAGAAGTAGGGATGTGGAATAACACTTGCCATTTTACCTTACTAATAAGCTTCACAAGTAATATAAGAATCAACAAGAGCATGAGTATTTACCAAACATGCATAGTAATCACTTAACATTGGTATTCAAGTCATGATCATAAATAATCTGATAATCAAGTGCAACCATCACAACTCCAACACATATATATATAGCTTGGACAATCACCACGTATCTAGGTCACTAAGCATTTACTTAGTTCAAGCTTAATGTGGGTCAAGTCCCACTTCTAAATCTCGAGAATGCCAAGTTTATTAATACATGTCTAGCTTCACTCACAAAACACAAAGGAGTAAAATAATTTATTCTCATATTGTTGCGTTAATTAATTTAGAATTGAGACTACCACAGAAACATAAGTCAATGCACAAGAGGTTATTACAATTAACCTTCACAGAATAGAAATTATTTTTTTACTAGAAAAAAGAGCAATAAATGTTTCAGCTCGAGAGATATGTCTAAAATAAAATATAGTTTAATATAGTTTTATTTCCTTGGACAATTAAGAGAATTTAGTTCAAACATAGTTTTGTCTCCTTGGATAATTCTGACAGACGATGCTTGTCTCATGGAGGAAGGGACCGACATAAGGAAATGGAAAGTAAACCTGGAATATAAAAACCTTTCCACAATTGCATGCAGTTGTTCATAAATGGCGAGAAAAGCTCAAGATTTGAATTGCTATACACTAAATTTCCATCTTAAATATAATATTTTTCCCATGAATAACTATTTTTATATCCAATGCGCCACCAATCATCCATTTATCATCTAAAACCCCGCCAATTCTCGCAAGATATCAATGATTACATTAAAAACAAGCTCAATGTATACTAAGAGTAAGCCTAACCTACCTTGAATCTAAGCAACTCACGAACCAACGAGCTTTTCCTTTCCTTATCAAGAAGTTTCCCCTTCCACAAGCAATGCTATAAACAATACAATCTAAGAATTACAACAAGAATAAAATTACCAATTAAAGCACCATTGTGCTATGGGTTTCAAATGGACACCAAAACCCCAATTGGGTTTCACCCTTGGAAAGGAGTTTCTAAGACCAACACATAGCCTAATATCATTAGGGATTTAAATCCCTCAAGTAATTTGAGTCAATTACTCAGTTTTGGGGATACAATTGACCCATAATTATCTAGGAGTTTTGAGTCAAGAAACCATAAAATTAATATGAAATTAGAGGAATTCTTACCTTAGATTTGAAGAAAGGGGATGGATTCCACAAGTCACTAAGATCCCAATCAACCCACAAGACCTATTTTTTAGTCGCCAATCTCCTATGGCTACTAGGGTTTTAACAGAAAATAAGAATGCCCTAAAATCTGCCAAAAAGACCCTTTTATAAGATTTAGATGGGCACGCAAGTTCAAAACTTATTTTTAACTTTCCGGACTTATTCGGTCTCCATTTTTTGCAAATGAACTATGTAACCTCACTTAATTCAATATTTTGGACACATTGGTGAATTTTTATTTTCCATCCAAGGTCATTTAGGGCACTTGTGGATCCCACACCCATATATTTTGATTTTTAACTTTTTGACTAATGCGTCGAAATGAGCTCGGGTGTTGTGGGATCCGAACCAAGGGTCTATCTATCCTAAAATTGATTTTATATAGATGCTGGCGCATACAAAATTTGCATTCAAAATTATTTTACTAAATTTTTTGCTTGGCGGCCATTTGGAATCGACGAAGACTTCTAATTGAAAAAGTGGTTCTGAAAATTAAACTAACGGTCAGGTAACCAAACTATCGATTACACTAATGACTTTGGATGGCTATGGAGGAGATCTATTGGCAAAAACAAGCAAGAACATGGCTAATGACCTGAAGGTTCATTATAACACCGTCTCTAAGTGGACCATAAAATTAAAAGAAACCACCATTTGAATAAATGACTTCCAAAGTAAGAGAAGCTTACTAACTCTAAATTTCTAAAAGTGGTCTACTTCTACACTGGACCGTGGGATTGTGCCTCAGAACCTGCATTATGAGACAATGTATCCATCCAAAGACGGTCAATTCTTGGAATATATTGGTGTGCAGAACTAACCAAAAAAAACAATAAATTTCATTTAAAATAATCAAGAGATTGTGACAAGCATTTAAATATTTATAGAATTCAAAAGCTTTAATGGATGATTGGTGGCGCATATCTAGAATAATTCAAAAGTTTATATCCTATCATCATATCTAGACTTGCAAGTTGTATCATGTCCTATCACATTTGTATCATGTCATATTATATCCATAGCCCTTCTCGTTCAAAGTCATGTTAATGACCACCAGAAGAGTTAAACATCACATAAAAGTTCTTATTTCAAATAACATGTGAAAAATTATGCAAAAACATCCTCTTTTCAATGCTTTAACATAAAGTGGCCATCTCTGGCATAAATCATATGAAAACTTTTATAATTAGAAAATATAAAACACCCTCTCTTGGAGTATAAAACCATGTAAATTCACAATTGATAATAAAACATTTAACTCAAGCTTTTAATCGTCCATTTGAACAATCCAAGACATATTAAAGCTAACAAATTTCATCATGGAAGAGGGAATTATCATACATTGTGCTCTTAAATCAATTCTCAAAATTGATAACATATAAGCACATGAAAAACATCTCAAGTTTATAGAAAAATCCCATAGTAATTGCAAAATCTCATTATAAAAAGGGTTTATAATGCATGTTATTCAAACAATTTCAAAACCTATAAAACATATACATATATAATTTAAAATTAATAAAATATAATAATTATACCGTGAGAGTTAGGATAGTTCTTCATACCTTGTAATGGAGAGAACATTGTGTAAATTGACCTTTAGGGTGTAGAAATCTTAAACCCCGGGTAGTTTCTCCTCTCTTAATATTTGAATGATGGCTAGGAGGTTTTTGAGATGTAAAGTCATTTTTAAGACCCTATACATGTACATAAAGTATTGGGAATGATTTAAAGGTGTGAAAATACCCTAGTACCGTTAAAATATGCTAAAACCATAGAATTATCAACGAAAAATAGAGGGCGTATAGCGCGACCCCGTCTCGAGAAGAAGGCCATGTGGAACAACCCTTATCACGACCCATCCCATACATAGTGTGGGGCTCCTCACAATGGCTAGGTAGTTGCCTATAGTGGCATGGGGCTACGGTGTGGTACACCTTTCACATCGCACAAGCATTTTCTAATCCTAAAGGCATCCCCAACCCATTCAAACCTAACTTAAAAGTGGTTTATCTTTGATATAGGGGTCTTAAGGACTCGTTTCATGCACTATTCAAGCGATAAAATTTCTAGAGTGTTGCAAAAAGTTAGAGTCAATCTCAGAGAGAATAGAATAGAAGCTCGATCTATGTGGTTTTTTAATCAATTAGTAAAGTATTTTGGCAAATTAGGTGGATTTGAATTAAAATTTCAAACAAGTAACAATGGTTAATTTCTATAAGTTTATGATCAATAGATGAGAGTCACTAGGATTGTGTTCCACATAACTTCATATCTTAGTAGGTTCTTCATACTAGTGATCTCTCCCAATGCTAAGTTAATTTCATCTAAATGACTTTATTCCACTACTAGATGACTATCCTCAATCACGCTTCCATATCTCATGATTTTTCACTATAACCCTCATCTTGGATTCCAAATTAGATTTCCTACTTTCGTGGCTTAAGCTATTAAGTGAAGGTTGATAGATCTAAGTCTCCGTTATTTGTTCTTTTTTCTTATTAGTTATCCCTTCTTCCAAAGCAAGTAAATATAAGGAACGTCCTAATGTAGGACTCCATTAGAAAACAATCAAAGTGAAGAGAACAATAATACACACACAAATATTGTTTGAGAATCACCTTATACTACAAAACCTACTTTATTAATTCACCATGGTTCCCGCAAACCTAGTTGTGGTGTTTAGCTACTCATTATCATAATAACAAGAGTAATTCTGATAAGAAACATAATTATGCACTTAAAGAAGAAGATTATAACCAAAAATCTCAATTATGAATAAAAGCTCATAAAATCTGTGTTTACAACTTGCAAAAACAAGTATATGGACTCAAGAGTAGTAATAGAACATAAAATAAAGCATAAAACCTATTAAAATTATATATAGATACAAAAGAAATTCTATACTAAGAACAATAGGAAACGTAAGTGTACATTAGTGACGGCATTGATAATGAGTCATACGATCTAACTTTGACTCATTGCATATTAATGAGCTTTTGTTGCTTGGTGTTTATGGTATGCTAGTGATAACTTGTATTGACACACAAGGGCTTGTTGGGTGATGCATTGCCATTAGGGTCCCTTTTGCAACTCTCAGGCTTTGGTACAATGCACTCAAGATGAGTCATTGTAATGACTCATACCCTCTCTTGACATCTTGTATGGATTGGTCATTGCCCCTAGGAAGGAATTGAACCTCCTTAGGATATTTGGTTAATTGGTTTAATTTGGGTCATTCGATGACCCATCGACTCACCTAATGACCCATTTTATAAAATCATTGACAACACTTGATCTTCGACCTCTAATTCTTGCTCACTATTAATGTAATAGGTTAGGTGCCAACTTACAGCATGGCCTAAAGAGTCATGTACAAGCATCAATTTCAACACTTGGTTAATATTAGCTCATTTTTCATCTAATTGCCAGCAAGACCTATTATTTTACAAAACTAACACAAGCACATCATCTCTACATAAATATGCCTTAGTATTATCATGTTTATTTTAAGCATCAAAAGAGATATGAAACCACGACATATCAACACCCTCAACTTAGAATGTTTGTTTGTCATCATCCAAATAAAATAAATTTTTTACTCTTTTTAACTAGTTTGCGAATAGAGATTCTGACTAATGAATTCCATTGACCGAGGGAAAGATGTTAGGGACCCATCAATCCCGTGGTTCAACTACGGTCGCTCTGTAGAGTATATCGGGTAATTCGACACTAAGAGTGTATAAACTACATAAAACAAGCAACAATCAAACAAACACAAACAAAATAAATTCCAATAAATATAATGTCCAGTCCGATTATACAGTACCAAAATAGAAAAAAATATGGAAATGTAAACCTACGCTAACCTACACTAATCCTAAACTATGCTCTAATGCTTTATCCGATGCATCGAGCCTTGATCACGAACCTCTTTCAAAGACATAATACGTCGAGGAATTTCCCGATGAATAAGTACATGAAACCTTGGGGCATTTTCCGGCAAATAAATACAGTTTCAAGTCTTGTGTGATAAAATAGAAAGAATAATTCACACGCACATTCAAACATTCAACAAAACACCATTCCTAAATTTTGCCTACCCGACTTAGCATTTGCCTACTAGATTTGATATAAAATATGATGTTATCAAATTTAGCAAATCTGACGCCTACATTGTATCAAACAAATACCCATTAATCAATACAAACTAACCACATGCATTTTATTGGTTTTTCAATTCTCACCCCCAATCCATTCTCGACATGATTAAACCAATTCAATACGCAATCCACCAATCAAGTTTTTACATCCAAATCTAAAATCAACCAACACAATGAAGATTTAAACATCCCAAACACACAAATCATTCACAATTGCGTAAAATTTAAAGGAAGAGAAGATTGAATTGGACCTTAATTCAGAAATTTTGAAGAATATTTCTTGATAAAATAAATAAATCCACATCCAATAACGTCGACTTTACTCAATGATGTCAAAGATCCAGCTCGATACTAAGAAATAAAGATCTGGACAGACTTAAACCCCAAGAAGAAATAGCCAACAATCCAAGATTAAAATAAACCAAGAAAGCCATATCACAATCCCAATGGAACTAACCCAAATCTCAACGGAATCAAACTAAATGTTGATTTTATCTAATTTTAATTTCTGGCTTGGATTTTTAGCGGTGAAAGGGTCAATTTTCAAGTCTATGGTGGTTTAGCCAACATGCTGTAATGTATTCTAGGTAACTCTCACCGGAAGAGTCAAGCTTCTACCTATATTCCTTTCTCCCTATCTCCCTAATCTATCTTTTCTCTAATTTTTATTTCTTTTTCTTTTTTTATCATAGTTGTTTCTTTGTTCACCCCTCTCTCCCCCCAATTATCTACAAGATATGTGGTCGATCTATGAGTGTGTGTGTGTGTGTGCATGTATTCATCTGAGTATAGTATGTGTGTTATTATGTAGAAGAGAAAATAGAATTTGGAGTGCATTCTATATGTGTGTGCCCAAAAAGAGAAAAGAAAAGGAAAATAGAGTCCTTCTCTCCACTGTGTATGCGGGCTATGCATATTGTGAATGTGATTCCCAGTGATCCCTCTTCTATTTGTGAGGTGTGCCTATTTTTTTTATATATATTTCCATTGAATGTGTGTGTCCCTTATTTTGTTAAAAGAGAATCAAAAAAACGAGAAGGATGGGGGTAGGGGTGGTGAGGTGGGAGGTAGGGTGGTGATGTGTTGTCAAAATTTGATAGGGAGGGGTTGTTAGTTTTTTTCAATTGGGATTATGTGGAAATTTAGGGATAAAATTTGTTTAGAGTTGGTTATTATTTTTTGTCATTTTGTAGAGAAATTATGGAATGGGGTTGGGGTGTATTGTAAAATGGAGTAAATGAAAAAACTAACTTTTGGAGGGAAAAAATTATGTGTCTACATCATTTCCCCTTTTTAAGTACACACAAAGTGTTTCTAGACAAAGAAGTAGACAACGTGACAAAAATTTTGTCATGACCATTATTCAGAAAGAATGAAACAAAAGAAAGGAGGGAAACCAAGTCATTATTTTAGACATCTTACTCATCCCTAGTTGTGTGAGAATCAAGTAACATGTGGTTCAAGGATTGAAAAGGAGAGGGGCTATATTAAGTTGAAGAGTCGAGTAAGGGCCTGTCGAGGTTTCGGTCCGTGGCTCTATTATTTTCTCACTCTGTTCTTTAGGCGAGCTCCCGACTATCAATTTTATCACCGTATTCTAAAGATGGGCTCCTGATTTGTAATATCCTCACTCTATTCTCCGAGCGAGCTCCAGAATTTAAATTTTATCACTCTGTTTTTTAGGCAAGCTCCTGACTTGCAATTTCCACACATTGTTCTCCGGGTGAGATCTCAACTTTCAATTTCATCACCTGGTTCTTCAGGTGGGATCCTGACTTGCAATTTTTTCACTATGTTCTCCGAGCGAGCTCCCGACTTTTAATTTTATCACCCTATTCTTCAGGCGGGCTCCTGACTTTCAGTTTTATCACCCTGTTCTTTAGATGGGCTCCTGACATGCCATTTCATCACCCTATTGTTCAGGCGGGCTCCTGAATTTCAGTTTCATCACCCTGTTCTTCAGGCGGACTCCTAGATTCCATTTCATAACTTTATTTTTTAGGTGGGCTCCTGACTTTCAATTTCATCACCATGTTCTTCAGGCGGGCTCCTGACTTTGAATTTCATCACCTATTCTTCAGGTGGGATCCTGACTTTTAATTTCTTTACCTTGTTCTTCAGGCGGGCTCCTGACTTGTCATTTCATCACCCTATTCATCAAGCAGACTCCTAACTTGTCATTTTATCACTCTGTTCTTCAGGCGGGCTCCTGACTTGTCATTTCATTACCCTATTCTTCATGTGGGCTCCTGACCTTCAATTTTTTCACCCTGTTCTTTAGGTGGGCATCTGAGTTGCAATTTCATCACCCTATTCTCCAGGCGGGCTCCTGAAATCAAAATCAAAACTAGAACAAAAATTATCCCGCACAAAGATTATGATAAAGAAGGATTTCATATTCCAGAAACTTAAAGTCTCATTGTACTAGAAGGGTCCTAAAGTGAAGTTCCTTATAATAGAAATTAAATATTCTTTTTCCCCCATTTTATCATCAAAAGCTTTTGTGGGTGTCAAACCCAATCACAACTACTTGCAACAATACATAATGCAAAGATAAATCAAGATTCTGATTAAAAAATGCACCTCTTGAGTGTAAAGTTGAATGACTGAGACCAACAACTCCCTAGTTTAAGAATGAAAGTGAAAGGTTCTTACTAAAGTGCATCTTTTAGAATTAACTATTCAAATTAGAAAGTGTGTCCCTTAGGGGTACCAGATGATGATTTTCATCATAATTGTGACTGCCAAAGCTGTACACTAACACCGCCTCTTGCATTTGCAGGGTGTTTGGCTTGCGGCTTTGGATTTTGAGGCGATATCTCTTGTACTTGTCCCAATAATTTTGCTTTTAGCTAAAGGCTATCACTATCTTATTTCACCATTGACCCAAACACAGATCATTAAAAGTGACTCAAAAGTAAACACAGTATCTTTACTTTGCTATGTTTCTCAGATGATTCCTTTTAAACCTTGGTATTTCCACAAATTCCCTAAATTTGTCTATTGACAACAACCTTCTGCATGCCTTGTTCAGACTAATAATCATATTCCCTTCATGTGCTATTGTTTTTGTCTTGCTTTGTGCAATTGAAGAAGTTGGTAGCCAGTTCTTAAATCTTTTCTCACTTGTTTTGACATGGACTTTACTCAAATCTAAGAGAAAAATGAGAAAATGATGATTTTTTAATTTAGATAACTGACTTAAGAAAAAAAATAAAAATAAAAATGTTGATTTTCATTTCTCTCAACTTACAGTCGTCTTACAGTGCCCGTGAGGGGTTTCACTGATAAGATTCTCTCATTTTTATCTCTATCAAATTACCATCATCTTACGATGCCCATGAGGGTTTTTTTCAATAAGACTCTCATTTTTATTTCTCTCCTGATTCCTTATGCTGAGGAAGACAAGTATTTCCTAAATTGCATTATCAAATGCATCGCATTCTTAGCCTTATCATTCTCAAAGATTAATCTGAAGGTCTTTCTTTGGTTGTAACTTGGATTTTAAATAAGGTTACAAATAAAAGGATGGCACGAGTCCCAAACAACACTTGAAGTGGGATAGGACTTACAACTTCTGAAATCGACTTAAACAATGAGGATTAACTCATGCCCTAGTTTCTTTTGGCTGGTTGACTTTAAATTATTTATTTGGTTGGACCGAGACCTGAGTAGGGAAGCCTACGTATCTCACCCCCGAGAGAGAAGAATCAGGTCTCACGTAGTTTCACAACTTGTTCTTTTGTTTGATTCTAATTTCTTTTCTTTTCTTTTATTGACTCTTTTCCTTTTGGGGACTTTTCTAACTATTTTTCTTGACACTCTACTCTTTTCTTTCTTTTTGAACATGTTTTTTCTTTTTCTTCTTTTTTTTCAAAAATGTTTCTGATGCTATTGTTTTGCTCGACACTTTTATTTAGACTTTTACTAACTCTATCTTGATTCCAAAAGATGGGTATGAAAGAAAGTACAACTAAATCTCAAATGGGGTAAACAAAGGATGACACAATGTTTGGATAGTAGAATAAAATGCCTTCATCATATCAATCCTTGAGAATGCAAGTACACATCATGTAATATGAAGTGAAAGACGAAGATCATTCGATATTTTAACAATACTAACTTTAAGTGAGCATGTGTGTCACTTCTTCTTCTACACTTGTCAAACATACAACTCCACCTTTGTTGTACATCCCTTACATTGAATGACTCATGCTTTCGTGGAGTTGATTTTTTTCTATTTCCCTTGATATTGGATTACATATATTGACATAATTGAAACATGTCTTTAAATTTATTCCCAAGTTATTATTGTGATTATCAAAATTAATAGCCTTAATTTTTCAAAAAAAAACTATGACTTAGTCAGCTAATGTCTCAGCACTCTACCTATTTTCTCAGATGTTTTTTCTAACTTTAGCCCTCTAATTCAAAGTTCATGCTTAAATTAAATTTTAAGATCTGGCTGAAAATTCTGCAAGCATGACATATCACTAGAATCAACCTAATGTACTGTGTAAAGAAAAAAACAAACGACACATATTTAAAACTCAAAGGAAAAAAGGACACTTCATTTAGTTGAAATGAAAGATAGAAGGGTTTGAACACAAATGACAAAGGTACAAAATGAGATAGATCCCGAACTATAACCCTGAAATAATTTGGATAATAGAAAAGAAAAGAAAATAATCTACCAAACATCCATCCTAGCCAGGAGAGGAGTGACTTCTCAATTTCTGAGCTTGACATCTTAGCCATTGGTTTGCACATCGGCATGACTAGATATTTCACCACTATCTATGTTTTGCACCATAATCAATTTATCTTGAATTTGTTTTTCTATTTATGTTTTCAAATCACAACAATCTTCAATACTGCGACCCTTAACATCAGAATGATATGCACATCGTACATTAGGATTAGAACTTCTTGAATGTGGGTGAGGAGTATACCCAAAGAGGGGAGTGATCATGCCCTATTGTACCAATCTCTGGAATGAGCTGGCATATGACTCTCTAATTGGTGTGAAGCTATAGCTTGATTTTTGCCTCATTTCATTGTTAAGCTTGGATCAAAAATTAGGCCTAGAAGGGCTTTGGTACGTTTGTCGAGTTGAAGGATGACTTTGAGGAGTTGGTGCACGCCATTGTGAGTAAGAAGGGAGTTGAACATATGGATGTTTGCAATATACTAGATACGAAGGTGTGGAAATAGAGCATAATGGATTTTGGGAGTGATTATAAAAAGCTTGGGTATGAACTTAGACTAGAGACTGACGGTAACGACGAAATCATCTTCTTGCATGTGCCTATTCTCCAACTATAATAGTAGCTGCATCCTCCTCACTCTTCTTTCCTCCAGTTTCCTTTAATTAATTGCAATATTGTCCCAAATATTTCACGAATTCCTCACGTCCATATTTCTCCTCAAATTTTGACATCTCAAGGATTGGAAAAAGGATAACACTTAAAGACATGCCCCAGTCTTTGTATGTGTAACGCTTCGAGAGTACACCCTAGACGTCACATGGTTCTTATGACCCCGAAGGACAACAAGTTAACCTATGACTAATATCTTTTGTGAGCACTGAATAATAATACTAAAATAAATGCAAAAAATAAGCTGAAATACCATAAGGTTTAAAATCTAAAATACTGATAAATATAACATCTGTTAAAAATATCTGACAACTAAACACTACCAGAACTAGTCTAGTCTGAAAGCCTCTAACTAAACTATTTGAATATGGAGTTGATGGGACAAGCCTCCAACTAACTCCAACTACTAAACTACTAATAAACTGAAATACTAAAATAAAACCACATCCTCAATAGATGAGGACTCACTACTAAATTTGGGACTGCTGGATAGATCTACCTAAGTGCGGTCGGGATCCTAAGCGTTCGAACCTATGATATAAGACATCATAGCGCAAAAAAGAGTATATGTCAGTATATGGAATATAGTGGTATGCTAGATGAGGTAAGGCTGGATGAAAGGGTTCATATGCATGAACAGAAATAGAATGCTATAGAGTAACTGAATGTAGGAGTATGTGGATAACTTATACTACAAAAATCACTGAGTATGCAATACTGTACATATACGTATAAATTGTAACTAAGCTTTTCTGAAGCTGAGTACTGAGTTTTGATAACTAAGTAACTGATATCTAAAGTTACTAATAACTGATGTACTAATACTAATTGATTGTGTCTGTCAGTCCTGGTTCTTTAAAACTTACTGAGTTATAAACTGAAAACTAAAACTCCAACTGTGGGAGGTAATCATCTAATCAACATGCCCCTTTCTGAATAAATTTGAGGTCTAACCTATAACCCCAGCTGGAAGGGTGTCATTATTGTGCCATGGGTACTATCACTAGAAAACTAAGATGCCAAGCCTAAATGACAGGTGACACCAGAGCAGAGCCAAGCCTAATTTAATGGGTGAACCCTGGGAAGTAGTCAAGGCTAGTCTGATGGGTGACTCCTCATCCTGCGCTGGATATACAATTTTGGAGTCTAGAGAGTGCTACTAACAAATCCTCCTCACTAGAGTGGAAGCCGTCATCCCTGCACTTGCGCGGTTCTATATCCTACTCCTAACTTAAAGACACTGAACTGAGTATACTAAACTGGACTGGACTAACATTGAGTTTACTGAGTTTTCCTGAGATCTGTAACTGACTGAGTCCTACTGATCGTGACATGACTAATACTATTCTATAACTAACACTGGCTCTAGGTAAATAGCTAGATTGTCGAGTATTAAATAGCTTAAGGACATAATAGCATGAAAAGTAAAACATAGCATGTTCATAAAGGCATAACAATACTTGCTCGCTAACAATACACACATTTAGATTCTATCAAACACTTGATATACATGATCTTGTGCATGAATAGAATCACATATTAACATATCAGGTTTTCACAAGTCAAGTCACATAAGCATTTTGTCAAACACTTGTAATGCATTAACTTGTATATGAATGGGGAATACACATTAGCATGATATAATGGCATTATCTCATTCACATAGAAAATTTATCAAACACATGGGAAGCATACTTGGTCCATTAAATCATAAACACTTAAGGTTAACATGGTTACAATAATCAAATTGCAAATTGAAGGACGGTTTGGGCATCAACCTCTTCCATTACTTTTCTACACATACTGACATTACTACTAAAATCTCAAAGTCTGACTTGGTTGCTTGTTCTACCATCTCCCCCATAGCTTAAAGCCATTATTCTAAGTCCATTAACCCCCTTAATATATTCTAAATTGAACTGAAACCGCTTTACTCTAGAGCTCGAGATATAACAATACTCATGAACACTAAACTCATTCTGAAGGACTACTCCTGATAATGTAAGGTCAACTTCTATTATTTCCTTTTAATACATGATTCTTAGCTTTCTATTGCCCCAACAATCATCATATAGCAACCTCAACACTGACTAACTTGAATTTTCAACTCTTCTTTCTACTTGTTCAATCTAGAGATCCATACTTAAATCAACTAAAACTAAGGTATTACCCCTTTATTCAAGGACTGGTTCATTAAGAAATTGAAACTGAATAACTTTACTACTAAACTTAACTAAAGGGATTTTTCTGACATATTATAATTGAGTAATTTTTGTATACTCATCTGGCTGGAATAGATTTTCCGACTGGGGTAGGCACTAGGAAAGGTTCTATTATGATTTCTAGTCTGACTTCAGGTTGATTGTTATGCAAGGGGTTATAAAAGATAGAGAACTTCTTGGATCTTATAAGGTATGAATATGTAAATAGAAGATCTGTAACGTACCAGTGATCACATCAGGAGAACTTTCCTAATCTTTTATGGACTGAAGTGCATAAATCCTGATTGAGCATTGCCCACTGGCAGCACTGGAAGTGGCACCCTGTTGGTTTGAGTGACCCGACTAAGCTGAAGGATATTTGGACTGACCCTATTCGCGCAAATCCCTTCCTCTATGAGCCATAACTCTACACTTCCGTATCTTGTGGCCTGGCTTACCATATCCAAAACATGTATCACTTCCAGCTCTACACGCACTTAGGTGATTTTTACCATATTCTTCGCAAAATAGATGGGTACGACCAATGCTCACACTACCCTGGGTTTTGGAGCCTGGTTCCCCATTTCGACTGTCATTCCTGAACTTTGGTACTGGTGTACTAGCTAAGAATGAAGCTGGAACTAAATATTTTGGATGAAACTGGGAACGATTACCGCCCTCTGACTTAGGCTGACTTAAATTGAAACTACCTATTCTAGCCCTTATGTTCTCTCTCTCTCTCTCTTTCTTCTTAAGCTTCTGCTCCTCAATCTATTGAGCATCGACCATAAGGCTATAGATGTCCATCACCTTAATCAATATCACAGTTCTACACTCCTTAACCACACTATCTGACGCCCCAGACAAAAGCTTTCTCATTTTGGACCTGTTGTCTACTACTACATGAAGAGCATACCTGGCTAACTAAATAAACTAAAGAGAATACTCTTTCACACTCATACTACCTTGCCTAAGATTGATAAACTCTAACACCATGGCTTCTCTCATCTCTAAGGGAAAGAATCTATCTAGAAAAGCAATAGCAAAGTCTTCCCACTCTATGGGCTCTGCATCTGTGCCCCTGTATACCTTCCACTACTTAAACCACATATGAGCTACATCTTGCAGCTGATAGGCAGATAACTTAGAACTCTCATTGGAATTCACTCCCATAATATCTGTGACTTTCTGAACTTGATCGAGGAACTCTCATGGATCCTCTTCTAACTTAGATCCTGAGAATAGGGGAGCATTCATAGGGTGAATTCCCAAATCCTGGATGTAGCAATATTAGCCACTGTGTTAGCCTAAACAGCAGCTAGGCATTCATTCTAAGTTGTTACGGAATTGGCTAAAGTAATGAATGCATCACTGAATTCTGTATGGGAAATATGCCCGTCTAGGGGATATGCCTGAACAGGCTGAGGTGCTGACTGATTTCCAGTTCTTCTTCCGTTGGTCTTTTTAGGAGGAAAGTTCTTTAACCAAAAGAAAGAAAAGGATTAGACTAATAATTTAGCTTGATCTCATGCTAACTCGCACAACATGAATACAGAAAGAAGGAAAACTTTTCCTAAGACATCTCATAGCCTTCTGTCCATAAGTATGGCACACTACACACCCATGCATAATACTCTACTAGATACAGCTTTCAAAATACCAAGTACTCTGTTGAACCTTAGGCTCGGATACAAGTTTGTAATGCCCCGAGAGTACACACTGGGCATCACACAGTGCTTACGACCCCGAAGGACGATAAGCTAACCCATGAGTGATATCTGCTATGAGCACTAAATAATAATACTGAAATACATGAAGAAAATAAGTTGAAATTCCATAAGGTTCAAAATCTAAAATACTGAAAAATACAACATTTGTTAAAAACATCTGACAACTAAACACTGTCTGAACTGGTTCTAGTCTAAAAGCCTCTAATTGAATAATATAAATATGAATTTGATGGGACTAGCCTCCAACTAAATCCAACTACTGAATTACTGATAAACTGAAATACTAAAATAAAAGCACATCCTCGATAAATGAGCACTCACTACTAAATCTGTGACTGCTGGCTAAATCTGTCTAAGTTTGGTTGGGATACTGAGCATCCAACCTATGATATGAGACATCATAGCGCAAAGAAAGAGTATGCGTCAGTACGTGGAATGTACTGGTATGCTAGATGAGGTAAGGTTGGATGCAAGGGTTCATATGCATAAATAGTAACTGACTGATTGCTATAGAGTAACTAAAAATAGGAGTACATAGATAACTGATACTACGGAATTCACTGAGTATGCAATACTATCCATATACGTAGAAACTATAATTGAGATTTTCTAAAGAAGAGCACTGATTTTTGATAACTGAGTAACTGATATCTGAAGTTACTAATAACTGATGTACTGATACTGATTGACTGTGTCTGACAGTCCTGATTCTTAAAAACTAAACTGAGTTCTAAACTGAAGACCGAAACTAAAACTGTGGGAGGTAATCATCTAACTGATATACCCCTTTTCTGAATAGATTTGGGGTCCAACCTGTAACCCCAGCTGGAAGGGAGTCAGTACCATGCCACAAGCACTAAAACTAGAAAACCAGGATGCCAAGACTAACTAATGGTTAAAACCTGGGTAGAGCCAAGCCTAATCTAATAGGTGAACCCTGGGAGGTAGTTAAGCCTAGTCTAACAGGTGACTCCTCATCCTGCACTGGCTATGCAGTTCTAGAGTATAAGGACTACTACTAATGAATCTGCCTCACTAACGGGAAAGCTTTCATCCCTGCACTCCCTTGGTTCTAAACCCTACTCCCAACTGAAAGACATTGAACTAAGTATACTGAACTAGACTTGGCTGACACTGAGTTTACTGAGTTTTCCTAAGTTCTATAACTGACTGAGTCCTACTAATCATTACATGACTGATACTATTCTATAACTGATACTGGCTCTAGGTAAACAGCAAGATTGTTGGGTATTAAATACCCCCAGGACTCAATAGCATTAAAAGTAAAACATAGCATGATCATAAAGGCATAACAATACTTTCTTGCTAATAATACACTTATTCAGACATCCTGTCAAACACTTGATATACATAATCTTATGTATGAATGGAATCACATATTAACATATCATGTTTTCACTAGTCAAGTCACATAAACATTTTATCAAACACTTGTAATGCATTAACTTGTACATAAATGGGGAATACATGTTAGCATGCTATAATGGTATTATCTCATTTACGTAGACAATTTCTCAAACACATGGGAAGCATACTTGGTTCATTAAAACATAAAAACTTAAGGTTCATATGGAAACAATAATCAACTTGCAAACTAAAGGGTTTATCATGAATATCATGTAATTCAACACATATGAGGATCAATTCTTGGAACTTATAATTCAAATCATGGATCAAAATCCAAAAATAACATAAGCATGAATTCAATTCAACTAAATCATAGAAATTCATAAATACATAATATTTGTATTTAGAAAAAGGATTCTTGGACTTCATGGGTGAAAGAAACCCATGAATGAACACCTAACATACCTTAGAAGATTCTTTTTCAAGGTTCTTGAAGGAAATTCTTAGGATTGTTATTGATTTCTTGAACTAGGGTTTTTGCCTCCTTAAGAGAGAATGCTAGAATTTGGGAAATATTGAATAAAGAATGTTTTTTAAAATGTTTTTAGGGATTTAATATCACACTTGGGTAGAATAAAACCATGGGGAAAAGGCCCATTTAACCCTGGACAACATTTAAATTTTCATCAAAAAT
The DNA here is from genome assembly GCA_030864225.1 of Capsicum baccatum var. pendulum. Taxonomy (NCBI): domain Eukaryota; kingdom Viridiplantae; phylum Streptophyta; class Magnoliopsida; order Solanales; family Solanaceae; genus Capsicum; species Capsicum baccatum. Next base: position 223,902,941 of record CM061556.1, read on the forward strand.
TCTCGAATTGGCACCCTGGCGCGACGTGCCACTATCGCATTGGCCCACTGGTAATTGCCAACTAGAAATATGATCGGTGGCATGACGCGGTGGTATCGTGTTGCCACTTTGAATGTGACCTAGAAGCTTACCGTGACATGGTGTAATCGCATTGATACACTAGAAAATGACAATTGTGAAAATGAGCCTTGGCGCGATGCTCCATGATTGTGGTCCCTCGCTAGAAACTAACAACTGGGAAATGGAACATCAGCGTGATGTGGTGGTATCATAGATATTCACTGGAAATTTCTAGATGCCATTTTTCCTAGCTTCGCGATGCATTTGAGTGCCAGTTGGCACACTGTTTCACTAAATTGGCCATAACTTTTGCCCGGTTATCGGATTTAGGCAAATTTTATATGGTAGGAAAGCTAATTGAATTTCCTATTCAATAGAAGTCTCTAAACTAAAAAATACCGAGTATTTTACAACTTTTATATTAGATAACTCATAGATTGATAGTTAATTTAAGCTAGAGAAACATAGGGCATTACAATATATCCCCCTTGGGAACATTCGTCCTCGAATAATACTGATTAAGCTGAGAAAAACTGATAAAGTGAGTTTACACACTGAACATGTACACTGAAGCAGGACTACATGACTGAACTACTGACAAGCTGAGTTCTCCTACTGAACATGTATATTTGATGCATGGAATACATGACTGAAGCTACTGATAAGTTGAGTTTCATACTGAACATGCATATCTGATGCATAAGTACATGACTGAACTAATTCATGAATGTATAACATAATATGCAACGGTAAGGAATACCAATTTTTACAACTGCAACTGAATAATGGAACTGTGTAAAGCTAAGAAAGATTGTTTCCTCAAGTTGAAAATACTAATGAACCTGAGATCATTTACTGAACATGTATGAATGGGAGAGAACCTAACTGAGTCTGAAATATGATACATGAACTAAATATTATGAGTTGAATTGATTTTTTGAATACATGCCATGCCACAAGAATGGGCATATAGCTGAGATTTTGGAATGAGAGAGTCAACTTATGAGTACTCACTATTCTAAATTGGGTCTTGTTAGGACATGAGATCTCAGGGGTTATAGTGCATCTCCCCCTTAGGGCATTATATCCACCAAAGAATGCTGACTTGGCTGAGATACTAAGAAAAGGCTGAGACGATGCATGGGGCACCTACGAACTAAATCGTAACTGAATATTTGAGATCTAAAACTGAGGTATGATATATGAATGGGGATGAACTCGTAAAAACTAGGATGATCCATCTTGGAACAGTCATATTCATGAAACTTTGGATAGTACAACAGGATGAAAAGATGGGGAAACTGTATGAACTTGTCTGTCTGACTACTAAACTGAATTCCTAGCTTTACAAACTAACTCATACTAAAAGCTTATACTCAACCGGAGCATTTATTAACACTCTTTCTATAAAGTTCTACTGTCTTTAGGGAGCAAGGAAATCTCAGCAAGGTCTGAATAAGACACCTGAATAAGAAATATATGAGACAAGGCCTACGAAACATCATGTAAGATAGAGTGACTAAGCCTTATGCACTGCAACTATAAATTTTCAAGCTTAGAAATATTCCTCAAATACTTTATCAACTATACTCTCCACCTTAGTATGGAACTTTACCTTAGACTACTGAAAATATTCACATAGGTACTAAGCAAGAATGCATAAACATACTAACTTATCTAATTAACTGAATGGTGGATAGCTGAATACTGGTCATGTGAGATTGAACTGTACTTAGTTTGGACTAAAACTGTAGGGTATAGTGTTATGAATATGAGGTAAGGACGAACTAGAAACATGGGATACTGAGCATACTGTATGGTATGAGTACATGAGTACACAAGTCATGAGCTGCATGACCTGAGTTTGGAGCTTCTGTATTCATGGAACATGATTTGTAACACTGAAGAAAATGGAACTTTTCATACTAGGAACTGTAGGCATACATGATTTTTGATAATGTACACGAATAGGAGCTATGATCATAGTGCTGACATATACTGCGAGAGTAGATATCATGATAGTTAAAGTGTAAAACTTTGCTCTGAGGTAAGGACGGTTTGGCTATCAACCAGTCCCATTGCTTTTCTGTACATACTGACATTACAACTAAAATTTGAAAGTTTGACTTGGTTACTTGTTCTACCATCTCCCTCTTAGCTTAAAGCCATTATTCTAAGTCCGTGACCCGCTTAATAAATTCTAAATCAAATTGAAACCACTTTACTCTAGAGACCAAGATATAAAAATATTCATGAACACTAAACTTATTCTAAAGGACTACTCCTGATAATGTAGGGTCCACTACTATTACTTCCTTTTGATACATTATTCTTAGCTTTCTATTGCCCTAACAATCATCATATAGCAACCTAAACACTCACTAACTTAGAATTCTCAACTCTTCTTTCTACTGGTTTAATAGAGAGATCCATACTGAAATGAACTAAAACTGAGGTACTACCCCTACATTCAAGGACTGGTTCATCAAGAAACTGAAATTGAATGGCTCTATTACTAAACTCAACTGAAGGGATTTTTCTAACATACTGTAATTGAGTAATTTCTATATACTCATCTCGCTGGAATAGATTTTCCTATTGGGGTAGGCACTAAGAAAGGTTCTGTTATGATTTCTAGTCTGACTTAAGGTTGACTGTTATGCAAGGAGTTACAAAAGACAAAGAAGTTTTTGGATCTTAGAAGGAATGAATATATAAATGAAAGATCTGTAACGTACCACTGACTGCATCAAGAGAACTTTATTGATCTTGTCTAGACTGAAGTGCATAAAGCCTATTTGGGTGTTGCCCACTGGCAGCGCTAGAAGTGGCACCTTTCTCGTTTGAGAAACCAAACTGAGCTGAAGGACGGTTGGACTGACCCAGCTGGCGTAAATCCCTTCCCCTTTGAGCCATTACTCTACACACCCACATCCTGTGTCCTGGCTTACCATATCCAATACTTGCATCACTACCAGCTCTACATGCACCTAGGTGATTTTTATAAGATTCTTTGCAAAATGGATGGGTACGACCACCGCTCACACTATCCTTGTTTTTGGAGCCTGGCACCCCATCTTAACTGTTATTCCTGAAATTTGGTACTAGTGTACTAGATGAGGATGAAGCTAGAACTAAAGATTTTGGATGAAACTGGGAACAATTACCATCCTCGTACTTTGGCTGATAGAAATTGAAACTACCTGTTCTAGCCCTCTTATTCTCACTATCTTTCTTATTAAGCTTCTGCTCCTCAGTCTATTGAGCATGGAACATATCCTAGAGATGTCCATATCCTTAATCAATATTGTAGTCCTGCACTCCTTAACCATACTATCTGACACCCCAAATATAAACTTGCTCAACCTATGATCTACTACTACATAAGGAGCATACCTGGCTAACTAAGTAAACTTAAGGGAATACTCTTTCACACTCACACTACATTGCCTGAGATTGATGAACTCTAACACCTTGGTTTCTCTCAGCTCTAAGGGAAAGAATCTATCTAGAAAAGTAGCAGCAAATTCTTCCCACTTATGGGCTCTGTATTTGTGCCTCTGTCTACCTTTTTCTACTTAAACCACGTATGAGCTACATCTTGTAGCTGATGGGCAGCTAACTCAGCGCACTCACTGGAATTCACTCCTGAGAATAAGGGAGGATTCATTCGGGTGAAGTCCCGAATCCTAGTTACAGAAATATTGGCTACTGGGTTAGCCTGAACAACAGCTTGCCATTCATTTTGAGTTGTTACAGAATTGGCTAGAGTAGAGAATGCATCTTTGAATTTTGCATGGAAGATATGCTCGTCCAGGTGATATGCCTGAATGGGCTGAGGTGTTGAATGATTTCCAGTTCTTCTTTTGTTAGTCTATTTAGGAAGCATGTTCTTTAACCAGAAGGAAGAAAAGGATTAGACTGAGAATTTAGCTTGAGCTCACGCTCACTCGCATGACATAAATATTGAAAGAAGGGAAACTTTTCCCAAGACATCTCATAGCCCTCTTTCCATAAGTGTGATGTGATACACACCTATGTACAAGACTCTACTAGATGCGGCTTTCATACTTCCAAGGACTCTGTCGAACCATAGGCTCTGATACTAAGTTTATAACGCCCTGAGAGTACACCCTGGGTGTCACATGGTGTTTACGACCTCGAAGGACCACAAGCTAACTCATGACTAATATCTGTTATGAGCAATGAATAATAATAATGAAATAAATGCAAAAAATAGACTGAAATTCCATAAGGTTCAAAATGAAAAATACTGATAAATATAACATATGATAAAAACATCTAAGAATTAAACACTGTCTGAACTTGTCTAGTATGAAAGCCTCTAACTGAACTGTCTGAATATGGAGTTGATGGGACAAGACCCCAACTAACTCCAACTACTGAACTACTGAAAAATTGAAATACTAAAATAAAAGAACATCCTCAATAGATGAGGACTCACTACTAAATCTATGACTACTGGATGGATCTGTATAAGTATTTTTAGGATCCTGAGCATCTGAACCTTTGATATGAGACATCATAGCACAAAGAAAAGGTATGCATCAATACATTAAATGTACTGGTATGCTAGATGAGGTAAGGATGAATATAATGGTTTATATGCATCAACAGTAATTAACTAAATAATATAGAGTAACTGAATATAGGAGTACGTTGATAAATGATACTATGGAAATCACTGAGTATGCAATACTATACATATATGTATAAACTGTAATTAAGCTTTTTTGGAGCTGAGCATTGAGTTCTGTTAACTGAGTAACTGATATCTAAATTTACTAATAACTTATATACTGACACTGATTGACTATGTCAGACAATCCTGGTTCTATAAAACTGAACTGAGTTCTAAACTGAAGACTAAAACTGAAACTGTGGAAGGTAATCATCTAAATGACATATCCCTTTTTAGAATAGATTTAGGGTACAACTTATAACCCCATCAGGAAGGGTATCTGTGCCCTACCACAAGTACTAATACTAGAAAATTAGGATCCCAAGCCAAACTGATGGGTGATACCTAGGAGGATCCAGGCATAATCAAATGGGTTAACCCTGGGAGGTAGTCAAGCCTAGTCTGGTGGGTGACTTCTCATCCTGTGTTGGCTATGTAGTTCCGAAGTATAGGGATTGCTACTAACGACTCTGCCTTACTGATGGGGAAGCTTTCATCCCTGCACTCGCTTGGTGCTAAATCCTACTCCAAACTGAAAGACACTGAACTGAGTATACGGAACTAGACTGGACTGACACTAAGTTTGCTGAGTTTTCCAGAGTTTTGTAACTGACTAAGTCCTACTAATCGTGACATGACTGATACTATTCTATAACTGACACTGGCTCTAGGTAAACAGCTAGATTGTCGGGTATTAAATACCCCCACGACTCGATAGCATGAAAAGTAAAGCATAGCATGATCATAAAGGCATAAAAATACTTCCTTGATAACAATTCACTCATTCAGACATTTTGTCAAACACTTGATATACATGATCTTGTACATGAATGGAATCACATATTAATATATCATGTTTTCACTAGTCAAGTAACATAAGAGTTTTATCAAACACTTGTAATGGATTAACTTATACATGAATGGAGAATACACGTTAGCAAGCTATAATGGCATTATCTCATTCACATAGACAATTTATCAAACACATAGGAAGAATACTTGGTTCATTAAAACATAATCACTTAAGGTTAACATGGTTACAATAATTAACTTGCAAATTGAAGGGTTTATCATGAATATCATGTAATTCAACACATACAAGTATCAATTCTTGTAACTTATAATTCAAATCATGGATTATAATCCAACAATACCATGAGCATCAATTCAATTAACCTAAATCATGAAAATTCATAAATACACAATCTTTGTATTTTGAAATAGGGTTCTTGGACTTCATGGGTGAAAGGAACTAATGAATGAGCACCTAACATACCTTATAATATTCTTTCTTGAAGGTTCTTGGAGGAAATTCTTAGGCTTATTCTTGATTTCTTGAACTAGGGTTTTTGCGTCCTTGAGATAGAATGCTTGAATTTAGGGAAAATTGGAAAAAGAATGATTTTTAAAATAGTTTTAGGGATTTAATATAACACCTGGGTGGAATAAAATCATAGTAAAAAAACCCATTTAACCCTGGACAACATTTAAGTTTTGGTCAAAATTTCCCGAACTAGCCCCTTGGTGAGACGCGCCACTATCGCGTTGATCCACTAGAAATTTCAAACTGGGATTATGACCGGTGGATTGACGTGGTGTTATCACATTTCCACTTTGGATGCAAACTATAAGCTCACCATAACACGGTGTAATTGCGTTGGTACACTAAAAAGGGACAATTATGAGTATGAGCCTTGGCGCGATGCGCCATGATTGCGGTCCCTCATTGGAAATTGAAAATTGGGAACTGTGACATCGACACAATGTGGTGGTATCATGGATCTTCACTGGAAATTGTCAAATTCCATTTGTCCTGTGTAATACCCCAAAAAATTTTCTTCGTAAAGATTTCGTGAGAAACGTATTGAGTTCTACGCTTTAGAGTGATCCATAAATTTTCTATGTAGTATTTCTAAGATGTTGACCTACCATTGTGTAGAGTATCGAATAATCTTTCCAACGATATGTAGATCATCAAAAACGGACACTCGAGCAATGAGTTACGACCATTCCGATCGAACTACGACCATTCCAATCGAACTGTGAACAGTAAAACGTGCCGGAAAAAAAAAGTACTGAGGCATGGCGTATATTTTATCCTACTTTAAACTATCATAACTCCTTGTACATAATGATCTGGATGATCTACAATATATCAACGAAAATCTCTGCGAGTCCTTTTTCCAATGAAATTGGTTTCATCCAATTTGTCTATCGAAGCAAAAAGTTATGGTCGATCTACTTCAGGCTATCAAAAGTAAATTTTTGGATCAACTTCAAACAATCATAACTCCTCGTACACAATGATCTGGGTGAGATATAATATATCAATGGAAAGATATGAGAGTACTCTTTCTAATGAAATTGGTTTCATCCTATTTGGATATCAGAGTAAAATGTTATGGTTGATCTACTTCAGAATATCAAAACAGTCCACCAAAGGACAGATTCGAGAATTATTTGATTTTTAGGGGAATTTTGGTCATTCCCCCTCACCCAAATCGGTCCAAACCAAATATTAAAGACTATTAGAAGCATTATATGTTATATTTCATCAAATCCCCTCAAAAAGAAAACCCTAAGCTCCTACATCCAACTTCAAGAACCTTCAAAGTTCACCATTAATTCTGCAAATTTATTCAAGATTCCAAGTTCCTAGTTCAAGAACTTCAAGAACCTCCAAAGTTCACCATTAATTCTAAAAATTTATTCAAGATTCCAAGTTCTTAGTTCAAGAACTCCAAGAACCATCATTCAAAGGCACGATTAACATCTCAAAAATGAGTATCGATCTAAAGTTCATCATTCAAGGTATGTGGGATTTTTCAACAAGAACTCTCTTTCGTTCTTGTGCCCAAAAGTAATTTTCTTTACAAAGGCACGATTATTATTTGACTTTTACGAGTTTGAAGCATGAACCCATATCTTATGATGATTATTATCAAATCTTGATGTTTATGATTTTGAAAGATGAATTTAAATGTGTGGAGATATAAAGCATGAATCTTGAACGATATTTATCATGATTTTGATATTTGGGTCATGAATCCCCATTGGAAATTGTGTTTTTTAGAAAGTGTGTATTATAAGCATGTTGATGTTGAATATTTGAGATATTTTGAATGATTTGACCTTTTGGTCGTGAATGAGTTATGTTGAACTCGACTGTGAAAGAAATCCACATTTTTATTGGTTATGATAAAAGGGTAGAAAATTGGCTTCCGATGAAAATTGTTAAAGTGTTTATTGTGGATTTTCTTTAATGTGAGCCTGAGGCTGATTTAAATTTCTGAGCTAAGTTTGGGAGTAATATTTAGCACCGAGTGGGAGGTATAAAGTGACCTTACTTTCCTAGAACTACGTGCCCCCATAGGATGTGAGGCTGAGGCTGATTTATATAGTGACCACTAGTGTTTTTGAATTGATACTGGAAGTCCTACTCCGATGGCAAGGATAGGACGGCTCTCTCAAACGTGGATTGTACGTTGGACTCCATGTAGCTCACATGGTTTATGTCTGTTATAGGATCTCCCAATGTGTGCGTGTGTACTCTTCTATCTGAGATGAAAACATATTTGCTTAAAAGGCTGAGTTTGAGAAAGTCATTATTCTTAAAAGATTTAAGGAATATATTCTAATGAGAATTGACATGAGATTTGATTATTTTGATGATTTGAAATTGAGATGAAAGTGAATTGAGAACGTATTGTAATGACTCACTTGTTTCACTTTACATGTATTATTCATCCATGATTCTGATGATTTAATTCGAGCTAAGTGAGTCATCTATATCAGCATGCATAATTTTATAAACTGTGATGATATTAAGATATTATTTTATATATGCATTGCACCCCCATATGCTTGGTATTTTTCCATGGTACTGACCCACATATTCATATATGGGCTACATTTTCTCGGAATGTAGGTACAAGGTATAGTTGTACCTTCAGATCCAGTCACTTCGTGGTATCCATCAGCAGGCGATGAGTCCTTTTGATTCAAGGGCTTGGGTTAGTTATGCAGAGTTTATAGTGTTGTATTTTCTTTATTCAGTCGTATTGAGTTGGGGTAGTCGAGAGTCAATGACCCAGATACCTACAGTCAGTACTAGTAGAGGCTTCATAGGCAGTCCGTAGAAGATGATGTATTTTGTTTCAATTTTGGTTGTAAAGGCAGAATTATAATCCTGTAAAATTCCATTTTTGTATCGATCTGATTCAAAAAAGAGTTAATTTCTGCTAATTTGTATGGATTTATATTTTTATTCAGTTGCTTATGATTTATGCCAGTAGAAAGTTTAGATTGGGGTCACTTGTGACCTTAAACATTGTGTGATGTCTCGGGACCCGATTTTGGGATGGTACAGCCTGGCTCCGCGATGCGCTGGAGTGCCACTTGGCACACTGTTTGACTAAATTGGCCATAATTGTTTGCTCGGTTATTAGATTTGGGAGAATTTTATATTGTTGTAAAGATAATTGAATTTCCTACGCAATGGAAGGCTCTAAATTGAAAAATACCGAGTATTTTAAAAATTTTATATGGGATAAATCATGGACTAAGAGTTAATTTAAGCTACAGAAATACGGGGTATTACAATATCTCCTATTTGGGAACATTCATCCTCGAATAAGACTGATTAAGCTGAGAAACACTGATATCCTGAGTTTAGACACTAAACATGTACACTGAAACATGACTACATGACTGAACTACTGACAAGCTAAGTTCTCCTACTGAACATGCATATTTGATGCATGGAATACATGACTGAAGTTACTGATAAGCTAAATTTTATACTGAATATGCATATCTAATACATGATTACATGACTGGACTGATTCATGAATGCATGACTGAATATGCAATAGTAAGGAATACCAAGTTTTACAACTGCAACTGAATTATGCAATTGAATAAATCTAAGGAAGACTGTTCCTCAAGATGAAAATACTATGAACCTAAGATCATTTATTGAACATGTATGAATGAGAACATGAGAACCTGATTGAGTCTGAAACGTGATACATGAACTAAATATTATGAGTTGAATTGATTTTCTTGAATACATGCCATGCCACAAGAATGGGCATATGGCTGAGATTTTGGAATGAGATAATTAACTTATAAGTACTCACTACTCTAAATTGGGTCTTGTTACGTGAAGAGAAACTAGAAGGTTTAGGACATGAGATCTCAGGGGTTGTAGTGCATCTCCCCCTTAGGGAATTATATCCCCTAAAGAATGCTTACTTAGCTGAGATACTGAGGAAAGGTTGAGACGATGCACGAGGCACCTATGAACTAAATCGTGACTGAATATCAAAGATATAAAACTGAGGTATGATACATGAATGGGGCTGAACTCGTATCTAATAGCATGCTCTATCTTGGAATAGTCATATTCATAAAACTTCGGATAGTACAACTGAGTGGAAAGATGGGGAAATCACACAAACTTGTCAGTGTGATTGCAAAACTGAATTCCTGGATTTACAGACTGACTCATACTAAAATCTTATACTCAACTAGAGCATTTCTTGACACTCATTCTATAAAGTTATATTGTCTTTAGGGAGCCAGGAAATCTTAGCATGGTCTGAATAAGACACCTGAATAAGAAATATATGAGGCGAGGCCTATGAAACATCATCTAAGATAGAGTGACTAAGCCTTATGCACTGCAACTACAAATTTTCAAGCTTAGAAATATTCCTCAAATACTCACTCAACTATACTGTCCACCTTAGTATGGCACTTTACCTTAGACTACTGAAAAAATTCACATAGGCACTAAACTTGAATGCAAAAACATACTAACTTATCTGATTAATAGAATAGTGGATAGCTGGATACTGGCCAAGTAAGATTGAACTGTACTTAGTCTAGACTGAAACTGTAGGGTATAGTGTTATGAATATGAGGTAAGGACTAACTTTCAACATGGGATACTGAGCATACTATAAGGTATAAGTACATAAGTAAATGAGTTGTGAGTTACATGACCTTAGTTTGAAGCTTTTGTACTCATGAAACATGATTCATAACATTGAGGAAATTAGAATAGTTCATACTAGGAACTGTAAGCGTACATGATTTTTGATAATATGCAGGAATAGGAGCTATGATCGTAAAGCTGACATGTACTACGAGAGTAGATATCGTGATAGCTGAAGTGCAAAACCTTGCACTGAGGTAAGGAGGATGTGGCCATCAACCTCTCCCATTGCTTTTCTACACATACTAACATTACTACTAAAATCTAAAAGTCTGACTTGGTTACTTGTTCTACCATCTCCCCCTTAGCTTAAAGCCATTATTCTAAGTCTGTGAACCCCCTTAATAAATTCTAAATCGAACTGAAAGAACTTTACTCTAGAGATCGGAATATAACAATACTCATGAACACTAAACTCATTCTGAATGACTACTCCTAATAATGTAATGTCCACTACTATTACTTCCTTCTGATACATAATTCTTAGCTTTCTATTGCCTCAACAATCATCGTATAGCAACCTCAATACTGACTAACTTAGAATTCTCAACTTTTCTTTCTATTGGTTCAATCTAGAGATCTGTACTTAAATCAACTGAAACTGAGGTACTACCACTTCATTCAAGGACTGGTTCATCAAGAAACTGAAATTGAATGACTTTATTACTAAACTCAACTTAAGGGATTTTTATGACATACAGTAATTGAGTAATTTTTATATACTCGTCTCGTTGGAATAGATTTTCCTAATAGGTAGGCACTAAGAAAGGTTTTGTTAAGATTTCTAGTTTGACTTCAGGTTGACTGTTATGCAAGGAGTTACAAAAGACAAAGAAGTTCCTGGATCTTATAAGGCATGAATACGTAAATGGAAGACCTATAACATACCAGTGACCGTATCAGGAGAACTTTCCTAATCTTGTCTGGACTGAAGTGCATAAAGCTTATGTGGGCATTTCCCACTGGCGTCACTGGAAGTGGCAACCTGTTGGTTTGGGCAACCAAACTGAGCTGAAGAACTATTGGACTGACCCTGTTGGCGTAAATCCCTTCAACAATGCACCATGATCGTTGTCCCTCAATGGAAATTAAAAACTGGGAACTGGGACATCGGAACGATGTGGTGGTATAGCAGAGCTTCAATTGAAATTGCCAAATGCTATTTGGCCTGGCTCCGCGATGTGCCGAAGTGCCAGTTGTCACACTGTTTCACTAAATCTGCCATAACTCTTCGCCCGGTTATCGAATTTGGGTGAATTTTATATCATTGGAAAGCTAATTGAATTTTCTATGAAATGGAAAGATCTAAACTAAAAAATACTGAGTATTTTTAAAATTTTATATTGGATAACTCATGGACTGAGATTTAATTTAATCTAGAGAAATATGGGGTATTACAGTATGTAACATTTTTTTACCCAAAAATCCTAAGGAATTTTTCGTAGAATTTTCAGCACTCTTCATTTTTTCAACCATTTTCTCTAGCTCTTCTAGAACGCTAGGCTTCTTGTTAAGAAATTTTGGTGGTCCAGTTAACTTAAAAGTAGGCTCAGGAGTATAACAATTATCACTAAGAGTATTGAAAATGGGTCAAGTAACAGCATGGGGAAGCACAGCCGCTGGGCGACTAGCCAATGTAGAAGCCTCCGTAGAGGATTGAGCAATAAAATCACAGACGACATGTGTTTTTATGAATGTATTACGCATATGCTGAGGATCTAGAGAAAAAGTGGTGGAAGTATTAGGATGCTTTTGGCTTGGAATGAATTCCGAGTTATGTTGTAGTGCATCAACAACAATACAAAACTGACTTTGTGATTTTAGTGGAGAACTCAAGGTATTTTTAGGATCAATTTCGGTGCACTTCTGTCATTTGTTGCCTTAGTCTCCTAATATCTTACTTTAAACTCGCATTTTCCTAATTCTTTGTTTGATCCATGATATCACTCTCTATATCCTTGTTGGACATAATTAACCCTTCCTTGGATTTGGTGTAACGTGGAGGACCACCTACAATGCCACAAACCAACCACCTTAAACTAACTGAAAAAAGAGATAACAAAATTCATTAGAGTTCAACACTTTCTCAAAATCCTTTTCTCTTTTTTCTTTCGAAAAGATCCTCGAACCCGAGAAGGGCGCCTACGTATCTCACTCCCAAAATAGGAGAATCAAGTATGTGTAGTTCGTGAAGCTTGGCCACAAAAGGTCCAATAAAACTCTCTTTCTTTTTCTTGATACTTTTGATGAAATTTTTTTTTTGCATTTTTCAAGTTTAAATCCATATACAAATGAAACCTATGATTACCAAAGATTAATCTTTTTGAGTTTTCGATTTTGAATTTCATACGAAAATAAAACTTAAAGCTATTAAAGAAATATCTTTTTGTAGTTTTTATTTTAAAGATGTATATGACACCTACTCTAAATGAAGAGTGAAGAAAATCTTTTTGACTTTTTCAAATTCCTATACAAAATAAAACCTATGATTACCAAAGAAAAATCTTTTCGTAATTTTAATTTGGAATTTCATATGAAAATGAAACTTGAAACTATTAAAGAAAAATTATTTTGTAGTTTTCTTTTAAAAGATGTATATGACATCTACTCTAAATGAAAAGTGAAAAAAATCTTTTTAAATTTTTTAAATAAGATCACCGAACCCTAGAAGGGCTGCCTTTGTATCTCACTCTCAGAAGAGGAGAATCTGGTGTGCGTAGTTCATCCAGATTGGATAATTAAGAATTAAATAACTGATTGAACCCTGATTTGACAGACATGACCAAAGACAAACGATAAATAACGTCACTAAAATCTTTTTTTTGAGTTTTCAATTTGAAATTTCACATAAAAATGACACCAACAACTATGAAAGAAAAACCTTTTTGGTATTTCCATTATATGGAATATACAAAATCCTACCATCTTTTTTGAATTTTTCATTTATAAAAGATCCTATTGAAAAAATATCTTTTTGAAATTTTCAAATTTGTGAATGCTTACTAAAGAATTAAAAGAAAAATCTTTTTGATGTTTTTGATTTATTTTTTTTAAATGAGTGCAAAACATAAAAAGTCTTTTGTATTTTTGTACTGTGGAAAACAAAAGCTATAAAAAACTGTAAAAACTATGAAACTCTTTTTTTTCACCTTTCTTTTCTTTTTTTCATTTTTTCAATAATTTCTTGCCTATGCACTTTACTTCTAACACATGTTTTCCCCAAATCAGTTCGTCAAATGACCACGTTACCCTCAAAGATGCAACATTTAGCACGTAGAGATACTTTAAAGGTGAGTCTCCTGCAAAGGGCCACGTGGGTCCTGCTAGTTCTCAATATGATGCAGATAAGTATGACCTAAAGGATGGCCTATGCTGGGGTTCAATAACAAGGTTGTTTGGGGGAGCGTATGGTCGATAGTGGCTGAAAGAGCTTTCCACCCACTCCATACACCCAATGGCTCCCCCTCCTAAAATAAGGGTGACTCAACTAGAGGTCGTGTACCCACGTGTACTATGGACTTGTTGCAAAAAAAATGAATCGAGTTATGCATATGATGCTAGATATAAAGCGGTAACACATAATAAAAACTGTAAACATGTAGCACATAACCACGCAACAACGATAAAACTATACAAGCAATAACACAAACAACGTCTATACACCCATAATGTCAAACTGTAATACCCCCTATTTCTTAAGCTCATTTTAACTCTCAGTACATGAGTTATTCCACATAAATCTTTCTAAATACTCAGTATTTTTCAATTTAGATCTTATCAATGCATAGAAAATTCATTCAGCTTTCCAACAATATAAAGTTTTCCCAAATTCGATATCCGGGCGAAAAGTTAGAGCCATTTTAGTGAAATAGTGTATCACATGGTACTTCAGTGCATCGTGGAGGTCGAATAAATAGAAATAGTCATTTTAAAGTGAGACAACGTGATACCACCGCATCGTGCCAAAAGATCAGTTCACAATTATCAAAATCCGATAACGCAATGCGATCATGGTGCGTTGTGCCAAGGGTGATATTCGCATCCAGTGTTGCTCCACAATTCCACTACATAGTGCCACCAGCCAATTTACCAATTATCATTTTTGCAGTATTGCTTCGCAATAATAGAGTGTCATGCCAAGTCCTAGTTTCCCATCCAATGAGGCACCACGATGGCGTCGCATCGTGCCATCAGCCTAGTTCCCAGTTTTTCACTTTCTAGTGGCACGATGCGATTGTACCGTGTCGCGCCAGGGGCCCAAATCGAATTTTCATTGATGAAAATTAAAAATGTTCCAAAGGTAATAGAGTCTTTCTTCATTATCCATATCAACCTTAAACACGAAATTATGCCCTAAATACCCTATTATATCATTATTCACTCACTTTTCTTAAGATTTAAAACATTCTCTCTCAAAGAGGAAAAAATCCTAGTTCATGAAATCAAGGTCAGTCCTCAAGAAATCCTCAAAGAACCTTCAAGAAAGAATCTTCTAAGGTATGTTAGATGTTCATCCATGGATACTTACCTTCCATGGAGCCCACGAATCCTTTTTCAAAATACAAGTTTTGAATTTTATTAATTCTATACTTGAATTTGATTGTATCCATGTTCATGATGTTGTTTGGGTTTCAATCCATGATTTATTATAAGTTTTCATAAAGTTAAAATAGTTTATGTAATGAGTTATATGAATTGCATGCTAAACCCTTGAATTTGAAATTGAGTATTGTATTTATGATGTTCATGTGTTGGCCATTACCATGTGAACTAATCCATGCTCCCCAAGTGTTTGCTAAATTGCCTAAGTAAAGTAAATAGTAGAATCATGACAGGTCATTATGTGTTTCAAATCATGTACAAGCTTATGCCCTACAAATGTTTGATGAATTGCTTATGTGATTTGACTAGTGAAAGCATGACATGTTATTATGTGATCCCATTCATTCACAAGTTTAAGTATATTAAGTGTTTGACAAAATGTCTAAATATGTGCATTGTTAGAAAGCAATTATGGTTATGCCTTTATGATCATGTTATATCTTTCTTTTATGCTATCGAGTCCTGGATGTATTTAATACCCGATAATTTAGTTGTGTACTTAGCGCCAGTGTTAGTTACATAATAGCATTAGTCATGTCACAATTAGTAGTACACAGTCAGTTACAGAACTAAGTGAAACTCAGTATTAGTCTAATCTAGTCAGTTAACACGCTCAGTAACAGTTCAGTCAAACCTAGTACAGTCTAGTGATCAATTCAGTGTCTTCAGTTGGGAGTAGGATTTAGCACCGAGGAACTCAGGATGGGGGCATTCCTATTAGTACAGGATTTGACCTTTAGAAGCAATCCTTGAGTTACAGAACTACGTAGTCAGCGTAGGTTGTGTAATACCCCCGAACTTTTTCTTAAGCTTAATTTCGTCTCTAGAAGGCTAAGGAATAACTTACTAAGTGTGTAACATTTAAACCATATAGAATTTCCCTAATTTCGATGGCTCTAGAGGCATTTTGTTGATTTGGCCTAACAAAATTTAACACCGACACATGTGGTGCAGTAACGGGCTGGGTTGTGGCTGTGCCTACCACAATATTTGAATCATTCAGGAGGTCTAGGTTATTTGTGTAATCACCCATAACTTTCAAACCTTTGAGAGATGTTCAAGGTGGTGGTCAATGTGAATCAAAGGATTGCCTTGACTCCAAGTGTTTAGCATACACTAAGCTACACCCTGGAAAAAAACAAAAACAACAAAAAAGTAAAATCTGAATAATTCAATAAAAACTCAAAATAGTATCAATTTCAAATCAAATCCTACAAGGAGTCAAAAACTTATTATGTCCTTTCATACATACAAGTGCACGCAGTCCTATAAGTATTAAAGAATGTAAGTTCAGACATGGTACTAACAAAAAATTGATGAATTGATGTTCTAGATTGAATTCTTGTTTTTACTATTCAGTAGGTGACAAGTAATTGGGAGTGTTTGACCTTTAATGCAGAGAAAAAACTAGTGTAAATAAGCTAGAGAATTCATGTTTTGTGATTCAGTTGAGAAAAAGATCCACGGTTGTGGTATTTTGATCATTCAGTTGAACTATTCAATCATACGCCTAATAGTTGCAGGTTCATTTTAGCTATATTGAGCTTTTTGCCAATAAATCTAAGCCTGCTCGATTATCCCTAATGCCTATATTCTATAGTTGTCGATTAATAGTGAGGTGCATTAACATGTCTTCTAGTGAAGTGCATTAAGATGTCTTCTGTATCAACTAAGTTAAGCCACTGGGTATAGTTCTATCCTAGTAGTGAATCAATTCCCTTTACATTTAGGTTTCAGTTAGTTCTATTTCCTCTTTTTACACTTGTTATTCTCTTTTTCAAGTCCAGCAAACATGACTTAGATAGTATTTGTAAAGTGATCAAGCAAATGAATAATTACTATAAAAAAGAAATAAATCACTCGATAGATGGTGATTGGAATAGACACTGTGATATTCTTTGTTTGGTAAATAAATAATTTTATTAATCCCCAAGTGAATCATTATAAAGCCAAATAGGCCCGACTCTTTTTTCTCACTACCTCTACAACCTAAAGCAGCAATGCAAGATTAGAAAGAATTCCAACTAATGCAATACAAGTAAAAAAAGACATTATCAGTAAAACAACTTCCAGCTTCTTCCGTGCAGATGTTGTTGCTTCTTCAATCTCCTTCCTCTGGTATGGATATGGATTATCCCAAGACAATATAATATTCAAACCACAACTTTCATGTTCAACCACATCCCTATAAAGTAAGAGATTTAGCTACTCATGAATCTGTTTGGAAGAGGAGGTTTCATGAATTTACAAGAAAATAATGAAAATAAATTTTAAAAAATAAAACTAGGCATTGTTCTTGAGCTTTAACCTAGCCTTTGGCTTCCGAAAATCAGTTTTGTATGATTAAAAAATGTGTGAAAGGGGTATTTATAGAGTTTAGAAACCCTTGGGACTTTAAAAAGTCAATCCAAATTGGGCTCGGAAAATCCCGCTCGCGCCACTACCAAAAAATCAATACAGTGGCACAAGGAACTAATAATTTTTAGAGAGGTAGTGATTCTTGCACCACTAACCCAAATCAAGGGGTGGCACAAGGTTAGGCAGCATACATCTCCAATCTGTGCCACTGCTTGCCTTGCATCAGTGGAACAAGGCTTCACTTCCTTGGCCATTTTTTGCTCTTCCTGCAGAGTGTTACGACTTTGACCCTCCTTGGTTCATTGGTTCTCTTTTTCTTCTTGTTTAAGCTCCAAATATCTCACGACACTCCTACATAAACAAAATATGAAACACAAGTATAATTCACATCATTTAAGCTCACGACAGTGCTAAAAAGAGAACAAAGGTGTGAATAATAGTAAAATAGCATGATTTTTAGGCTTATATAATTAAGATTTAAAGATAAGGTGTGAATTGGAAATGTGGGGAATTAAACAGAGGGCATATGAAAGGAAAGTTCATTTCTCCCTCCTCGATAGAATGAAGTAATACTTTCGTTCTTGTATTAAGAAACACTTCTTCTAGCTAGTAAAGCCTTGAGAAGAAAGTCCCCTCTTGCGTCGTTGCTGTCATCTCTCAGCTTTGCCTCAGCTCCGACTTTGTCTTTGTCAAATGATTGATAAATTTTTTGAATAAAATTTAATCTTCAACTTTTACGAGTTAATTTCTTGATCTTTAATTTGCATGAAGTCAATTAAAATTCATGGAATAATTTTCCAATTTGTGTTGGCACCATTTCAACTCAGGTTTTTGCTATAAATAGGGAGGCTTTTCCTCAATTTGTGCATTGAAATTCTTTACATCATCTTCATATTTTCTTACAAACAGAATCTTTGTGTGATTTGAAGATTGACTTTGAGTTTGTTGAAGTTATTGAATTTTGAGATACTGCTACATCAATAACAGGTATATCCATTTTGTCCTGTGAGAAAATAATTCACAACCTTGAATACAGTGAGCAGATTAAATTCCTTAAGAACGCACATTCGTAATCTCGGATATTATTTTAATACTATTAGTATTTGTGATTTTCAGTTTATTTTTTATTTTCTGATTACTGTTTTGAACACAGGATAACATAATAACATAATCTCCTCACTATGATAGACCAGCCCAAACAATTTCAACGTTCCAATTGATAGATTAGAGAGACTCTACCAATGAGAATTATACCATCACTGATTGGTTAAAGATTTAGCTCCTGATGATAAATTTATCTACGGTGAATCAACATAGAACATAATTTTTTTGTTACAAGATGAATCAAAATGGTCAAAGTAGATGCTATTATTGCTTAATCACTCTTTATATTTGAAATTAATGACTATGTTGCTTTAACACTCTCAATTAACAAGCTCAACTTAGGGAAAGGAAAATACATGATTTTCTTATTTAATGAGAACCTTCAACACATAATAACTCGATTTATCCTAGTTAAGTGGGTGAAACATGATCTGAGCTCCATGTTGTGGTTGAAGAGTCATAACAGTATACGGAGCATGAGCATAGGTTGGTGAGAGTCTGAAGGAGAACTTCTTTAATATCATAGAGAGTGCAACCTTTGCCTCTATCATGGAGAAGTTTTGGCCTATACAAGTCCTCGGTCCCCATCCAAATGGCATGAATGCCATCTGTGTTGGATCTTTGCAAGCATGTGAAATTCCTTCCGCGAACCTCTCTGGTTTAAATTCTTCTGCATCGTCACCCCACAGCTCCGTGTCGCGATTAATTAGCATTATAGGTAGTGTTAGATCCAACCCAGCTGGAATATAGAGATCTCCTATTTTACATTCTTTGTAAGCGCGTTTGTACAGAGCGATCACCGGTGGATATAGCCTGAGCACTTCATTAAGTATCATAGTTACCTGCAAAAAATTTCTCACAAATTCATGCATGCTAGACATTACTCCTAGTTCAAAACATGACTCTCTCTGTTTCAAGAAGAATGACCTCTTTATACTCAGTACAGAATTTAAGAAAATAAAAAAGACTTTTGAATCTTATAATCCTAAACTGTGTTGTGTCAAATATACCAAAATGTTTTTTAATCTTGTGGTCTCAAACATGCCACGTGGAAAATTAGAATTAAAGTATTGCCAAAAAAGAAAATGATTATTCTTGTTGAAATAGACTAAAAAGGAACGTAGATCATTCTTTTTGAAATGGAGGGAGTACTAATGAATTTTTATTCCAAAAAATGAGCACTCACAATTTTGAGGTGGCTTATTGCTTCAGCATCAGGATTCTTCTCCCTAACAACTGTTAGAACTTCTTGCCTTGCCCTTTCTTGCCAGTCCTGGTGAATAGCCAACACAATCAGAGTCCATGTCAACAAGCTTGATGTTGTTTCATGACCGGCAAGGTAAAACTGTTTGCATTCTTCTATTATGTCCTCCTTTGTCATCTGACTATTATTCATATTATTTAGCGAATTGTTCTCATTGTTAAATTGCAAGAGCAAGCCCAGTAAGTCATCTTCCCTGGTTTTCCCTGTTCTGACCATGCTCTCCTTTGTGTCCACAATTGTTTTAAGCATTGAAGTGATCTTTCTATCCAACTCCTTTCTTCTTCGGTTCTTTTTTGTTGGAACAAATCTGTGTATGATAATTTCTAACTTTTCAGAAAAGAGTAAGTATTTGGGGTTATGAAAGTGACACGGTCTAGTTAAAAGAGAGTTTACCTGAAACCAGGAATATATAACATTCCCATAGCTTCTATCACAAGTTGCTGCAGTTCTTTTTGAAGTTCCAGGATCTTCATTCCATCTTCATAGCTGCTTCCAAATGCTGTTCTTGAAATGATATCACCAGTAAGTTCTTGAAATTCAGGCCATATATCTATTTCTGAAGTTCCCTCAGGGCTAATTGTTTTCATCCACTTCTTTATCATAAACGCACAGCTTTCTGCTATTGTGGGGATCATGCGCTGTAAAAGGATATCAAAATGAGTATAATAGTCTCTCTGATGATTGATCAAAGGCGAATCAAGGATTTAAACTTCGTAGTTTCAACTGTTAAAATTCTTTGTACTGAACTCATTCTACTTTTGAAATTATGGATTCAGAATCTACTTTATTGAAAGTTTGTTACTACTAATACGTACGTTTCACATTATGTGTGTGTCTATATATATATAGATAGATAGATGCTTCTATGTTAAAAGTATTGCATTTTAGTTGAACCCGTAATTCAGAAGCGACATCCGCCACTGACTCTGTTGAGTGAGTTGAATGTTGCACGAAAAGCCATAAAAATAAGCATTCTTGAAGTTGACAAAAGTAACCTTCAATTTCTCCAAGTGGAAAGCGGGATTGATTAGCTTTCTGTGCATGGCCCATTTTTCACCTTGTAGAGTTGTCAATCCTTTAGTTAGAATCAACACAAGAGGGTTCAATGGCGGTAAATGAAAGTGGCCTTGCTTGTTTAAGAGCACTTCTTTTATCAGTGTTGGATCCATGATGATCAATCTTGGTGACGTCCCAAGCCAACTCAGAGATATCTTCCCTGCAACCATTTTCATTTTAGCTCGTACTTAGTTAAAAGGAATCATTCAAGCTAATTACAATTTACATAATTAATAGTAACACAATCGAGAAGATGAAAGTCAACTAGACAATCAGAGTAAGTGGTAGGCTTTAAAATATAGGTTCGACAAGAACTCAATAGATTTGACCTAATGTTTATTATATATAAATTATATATAGAAATTCACTAAGAGACCATTTGGATATGATTAAAAGAGGATCAAATTCACTTTTTAATTTTCTTTTTAGTCTTTTAGGTGTTTGGTAAAATTAAAAAAAATACTAAAAAAAAGCTAAAAACTAATTAAACAAAGTAAAAAGTGATAAGTAGGAACCCTTCAATTTTTTTACTTTTTAGTTTAAAATTCTTTTAAGTTAGATCAAAATATTTATCTTTTTATCCTTTCATATTTTCCTTGATTTTAACATTAATTCCCTTTATCTTTCCCTTTCCTCCAGCGATTTCTCCTCCCTGCCTCCTCCAGCAGTTTCATTCAACTTGAAATACATTACGAGGGATAAATAATTGTGGCTACATGATGTGCCTCAAGTTATAGCCACATGATGTGCCTCAAGTTATAAAACTTCTTTTAGGAGTTCAAAATAAACAATTAAAAGTCTTAGTAACTATCATGACGGTTATGGGGTGTTTTTTTCTGTAGAAAAGGAGCAAGATAGTTAGAAGAGGATATTCAGAAAAAAAAAAAATGAAAATTCTGAGAGAGCTCTAGCCTTTCGAATTTCTAGAAATGCTGAAATATGTGTAAATTTAATGTGTAAATTTAGTGTTATGTACTGTATAACTGAATGTATTAGGATGTAATTTATAATGTTAGCAATGTTTCAAGTGTAAGCAGGTTTGAGCGATTGTTTTCAGATTTTTAATTGTAATATCGGTGTATTTAACTTAAAACATCAGTATTTATTTCTTTATTTATTGTTTTTGTAGAGAAGTCTATCACTATATTTATATGAAAAGAATGTCCAAATTTTTAACTTTTTAACATTTAAAAATAAAAAGTACTTAACTAATATTTATAAAATTACCTCAGATAATCACTTTAAATTGAAAGAGCATCTAATATAAATTAATTTTGAATTGTTAGAATTAAAAATCATATAATTCAATTTATTTGTGGTGTTACCAACTTAAAAGATATTCAGTCATTTTGACAACAAAATAGTATTTAACAATACTTACTTTATCAAACACATCAATAATTTTTTTTCGATTGTAGTGTTTCTATACAAACACTTATCTACTTAATTTATAAATACTTATTTTAAGTTTTTAAGCATTTAAAATGAAAATATATTTTTAATCATATCCAAACGGTCTTTAATTTGTGTATAAATTAAATTAAATTCAAAAATTTCTTTTTATAGGAAAATTTCCAATCCGTGTAGTTGAAAAAATAATTGTCATGAAGTTTCAAATTATACAAATACTGTTGTGGAGTTTCACCAATAAACTTTGAAACTCAATAATTATGTATTTTTCAATGACGGGGCCCAAAAAAATAACCAACGATTGTTGTATCTTCTTTGCATTAACTTGATGATTTCGCCGTCCTAAAATACTTTAGAAAAACTTTAAATTTCAAATCCATTTGTGTTAAACAAGAGTGGATTAGTACTGGTCAACTGTATCAACTTACCATATTTTTGGACCATATAATGAGTGAATGGATCAACACGTGACACAATATCGTGGGTTAAGCTAATTGGCTTGGACCATGCCTCATCCATTTGATTGCCAACATCTTTGAGGTCTCCAAGGAAATACTTGTAGTGAGTGCCTTTGAATCCTTGCCGCTTCAAGCGCTTATCCAGCAATTTTGGTTTTATTAAGATGGAATAGGAAATTTTCAGAAGAAAATAGCTTAATATAAGCAATGGAAACAGTAACAGAGAAAGGAATACTACTAGATTTGCCATCAGTATCAAGTTCTTTTAAGTCCTGAATTCTGAGATAACTAGCAGAGTAGGTTGGTCACTATATATATATATATATATATATATATATATATATATATATATATATATATATATATATATATATATATATATATATATCCACATATTTGGCTTTTCGAATTTAGTCAAACGTACTTGTTGGCAAAGATAACGTTGACTAAGGATAGACTTATCTTGGAGCATAAGGCAACAATTATATATGTTCTTTGTGTAAACTAAGAACAAATGTTTGATTAGAGAAGAAGTTTCTAAAAGGGTGCAATAAAATAAAACGAAAAACGGCGATAGGAGATTTGAATCAATTTGATATCAGTCGTTCAAGAGATTTACATTTGACGAAGCAAATATATATTCGGTTAGTATCAAAATATAATCGTTGGTGTTGATTAAGTATATTAAGTCAAAGTCCTATCAGATTAATATTAAAATATAATTATTGGTGTTGATTAAGTATACAAATTCAAACTCTTATAGTCTCAAGATAAATCACCATAAAGCTTGTTATATTTATGTTTGTCCTTTTCTGGATAATAATGGTGAAACATATAGTTCCTTTCGTGGAGAGCAAGATAGATCCATTGCGTTTTGCCTTCTTGGATATTGATATTTTGAACTAATATTATCCATAATCCTGATATAAGATCGTCTGTTACTGTAGCATAGTAACTCTTTTCAGTGAATTATTTTGAGAAATTAACACATACTCTAATTAAATGATTTTAGTAATTCAAAAATAAAATTCAGTAACCATATAAAAATTATTAACAGTTGTGATCAGAGGCGGACCCACATGTATCAATGGGAGTGCACGTACACTCGTTAATATCGAAAAAAATTATGTACATATATGTATATCTACCTCTAGAAATTGGGATATAGTTACTAGTGCACCCAAAAATTAATGGTATTACACCTAGGTGAGCTAGTTGAAGCCATCACTTCCAGCCACACGATCAAGGATCTATCCCTAGTTACACAATATTTTTGCTTTTATTTTCAATACTTGGCTTATTGCTAAATTTAGCACATCAAAACTGATGGATTGGGAATTCGAACCCAAGACTATCCCGTAAAATGAATCACCCTTGACCATTGAGCTACCACAACCAATTATTCAATAATGTTAAAAGTAAGCTTCATATTATAAGAAAGTAAGGTTATTAGCTTAGAACTCATATTTGTTCTATATATTTATTTTTTCAGTATTGTTCATGTTTTTTGCGACCAATTGAATATGACAATATCTCTTAATCGACACTGAAAATTTTTCTAACGTCTTAAAATAATATTGTGCACCACAGAATTATCAAAAGCAATAAGCGTAAAAAAACTTCACGGTGTATTGTGTTTAAGCACAAAGTACAAATAAAATGCGAAATTTAACGAAAAAAGACATAAAGAGAGAAAAATAAATATATGTCTAGTCCAAGACTAATAATATAAGCCTGAATGACAAATATATAAACAAAAAAATTAAATTTTTTTTTTTTATAAAGTGAAATAATCTGTCTCTTTAGAAAGCCTTATTGACAAGGGAAAGTATGTATTGGAAATTAGAAGCGAAGCGAGCGCTCAACACATTTTGAGTCTTATTTCGAGGCCTATACACGTCTATGACAATAATGATAAACCCACAGATTTCAAATTTTGAGTTCATCTCTGATTGTGATTTTTCTCATTACAGTAGGGCACTGAAGAAGATATTGGGAGCGCAGGTCGAAGGCAATGGAGTTCTACCATGTGGATATGACAATGTTTGTTAGTCTGTTCCTACCACTTTTACGTCCAATCATCCGGTTTATCCAATGAATTGTTCTTAATTTAGAGCAGCACTCCCTCTGTTTAAAAACGAATAATTTATTTAAATTTGACACAAAGTTTGAAAAAATAAATAAGACTTTTGAATCTTATGATCTTAAATTAAAATTGTGTCAAATGTATTAAAATGTCCGTTAATCTTGTAGAAAGTTAAAATTAAAGTATTGTAAAAAAAAAGTCATTTTTTTAAAAACAAACTAAAAAAAAAAAGGACATTTATTTTTAAATTGAGGGAGTAATAATTTTTTCCCCAAGTAGTCATTTCAAGTCACTTCTTTTTCGCCATTCGATATTCGTGACACAACTCAAAACACGAACAATATCTCTGGTTATTGTGTCAAATGGGGTACTAAATAGTAAAGCTTAACAACGTATCAGAATTACATATTCTTGTGGAAGCTATGAAGCCCAAAGATGGATTTCTAACAATATTTCTGAGAAATGACCTCAAATCAATGAATTTTGCATGTTATGAGATGAATAACGTATACTATAAGTATTACGTGGTTGCAATATCCGCTTAATAATATTCAGACATTCCTTCAGATTACATTCTACAATTAGCTTCTGTACAAGTATGAGTTCTTTTTCTCTGTATGCGACTGCAATCGTTGTTAAATTTAATTACTTCCTCCGTCCCAAATTATGTGTCGCCATTTGACCGGACACGATATTAAGAAATAAGTATTAACTTTGTTAAAGTTACAAAATTACCTTTCTTAAACGAAAAGAGTAATAGAATTTAAAATCAAGTAGGACCACTTTTAATTGAAAAGACAAATAAAAAAAAGAGTAATTGTATTTAAAATCAAGTAGGACCACTAAGGGTAAAATTATAATTGTGTCTTTAAAAACTTACCAAATAAGAAAAGACGACATTCTTTATGAGACGAACCAAAAAGAAAATGACGACACATAATTTGAGACGGAGGGAATACTAAAATTAAGACTTCTGTACTTTATCTTTGCATGGAATTGAAACATCTAAAAGTCTGAGAAAGTATCTTTCCATTGATCTATAATGATATCGACGCAACCAGAGGCAGATCCACAATTCGGAGTCTCCGGATTCCAAGTAGACTCATTGATTAAATTAATTGGAGACTCCAAATCGTAAATCCGAGCCAACTTATAGACAAGAGGTTCATTGAATCTCCTTCGACGAAAAACAATGTTATT
Source organism: Capsicum baccatum var. pendulum (assembly GCA_030864225.1). Lineage (NCBI taxonomy): Eukaryota > Viridiplantae > Streptophyta > Magnoliopsida > Solanales > Solanaceae > Capsicum > Capsicum baccatum. The sequence goes on from CM061556.1 coordinate 223,929,242, forward strand.
TATACATGATTAAAAAAAAATTATGTTTATATAGTAAATACTAAATTCGAGCAAACAAGAAATTTTTTAGAGTTACACTGTAGTGATTGATTAAACTTACTAAAAAGGCAGGTTGTCAGCAAATTTTGAACTTGAGCCTGTTGGGTGAAATTAACAGTCTTATGCCACCTATAGGTCACTTTGATTATTTGGGTGGCAAATTTGTTATTTATATACTACATTATATATATACACATTTTATATATAAAGTTTCCGTCGAAATTTACGGCTGGCGTGCCATCTCGAGAACCCTTAATAGATCTGCCCTTCGACGCAACTTCACATTTTCAAAACTGAACCAAATTTCAACCGTGTCTAGTAAACTCCTCTCATTTTAATCTTATTATTACTTCCATTTCTTGTATTAATTCGTATTTTTCATATGATATTTCTCTAATTTCGTTTGAAAGTTTTTATACACAATAAAGTTCGTTACTTGAGAGGGATCTTCTCTAAGGTTGTGAATTTTTCTCTCCTGAGCCCTGCACTCTAACAGCCCTTTAACGTCAACTTTGACGTGAACCGGGCTACTCCGACGCCGACGATGGGTAGACGCGCCAGTGACATGTAAGTGGACACCCCCCCCCCCCCCGCTTTCTCCACTCCCCATTTTGCACTCTTCATTACTATCGCTGGCAGGACAGGGTTTCCACTGGCTCGACCCCGACGACGGTAGTTAGTGTGCAGCACTGGCTACTCAAGTTGGTACGACGACAACCGATGTCCAAATTAACAGGCTGTGCTCGACCAAATCTAATTCCGGCAACACCCAGGCGACGCTCCGATGACATTCAGGCGACACTCTAGCGACCAATTTCTACATCAATTTGTCGAAACCCAGCGTAGCACGCAAGAGGAGAGGACTTGGCCTACACGAGTATCCCGGTGACTTCTAACCTTTGATATTTAGTTTCTCTTATTATTCTGTTTCTCTTGACTTTCTTCTAATTTGTTGTGATTGCTGCTATTGTTGTGTTGTTCTAGTTGTTAGGCCGAATAGTGTGTACTGTGCGTGCCTTCTATTTTCTATTGTTGTTTTTGTTTGTGGTTTTGTTTTTGTTTTTAGAGTTGTGGCTTTGGGGGTTGATGGTAGGATAGGGTCATGTCCGAGGGGATTGGGGCTGGGGGTTGTTTCGGGAATGGGGGAAGAGGTGAGTGCAGGGGTGGAAGTGAGGTCAAGGTCTAATGTTAAGGCTGGTTTAGGGAGGGGGTGAAGGGTAGTAGAGGTAGGTGTCAGGCAAGAGATGATAGGTTGAAAGTAGGGTCTTGAAACATAGGGACCCTTCAGGGTAAGTTCATAGAGCTGGTGAAGATTCTTAAGAAAAGGAGGATTAATATTACGTGTGTTTAGAAGACTAAGTAGGTAGGGTCTAAGGCTAGGGATGTGGATGGGTAGGGTCTAAGGCTAGGGATGTGGATGGGTACAAGTTGTGGTACTCGGGAAGTGAGAGACGTAGGAATAGAGTAGGTATCCTAGTAGATGAGGGGCTTAGAGGGCAGGTAGTGGAGGTTAAGAGGGCAGTGATAGGATAATAACAATTAAGTTAGTCATTGGGGGGTTTACTCTGAATGTGTGTAGTGTTTATGCGCTGCAGGTGGGCTTAGACGAGGAGGATAAAACAATATTTTGGGAGGCTTTGAACGAGGTGTTGAGAAGCATGCCTAGCTCTGAGAAGATTGTCACAGCAGGGATTTCAATTGGCACATTAGGGTTTTACCGAGAGGCAATGACGATGTGCATAGAGGTTTTGATTTTGGAGATAAGAATGGAGAAAGAGAGGCACTATAGAATTTTACGAGGGACTTTGGGCTACTGGTAGTGAATTTGAGCTTTCCGAAGAAGGATCACCTGATTACCTTCCGAAACGCGATAGCCAAGACTTAGATGGACTTTTTGCTGCTTAGGAAAGGGATAGGGCTTTGTGTAAGGACAGTAAAGTCATTCTGAGTGAGAATCTTTCGACCCAGCACAGGCTTCGGGGTGATGGACTTGGTTATCAAGAAGGGCAAGAAAAGGAGGGGAGGGGAGGGTCGACCCAGAATTAAGTATGGTGGCTTGACCCCAGGTAGTGCGCTGGAGATAGGAGAGAAGGTGGTGGGAATGGGGGTGTAGGAGTGTAGGGGGGACATAGATGGTGTGTGGGATAGAGTTGTCACTTGTATCAAGGAGACTGCTAGAGGGATGTTGGGTGTTTCGGGGGGCCCGGCATGACAACATTGGGGGGACTGGGGGTGTAATGAAGAAGTTAAGAAGAAAATGGAGATTAAGAAGGGGGTGTATGTTAAGTTGATTGAGAGTAAAAATGAAGAGGAGAAACGGGTGAATAAGAAGATATACAAATTAGCTAGAAAGTAGGCTAAGTTAGCAGTTACGGCTGCTAAGACAGCAGCATTTGAGAGCTTGTATACGGGGTTAGAGGAGAGAGATGGGGAAAAAAAGTTGTATAAGCTTGCTAAGGCTAAAGAGTGGAAGGGTCGTGACCTCGATCAAGTGAAGTGCATTAAGAGAGAAGATGATAGAGTACCAGTGGAAGATGTTCACATTAAGAGAAGATGGAAAGCATATTTTCATACTCTTGAACGATGATGGGGATAGAGACATTGAGTTAGGGGAGATGGAGTACTCAGAGGAGTGTCATGATTTCAGTTATTGTAGACGTGTTAGGGTTGAAGAGGTCAGAGAGGCTATTCACAGGATGCGAGGGGTAGGGCGATGGGGCCTAACGAGATTTTGGTGGATTTTTGAAAGTATACTAGCGGGACAGGTGTAAGCTGGTTGAGTGATTTGTTTAACAACATTTTTATGACTGCGAAAATACTTGAGGCTTAGAGATGGAGTACGATAATTTCTTTATATAAGAAATAAGGGTAACATTCAAAGTTGTAACAATTACAGGGGTATTAAGTTGTTGAGTCACATTATGAAGATTTAGGAAAGGATGGTCAAGTGGAGGTTGAGAAGGATCTTGTCTATTCGGAGAATCAGTTTGGATTTATGCTCGGTCGCTTGACGACAGCGGCAATTCACCTAGTGAGGAAATTGGTGAAGCAGTATAGGGCAAGGAAGAGGGACTTACACATGGTGTTCATCGACCTGGAGAAGGCATATGACAAAGTCCCTAGGGACGTTCTTTGGAGATGCTTGGAGGTGAGATGAGGGGTCCCAGTGGCATATATCAGATATATTAAGGACATGTATGATGGAGCGAAAACTCAGGTGAGGACGGCGGGAGGAGACTCAAAGCATTTTTCTATCTTGACAGGGTCGTACCAGGGATCAACTCTTAGTCTCTTCTTGTTTGCATTGTTGATTGATGTGTTGACGCGGAGTATTCAAGGAAAGGTGCCTTGGTATATGTTATTTGCGGATGACGTAGTTCTAATTGATAAGACGCGGGGAGATGTGAATGACAAATTAGAGGTTTGTAGACAAACTCTTGAATCTAAAGGGTTCAGGTTGAGGAGGACCAAGACGGAGTATATGGAATGCAAGTTTAATGACTTGAGATAGGAGGACAAGGTGGTAGTAAAGTTGGATTCCCAGGTTGTTTGTAAGAGGAGTAGTTTTAAGTATCTTGGGTCTATGATTCAAGGAAATGGGGAGATTGACGAAGATGTCTCTAACCGTATTGGAGCAGGTTGTATGAAATGGAGACTTGCCTCGGGAATGTTATGTGATAAGAAGGTGCCCCTAAGATTAAAGGCAAATTCTACAGAGTGGCAGTTCGTTCGGTCATGCTGTATGGAGCGGAGTGTTGGCCAGTCAAGAACTCCCACATTCAAAAATTGAAGGTGGCGAAAATGAGAATGTTGTGTTAGATGCGTGGACTTACTAAAGGGGATATAGTTAGGAATGAGACTATCTGGGAGAAGGTGAGAGTGACTTCGGTGGAGGACAAGATGCGGGAAGCGAGGCTGAGATAGTTTGGGCATGTGATGAAGAGGGGCACAGATGCCCCAGTTCGTAGGGGTGAGCGGCTAACTTTGGAAGATTTCAGGACGAGTAGAGGTAGGCCAAAACAATACTAGATGGAGGTGATTAGACGTGACATGAAGCAGTTACAGCTTACTGGGGACATAACCCTAAATAGGAAGGTATGGAGGTCGCGGATTAAGTTAGAAGGCTAGTGTATATGGGTGAGTCGTAGCAAGTAGTTAGGAGAGCTTTGGTGTAGCCAGGGTAGTAATCCTAGGACTATGTCCATAGGTAGGAGCTGCTAGTTAGGAGAATTTGGGTGTGGTGGGTTTCTTTGATTTGTGAGTGTATGATATTACTATGTGGGTGCCTTATTCTTATTTCTGTTGTTCCATCATCATATTTCATGTTTCATTACGACTTTGTTTACTATTCTTTGTCTTGAGCCAGAGGTCTATCGGAAACAGTCTCTCTACTTTTTTGGAGGTAGCGATATGGACTGCATATATTTTACCCTCCCCAGACCCCATTTTATGGGAATACACTGAGTTTGTTGTTGTTGTATACACTGGGTTTGTTGTTGTTGTTACAATAATGATATCACGTTGTTTAAGTGTTAGTACCAATTGAACTTCAAATGTTACGACTGCATCACAAACTGAATTCATTTCTAAAGCCTTATTTAAAAAGGAGGAATTCCTTGAAATACTATTTTAAATACTGTCAACAGAGGTTGTTTGGTTGGAGGAATTAAAAAATTCAATTCCAGCATAAAACTTGGTATAAGATAATATTTGGATATCCACAGCTGGAATGATTAGGAAGAATTATCTTTGTCATGTCTGATGCAGCATTTGATCAACTGTAGTACAAGATAAAAATAATACACACATAGCTGATGAAATTTAGCTAGGGGTGTATACATAATGTTATCTAACAAGAATCCATCAACAAATTCATGTTGGCTAGAAGCCGAATACAAATATTTGTCCTGATTTTATAACTCAAAAAAGAATGTTGTATCCGAATGTGCGTATATCTCCCTCTATGTAATATTCCATGCTGAATAAAATGTGGAATAAGAATACACACAGAAAACATACAATTGCCATACATATATCAAAGTGTTTAAAAATCAAGATGTCTTCAAAGTAGGTAATCTCTACATAACATTCCATGTATAATTGTTTCATGCATAACAATCCCTACATTAGTATTCATCGTATAACAATACTTCCATTATTATTCACCTCATAAATAACCCACACATGATAATATCTCATAACTAGCATGTGAATGAGTGACACCCATAGACGTACATCTACCAAAGAGTAGAAGTTTTTTATTCAAAAACATACTCAACAGGATCTTCGTGGGTTGCCATGTACTCTGATCAAACTTCACACATTATAATATCTCATAACTAGCATGTGAATGAGTGACACCCTTAGACGTATATCTACCAAAGACTAGAAGTTTTTTAATTCAAAAACACACTACTCAACAGGATCTTCGTGGGTTGCCATGTACTCTGGTCAAACTTCACTTTTTTAATTTACAAAAATATCTAATAAAACATAAAGGAACTGTGACAATATCACAATTCTTATTAAGCCTCTAGGTTGCAAAAGATATGTCTATGAATCTTATCATGTTTGATGCATATCCATTTCTTCAATAACTGAATTCATCTCAAATTAGTTGAACATGGAAACTGTCATTGGTGTTGGGGCATCTTTTCTGCTCCTAATTACTGTAATGGGTTCTGTTTCTGGATCAACCAAGTAGAGTTTCTCCACACATTTGTCGTTGTTACAGAAGCTGATGAGCATCCAAGGACATCAGCCAACCCCTTCAATGGAAACAATACCCTTCTCCCACTTAAAAGATGTTATACTCCAATTATCCCCAAAGATAAGAGTCACTATGTGAAGCAGCACAAGAACAGCTAGCAGGAAGTTTAGAGAATGGGAGAGAGCATGGGAGAGGGAGATAAGTGTGTAGAGAAAGAAATCCATATGAAAGTGGAATTATGGTAGACTAAGAGGGGAAAGGAACAGCAAGAGAGATCAAAGAAGTCTGAGGTGCCTACATTATATTAAAACTAGAAAGATCAAAGTAAAATGGTCCTCATTGGTGATATGCTATATACAGAAAATACTTTTTTCAACAGTTGCTTGAGTTCCTAAATAGTATTATCAAATTTAAGATACAGAAGGTTAATTTGAATACAAAATGAGGCGAGCCAACACTTCTTATCTAAGTAGTCAAAAGTATTGACTGAATACAGTTTAGTTTTCTTTATGGAAGCTCTAGGGCTCTTCCTAGTGATTCAAGGAACCAACATCACACTGTTTGGAGCATCACTTATGAATTGCTGGAGAAATAGCATGGGCATTTCTTACTTGCATTCATGCAGTGTTCTTGAATGCGAGCGCATCATCGCCTTATGCAGTGATGCGATGTGAAGCGAGGCTTTCCCGCTGCGAGTAACTGATGTGAGGCTATTTAACAAATGTGGGCGCATAACCTTGTGATGCGAGATGCGAGATGCGAGATGCGAACCAATGCGCTCGCATCGTGTTGATTTTATTTGTAAGACCATTTTAAAATTAAAAATAAAAGAGTAGGGTCAATTTTAAAGTTAAAAAAGAGTCGGAGCACTGTTGCCTTCACTTCGGCGAATTTTTAAGGTTAGCTCTGAAGAGAGTCGTGACTTCACTGCCGCGACCTCTTTCTTCACAGAGATTTTATGAATCTTTCTTACTTCTTCTTTCTTCTTTGTTTTGTTGCTTTTCACTGTTGCGACTTCAGTATTTTTGTCTTCTTCTTTTTTTTCACTTTTGTTGTTCACTGCTGCAATCAGTTACTGTTTTGCTGTATTTTCTCTCTGTTTTCTTTTTCTTTTTTCTCTGTTTTTTCACTTCTGCTCCTTACTTCTTTTTTTCACTGGTTTCGGTGATCAAACCTGTGATTTTGATGATTCGTTTAAACTTTTGCTTATATATATTGTCTTTATTGTTGTTTATATAGTTGTTGTGATCTTTTCAGTTATGACATACTGTTTGGATGGCTATTTGGTCTTTTTTCCTTTAAATTGCGGTTCAGTTCAATGATGTGGTAGCATTGCTTCACACATCGCATAAGGTGTAATGCGTGATGCGGAGCCTTGTCGCTTATTTCCGCATCACGCTTCCCTGGACACTGCATTCATGTGCTTCCTGTGCTATTTTCCACAGAGATATCAAATCAAGTAATATATTATTGGACGAGAACTATAGAGATGTGATTTCTTTCTTTTTTTTTTTTTTTTTTGATAACCGTGGCGTCCGGATCAGCTTGCACACCCCGTGACAAATTCCACGGGATACCTTCCACCTCCCACCAGCAACAGGTACCATGTAACTCTACGCACTAAGGCTAGAACTGATGAGAAGAAATCACCTATTGTTTGTCTCTACTGAGAATTGAACCTGAGACCTCATGGTACTCAATCCCACTTCATTGAACCACTAGGTCACACCCTTGGGTGCTATAGAGATGTGGTTTCTGATTTTGGCCTTTCAAGATTAGTTCCTCTTGAAAAGAATCACTTAACACCACAAGTTGGGGACATATTCTGTTACTTGACACTGAATACAGTTGCGTGGACTCTTCATTTTTTATGCCACACCCATGTCGAATTCTCCAAAAATATACTACTTTTGGAGAATACGACACGCACCCATTGACATTTTCAAAGAGTACGAGCAACATAGTGAATACTTATGATCTAGTCAACCCAATGATAAAAGTGATTTTTATGCTTTCAGTGTGGTTCTTCTCGAACTGCTTACAAGTCATCTAGTAGTCAAATCATAGTAATTTGTTTCAAATCAATGTTCAAATGAAGCTGTCTACTAGAGGTTCTTCTGGAATTGCTTACAAGTCATCTAGTAGTCAAATCATAGCAATTCGTTTCAAATGAAGTTGTCTACTAGAAATGGTAGATCCTGAGACTACAAGAGACGTTGAAGGTCAGGAGATGGTCCGCATTGTATTGAAAGCCATTTTCACAGTTTAATCTATCTAATCTTCGCCTAATTTTTTATCACTTCCTTCTGAGTTCTGAGTGTTATAGCCCAGAGTTATCAAACAACTTTTGTTAGAACCACCACACAAATCCAGTTCATTTCATCATGGGAAAATTACTACCCGTTAAAACATCATTATTGCAGTGTATACAGCTGTCACCTTTATATATGGCTACCCAAGCTAAATATGAACAGGAAAGTTCACACTAGATTGGATGACAAGCATGAGAAAATGCTAGTATAATTAAAAGGAAATATTTGGAAAAAGTTCAACATGCAAAAATAGTCCATCCCAACTAAGAAGGGTAACTGAATTTATTAGCCACATTCAAACACAAAACATCACTACACACACCCCACAAAGTAAATTTAACGAAGCTGTTAAAGCACATAGGGAAACTTTAGAAATAGGCAAGAATAACCTCAAATGGACCATTCTCAAAGGCTAGCTGATTGAGTAGGAAGAACAGCATAATCTACGACAACAACACCGTCCAAAAAATCCTTAACCTTCTCTTTCTGCTCATTCGCCAGCTCCGTTTGCGACTCCAACGCTTCCAATTCTTCCACTCCCTTGAAAACAGCTATTGAAGCAATCGAAAAACCTTTCGCCCTACCAGGAGAAAAGTTTTCCCCAACAGTCAACTGTTGAATCCCAGGGAATTTCTCTATGATTCCCCCAACCGCACTCAAAACTTGTGATTTTTCATTTTCACCCAAATTCTCCTTCAATTTAAGAAACGTAACCCTCATCGCCGAACCAGGCGGCACACCACTCGGGCCGGAGAAATCAGTGGGAACCCAATCAATCGCCATGATATCATCAACCATCGGCAATACATATTGCTTAACAACGCTGACATGCGAGGGATGTGCAGAGTAATTAGCCAAGTCAGATTTAGACTTGTACCGAGAATGAAGTATGTGAGTGAAGGAAAAAGAGGAAGATCTGTCACGTATAAGGGGACCAGAACTGAGATGGACAACTTGGTTAAGAGAGGTCAAGCTGTTGAGGTTGTTAATCATAGCGTTAAGCTTTGAAGGGTCAGCATCAGGTTTGGCTTTGAAGAGCACCACGTGTTCGACGATTTGCTCAGCAGACATTTTGATTGAACGATGTGAGGAGTGAGGCTTGAAATGGCGAAGGATGAGGGCGGTGGGAGAGAATGAGCGAGGGGATAAGAAGTGAGAGCAAGATATTGCAGCTGCTGTTCCTGACGTTTTGACGCTCAGCATCTTTTTTTCTACAGTAGTAGATTTTGACTGATTTTTTGGGTCCGACTGAGTTTGGATCCTTTGATTGATGCCTGCTTTAGCGGTAACCTAGATGATGGGACCGTCATCTATATTTGTTGCATGTATGTAAAATTATTAAATGCTCATTGAAAGTGAGGAACTTAAAAAATTACAACTTTCGTCCATTTCTAATATTCACTTATGAATAGAATAAAATTTTACTATATCACTTTAAGTATAGTAAATTCACTATTTTAAAAAATGACTACAATAATAATAAAATAAATTAAGAACTAGGCAATAAATTATCTCTTGATTTTTCAAACTAAACAATCAAAGAAAGTTATTATTAGTATGTGTTGCGTTCAAGCGCACACATAAGTGTACGTGGTCACCCAAGTAGTAAAGTGATCTTTGAAAATCAAGAATCGATTCCATAGGGACTTGGTTTAACAACAATGCACTTCTAAGTTTACTAATGCAATTAAGCAAGTGCGAATGTAACTGGTCAAGAGTTTGAGTTTTGTAATCATAAATAGTAACAAAAATTAACAACGGTGCGACCTTTGGATATATTGCAAACAATATCAGGAGAGCTTCCAAGGTTGAGGCATCTACGTCATATTCATGTGTAACTATGGTTTCTAATCGGTATTGATGTTTATCGTTATTGTTGATCTACGGGGTTGATAATAAGACTTGGGAATGGTAATCCTAAAAGCTTTCCTAATAATGACTAACTTCCCTAAAAGCTTTAGTACATTATATTATACATTAGGATTCTTTTTAAGCAACCAAACTTCCACCACCTCTACCTTCACAAATCCCTTTCGTTTTCCATCATCTTTTTAAGCTAGTCCATATATATTAAGGAGGAAGTATTATCTATCAACACATGATTTAATTTTGCATAATTTTCTTTCTTTTCATTACATCACTCCCAACCACAATATATCAACTTTTTCACACTAACAGCTACTCTTTTGGGGTTTCACTTTCAACTTTTCCCTCTTCAATTTTACAATCCTTAATCATATAATATTTCAACTAAAGCGTTTAGAAGATTTGGATAAGGTCAATCAAAGAAAGAGATAGACTGCATATGAGGTTACTAAGGAATAGGCTAAAGGCTCAACGGGACTAACTGATATCATGCAATAAGGATGGATAAAGTAGGTATAAATATGGCTATCAAAGAAATGTCTATATCATCTTCTAAATCCAACATTCTTTATTTTGCTTTGCGCACATACCAAACAAGTTATAGACAATAATATGTAATAAGGAATATACAAGAAAGCTCACATCACACATGGCACATGCTCAAGTCAAGCAGGATCCCTATAGAATCTAAACCAAGCAATAATATAAATTTAAAACTAAGCCAACATCGTACCAGAGTCATAAAAATGAGTCTAGGTGTCTCAAAAGTAGTCATCTAATACAATCAACATGCTTTATATTCAAAACTAACTTGCATCATGTGAATCATAGATACCAACTAGCAATAACATCTCACTTATTACTAACACAAAATTTAAAAATTTGCTCCTAAAAAATAAAAAAAGGTACCACATTCAAAGGGAGCTCCCTCGAAAAGGAACCAAAAAGAAAAATCATGGGGTGAGTGATGTGTGCTCTTACTAAACTGATAGCATAAAAACTAAAAACAAACAAAGAGAACATCTTTTTGTAATTTTTAACTTTTACCATTTTTAGACAAAAATGAGAATTTAACTAACATTGAACATCATATAGCAACATTCCACCCTAAACAATCAGAAGCTTCCTTATCAAATCACACTTTGTCCCCAAAGTATAACTAGAAGTAGAGATAGAAATACTCCTTGAGCCCTCTAGGTCTAGCTAATAGCATCTTTATCATCAATAAGGTTTGGCAGACCCCACACCCAGTCTTTGCCATGCTCTTTAGCTTAGATTTTCGGTACTCAGACTTTCTATTAACTTGTGACTCAACAAAAATAAAAATAATTGTGAAATAAAATCTAAAATACAAAAATAAAATACCTACCTTAACTTGAGTTGCCTCCCAAGTAGCGCTTGATTTATTATCGTGACATGATCCACATCACTACTTCTCAACCGTATTCTTTCAACCTTTTTCTTCTACTCGTAGGTCATCTTCTCACTCTTTTAGACCTCTTGAGTTCTTACTCTCAAGGTCTGTAACTTTCTCAATACTTTCCTTTGCCTTTTTAGGTTCTTCTTTTAGTTTCTCTACTTTGGGATTAATTTGTGGCTCAAGAAACTCTATGAGATAGTCCGGAGAGGTCATTAGTGGTTTGCACTCCACTACCCTATACTCATCTACTTCCATAGCCTTAATCATATACAAATCCTTATATTGTGAATGTGGGTTGAGCGTTTTGTATACTTTGAAGACCGCCTCTTCATCATTCAGTCTCATTGTCAAGGTGCCCTCTCTTACATCAAGTTCTCCTTCCGTCACCAAGAATGGATGAGCTAATATGATCGACACCCTATCATTTGCATCATAATTAAGCACAATAAAATCAGCAGAAATAATAAACTTATCAATTTTAATAAGGACATCTTCAATGATTCCTCTAGGCACTACTCTGGTTCTATCCGTTATTTGGAACATCATAAAGCTTGGCCTTAGTTTCCCTAAACCAATAATATTGAACACAGATAGGGGCATCAAATTTATGCTTGCCCCTAAGTCACTTAAAGTGTGGACCATATCACTTTCACCAATTTGTTTGGGGAGTGTGAAGCTCCCTAGGGTCCTTAAACTTTTTCAATATTTTGCTCATCAATTGAACTGCACTCCGCAGTAAGTTTTACCATCTTGATATTACCCAGCTTAGTCTTATTGGTCACCACATCCTTCAACTAATTAGTGTACTTAGGCATACCTTGCAAAATATCTAACAATGAGAGGTTAATGTGAAGTTCTCTAAACATGGAAAAAAACTTCTTAAAACATGCATCCTCCTTAGTCTTTTTGAACTTCTGAGGGAATAGTGGTGGTCGTCTCTCTTGTGCACTCTCAGATTCCTTTATTTTTAGGTACTTAGACTTTCTCGAACTTTTAGCATCTTTGGCAGCAACTTGTTTCTCCTATTCCTGATGTGGGACTAGCTCTGCCTATATCTATGGCTTTTTCTTTGGAGGCCTGCCAATGACATATCTACCACTCCTCAAGGTGATTGCCATTACTTGCTTCAGATTCTTTATATCAATTAGGAAACCCCCTTAAGGTCTGGTATTCTAGGCCTGAGCGAACTTCCCCAAATGTGTCTCTAGACTATTTGAGAAAGTTGCTGATTTTTTTTATCCTTGCAGCCATCTGTTCTTGATTTGCCAAGATCTTTTTCAATGTTTTCTTAGTATTATTGTCTTGGGTATTCTACTGCAGAAATTATTGAGTCTAGGCTTGCTTGTTGCCCCATGAGTAATTGGGCTGACTTTTCTAGTGGTTATTGGCATTACCATAATTTTAATTACCATTCTGTGCATTGCCCATAAAGTTCACTGACTCTGAATTCACTCCACAAGAGTCTGCAGAGTGACTACTAACACTATAAATCTCACACTAAGCTGGGGTCTACTGGACTGCATTTACTTGGGACTGAGGTTGGTTAACACCCAAATTACTGAACTACATCGTTATTTAATTTTGCAAGGCTGACAATTGAGCGGCCAAAGCTGTGACATTATCTATCTCAATCATACTGCATGCTTTTTCACTGTACTTCTAAAAATATCATCATGCAGTCAGGATTACCTTGTGCTATTCTATTCAAGAGAGTATAAAGCTCATCATAAGTTTTCTCAAAGTTTGACCACCTACAGCTAAATCTAATAATTTTTTGTGCTATGGTCAAGAGTTTTAACAAAAGTATAAGCTAATACATCGTTGATCTGTTGGTGATGTGGACAATCTCTGAGAAGAGATTTGAACCTCTTTCAATCATGATATAGGTTCTCCTATGGATTTTTCTTAGAACTCAGAATCACACTACGTAACTTTGTAGTCTTGCCAGACTAGAAGAAATATATGAGGAACTTCTTCTCCAGATCATTCCATTTAGTGATGGAGTTTGAAGGTTCTACCTTCAACTATTTTTTTCTTCCCCTAAAAGTGAGAAGGGGAAAAGAGTGAGCCTCACATAGTCATGAAGACTCTAGTGGGGATACAGGTGTCATAGATCTCCAAGAAATTCTACAAATGCACCTGTGGATCTTCATGTGACAGGCCCGTGAATTTTCCACTGTTGTGCAATAATTTCACCATATTTTATTTAAGCTCAAATCGACCTTCAGGTTCCGGTCTACGGATGGTGAAGGTCATATTGGTTGCGAGTGGGATTGCCACTTTACGTACTGTCCTGTGGGTTGGGTGATCTTCAGCCATTAGTGCAAGAATAGCTTCTTCCTAGTGAATTTGAGGTATCTGATAAAGAAGTACTTCTTTTCTCTTTAATTGATGTAAGCATCACACAGGTTTAGGATATGGGTCAACCAACTCTTTTTTCTTTGCCAGCTTACTAAAGATTCAAACCTATATCTGCAAATTCAGAAGCTAGGATCAAGTTGTTAACACTTATAAAATAAAATAGCATAACTAAAAATAAGACAGTTGCCAAAACAGTTGCCAAATTTCAAAGTCCCCAACAATGGCGCCAAAAACTTATTGCGTCTAAGCTCACTCGCAAGTGTACATGACTACTAAAGTAGTAAAGTCCTTTAAAAGCCAAGTATCGATCCCACAAAGACTTGGTTTAACAACAATCCAAGTCTAGCTTTACTAATGTGATTAAGTACGTGCGAATATAACCGATCAAGAGTTTGAATTTTGTAATTATAAATAGTAACAAAAGTTAACAATAGCACAAACTTTGGATTGTAAACAATATAAAGAAAGCTTCCAAGGTTGAGGCATCTACATCACATTCATGCATAACTATTAGTGTTTATCATGATTGTTGATCTACGGGGTTGATAATAAGACTTGGTAATGGTCATTCTCTAAGTCATCTAACCAAACTAATCTCATAGATACATTGTTGAGTGTTTGTTAGTCTTTAATTCTGATACATTAAACTATTTTCTCGTTTCATTGATTAAGTAGGGCGTTTAGGTATTTCTCTATCCTAAACAGAAATCATCTTTTAACAATAAATATCTACTGACTAAAGACATAATCCAAACTCCTTATATTCTTCATTTCATCCCTTAATTCTTATGGTCAATTTGTTTTGGGACTTAAATTTATCCTAAAGTTTGTGATGTGTTAGAATAGTTAAACAAGAACATAAGGACAATCACATACTTGATAAACATGTAAACCACAATTACACAATCATGTTAGTAGCCTCAAACCTAGAATGAGGGTGTTATCCACTCATAGCCTTACAAATAATCATCGTAGATGAGTTCATGAAGTAAAACTATAAGAAAGTAAAGTTAGAGAACAAAGAACCCTAGTTTGAGCCCCTTGCTTGATTTGTCTCCTCTCCAATTCTTGTTTTCTCTAAAGGTGTGTTAAAATTATGACTAAGTACTGCTTTTGTAGAGTTTTGGGTTGTCTTTGGGTTCCCCAATACTAAATATATCATTTTACATCATTGACCCTCACTTAGGAGGCTTAAAATTGAGTTTTGCCTAAAACTTGTGTTTGGGTCATGAAGGACACCCAAGGCGAGGACAAACCAGTGAGGGGTCGCTTTAGGTATATTACCACACTCCCCTGCCCTGCCTTGATGTTTGCGGTGCAAGGGTAGCCCAAGGTGGTTGTTTTTACTCCTTTTGGCTCAATTTCATCGTGTGTTGGCTCCTTATTTTTCCACTTCTTAGGACATGTTTGTAGGCTTAATTTAGCTTCCAAAACACCTCCAATTGTCTCCTAAAACATCAAAGAACAAGCATTTGTTCACACAACACAATAGAGTTCAACAAAATACACTAGAACTAAGTATAGCTCAAGCTAACGCAACTAATTTCCTCATCTAAAGTCTATTTGATATTTTTGAATCTTAACTTGTTTCAATTGAACCTTAAACACTCTAACAATTTTATTCCACATATAAATACACAATTACACCATTAATACTTATTAATCTCACCAATAAGTCCTTAAAACTAAGCTAAATGTGCATAGATTATGACACTTAGGAGTATAAATACATCTAAGATCAGTATAATCAACAAGTAAAACTAAATGAAGAGTACAATTAAAAGTAATTGGATGTCGAAGATGTATTAGAACATGACCTTCTTTTAAATAATGTTATGCTCTTTCGTCTCATATTACTTGTCTACATTACTAGGAATATCTATTCAAAATCACTTGTCAATTTATAAAAAGAAAAAAGAACTTTTACCCTTAAAATTAATTCTCTTTTAGTAAAAATATTGTAAAATTTCAAAAAAAAAAAAAATTTCTTCGCCATTATTAATCTTGGCATCTATATATATAAAAGCAAAAGTAGAAGCACTAGAAGAAGCCAAGTGATAAGCTATTGAGAAGGCATGTGCCAGTTTTAGGACAAAGCTTAATAGTAAAATTTTTGAATTAAAGGATATTAAATATTTGAATTTTGAAAATATTAAAGTTTTAGAAGAGAAAAAAAGGAATTTCATTCGATTAAAGCTAGGATCCACATTTGAAGAGTCTTAACTAAACTCTAACTATTTTATACTAATAATAATAATAATAATAATCTCTGTAAATAAATAATAATAGAAATCATAGCATCAATACAAATGTTTAATATTAGTTGCTGCTATTTTTAAAACCCCGCAAAAAATGATGCCCTAAAACTAACAAAATAACAGGACATGGGTTGTTATTTACTTTTTAAAAAATAATTACATTGAAATGGAAGATAAGAAAAATATCCAATTTATGTATGTTTGTTTGGTGTAAATTGAAGAACATAAACCTATTTTCGTATAAAAAAAATAAGATTTTCATTAGCTTAAACCTAGAAATCGGAACCGTTGTTGTTGCTATTGTTATTATTATTATTATTAATAATAATAATAATAATAATATCATCTATTTAAAATTATTTATATATCTTAAATAATAGATATATGTGGGCGTTTACTCAAATCTCACCTCTATTTGCAATTATTTTAAAATTTTAAATATAAATTAAAAATTATCTATATTCAATATATATCAACTTTATTAAATTTTATAAGAAAAAAATTGTTTTCTTTTACAAAAAAACAAAAGAGATAAAGAAAGAAAGTAAAGCGGATAAAACAGAAACATAGGGAAAAGATAAACTATTAAGGATAACGAAGACTAACGAATTAGTCTATGTTTATTTGTTATTATTTACTATTACAAATATTTGGATAGACCAATTTAAATTTATAGATTATATAGGATAAATATGCATATTTGACAAAAAAAAAATGGATAAGGAAGACTAATCTTTTTCTTCATTTAGCAATTTGATAAGATATTCAGATTTGAATTTAAATAGAATTTGAATTGGGATGGAATAATAAGATTATAGATATTTTCATTTGAAAATATTAGGCTTTTTTTAAAAGAAAAATAAAATTACAAATTGATAAGATATTCAAATTTGAATTTAAATTGAATTTAAATTGGAATGGAATGAATAGATTAAATATATTTACATTTGAAAATATTAGGCTTTTAAAAGAAAATAAAATTATTATTAGCTTGAAAGTAGGAACTTAACATTGAAGAAGAGTTTTAGAAAAACTCTTACTATTCATAAAGTGATTTCTTTCGATGTTTTAAAATATATTTAAATATTATAAAATATAATAATAACAACAACAACAATAGCAGCAACTACAATAACAATGATAAATAGCAATAGTAGTAGCAGCAATACACATGTAGTAGTAGAACTTTTAATTTTAAAAAAATGTAACAGTTATAATACTTATTATAAAAGAACAACAACGATAACAATAAATAACAATAGTAGTAGTAGCAATACACATGTAGTAGTAGAACTTTTAACTTTTAAAAATGTAATATTAATAATACATATTATTATATTATTATTATTACTATTAAAAATAAAAAATAAAATAAACACTAGTAATAGTAGTAGTACAAATGTAGTAATAATAGGTGGTAATAATAACAATAAATATATAGTATTATTTTTATCTTATTGATTTTAAATATTTCGTTTATTAGATAATATACATTATATTGGGCCAAAAAAATAAGGATAAAAAAGAATAACAAACTAATATTCTTTTAACAAATTAATATCATATTTGAATTGGAATTGAAATGGAGTACTATACTTAGCCTCTCTTATATATACTCCTATGTCACTTGTTTTATACACGAATTTATTTAGTGCATTTTTTTTTTTCATTCTTCATTTTTTTAGAATAGTTTCTGATTTGACATTTTTCTTTTAATATGTAGGAATAATATAATCTTTTTATCTTCATCGTTTTCTATTATTGTTCAAAGTCCATCAATTTAAATTGATGTTCGTATCTCTTATTTTCAATGACTCAATTTAAGGAGTAATATTATTGTCACTACTTTCTTTTTTACCATAATTATATATCTCCACCATCATCACTCTATTATTTTCATGTTTGTTAAATTTATATGATTTCTTTTGAAAATATATTAATGAATATTTGCCCTTAATCTTTAATTATGAATTTATTATCATCTTTAGTGGAGTATGCTTCTTTGTTTAATTTCGATGGTGAACCAATTCAATCTATCTCAAATCATTTTTTTTTGTTTCCCAAGGTATTTCCACAGTCGGCAGCCGTGAGACTAATCCTCCGTTCCTTCGGTCAGCGCACTAAGCGGTAGAAAACTGGCCACAGAGTTTGCTCCATTCCCCAGAGGTGGGAATCGAACCCCCAACCTCTTGCTTAAGGGGTGAAGTGTTGAACCACCACACCAACCCTTGTAGTTTATCTCAAATCATTTTCAATAGATAATAAAAAGTGAATTTTTTATTTGGAGGGCTATAACATGCTTGAACTTTATCAGGTAATTTTTTTCAGGGTAATAATGAAGACAATAATTAGTGGTTATTAATTGATTTTGAGCTTAAAAAATAGATAACTTTATTTGACGTGATTACTCAGCATTAGTAATAACATACATGCTAAAAGAAATTGATACTTGATATTTATTTTATTTGTACACTAAAAAATATTTTTCTAAAAGTTCTTATATTTATGTAACATAAAATAATAACATATGGTCAATAATATAGTGATGGATATTATGATGGAGAGGGAGGGCAGGGGATTGTGGTGGCTAAAGTGGCATAAGAGGCTTGGCTAGGTGGGATGGTGGATGTAGGTCGGCGTTGAGGTTAAGTGGTAGGAGAATTTAAAAAAATAAATTGAAAAAAATAAAAACTTTAAGATATTTTGGGGTCAGGGCAGGGGGATAGTCAAAAAGAAAATTAAAAAGTTTTTTCTTTTAACAAAATAATTTTTTTTGGTTGGGTAGGTACTCAGGGTGGGTGTAGTAACAATTTTTTTTTAAAGAATAAAATAAAATTTATTCTTTTAGTGTTGAGGAAGGAGGGTCGGGGTTAGGAAGTGGGTGAGGTAAGAAAATAATTCTAAAAAATATATTAATAAGTTTAAAAAAAGTTTGGTTTGGGGGGACCGGGAAGGGGTGTGGTGGTGTGATAAAAGATGGGATAGGTGTGAGATTTGATGGGATGAGTGATTTTAAGAATGGTTTGAAAGATTTTAATTGAATTAATTGAAGATATAATAATAAGTATAAATAAAATACTTAAAGATATTAGTAATTACAATTGTTATTAACTATTATACACATGCACGGGTAAATTTATAGGCTTAAAAAAGTCGAGTACCCATAATAAATATACTAATATTTTAAAAATAATTGCAATTATGATTGGCTGTTAAGTTTAGTTGTAATTTTAATATTAACAATCATATTTAGGTTTTCATAAATATATTAATGTGATACATTACAAATTGACTAATTTTATTATTTTAAAGTGAATACGATAATAATTGATGAATATCTTTTAAAAGAAGTGTTTCGTGCATTGTGAGGGTACTTATACTAGTTGATAGATAAAACACACAAATAGACTATATTTATGTCTAATAACAGAGGCAAAAACTCCTATGTGTCAGCTCCCAAAAAATTATCTATCTATATCTAATAATAAAGGCAAGAACTGTGACGTGTTAAAATAAATAGTATTAAAAATTAAAAATTAAAATTAAAATAACCTTTTAAAAAGCATTAACTGTCATTATTAAAAATGAAAATAAATTTTCAAAAACCAGTAACTGCCATTAATAAAAATTAAATAAAAGAAACTAATTAGTTAAATAAAACTAAAATTAAATGGGCCTTAATTTTTTTTTAATATCATATGTGATTTAAAATTTTTATTTACATGAGAATGTGTAAACATTACACTACATTATATGCATTTTTTTTATCATCTTCGCAGTTAAAAACTTATTAAGAAAATTGAAATCTATCTGTATCTACTAACAGAGGCAAAAACTACGATGTGTAAAAATAAATAATATTAAAAATTAAAAATTAAAAATTAAAATTAAAATTAAAATAACCTTTTAAAAAAACATTAACTATCATTATTAAAAATTAAAATAACTTTTTGAAAGACATTAACTGCCATTAATAAAAATTAAAACAAAAGAAACTTATTATTTAATAAAACTAAATTTAAATGGACCTTAATTTTTATTTTAATAGCATATGTATTTTAAAATTTTTGCTTACATGAGAATTTGTAAACATTACACTACATTATCTGCAATTCTTTTTATTATCTTTGCAGTTAAAAAATTATTAAGAAAATTGAAATGAACCTAATAAACTTATTGTCAAAATTATAATGTTATCCAAATTTAATATTAAAAATAAAACTCATTGACCACGAACTGACTGAATGGTTGGGGTATTAGATTTAGTATTTTTAACTCGAACCAAATGAGATACACCCTTTTGAGATTAACTTTCTAACTTTAAGATGAAACGACCCTTAGGAGGTACTGAACTACCCTCCCACTAGAGGGCTGACTCATTGAAAACTGAACCTTCGCCAGTCGGGTGTGACAATCAACTGAGGTGTAGCATGAATGGAGCCAATCAATACCAAAGGTGACATCAAAATCTATATCTCTAGATCATTTAATTCTGCTAAAGTAACCCTATGGAGAACTGTAATAGGAAACTTTTTGTACACTTGTCTAATAACAACAGACTCACTAATAGGAGTGAAAACTAAAAAGGGTTCAAAAAGACTTTTGGGACTTACCCCAAAGTTCACATCAATAAGTGGGGTTACAAAAGAGAGTGTCGACCTCGGATCTAACAACACGTAAGCATCAAGGTGAAAGACATAAAGCATACCAGTGACTACATCTAGGGAGGACACCTACTTCTCAAGGAACGATATAACATAAAACTGGTTATGATGCTGACTATTATCGGTACTGGATGACGCTCCCTTTTATGGGGCTAGACGGCCTGACTAAGCTGACGAAGTGGTGGAATGAGCTTGAGGGTGAACATATCTACTTCCTTGCTTAAAAAAAGGGCATTTCTTGACTCTATGATCTTTCTTACCACACCAATAACAACCATCTCTATCTGTCAAACACTCACATAGATGATTTCTGCCACACTTCTTGAACACGGCCTTTAGAAATGCAACCCTAAAATCTAATGGCTGATGCTCGATCCCACTAGTCCTACTTAGCCCTGGGTGTGGGGGCATAAGCTGAAGACGATGCAGGTGCTAATGAACGAATCTGAAACTGAGATCCTCCTCTTGACTTATGCTAATTATAATCTAGTCCTAGATTTTTTAGTCTTCCTTTCTCTTTCTTCATTTTCTTAGCTTTAATTTGTTGAGCATGGGTCATCAATCGAGCAATATGAATTTCCTTAATCAACATGGCAGTCCTACACTCTTTGACTACCAAGTCAGACACTCAAGTAGAAAATTTACTCATACGAGCCATGAATCCGGCAACAACTCTAGTGCATACTTAGAAAGATGAGTGAACATGAGGAAACATTCTTTCACCGACATAGATCTCTGCCTAAGGTTAATGAACTCCTCCACCTTAGCCTCTTTCATTTTACGAGGAAAGAGCCAGTCCAAAAAAGCCACCTGAAGAACATTCCAAGTAATTGGGGATACATTCTCACCCCTGCCTTTCTTCCGCATAGTAGTCCAATCATCAACAATATCCTTCAGTTGGTAAGATACTAATTCCACACTCCTCTTTTATATGACATGCATAATCTGGGTGATTTTCTTCACCTCGTCAATGAAAAACTGTGGATCCTCATTCACACTCGACCTAAAGAACTCAGGAGGTTTTATTCTTGTCACACTCCATTTTTCTCGCGGAAAGTCGGATTTGACGTGACTACTCTTTTTGGAATTTATTAAAGTAATATAAAGCGTCGCCACCTAACAAATTAAGGTGCGTTAGGGCAGCATTCTAGGCTAACTAAGAACCTATTTTTGTTGTTTAGTCTAGTTCACCAAAAATTTGGGCAAGGGTTCAAATTACCTTGAAAGGAAGGTGTTAGACACCTTTAGAGGTCCACAAAAGTGGTTCCCGGCCTAATTCATATTTTACATGAAATTCTATGTGATAAACAAATGTCGCTTATTTTATTAATTTAGTATAGATAGGTGACAAGGTAATGAATAAACATACATTTAACTTAATTATTTTGCTATTAATTATCTAAGTGAACACAAATAATAATGTAGGAAAAGGACAAGCGCAAAGATAGAAGAAGATACAAATTATAGCAAAAGGGACTACTTATATGTTAAACTAACTACCCCAAATAAATATACATATGATGTAAATAAAAGAATAAATTAATAAGTCAAATCAAGGAATTATTTTTGGTTTCATTCGAATCAGAACCCCAACTTGTTAATCATTATCCGACCCATTAGCCGGTAGCTAGATTCTTAGACAAGTGACAATGTCATACGTTGTGTAATATATGTTGAGTTTTATCACTTCTAAATGACTACCCACCCCCACCTTGGCTGATTGTCAAACCTAAAGGGGTTCTAAAATAAATGATAAAACTAACATCTCTAAAATGCCTATAGTCCCAACCTATCGTCTAAGAGACATTGAACTTTGCTAATTTGGTTTTTGGGTCTAAACAAATAAAATTAGGTTTCCTAGGACTCAAAACGTGTAGAACACGAAGGATGTCAATTAGCACGTAATGGTCTCAATGAAGCCTCCTGGTTAATTAAGAGATGTTTAAGGTGATTGATATGTTGAACAAATAATTCTTTATTCATTTTGATTAAACCTATAGACATGATATTTAGGTGTAGCATAATTGTTATTGACGAAGGAAAATTGTCCAACCATTTTAAAACAGTATTGTAAATTTGTTGAGAATAAATGGGGCATGCCAAAATAAAGTAAATGCGTTGGAAAATGATACCCATTAATTTATTGTGCAAAAGGCATATTGTAAAAAAATATTTAGAGTAACAGTAAATTGTATCCTAAAGTTGAAAATAATTAAAATGTAGAGAAGCACGTTTGAAAATTAATGAAGCAAAGTTGGAAAATCATTTTTTTATGCTGGAATTTTGTTTCAAAATACTAAAAAAATCATTTTTATGCTAGGAATCAGTTTACATTGCAAAGTAACTATTTAACTGTTGAACAATGATTTTATTGGAAAATGATTTTTACTGGAAACTATTTTTATTTGAAACTAATTTTGCTAAAAACCGTTTTATTGGAAATTGTTTTTCAATTATTGAAAATTTCTTCTTAGAGGCTAAAAAAATGATATTGACATGTTGAAATTAATAGAATCATACGGGAACAGACGTCGAACATTAATTATTTTTTTTGCCATCAGTTAAATAACATGCTAAGGCTTTATACGTCGAAGAGTTAATTAAACTCCTAAAACAAGATATCTAGGTAACAAAATAAGTTTGTTATTAATCCTAATTCAATGTATGTCTAAGTGATTCATATAGCACGTAAATCATGTAAACATGTAAGACCCCACCCCAAGTAGTCCCTGAATTTATTATTACACAGAATAATGTTTGTACAATAATTTCCTACATACTAAATAAAATAAAATAAAATAAAGTGTGCAGCCCCATCCCATTCTAGAGCGACTCTTCAAATCCCATAATTTTCTATTTATATATGTGAGACATGATGTAATAGCTAGACAAACAAGAACAAAACCTAGCAAACAAAATACCAAATACTTCCAATAGGCATTCTAGTGGTTTGCACAACACCATAGATTTATCACATAAGGAATAAAAAATTACATCGGTTAGGAACTCATCAGTTGTAGTTTTCCGTACTTCTACCTATCTTAAAATCATCCCAGAAATATTAAAGACTTATTTTAAAGATGAATACACTTTTATACCTGTGGTATTTTTAAGATTTTCACTTTTTATCATGTGAAAAATTGAATAAGACTTTCATCGATACCAAATTCACCCAAATCCGACACCCGGACGAAGAGTTAGAGCCTTTATAGTGAGACAGTGTATCACTTGAGCATCAGCGCATCGTGGAGATAGCTTAAATGGTAATTGTCTATTTCTAGTGTTACTCCGCGATAGTGGCGCATTGCGCCAAACTTTCAGGTCGCAAGCAAAGTGGCAGCACGATAGCTCTGCATCGTGCCACCATGCAATTTCCCATTTGTCACTTTCCAGAGACACAGCGCGATAGCAACGCGTCATGCCATGGATCCAAATTGGGAAATTTTCACAGAATTTAAATATGCGTCCAAGGGTTAAAAAGGTTAATTTTTCACCCAAAATATATTATTTCTCTCATGTTTCTCTCAATAAAAAGCTAGGGTTTTCAATTGAAAATTCAAATTCAAGAATCTCTCCATTAATTTTCGTAGAATCAAGAACTAAGGTATGCACAGTGTTGATTCATGAACTCCTTTTGTCCATAAAGCTCAAGAACCCTATTTTAAACTATATGTCATGATGTTCTTGTTTTGAATTGATTATGTTCATGTTGTTATTGTTGTATGATTGCCAAGATTGCATATTTATCATGTTTTTATGAAACCATGTTAGTATAGGATTGAAATTCATGCAATTGAGTTAAAAATTATGGAATCATGTTGTATTAAATTAATAATCATACCTATGCCCTAAATGTGCATGCAAGGTGTTTGATAATATGCCCTAATGAATGAATGATGATGAAGTACTTAGTTTTCATGTGTCAAGATCATGTCATGTCTCTTAAGTTATGATATACCTATTTGATTAAGATGATTCCCATGCTAACCCTATGCATTGTGATTGGTTGATGGGATGTTCATAAGATTAAAAGCATGAAATTATGCCATGTTTATATGCATTACTATCCATGTATAAAATTATGATGATCGCGTGTTTCTTGAAATTCCCAAATATGAAATTATGAATTATTGATATTGGTCATGTGATCAAAAGTGTCAAGCCTTATCAGTTTTATTCTATCGAGTCCTGGGGTTACTTGTACTCAATAATTTAGCTATGTGCCTAGAGCCATGTCATGTTTTCATGATACTCTCAGTCAAACCATGATCAATAGAATTCAGTTAGTCATGTGACTTAGAAAACCTCAGTAAACTCAGTATCAGTCCAGTCCTATTCTGTAATCTCAGTAATCTAAAAAATTTTAGTGATCTCAGTCAATCGTCATGTCTCAGTAGCATTCGGTCAGTCAATGAAACTCAGTGAACTCAATTTAGATCCGCTAATCAATATTATTAGTATCAGTTCAGTGTCTTTTCAGTTGGGAGTAGGATTCAGCACCGAGTGAACCCAAGGATGGGAACTCACCTATTATTCAGTGGAGGGTGTAATCCTTAGAAACAATCCTTCTGTTCCAGAACTACATAGCCAGCGTTGGTTAAGATGTACCCCTATGAGTAGGGCTAATAATACATCTCATTTGGGGTTATTCCTATTAGAGGGTTGACGGAAGAGCTTCCTATCAGAGAGGGTTACCTTACAACTTGTCGTTACCCGTGGTATGGTATTAATACCCTTCTAGCTGGGGTTACAGGTTGGACACCATCAGTTCAATTTTGAGGCATGTCGATTAATGATTACCTTCCACCGTCTCAGTTTCATTTTCAGTCTTAGTCTCAATCTCAGTAATATAACTCAGATAGTTCTACAAATTTCAAGACTATCAGATATAGTCACTCAGTACAGTACAAAACTCAGCTAGTTTTATTAGAACTTAGATTATCTAATACAGTCTCTCAATATTAGTATCCTAGTTATACGAAACTTATGTTATCAGTATCCAGCTTCAGGACTGTCAGATACAGTTAACCAGACCAGTTCTTCATAATCAGGACTGTCGAAAAATAGTTATTCATATATTCGTAATATAGTATCAGTCCCTCAGTATTCAGTATCCCAAAATTAGTAAACTCAGATGTCTGTAAGTCCATGTTATCAGTAAACTTAGTAGTCAGAACTTAGTATTCAGTCCTATCACGATCTCAGTTGCAGTGTCATATTCATGCTTATATTCTCACATTCATATCATTCAGTCAGTTAGTGTTTTCTATGCATATGAATATTTTTCCATTAAGCATACCTCACTTGTATTCCAGTACATTTAAAGTACTGACATATTTTTGCTACGGTGTTTTATACCATAGGTTTAGAGACACGAGCTCCAGAGCATCAATAGATTCCAGATATTAACAGTCAGTCAACAGTGAGTCCTCATCCTTCGAGGATGATATGATTTGTTATTTCATTATTTAGTACTTAATTATTTTAGTAGTCGGCGTTAGTTGGGGAAATGTCCCATCAACTCCATAGTTTTCAGACAATTTAGAGGCTTTCAGACTACAGTATGTTTATACAGTATTTCAGTTATTTTAGTTATTCGATACTCTACACTTATGTTGTGTTTTATAAGTTATTCAGTTTGAACCTTACAACCTTACAACTTCTATTCTGCTTTTTTATAGTATATATATACAGTATATTATACAGTATACAGGTACATATATCAGTCATGGGTTAGCTTGTGGTCCTTCGGGGTCATGAGCACCGTGTAGAATTCTGGATACCAGATTCGGAGCATTATAAACTTGGTATCAGAGCCAAAGGTTCAATAGTGTCCTAGGAAGTCTAAAAAGCCGCATCTAGTTGAGTCTTGTGCATGGATGTGTTGTGCACTACACTTATGTGCATAAGGTATGAGATGTTTTAGGAATAGTTTCCCTTCTTTCAGTATTCATGTCATGCTAGTGAGCATAGGCTCAAAGTTAAACTCTCCGTCTAATCCACTTCTTCCTTTCATTTATAGAATATGCCTCCCAAAAAGACTAACGAAAGGGGAACTGAAAACAGTCAGCACCTCAACTTTGGATGAGCATGTCTCTCATGTAGGATTCAGGACTGCATTTACTATTCTGGCCAGTTCACTTACAACTCAGAATAAATGGCCAACTGCTGTTCCAACCAACCCAGTGGCAAATTCTGCTGCAGCCAGGATTCGGGACTTCACCTGAATGAATCCTCCCTTATTCTCCAGTTCTAAGTCAGAAGAGGATCTACAGAAGTTACTCGATCAGGTTTAAAAAGTCACAGATATCATGGGAGTGACTTTCAGTGAGAGTGCCGAGTTAGTCGCCTATCAGCTACAAGATATAGCCCATACATGGTTCAAACAGTAGAAGGTAGACAAGGGTACAAATGCGGATCCCATAGATTGGGAAGAGTTGATACAACTTTCTTAGATAGGTTATTTTCTATAGAGCAGAAGGAGTCTAAAGTGTTAGAGTTCATCAATATCAGACAAATTAACATGAGCGTAAAAGAATACTCTCTTAAGTTCACTCAGTTATCCAGGTACGCTCCCTATGTAGTAGCAGACAGTAAATCCAAAATGAATAAGTTTGTGTCTGGGATATCAGGTAGAGTGGTTGAGGAGTGCATAACTGTGATATTGATTAAGGATATGGATATATCTAAGATTATGGTCCATTCTCAATAGATTGAGGAGCAGAAACTTAAGAAGAAAGATAAAAAATAAGAGGGCCATAACATGTAGTTATAGTTTTGCTTAGTCAGGGTGGTAATCATTTTCAGTTGTGTCATAAATGTTCAGCCCCAGTTCACCCTACATCAAGTGCACCAGTACCAAAGTTTAAAAATGATCGTAGGCATGGGGCATCAGGCTCCAAGGCCTAGGGTAGTGAGAGTAGGATTCTTACTCATCTATTTTGCGAAGAGTATGGTAAGCATCATAAGGGTATGTGTAAAGCTGGCAGTGACATATGTTTTGAATGTGGTGGGTTAGGTCTCAAGGTCTGAGATTTTCCTAAACCCGATCCAAGAAGTAAGCACGGTCGCTCTTCAGCTCAGTCCAGTCACCCAAATCAGCAGGGTGCCAATTCCAGTGTTATTGGGGGGAAACGCCCAAACAGACTCTATGCACTTTGGTCCCGGTAGGATCAGGAAAGTCCTCCTGATGCAGTTATTGGTATGTTATAGATATCTCATTTACATGTTCATGATTCTTCAATTCATGAGTTTATTTTCTTTTGAAACCTTGCATAGCAGTTAAACCTTTGGGGAATAAAGTCAAGCCTTCAAATTCTAGTTATAGTTCCAGTATGTGTAGATAATCAGTAAGGGAAAACGAATTCTGATCCATTCCTATCTTAGTGCAAAGTTTCGTACTATAGTAATCTTGATATTTACGCATGCTACCCATTTCAGTTTTATGAATACAACTTATAACCATATGCTTCTCTCAGAATAGTGTATGTTCAAAGTTCCTAGTATAAGAATTCAGGTTCACTTAGTGTCACGAATCATGTCCCATGAAACCCGAAAATTCCAGACTCAGGTCATACAGCTCATGACTCATCTACTCATGTCAAGCTTTACTGTATGCTCGACCCATATGACTAATATTTCTCTTCTAGTGAGTAGCCAAACTCAGTAGTGTCATGTACACCCTCAACTTAAAACCCTTGATAAATCCATAATTTTGGTATTCTATTCCTCAGGCCTCAGTTAAGTATCAAATTCAATATATCCCTGGCATATAACAATTGTCCATAAGCAATTATTAGAACTCAGTTACAGTTTTATTCAGTTTCAGTAATCAGCATTCAGTCCCAGAATCAAATATTAAAACACCACTCTAAACCTCAGTGATTTGAAATTAATATTTAGTCTCAATTACCGTCATAGCTACGATCTCAGTCCTAGTTCTAGTCTAGTAATCAGATTAAAAATTCAGTCCAGTTTTAGGATAGCTTGACAATGTTACAGCTATCAATACCTTAGCTTGCAGAATGTTCCCAATTACATTAGATGCCTAGCCTAGCATTCTTGAGGCAATATAGTTTTCACTCATTCATGCTCAGTTTCCTTATGTTATCGAGTCAGTCATTACTTTCCACGCATGATACTCTACCTTTTTGGTTCAACTGTTCAAACTAAGTGCTGAATAACCTTGCAGACTCAGTATTCAGCTATTAGTCCTTCAGTTAATTGGATAAGTCAGTACGGTTATGCATTTACTCAGCATCCACGTGAATCTTTCAGTAGTTTCAGCTGCAATGCATAAGGCTTAGTTGCTTCATCTTAGATGTTGTTCATAGGTCTTAACTCACCTTACTGAATCTCAGTCAGGTTATAATTTTCTTACTCAGCTGTCTTATACAGACAAATTTGTACAGTTTGGTTTCCATGTCCCTAGCTATGCGTTCTAGCCGAAATCTCATGAAACAATGTAACCATTCTAAGATGAACCGATTAGATAGATGCAAGCTCAGCTCAGTTTATGTATCTTGACTTAGTTTTGGATCTCAGATAACTAGTTATGACTCAATTCTTAGGTTCCTTGTGCATCACCTCAGTTTTCCTCAGCAGTTTAGCCCAGCCAGTATTCCTCAACGGACCTAGTTTCCTAAGGGGGAGATACGCTATATTCCCCTAAGCTTTCAGTACATAAACATGCCTCTCTCTTCTTATAACGAATCCAGTTTGGATTAGTGAGTACCCATAAGTTGACCTTATAGCTCCAATCATAGTCGTACGCCATGTACTCAAGTTACTTAGTTCAGAACACAATTATCAGCTCATGTATCACGTTCTAGACCCAGTTATGTTTTCATGTTTCTGCTCATGCATATTAAATGGTTAAAATTATACTCAGCCCAAGGCAATAGCTTTTCTTAAGTTTATCTAGTTTTATGTTTAGATTTCAGTTACAAATGTGGTATTCAGTTCCATGCTCAATTTTCATTTCAAACTTGGTGTCTTTACCCTTACATGTTCAGTGATATGTTCATGAGTCAGTTCAGTCATATATTCATGTATTAAATATGTGTTATCAGCTTATCAGTACTCTCAGTCATACATTTATACATCAGCTCAGTCATAAAATCAAGCATCAAATATGCATGCTCTGTATGAAACTTAGTAATTTCAATCATGTAGTCATGTTTTAGTTGTTCATATTAAGTATGTACTTCAACTTATCGTTTCTCCCATATAAATAAGTCTCATTCGAGGATGTATGTTCCCAAGGGAGAGATATTGTAATACCCCGTACTTCTACCTAGCTTAAAATTATCCAAGAAATATTAAAGACTTGTTTCAAATATGAATACACTTTTATAACTGTGTTATTTTCAATATTTTCACCTTTTATCATGTGGGAAATTGAATAAGATTTCCATCGATACCAAATTCGCCCAAATCTGACACCCGGACGAAGAGTTAGAGCATTTTTAGTGAGATAGTGTATCACTTGAACCATCAGCACGTCGTGGAGACAGCTTAAATGGCAATTGTCTATTTATACTATTGCTCCATGATAGTGGAACATCGTGCTAAAATTCGAGGTCGCAAACAAAGTGACAATGCGATAGCTCCACGTCGCACCACCATGCAATTTCCCATTTGTCACTTTCCAAAGAAACGGGGCGATAGTGTCACGTCGTGCCATGGGTACAAATCGAGAATTTTTCACAGAATTTAAATACATGTCCAAGGGTTAAAAGGGTCAACTTTTCACCCCTATATAAATCCAATAACACCTAATTCAACCATATTTCATCCAAAATATATTATTTCTCTTATGTTTCTCCCAAGAACCAGCTAAGGTTTTTAATTGGGAAATCAAATCCAAGACTCAAATTCAAGAATCTCTCCATCAATATTTATAGAATCAAGAACTAAGGTATGCACAGTGTTGATTCATGGAATCCTTTCGTCCATGAAGCTCAAGAACCCTATTTTAAACTATATGTCATGATGTTCTTATTTTGAATTGACTATGTTCATGTTGTTATTGTTATATGATTGCCAAGATTGTATATTTATCATGTTTTTATGAAACCATGTTAGGATAGGGTCGAAATTCTTGCAATTGAGTTAAATTGTAGAACCATGTTGTATTAAATTGATAATCATACCTATGCCCTAAGTGTGCATGCAAGGTGTTTGATAATATACCCCAATGAATAAATGATGATGAAGTACTTAGTTTCCATGTGTCAAGATCATGTCATGCCTCTTAAGTTATGATATACCTATTTGATAAAGATGATTCCCATGCTAACCCTATGCATTGTGATTGCTTGATGGGATGTTCATAAGATTAGAAGCATAAAATTATGCCATGTTTATACGCATTACTATCCATGTACAATATTATGATGGTCATGTGCTTCAAGAAATTTCCAACTATGAATTATCAATTATTGATATTGGTCATTGATGATAGGCGAATTTACACGCCTATAGTGCTATATTTTACCCATATTTTAGCAATATTTTGAGAACAAATTATATATTTCATGCACTTTTAGTCCTTTTTCCTATAAGTGCGCTAACGAACATGATTAGCAAAGTTTCAGGTATAAATGATGCAGAATTCAGAATTTTATGGATAACTTGACGCCAAAGAAAGCTTCACGAAAGGAGAAAAGGGAGGCTTGGACGCCAAGGACTAAAAGTGGTGCATGGAAAATCTGTCCCGGGCTAAAACAGCAATTCTGAAGACTTTGGGAACTAGCAGTAACTTATTTGGATTAGGATAATGATACATTAACCTAGTACAATTGGGTTAAGTATTTCATTAGCTTAGTAGGATTTGGTTAAGTAATTTATTAGCTTAGTAGGAATAGGATATGGGTGTTATAAATACCCTATCATGCTAGAGATTTTTATCATTCATCATACATTCTTCTTCCATCCACTACAATACATTCTACTTCCGCAAGACTTTTCCATTAATTCTATTTTTCTTCTTCTATTCATCTATTCTTAATTTCCGCAACAAGAGAAACGTTACTTTCTAGGAATTCACGCCTAAACGCCTACCACACCATTACAAACGTGAAATCATTATTGTGGTATAACAACAATTTGATGCCGCTATCTATCTATAAAAAGTTGGGGTTAGGTGATCCTACTCCAACCAATATGAGGCTCGTAATGGCGGATAGGTCGGTAAAACGACCTGTTGGTATTCTATGTGATATTTTGGTAAAGGTTTCTTCATTCATCTTTCCGGCAGACTTCGTTATTTTGGATTGTGAGGCAGACTCAGAAGTTCCCATAATCTTGGGACGCCCTTTCCTTGCTACGGGAAGTGTGCTTATTGATTTGAGAGCTAATGAGCTTTCATTCCGAATAAATGACGAAGTGGTTCGCTTTGATGTGTGCAAATCAATAAAGCAACCCAAAGATCTGAGTGTATTTTCGGTGGCTGATGTTTACTTTGATGATGAGAAAGAATTACTTGAAGAAGAGCAAATTATTGAGGATCCATTGGCTATTTTGCTCATGAATGGAGAGAGTAAGGATGCTGAAAATTACGAAGAAGCTATTTGTGCTCTATCAGGATTAGGGTCATATCGCCATGATCCCAAGAAGCTGGACCTGGATCTTAAAAATCGACCCACACCACCAGCTAAGCCATCTATGGAAGAGCCACCCACGTTAGAATTAAAGGAGCTGCCAAGTCATTTGAAGTACGCATTCTTAGGAAGCGGAAACACACTTCCAGTTATTGTGGCAGCAGATTTGGGTGAGCAACAAGTTGCAGCTCTCATTGCTATTCTACGGAAGTACATTAGAGCCATTGGATGTACCATTGTGGATATTATTGGGATTCCACCTGGGATTTATACACACAAGATTCAGCTTGAAGAAAATTGTACACCCACCATTGAGCATAAAAGACGTCTAAACCCATCTATGCAAGAAGTGGTAAATAAAGAAATCATTAAGTGGTTAGACGCAGGAGTTGTGTATCCAATTTCTGATAGTACATGGGTAAGCCCGGTACAATGTGTTCCCAAGAAAGGAGGCATGACGGTGGTTGCGAATGCGAAGAATGAGCTTATTCCACTCAGACCCGTCACTGGATGGAGAGTATGCATGGACTACCAAAAACTGAATTCTTGGACGCTCAAAGATCACTTTCCAATGCCATTCATGGACTAAATGCTAGATCAATTAGCGGGGAAAGGATGGTTTTGTTTCCTAGATGGTTATTCAGGCTATAATCAGATTTATATTGCCCCGAAGACCAAGAGAAGACAACGTTTACATGCCCATATGGTACGTTTGCCTTCAAACGTATGCCATTCGGGCTATGTAACGCACCAGCCACCTTTCAGCGTTGTATGATGTCCATTTTTTCTGATATGGTTGAAGATACTTTGGAGGTATTTATGGACAATTTTTCAGTTGTTGGTGAGTCTTTTTAAGCGTGCTTGGTAAACCTAAGTATGGCGTTGGAAAGATGCGTAGAATTCAACCTAGTGCTGAATTGGGAGAAGTGCCACTTTATGGTCAAAGAAGGTATCGTTCTTGGACATAAAATCTCCAAAAGAGGAATTGAGGTTGATTGAGTGAAAGTTGAAGTTATTGAGAATCTACCACCCCCAATCTCGGTGAAGGGTGTTCGTAGTTTCCTCGGTCATGCAGGTTTCTATCGACGGTTCATCAAAGACTTCTCCAAAATTGCTAGTCCATTGTGCAAACTCTTGGAGAAAGATGCAAAATTTGACTTCAATGAAGATTGTATGAAGGCATTCGAATGACTCAAGGGAAAACTCATTGAAGCTCCTATCATGGTAGCACCAGATTGGTGTCTCCCGTTCGAAGTCATGTGTGATGCTAGTGGTATAGCCGTTGGTGCTGTACTTGGCCAGAGAAAGGAGAAGCTATATCATCCTATCTACTATACAAGCAAGGTCCTAATTGAAGCCCAAACGAACTACACTGTCACAGAACAAGAGCTCCTAGCGGTTGTGTATGCATTTGAGAAGTTTCGTGATTATTTGTTGGGTACCAAAGTGATCGTTCATACAGACCATGCAGCCCTAAGGTATCTAATGACAAAGAAGGATGCAAAACCAAGACTAATTCGATGGGTCTTGCTGCTGCAAGAATTCGATTTCGAGGTTAAAGATAGAAGGGGTTGCGAAAACCAAGTGGCTGATCATCTATCTAGACTTGAGAATGAGCAAGTAGCATAACCTGAAATCGAGATTGATGATGCATTCCCTGATGAGGAGATCTTATCGACGACAACGGAAAGGTTACCATGGTATGCCGACTTTGCAAATTTTGTGGTGAGTAATGTGGTACCTGCAAACTTATCTTACCATCAAAAGAGGAAGTTTATGCATGATGTACAACACTACTATTAGGATGAGCCATATTTGTTCAAACGATGCGCGGATGGTGTTATCCGACGATGTATATCCCATGTAGAGGTGCCCACTATATTGGAAGCATGCCACACTTCCCAAGTTGGGGGACATCACGCAGGTAATCGGACAGCAAGGAATGTATTGCAAAGTGGATATTATTGGCCTTCGATATTTAGAGATGCTTACGACTTTGTTAGAAGGTGCGACCAATGCCAGCGACAAGGCGCTATTTCAAAACACCATGAGATGCCTATGTCGAAAATTCTTGAAGTAGAGCTATTTGATGTATGGGGTATTGATTTCATAGGTCCATTCGTTAATTCGTTTGGAATGAAGTACATCCTAGTTGCTGTAGATTATGTCTCAAAATGGGTTGAAGCTGTAGCATTGGCCGACAACGAAGGAAAGCGTGTTGTAGCATTCTTGAAGAGGAATATCTTCTATCGCTTTAGAGTACCACGTACTATCATAAGCGATGGAGGATTTCACTTTTCAACAAGCTATTCAAATCCGTATTGGCCAAATATGGTGTCAAGAAACATAAGGTAGCCACGCCTTATCAGCCACAAACTAGTGGACAGGTAGAGGTTTCCAACAGAGAGATCAAGCAAATCCTTGCTAAGACGGTAAATGCTAATAGGAAAGATTGGTCTCAGAAGCTGGACGATGCACTATGGGCATACAGGACTGCAGTCAAAACACCCATTGGCATGTACCCTTATCAACTAGTTTATGGGAAGGCTTGTCACTTACCCATTGACCTCGAGCATAAGTCATTGTGGGCATTGAAGCGACTCAATTTTGAATTGGGATGATGCAATGAATCTGAGATTGGAGCAGCTGAATGAGATGGACGAATTCCGTCTCCATGCTTATGAGAGAACGGACCTATACAAGGAGTGGATGAAGAAGTATCATGATTAGCGGATTGTTCGACGAAACTTTCAAAAGAATGATATGGTACTCCTTTTTTATTCCAGTATGAATTTATTCCCAGGTAAGTTAAAATCCAAGTGGTCTGGTCCATACAAAGTTATCCAAGCCTAATCGTCTGGAGTAGTTGAGTTGGAAGACAATAATGGCGTTGTCTTCAAGGTGAATGACCAACGTGTTAAACCTTATATCGGTCGTCTTGATTCGATAAGTTATATGGCCATCACCTATCTCGACGAAGTCTAAGTACTCGAGGTAACCATGTCATGCCACGACAATAAATAAGGCGCTAGATGGGAGGCAACCCATCGTTTATCATTTATCATTTATCGTTTTACATTTTTTTGTTTTTATTCTAGTACGTATTTTGCTTTTGATAAATAAAAATCCAAAAATAAGAGTCGTGCCACGACCAAAACTAAGGCGCTAGATGGGAGGCAACCCATCGTTCTAATCGTTTTCGTTGGTTTTGAGCAAATGCAGGTACAAGAGGTATAAAACGAGGAGATCGATTTCAAATTGCGATTTGGACGTATTGCATGGTCAAGGTGGTAAGTTAGGAATGAAGATGAAAAAGGCTATGGATTGATCATTTCTTATGAAAATATAGGCATCGAACAAGGCTAGGCCTAGGTAAAACTAGGCCACGAACAAGGCAAGGCCTATACTATGACCCAAGGTCTCGGAATCTAGTGTGCCATAGCATAGGCGCCGCCCATGATCAAGTATGCCATAGCATAGGCGCTGCCTATGCTATAACCTTTTGTCTCTGAATCTCAAATGCAAAGTGAAAGGCGCCACCTATGGTCACTAAAGGCTTTGCACAAGGCACCGCCTATGCTCACTAAAGGCTTTGCAGTAGGCGCCGCCTATGCCAAGCATAGGCAAAGCTAAAGGCGCCTACTATGGTCACTTTTTGTCTCCAAATCCGATTTTAAATGGGTCAAAACCCGACCTATTCTTTTCCTATATATAGGAGACTTAGTCTTGAAACACAAACACATTGAAAACTTGACCTAGGCGCCGCACATACTCTCCAAATCATCTCAAAACTTTTCTTTTTTTTGCTCTTCCACTTCACAAGAACATCTCCAAAGGCTTCAATCACATAAGTACTCTTTTATTCTTCATTTATTTTTCGTAAGTACTACGTTTCTATGTCTACTATGAATTGCTAAATCTTGAAGAAATATTGGTGATGTGAATGTGTTTGAATTGTTGATACACAACCAAGTTAGTGAACATATATGATCTTAACTTGTTTCCAACTTGAATTTGATTTTGATGCATTGTCCTACTTTTGTGGAATCGAATTGGTCCCAAATATTGCATAATCTTGTTACTTGAATACTTACATGTTCGAATGATTTGTTCATCGAAATAAGACTTATAGTTGCCGACCAACATAGGAGGTTGTGATTATTGTTAGATATGATACCTTGATTCAATCCCTATGCAGTAGTCTTGATATATTCAACATGAATGTATTTCCAGGATTACAATAAGTGTGACTGCTCTGATTTTATTGTTGGAATATAGCACCTAAAACGTATGTCGATGAAGTCTGAGTAATCGACCACTTTCACTTCACTAGTTTGTGCCAACAACCTAAGTGTGGGGTGGTGCCCCTACTGCTTGTTTATAGATTGTATCCATCGAGATGATGCTAACATGAACATTATGTTAAGTCTCAGGTACAATGGCACCCAAAGCAAGACAAGGCAAAGATAAGGCTACCACGTCCCAAAAGGGCAAGAAAAGAGGCCGCAAAGAGCAAGGAGAATCATCCTCAATGCAATTACCACGCCGCATGTTTGGAATAAAATGGGTTCTTGAGGAGGAAGCAAAGGAATGGTATTGGAACAACAAGGAAAGAAAATATGTTCATGTCGACTTGATAAACAAGGAAAGCTTAGCAAAGAAGGAGCCGCGCATATTGGCGAAGATCATGGCATTAAATCTTGATTTCATCTTCCGAGACATGGGAGAATGCAATCTTGATTTGACAAGAGAATTTTATGCCAATTGGTCACCGAAAACCACAGGCAGCGAGGTCAAGATTCGGGGCCAAGTTTTACAACTCAATGCGGAATTCTTCAACTCCTTTCTTGGCTTGCCTTCAGTCGATCTATCACCATTCAAAGAGCTATACAGTAGACCTCCATATAGAGCAATTCGACACATACTTTGTGGAAGTAGATCCATGGCAAGGTGGAGCAGACATATAGACACCGGCCGACACAACACCTTCCCCTATGCTCCTTTGAATAGGGAAGCAAGGATATGGTTACGCATTGTCAACTCTTGCCTCATACCAGGGACCCAGTACACAAAGATAACAAGAGATAGAGTGTGCCTGGTTTACGCATTGATGACGAATGTCCCTATCAATTTTGGGGCAATCATTCGCTCCACAATGCGGAAAGCTAGGCTACACAAGCGGTCCTACTTTAGTTTTGGCAACCTGTTGACTGCAATCTTGCTGAAGGAGGACATCGGAGAGGAACCAGCTAATCATAAACTCCCACACAATCAAAAGAAGGTTGACCTCACAGAGGTAAAAGATGTTGAAACAACACATGGCGTCAACCTTACTACTGCGGAGAGACTTGCTCGCAATGAGAGTTTCTTCCGCCATCTTTATGGCATGACTAAGTTCACAATGATGAGTGGTGGACGTGTTCCAACTGCTGCAGAGCTCCAACAGCTGGATCATGACTATCCAATGAATGTGCATGCAAGGGAGATATGTGGAGTAGATACATACTTTGAGAAACCTCTTGATGACGATGTACTGACCGATGATGATCGACGAATGCCAGACTCCGACGTCGAGGAGAATTCTGATGATGACGACTCCTATGATGATTCCGACGAAGGGGGTATGACCCCCGACATAGAGGAGGAGTCTAACTGACCAGGTTTTTTTTATTTATTTTCCACTAAGGGCAGTGTCTCGTTTAAGTGTGGGGTGGCGGTTGCATGCTTTATTTACTTCTCTATCCGCATTTGCATATGTTTGTTTGTTCATTTTTTTGTTTTATTTTCGTTTTTCGTTTTTTTAGTAGTAATTTTTTTTAACTTAGCTTCGCATGAAATTATTCTAATAGGTAGCATGAGATTATAAAAAGGGTTTGTGCTAAAATCATGACTATTGAGACGTTTAGGCTCTACTTGTGACTCGCTATGTGATATTGTGTGGTTCAATTCCTTCAACTGTTGGGGCAAGAGTCTATACTACTCCCAATAGAGTCGACCATGTGCCTTTTGTGTGTGAGATAATAGTATATTCTATGTCTGTGGCTGATGCTAGAACTTGCCTGGTATGTATGTAAAGCGAAAATAAAGAGTGTGAGTTTAGGAGATGATTTAGGCATTTCTTTGGAAACCTATACTTGTTTACCTTCATTCTTATCTACCCATGGACATCATCCTAGTTAACCCCTTTTGAGCCTTTAGCCTATTTTCTTTGACAGCCTCATATGTAAGCCTAATCCATTTTTTCAAGACCATAATTTGATCCAAATTCTTAAGTGCTTTAAAGTGTAAAAGTCATGTGACAAAATAAGAGGAAATTGGGTGAGTATGATGCTTTAGAATGTATTGGTGCTTGAATGTGTTATGAAAAAGAAAGTGCTGTCATAAGAGGTATGTTATGAAAAGAAAAAGGAAAGGAAAGCTGAAAAGTTGCTTAAAATTGAAAAACAAAAGAGGTGACAAAGGGAGGTAGATTAAAAGAAAGCAAAAAGGTTGTTTGAAAGAAAAGTGTTAATGATACAATGTGATGTATTAAAGCGCTTAGGAACATAGTCACTATTTCTGGCCAAAATAGTCCTACCCCTCCCTTAGCCTACATTACAACCATCAAAAGACCTATTTGATCCTAAGCTTAGTATTCTGACATTTAGTGGAGCATTACACTAAGGGCAAGCCTATGTTCATCAGTTCCTGCATATGAATTCTTTGTGAGAGCGAGAGCAAGGATACTTTTATACCCTTGTTTGAAAAATATGCTATACTTGTGAGTGATTATGGGTAATATATTGTGAGACACACATGGTTGATGCGTTTTGGGTAGTTGTGTATGATTCTTTATGCCTTAACTTTTGTATATGAGTTGACCACCATCACGAGTCTATGTTGGAGGTTAAATTGTTTCTACTAATGATCGAAAAACTACTCTTTGTCGATAATTATTGTGCTTGTCTTGATGAATATTTTGTGTTGTTGCTGTGAAACCCTAAGTTGATGTTTAGAGGGACATGATATTTTGTTCGAGGACGAACAAAGCTTCAAGTGTGGGGGTGTTGATGATAGGCGAATTTACACGCCTATAGTGCTATATTTTACCCATATTTTAGCAATGTTTTGAGAACAAATTATATATTTTATGCACTTTTAGTCCTTTTTCCTGTAAGTGAGCTAACGAACATGATTAGTAAAGTTTCAGGTATAAATGATGCAGAATTCAGCAGTTTATGGATAACTTGACGCCAAAGAAAGCTTCACGAAAGGAGAAAAGGGAGGCTTGGACGCCAAGGACTAAAAGTGGTGCGTGGAAAATCTGTCCTGGGCTAAAACAGCAATTCTGAAGACTTTGGGGACTAGCAGTAACTTATTTGGATTAGGATAATGATACATTAACCTAGTACAATTGGGTTAAGTATTTCATTAGCTTAGTAGGATTTGGTTAAGTAATTTATTAGCTTAGTAGGAATAGGATATGGGTGTTATAAATACCCTATCATGCTAGAGATTTTTATCATTCGTCATACATTCTTCTTCCATCCATTACAATACATTCTACTTCCACAAGACTTTTCCATTAATTCTATTTTTCTTCTTCTATTCATCTATTCTTAATTTCCACAACAAGAGAAACGTTACTTTCTAGGAATTCACGCCTAAACACCTACCACACCATTACAAACGTGAAATCATTATTTTGGTATAACAACAATGTCAATTATGATTTCCTTCGCACTCATGGGTAACTAAACTTCTCTGTTGGGGTTATGGAAGCCGAGTGAGATACTATCTATTGCTATATGTTTGTGAGTTCGTGACACGTATGCTGCTTATATCATTATTCTCTTCATCTTAATCTAAATTCTTTGTGGTTGCAAACGCATAGAATACGCCAGTATAACATTTAACTTGTTCGAAAAAAAAGTTATATGTCTGGAAAAGAGATAATGTCAATGTAGTAGGGTCCCATCCCCTATTAAAAAGTTAGTGCCGTAACTGGATTAACCTCTTGGAGAATTTGTACCGTTACATACGCTTTAAGCTAGAAAGAGTTAAAGTGAAATAATCCTCGAATAGGTCGAAAGATGCCTGGATTTATCATCGAATACAATTCTCTATAAGCACATGCATGTTTGAATTCCGCACACTCATAGCCAATAGAGACGTATAACTCAGAAGGTGGACATAACCCCAACTTCTCAATTCTCATTGTTTACAACATACTAAACATCCTTTCTTTTTACTTTGCTATTTTCAGTTTTTACTTTAATATTTTGGTTACACATTACAATCCCCCTTTTACGAGACTTGCACTAAAAGTCTAGTAATCGTTGCTTACTTGTTGACCAAGCTATTCCCTGAGGGATCGATACCCAACCCAGTTGGGTTCTATATTTGACTACGACCGCTTTACACTCCTACGAGAGCTGTAGATTGAGCGTTATCAGTCATGTGATCAAAATGTCAAGCCTTGTCAGTTTTATTCTATCAAGTCCTGGGGGTACCTGTACCCGACAATTTAGCTGTGTGCCTAGAGCCTGCCATATTTTCATGATACTCTCAGTCAAGCCATGATCAGTAGAATTCAGTTAGTCATATGACTCAGGGAATCTCAGTAAAATCAGTATCAGTCTAGTCCCATTCAGTATTCTCAGTAATGTAAGATATCTCAGTGATCTCAGTCAGTCATCATATCTCAGTAGCATTCCGTTAATCAACAGAACTCAGTGAACTCAGTTTAGCTTTGCTAAATAATACCATTACTATCAGTTCAATTCAGTTAATCAGTTCAGTGTCTATTCAGTTGGGAGTAGGATTCAACATCAAGTGAACCCAAGGATGGGGACTCACTTGTTATTCAGTGGAGGGTGTGATCCTTAGAAGTAGTTCTTGTGTTCCAAAACTATGTAGCCAGCATAGGTTGATATGTACCTCAATGCGTAGGGCTACTAATGCATCTAATTTGAGGTTATTCCTACATGAGGGTTGATGGAAGAGCTTTTTATTAGAGAGGGTTACCTCACAGCTTATCTTTACCCATGGCATAGTATTGATACCCTTCTAGCTAGGGTTACAAGTTGGACCCCACTAGTTCAGTTTTGGGGCATGTTGGTTAGATAATTACCTCCCACCATCTCAGTTTCAGTTTCAGTCTTAGTCTCAATCTCAGTAATAGAACTCAGATAGTTCTAGAGATTTCAAGACTGTCAGATACAGTCACTCAGTACATTACAAAACTCAGCTAGTTCTATCAGAACTTAGACTATCAGATACAGTCGCTTAGTATCAGTATGCTAGTTATTCAAAACTCATGTTATCAGTATTCAACTTCATGACTGTCAGATATAGTCAACCAGAACAGTTCTTCATAAGCATAACTATCAAAAAACAATTATTCATGTATCCGTAATGTAGTATTAGTCCCTCAATATTCAGTATCCCAACATCAGTAAACTCAGATGTCTATAAATCCATGTTATCAGTAGAATTAGTAGTCAGAACTTAGTATTCAGTCCTATCGTGATCTCAGCTATAATTAAATATTCATGCATGTATTCTCACATTCATATCATTCAGTCAGTTAGTGTTGTCCATGCACATGAAGCTTTTTGCATTCAGCCTACCTCACTTGTATACCTATACATTCTAAGTACTGCCACATTTGTGCTATGGTATCTTATACCATAGGTTCAAAGACACGAGCTCCAGAACTTTAGTAGATTCTAGATATCAGCAGTCAGTCTGCAATGAGTCCTCATCCTTTGAGGATAATATGATTTGTTATTTCATTATTTCAGTACTTAGTTATTTTAGTAGTCGAAGTTAGTCGGGGAATTGTCCCATCAACTCCACAATTTTTAGACAGTTTAGAGGCTTTCAGACTACAATATGTTCAGACAGTATTTCAATTATTTTGGGTATTTGATACTCCACACTTATGTTGTGTTTTATATGTTATTTAGTTTGAACCTTACGGCCTTACAACTTCTATTTCTTATTTTTTACAGTGTATATATATACAGTATATTATACTGTGTACAGGTATAAATATTAGTTATGGGTTAGCTTGTGGTCTTTCAGGGTTATGAGCACCGTGTATTGTTCTGGGTACCATATTTGGGGAGTTACACCAGTTAGCAGCAAACGAAATGACAAAAGATGTAAACAATGTGGTTGTGGTGATGAGAGAAACCGAATGCTTTGATAGAATCCAGAAAGCACCAGAGAACTTGAGAAATATATCTTGTTTAGAGAAAATATAG
Source organism: Capsicum baccatum var. pendulum (assembly GCA_030864225.1). Classification (NCBI taxonomy): domain Eukaryota; kingdom Viridiplantae; phylum Streptophyta; class Magnoliopsida; order Solanales; family Solanaceae; genus Capsicum; species Capsicum baccatum. Next base: position 223,971,725 of record CM061556.1, read on the forward strand.
TAAATAGTTTTTATTAAGAGAAATGACTGAGAAGATGTTTGTTAATGAAATAAAGGGGGGAGGGGGTTACATAGTAACGGGGAGCTATGGCTTTAAAAGGAAAAAGGATGTTCAGAAATTAATTACAGAAATTAAGGGTGGAAAATATATCAAGAGTCAATTAGGAATGTAAAAAGGACAAATTTACCATAAATGTACAAGTAAAAAAATTCTTTGGACTTAAAAGGAGCAATAATAATAATAATAATAAAACATGCCCAAATATTAATACTTACCATAAGTGATGAAAATAGTAAACTATCAAGCCATTAGATTATTTTAATTAGGTAAAATTGAATCCAAATTTACGAAAAACATATTACACAGCAAGTTAAGGTAAATCAAATGTCAACGATTGCCAAAATAACTTACCAATCACACTAATCAAGGGATGAGGAGTCACATTAATCAAGGGATGTCGGTACAAGTCAGAGAGATTTCCCTTACACAACATAAAATCAATCAAAACATATCAAGCGTAAATTAATAGTTAATTGTCACACAATTTTTAGGTCATATAAATATCCTCAGGTTGTTATACTTAGCAAACTAGATTGTTCAGAATCAAATTGAGCAAGAGAAGTAGCAAAAGATTGTAATTTCATCATGATAAGTGAAGTTAGCATTAACTGCGTCAATCATAAGGCAACAACTTCATTTTAAAAGTGAATAATAAAACTTAGACATGCACAATTAAGATCGATCAAAATTGATAGGCAAGCATATGGATTAGAATCAATATTAGGGTCAAAATTAAACACATGCAAATTTAGGCGTTTTTACATGTGTTGATCTAGATGGGTAAATAATCATGTATTAGACAAAATAAAAAAAAGAAGTCAAAGTTAAACATTGCAAATTTGTATCTAAGAATCTTTCTAAGAGAAGAAAAGAATAGAGAAAGATAATTGAAATTCACACACATATTTGAACACGAAATCAAACCTAGGGATGGATTCTAAAGAATCTATCATTTTTTCAGTGACATTTGTCGAACATAGCGGTAGTGGTAGCAACTACTGCTGTTGATTCACCGGGATGCAACTAGCGAGTTATCCCAATGGTTTGTCGGTGGTGGCTTTGTCGACAGCGATTGGATGAGCCGTTTAGTTGGCTGCTTCATTGGGAAATTTCGCCGACAAAGCTAGCTGTAGTGGATGGTTTGTGTGTAGTGGGAAAGGATATGTGGAGGCTTGTCGAAGGAAGAATGGAGCTGCGATGGGAGGCAGTGGTTTTGGGTGGCTGTGACTGGTTGAAGAGATGGAGGAGAAGGCTTGCCGGTGGTGGGTAGATGGCTAAAATAGTTGCGGTGGCGGTGGTGACTGTTTCACTGGTGGGACTTGGTGGTTATGGGCTTTTGGTTAGAGGGACTGGAGGGTTCACCGGTGATAGAATGACCTCGATGGGAGGTGGAAGCTTTGTTGTTTTAAAGAGAAGGGAAAGAGAAGAGAGAAAAAGGGGAGGGGTGGAACTATTTTTGTGAGATGAGTCATTAAGGTTTCTTTTGGGTGTATAATTATGAAAAGGCCAAGAGTTTGATCTCAGCCATTGGATCAATTTGATCAATGATAAAGATGTAAAGATTAAGAATTTGGTCAAAATTAAACAAAAATTGAAATTAAGTTTTAATTAGATATAATATGGCTAGAATTGTAATAAGTTGATTGAATTACGCTAAAATTATCATTAATTGTGTTCAAACAATGACGAGAATTTAAATAAAATTGAGAAGATACTTGAATTGACTTGGCACTGCTATTTTAATAAATGTAATAATAGAAATAATAAGATATCGTTATTAAAATAACTACTCATGTTAAATTTATGTTACGTAAAAAACATTATATAAAATAGTAATAATAATAATAATAATAATAAAAGATAATGCATTTGTAAATTGTGAGTGTGCATATTTACAAAAAAAATAATTTAATAAATACTAATAATATTATGTAAAATATCGTATTTGAATTAATAAATTTTAAAAATGATACGAAAAAGTAATAAAATAATTTATACAATTTTTAAATCATGAATGTGACTTGTCAAAAATTATTTGATTCCAAACTAATGCATAAAAAATACTAATATTAAATGTTAAATAATTTTGACAAAAATAGCAGCCTAAGAGAGCATCGGGAGGTCAAAATTGGGTGTCAACAGGTGCCCCTTCCTTGCTTGAAAATGATGAAAGAATTATCGAGCAACAAAAGTTGACGTAATAGCCAATTTTGTACGACCGAGGAGAATTCATTGGAATTAAAGCAACAAGAGGAGGTTTTAAATATAGTGTGGCCGAGACTTTGGTTTTAAGTCACCTACATATCTCTTATTTTAAGAGAATCAGGCCGTGTATAGTTCTAGACTTAGGAACAAACAATATTCCTAAAGAATGTTAATGATAAAGGATATGGGCAGCAACAATGGTTTGCGGGTTGGTGAGACGAGAAAGAATATGATTCGGAAATAATGACATGGGGAGAAGCATGAAAATTAAAGTTGGGTGAGTTTCAAGTTTGGGTAAATATGGTGATATTTTGAAAACAGGAATGAAAATTATTTTTGTTTTTTACTTCTTTTCTATTACCTGGGTACCTTATACTAGATGATAAAGGTTAAGTCATGTAAACTATAAGTAATTAATAAACATAAAGTGAATGTGGAAATAAAGAAAACATATCTATTATATTGTGGGATCAGTGGTTTGGCTTCTCGATGCACTGTGGAATCAGTTGTTTGGCTTCTTGATGCACTGTAGGATCGACTATTTGTCTTCTCAATATGGGATCATCTCTTGGGCTTCTTGATGCACTGTGGAATCATGGGACCAGCTCTAGGGCTTTTCGATGCATTGTGGAATTAACTATTTGTCTTCTCGATGTACTGTGGATCAACTGTTTGGATTCTCACCATGGGATCAACTCTTAGGCTTCTCAATGCACTTTGGGATCAACCTTTTGGATCCTTGAAGTATAGTGGGATCAGTTGTTTGGCTTCTTACCGTTGGATCAGCTCTTGGGATTCTCGATACACTGTAGGATCAACTATTTGGATTTGTCGATGTGCTGTAACTATTTGAGCCATTATAGAGTGATTTTTATCTCCTGTACCTTTTAATCTTGCACTCAAAAACAAATCTTCAGTCAAAAAGAAATGTTGATTTATACCTTGCTCGATTTGACTCCTTGATCATTATTTCTACTCCATGAATCATTGGGACTTGTTGTAACGCCCCAAATCTGGTACCAAGAATGCTACACAGTGATCGTGACCCCGAAGGACCACAAACTAACCCATGACTGATATCTGTACCTGAATACTGCATAATATATTGTATAAATACGAAATAAAAGGCTAAAAGGCCACAAGGTTCAAATATTTGATAAAACACAACATCTAAAAATATGGTATATCAATACCAAAACAACTGAAATAACTGTCTGTACATACTATAGTCTGAAAGCCTCTAACACTATACTATCTGAATAAAGAGTTGATGGGACATGTTCCCAACAAACTCCAACTACTAAAATAAACTAAGTATTGTAGAAGTGAAGTAATCAAAATCATAACATCCTCAAATAATGAGGACTCACTGCTGACCCTGACTGCTGAAATTGGAATGCTACTGATGTTCTGGAGTTCGTACTTCTGAACCTATGGTATAAAACACCATAGCGCTAATGCGTCAGTATGATTGAATGTACTGGTATGCTAGTAAGGTAGGCTGAATGCAAAATGTTTATATGCATGAACAATACTAACTGGATGTAGGTTGGCTGAATGTAAAGAGTTCAAGTGCATGAATAATAATAACTGGCTGTATAACATGGATGTGAGAATACATGTATGAATAAGTAACTGTAACTGAATTTGTGATAATACTTGAATACTGTGTTTGAATACTGATATTATGAGTTACTGATAACTGGTGTAACTGATACTGAGTGACTATATCTGACAGTCTAGATTTTGATTGAACTAACTATGTTTTGTACTGTACTGGGTGACTGTATCTGAAAGTCTAGATTCTGTAGAACTATCTGAGTTTTATTACTGAGACTGTAAATATGGGAAGTAGTCCTTTAACTGAAATGCCCCTAATAAGCTATTATAGCTGAGTTGGGGTCCAATCTGTAACCCTAATTAGAATGGTGTCAATGCCGCACCACTAGTAAGGACAAGCTGTGAGTGACCCTCATCTAACAAGTACTCTAATGAGAATGGTGGAACCCTCATCTAATAGGTTTAGCCACCTCATCTACCCTCATCTAGTAGGTTTGATGTCTCAACCTATGCTGACTATGTAGTTTTGGAGCGCAAGGATTGCTTCTAAGAATCACACTCTTTACTTGTAGGTGAGTTCCCATCCTTGGGCTCACTCGGTGCTGAATCCCACTTCCATCTAAATCGATACTGAATTGAATATACTGGACTGAATTTGGTTGAGTATACTGAATTCCATTGTCTGACAGAATATTATTGAGATCTAATAACTGACTGAGATTGCTGAGATTACTAAGATTACTGAGATTACTGAGATTACTAGACTATTACTGAATTTGTTGAGTTTTCCTGAGTCATGCAACTGACTGAATTCAACTGATCATGGCTTGCCTGAGACTATTATAAAACTAACACTAGCTTTAGGCACACAACTAAATTATCAGGTACAAGTACCCCTTAGACTTGATAGCTTGAAACTGACAAGACATGACACTTCTTAAACTCATGACCATAATCAATAAATCATAACACAATCACTTGGGAGTTTCATGAAGCATTTGGTTCTCATACTCTTGTACATGAATAAGAATGTATTTAAATATACCATGGTTACACAATTCTAGTCTCATAGGAATTCCATCGAACAATTTCAACGCATCACAATAGCATGAGAGTCATTTCTAAACATAAGGATAAAGCATAAATTCATCATTTAGGCCCTATTGAGTCAATAAGCATAAATTTTACTCTCTTAGGCATTTTATCAAACATCTAGTATGCATAACTTAGGGCTTAAGCATGAACATCAACTTAATACATCAAGTTCCTTCATTCAACTCAATTTCATTGGTTTTAATCCATACATTAACAAATTTCATGAAAACATATTAATGCTTCCAACTTGGAAGTCACACAACAACATAAACATGATTATAATCAATCCACAACATGGGTTTCATAATTCATGATTTTAAAATAGAATTCTTGAGCTTCATGAGTGAAAAGAACCAATGAATCAACACTAAACATACCTCAAAAGCTTGGATCTTGAAAGATAACTAATGTTTCTTGAACGTTCTTGGATTGGAAAGCACAAATCTTGATGATTTCTTGATGGTTCTTGAACTTGAAGAACTTGAATTTCTTAGTTTCTTGAAGAAGGGTTTAGATCTTGTTCTTGAGGATTGATCTTTGAGAGCAACACTAATTTGGTGTTGTAGGTGAATAATGAAGTTATGAGCTCTGATCTGGTATAATTAGGGGTTACAATGGGTGGAAAAAGACTCAAATACTCTTTTAAAAATGGCTAAAAATAGCTGATTGGAAGTGGCGATGGTTTGTCGCTGGCTCGACTGTCCGTCGGTCCATCCCGTCATACTTGGCCTGAACCTGAAATTCATGCCTCGTTTGCGATAGTTTGGGCGATGGTATATCGCTAGCTCAACAGTTCGTCAGTCCTGACCGTCGCACTTGGCTAGAAGAAGGGTTCACTGCCTTAGTCGCAACGGCTTGGGTGATGGTCCGTCACTAGCTCGACGGTCCGTCGGCCTGACCATCACTTCTGGGCGGTTCCTACAGTTTTCTATAAAACATCCATAACTTTTTACTCTAATACCGGATTTGGATAAAATTGGTATCGTTGGAAAGCTAATTCAATTTCCCACATGATAAAAATTTGAAATTGGGGAAATTATAGCTGATTTAAACATCATTAACTTAGGAAGTCATCCCTAAATCTTCTGGAGACTAAATTAGACTTCAAAAAAAGATTGGGGTATTACACTTGTACTCCATCGTGGTGAAATTTTTGAGGAATTCACAAATTCCCCCCCCCCCCCCATTTTTAGAATGAAAGGCGTCTTTTGCACGTTATTGTAAATTAATATATTGTTTACTTGTGAAATTTTTGAGGTTTTCTTGAAACCTAAAAAATTCTACCCTAGTTTTTGTCTTTGGAGTCTTATATTCCTATACCACTCAAAGAAAATATTAGTCCAAGAGAAATGGTTGTCCTACATTTGAATATCAGAACCTCAATTGTAATCTATCTTCATATGCTCTAGAGTTGGGCTTATTAGCTTGACATTTGGAAGTGTAAGAATTTAACAGAGATGGAAAAGAAAATATTTTATTTGATTAAGATCGGACCTAAAGTGGGCTGCTTACGTATCCAAATAGAAGTCAGGTCGAACGTAGTTCATGAGTACATAGAAATGTAGAAAAAACAAAAAAATGTTGTTATCCATAAACTGGGTAAAATGAGAATGGTGATGTGAAACAAGAAAGATTTACACGTTAATTCATGTGATGCTATTTATGCTTCTTTAATGAACGTCTTAGAAATATTCTTGTTGGATCACCTTGAAAGCAGATATCACCCTTAGCTAAGATCTTACTAAAACTGAATACTGAGTTCTTATAACTGAGTAACTAATAGCTAAGTTTATTGATAACAGTACTACTGATAATTAGGTGACTATTTCTGACAGTCCTGATTCTGTAGAACTAAACTGAGTTCTATACTGAGTCTGAAACTGAAACTGTAACTGTGGGAGTGTTTATCTAACCGACATACCCCGATTATAAACTGAGTTGGGTTTCAACCTGTGACCCTAGTTGGAAGGGTGTTAGCACCTTTCCATGGGTTACTAACAATGCTGGGTTAACCCTAATCTGGCATGGAGACTCATGAATCATATATACGATTGTGTCAGCCCTAGTCTGGCAGGAGGTTACGTAGTTCTGTAACACAGGGAATGCTACTAAGGTTTAAAACCTGTGCTGGCAGGAATGCCCTATCCTTGGATTCTCTTTGTACTGAATTCTACTCCCAACTGAATAGACACTGATCACTAGATTGTACTACGCTTGACTAAACTGACACTGATTATGTTGACTGACTGAACTGGACTGAGTTCACTGATTTCTGTTACTGACTGAGTACTACTATTCTTGGCTTTTTACTGGGTCTATTTTATTTCTACTGAGACTATGTAAACAGATAGAATTTGGGTAATAAATACCCCCAGGGCTCGATAGCATAACATAGTACTTCTTGAAAGCATAGCAATAGTCAATTGTTCACAATTCACTGATGCAATTTGCCAAACACTTGAAGTCCGTGAACTTATACATGAATGAGAAGACATACTAACATGTCATTATTACATTATTCAATTCATATGGACATTCTATCAAACACTTTGGGAGCATGATTGTTATACATAATAATGAACAACACATAAGTATCATGACTACAACTTAAACTTTCAATTTCAAGGATTGTAACATAGGAATTTCATCAATCAACATACATGCTACCTTAGGGTCATGAAAATCATAACAAAATATTGAATTGAAACCCATACAACAACATAGACATGAATACAACCCAAATTTGCATATGTAAATTCATGAATCAATAAACTCATAGTTTTTAAAAAGAGTTCTTAAACTCCAAGGGTGGAAGGAAACCCAAGGATGAACACCTACATACCTTGATTATTAATTTTATGAAGATTGCAGTGAATTCTTGAGACTTGATTCTTGAGCTTGATGAAACTAGGGATTGTTCTTGAGAGGATTGAGCGAATAATGAATGCAATTTTCCCTATTTGGTGTTTAATTTCATGTTTTAGCTGATTTGGGTGAGGGAAAAGGGACTAAACTACCCATAGGCCTTTTTTCCCATGTAAATGACCCTTGAGGCACAACTCCCAGAAATGGGGAATAGACCTTGTGTCGCGACTCTCTAAAATAGGGAATAGATCTCGCGCTAGAAACAGGGATTGGATCTCGCATCGTGAGTTTATCGCGAGACCATATTGTTTTGGACATCCAAACTCACACTTACTCTAGTCCAAAAATTCCAAAACTCACACGATATGTCCTATCAACATCCTTGATCATGAATCAACTAAAAAATCGATAATCTAAGGTCGGAAAGATAAAACATAAAGTCATTGAAATATTGAGCCCAAAAAGAAACTAAGTGTTAATACTTAGCTGCATGTTTCTAAGTTTGGGACCTCTTTTTATGCTATATAGGATTAAATTAGACTAGGACTTTTACGGGGTCTTACATATGGCAATTATTCTAACGCAATAGGCCTTCAGATGTGTGATTGGATCCCCATGCCCAAATATGTTGAACTTTGAAACTTTGTATCCTGGAGGTAAATTAATCCTCGGATGTACACAATTTCTCATACCTCAAGTCGTCAATACCCCTAGAACTCAGTTCCTCATTCAACCTTTTCTCTAAGTTATGAAGCCTTTGCCAACATACGTATAAATTGAACTTTTCACTTTCAAGAGGGTTACGTGCAAAAGAGAATTATTGAGAGGGAGTGTATGTAAGGAGAGGATAAGAAGGCATAGTATTTTGCCTTGGGCGATGAGAACGAGGACTAGAAATTTTTCTGAGATTGAGCATATTTGTCATGTTGCAGATTTTCACTTGAGTTTGGTGTTCAAATGCTAGATAACCCTTAAATAAAATAAGCAAGTCAAACAAAAATTACCATATAATGAATAAGCTCAAAACATAATATAAACAAAAGGCATTTTAAGATGCAGACTAAGACTTAATAAGTGATCTAGGTGTAAAGATTTGAACTGCTAATTGTAATTGTAAAGAATATGGGAATATAAGGAATGAACAAGGTCGACTTTTATTGAACATCAGATTTGTTGATTCATACATCACATTATTGATTCATCCAACTCCGTATAGAAAAAAATGATGAAATAGGGAAAAATAAGATTTTATTATGATGATACCAAACTCATTAAATGAGCACCTACGTATCCCTTATATAGGGGAATCAGGTCGATCGTAGTTTAAATTTTTTTGAGAGTTGTACAAGTTGAATAGAAAGTGGGGATGAATTGGAGGATTTTGAATTGGCACTAAGAGTGTATTGTAGGGTCCTAACATGGCAAGAATTTTAAGAGTAAAGACCTCTAAAGTGAGGGACACTAAGAGTAAGGAGTGACTAAGACAAGAATGAAATTTATAAGATAGGCAAGATATCAATACATACATAGAAATGCAACACATAGCAAATAGTATTATGAATCCTTTCAGGGTCGTGAACCCTTTTACACTTTGAATAAGACTAGAATTCAACGCATCAAGGGTGCCAAGGCATCCTAGGTTGAATGGGACGCATATTCCTTAGTAAAAGAAATATGTAGCCAAGACCTAAAGGACAAGAGTGGGTTAATGACATGGTTTCCTCGAGTGGACAACTCAAGAGTAGGAGAGCTTGTGACTATTGATGCACTGCTGGTCGACCGATTCACAAGACATTTCTCAAAGGGTGTTTTACGAAAGAACGTCCGTGCAACCACACAATCATTTGTAAAAAGAAAATAAAGGTGGTTCCAAGGTGTGAAAAATATGAGTTGAATAGCAGTTATATAAAGAAATAAAACATAGCACTTAACAAAATACAATAACATGCTTAGCAATGAAAAAGTAAATAGACATTAAAACACACAACCAACAAAAGTAAAAAGAAAAAAAGATAAGGTAATTACAAAAAAATATAACAAAGAAAATAACAGAATCCCACATAAAACACAAACTCAAAATGGTTAGAACCAAATATCCCCAACAGAGTCGCCATTCTGTCGTGCCCTATTTTTCTCGTGAAAAGTGAGATTTGACTTGACTACTCTTTTTGGGATTTGTTAAAGGAACGTGAAGAGTCCCCACCTAATGAATTAAGGTGCATTAGGGCACCGTTCTAGGCTAACTAAGAACCTATTTTTGTTTTTTATTCTAGTTTACCTGATATTCGGGTAAGAGTTCAAATTACCTTGAAAGGAAGGTGTTAGGCACCTAAGAGTTCAAATTACCTTGAAAGGAAGGTGTTAGGCACCTTTTGAGGTCCACAAAGGTGGTTACCAGTCGAATTCATATTTTACATGGGGATTCTATGTGATAAACAAATGCCACTTATTTTATTAATTTAGTATAGCTAGGTGACAAGGTAATGAATAAGCAGATACTTAACTTAATTATTTAGCTATTAGTTATCTAAGTAAGCACAAGCAATAATATAGGAAAAGGACAAGCGAGAAGATAGAAGAAGATACAAATTATAGCAAAAGGGATTGCTTATATAATAAACTAACTACCCCAAATAAATAAACATATAAAGTAAATAAAAGAACATATTTAAAAGTTAAATCAAGGAATTATTTTTGGTTTCATTCGGATCAGAACCCCAACTTGTTAATCATTATCCGATCCATTTGTCGGCAGCCGAATTCTTAGATTAGTGACAATGTCATATGTCGTGTGATAAATATTGGGTATCATCACTTCCGAATGACTATCCACCCCCACCTAGGCTGGTTGTCAAACTTAAAAGGGTTCTAAAATAAGGGATAAAACTAACGTCTCTAAAATTCCTATCGTCCCAACCTATCGTCCAAGAGGCATTGGACTTTAATAATTTGGTTTCTGGGTCTAGACAAATAAAACTAGGTTTCCTAGGACTCAGAGCGTGTAGAGCATGAAGGATGTAAAGTAAGACATAATGGTGTCAACGAAGCCTTTTGGTTGATTAAGAGATGGTTAAGGTGATTGACATGTTGAACAAATAATCCTTTATTCATTTTGGTTAAACCTATAGACATAGTATCTAGGTGTCACATAATTGTTATCGATGATGGAAAATTGTCAAACCATTTTAAAACAGTGTTGTAAATTTGTTGAGAATAAAAGGAACATGTCAAAGTAAAGTAAATGCGTTGGGGAGTGATACCCATTAATTTATTGTGCAAAAGATATGTTGTGAAAAAATATTTAGAGTGTCAGGAAATTGAATCCTAAAGCTGAAAATAATTAACATGTAGAAAAGCACGTTTGAAAATTAATGAAACAAATCTGGAAATCCATTTTTTTACTTTGAAAATTTGTTTCAATATACTAAATTTTTTTTTATGCTAGGAATCAGTTGACGTTGCAAAGTAACTATTTAACTGTTAAACAGTGATTTATTGGAAATTATTTTTAACTGATATTATTATGGGACAACTCATGATGTTCATATCGATCTATTATGCGCCTCTGCATCTAGCATTGGGTAGACCTCATACAATAACTGTACTAGGTCTACCACATCTTTTGTTTCATTTCATCTGGAACAATCACAAATACTTTTTTGATTATGGATCTACTAATAGAAAAAAAATTCAATGCGTAATCTCAACATTCAATGTGTATTCCTAAATAATCTCATTTTTCAATTATTCAACCATTTCATTTTACCAAGTTCAATGTTAGCCAGATTAGTCAACATTTATCTCTTTCTATTGCAACAACAAGATCTTATTTGTAATAAACGGTTTTGTTGGTTGGTTCATTGATCATATTTTTTTCATAAAATGGCTTGAATTGGTATTAGTCTGGATGCGGCAAAATCATTCTATTAGATCGAATAAGTACATTTGATCTAATAAGTACTTTGTGTTAGAATTGAGAAATTCTATTGCTTGGATCTTTAGTATTCTCTTATTTATTAACTGTGTCTACTATTTAGGCAGAATACCCTCACCCATTCTTACTAAGAAACTGAAAGAAGCCTCAAAAATAGAAGAAAAGGAGGAAAGTGAGGAAGAAAGAGATGTAAAAATTGCTTTCGAAATGAAGGGGACTAGATAGGAACAAGAGGGATTTACTAAAGAAGATCCTTATCCTTCTCCTTTCCTTTTTTTGGAAGAACGGTTGGATCCTGACAAAATCGATGAAATGGAAGAAATTCAGGTGCATGGAAAGGACAAAATAAAGGATAAATTCCACTCTCACCTTACAGAGAGAGGCTATAAAAATATTAATACTAGTAATTGTGAAATTTATGATAAAAAAGATTCTTATCTGAATTTGATTCAACAATCAAAAAGTTGAAAAAAGTAAGTAATAAACTAATAAAAAGATGGAAGTAGAAGCTAAATACAAGAAGAGATAAGAAGAGATACGTCCTCCCCCTATATATTTGATACCTTCTCCTACAATGAAACTAATAACCCCAACCTCGTTAGTCATCCCATCAATTACTCGTCGATAAAAAAAATGAGTAAATTCAGCTAAGCCTTTTATCCCACAAGCTAAGAATCTTGTATAAAAAGCATCTATGTAAGCACGATTACATGACCAATCATATATGCCATTTATAATTTTGTCCCACAGAATTCTCTTAGGACCCCTTTTAACAAAAAAATTAATTAACTCCAAATTTTTTAAAGAGGATTAAATGGGTTTATATAAAAAGGATGCTATAAATATTCCGAAATAAGCTATACTAACTGAAAGAATCGCATCCTTTAAAAATTCATTTCAATCCATCGAATTATTTGACTTTTGATGCAAAAGATTTATAGGAGCTAAGAATTTTGATAATATATCCAAATTCACTCCCTCTTGGTTGAAATGAATTCCTATCGATCCAACAAACAAAGTAAAGAGTCCTAATACAAATATTGGGAATAGCATAGTCTGTACGATTCATAAGAATAGGAATAAACCATTTTATGCTCAAAATGAGCAATAGTCATAAAAGGTCGTACCATCTTTCTTTCATTTTTATCAATTGGATATTTAGTCTTTGAAAAAAATAAGTACTTTCATTATTATTCATTGTTAATAAACAAGATTTTTTCTTAATTCCGTTTTTAGAGATATTGAATAGAAAGGGGTTTTGTGTTTCCCATCATAATTTAAAAAATGAACGTTTAAATGACCTTCAAAAGTAAGTAAATAGATCCGAAACAAATAAAATGCGGTTACTCCCGCCATGGCCCAATCTATTATTGCGAAAATTGACGAATGCAGCAAACTATCATTAAGAACTTCATCTTTGGACCAAAAACAAGCAAGAAGTGGAATACCACAAAGAGAAAGTGTACCTAATAAAAATGTGATTTTGGTAATTGGTACATGTTTTCTTAAACCTCCCATAAGACCCATATCTGGCTTTTAGCTGGAGAATATCCAACAATAGTTTTCATTCAATGAATAATGGATCCGGATCCTAAAAATAATAGTTCTTTGGAATAAGCATGAGTAATCAAATAAAATAAAGCACTTCAATAAGACCCCATACCTAGAGCTAACATCATATAACCCAATCGAGACATTGTAGAATAGGCTAAACTTGTCTTAATGTCTTTTGAGCAAGATCTAACGTAGCTCCTAATAATATTATTACTATTCCTATAATCGAGATCAAATACATTATGTAAGGTATAACTCTGAAAAGAGGAAGAAGCTGAGCTACAAGAAAAATCCCCGCCGCTACCATAGTAGTAGTATGTATAAGAGCCAAAATAGGAGTAGGCCCCCCCATGGCATCAGGTAACCATACATGAAGGGGGAATTGAGCGAATTTAGCAACTACATCTACAAATAAGAGAACAACACATAAAGTAACAAATAAAAAATTGACCTCATTATTATAAATCAAGTTATTAAATATTTTAAATAAGTCCCTAAATTCGAAACTCTCCGTTATCCAATAAAAATCTAAAATTCCAAATAATAAACCAAAATTACCAACACGATTAGTTACAAAGGCTTTTTGACAAGCATTAGTCGCAACATGTCGTGTAAACCAAAATCCTATTAATAGATACGAACACAGACCAACCAATTCTCAAAAAATATAAATTTGTATCAAATTCGAACTAGTAACTAATCCCAACATGAAAGTACTAAAAAAAAATCATATAAGCAAAAAATCTCAAATAGCCTTGATTATGAGCCATATAATTATCACTATAAATAAGAACCATAATCCCAACAATAGTAATTAATATTAATGTAATAGAAGTAAGTGGGTCGATCAAGTATCCGAAGTCTAATATTAATGATCCAAGACCATACGTATTCAGAAAAAGAATTGCTTTTTATTTGCTGAATTGACAGGTAGATAGAAAAAATCTTGACTATGCTTACTAATAAAACACTTTGAAAATCCCAGATACAGCAAAAACTTTTTGTTGCCGCTGGAAAAAGAATAAATCCCGCTCCTATTAACATAGGGACTGGAAGTGGAATGAAAGGTATGATTCACGCATATCCATATGTCTGTTCCATAAAAAAGTTTTGAATTCTTAATTAATTATTTTCGATTTACCAGATCTTACCTCTTTTGAGAGGAGTCAATAAAAAGTAAAAATATGAACTAACTTAAACTAAATTAAAACTTAAATCGATTTTTCTATTCTTATCTTTTGCCTATCTCAATAATATGTTATTTTAGTATTATAAATTGCGTATTATAAAGAATTCATTTTGAACAATAGATGTATTTCACATCTAACTATAACTAACAATGAGGCATTTTATAATGGCAGTTCCAAAAAAACGCACTTCGAGATTAAAAAAACATATTCGTAAAAATATTTGAAAAAGGAAGACATATTGGATAGCATTAAAGGATTTTTTGTTAGCGAAAACTATTTCTAATGGGGAGTCAAAAAGTTTTTTTTCGTACACCAAATAAAAAATAAATCAGTAATAAAATGTTAGAATAATTTAAATCAACTTGAAAAAATAATTCAATATATTCTTAAATTATTCAATTAGATAATAATTGAATAATTTAAGGATTTTCCTTTTTCAATATACTAAAAAAATCACTTTTATGCTAGGAATCAGTTTACGTTGCAAAATAACTATTTAACTGTTGAACAATGATGTTATTGGAAATTGATTTTTTTACTGGAAACTGTTTTTATTGGAAAACAATTTTGCCGAAAACTGTTTTATTGAAAACTATTTTTCAATTATTGGATATTCCTTCTTAGAGGCTGAAAAAATGATGTTGACATGTTGAAATTAATATAATCATGCGGGAAAAGACGTCGAACATTAATTAGTTTTTTTCCATCGGTTAATAACATGCTAAGGCTTAATACGTCGGAGAGTTAATTAAACTCCTAAAACAAGATATCTAGGTGACAAAATAAGTTTATAATTAATCCTAATTCAACGTTTTCCTAAGTGATTCATATAGCACGTAAAACACATAAATATGTAAGACCCCACCCCCAAGCAGTTCCTGAATTTATTATTACACAGAATAATGTTTATATAATAATTTTCTACATACTAAATAAAATAAAATAAACTAAAGTAGGCAGCTCCATCCCATTATCGAGTGACTCTTCAAATCCCACAACTGTCTATTTATACCTGTGATACATGATATAATAGCAAGATAAACAAGAACATAACCTAGCAATTAAAATACCGAATACTTTCTATAGGCATGCTTTCTAGTGGTTTGCGCAACACCATAGAGTTATCACATAATAGAAAATTACATTGATTAGGAACTCACCAGTTACTAGCAAATGAAATTACAAAAGACGTAAATAAAGTAATTGCGGTGATGAGAGAAGCCGAATGCTTTGTTAGAATCCAGCAAGCACCAGAGAACTTGAGAAATGTATCTTGTTTAGTGAAAATATAGTTAATAGTTTTTATTGAGAGTAATGGTTGAGAAGATGTCTGTTAATGAAAGAAAAAGGGGGGGGGGGGTGAGGGGTTTCTATATTAACAGGGAGCTGCGGAGTTAAAAGGAAAAGGCATATTCAAAAATCAATTCCAGGATTTAAGGGGAAAAAATATCAAGAATCTATTCGGAATGTAAAAAGAACAAATTTTCCATAAATGTACAAGTAAAAAAATTCTTTGGACTGAAAAAGAACAATAATAATAATAATAATAATAATAATAATAATAATAATAATAATAATAATAAAACAAGCCCAAATATTAATACTTACCATAAGTGACGAAACTAGTAAATTATAAGGCCATTAGATTATTTTAATTAGGCAAAATTGAATCTAAATTTATCAAAAACATATTGCACAACAAGTTAAGGTAAATCAAATGTCAAAGATTACAAAAATAACTTATCAATCATACTAATCAAGAGATGAGGAATCACATTAATCAAGAGATGTGGGTATAACTCATATAGATTTTCCTTAAACAACATAAAATCAATCAAAACATATCAAGTGTAAATCAACATTAAATTGTCACACGATTTTGAGGCCATTTAAATATGCTCGGGTTGTCATACTTAGCAAACCAGATTGTTCAGAATCAAATTGAGCAAGAGAAGTAACAAAAGATCGCAATTTCATCATGATAAATGGAGTTAGCATTAACTGCGTCAATCACCAAACAACGACTTCATTTTAAATATGAATACTAAGATTTAAACATGTAAAATTAAGATCTACCAAAATTGATAGGCAAACATATGGATTAGAATCAACATTAGGGTCAAAATCAAACACATACAAATTTGAATGTTTTAACATATGTTGATCTAGATGGGTAAATAATCATGTATTAGATAGAATCAAACCAAAATTCAAAGTCAAACATTGCAAAATTTGAATCTAAGAATATTTATAAGAGAAGAAAAGAATAGAGAAAGATAATTGAAATTCACACACACATTTGAAAACAGAATCAAACCTGGGGATGGATTCTAAAGAATCCATTATTTTTCAGCGACATTTACCGAAAATAGTGGTAGTGGCAGTGACTACTACTATTGATTCGCTGGTATGCAACTAGCGAGTTGTTTCCAATGGTTCATCGGTGATGGCTTTGTAGACGGTGACTAGAGGAGCCATTTGGTTGGCTGCTTCATTGGGAAGTTTTTCCATCGAAGGCGACTGTAGCAGCTGGTTTACATATAGCTAGGGTAGGCAGGTGGAGTATTGCTGGACGGAGAACGAAGTGGTGATATAGGCAGTAATTTTGGGGGGCAGTGACTGGTTGAAGAGATGAAGGTGAAAGCTCGCCGACGGTGGGTGGATGAATGAAGTAGTGATGGCATTTGTAGTGGCAGTTTTGCTGGTAGGACTCGGTGGTTATGGGGTTTTGGTTGGGCGAACTGGAGGGTTCACCAGCGATGGGAGGCGACAACTTTGTTGTTTTAGAGAGAAGGGAGAGAAAATGAAGAGAAAGGGGAGGGATGCAAATATTTTTGTGAGATGAGGCATTAGGGTTTCTTTTGGGTGTATAAAAGGAAAGTGGCCAAGGGTTTAATATCAGCTGTTGGATCAATTTGATCAACGACTGAGATTCAAAGATTAAGAATTTGGTCAAAATTAAATGGAAATTGAAATTGAGTTTCAATTAGATATAATTTGGCTAGGACTGTAATAAATTGACTGAATTTGGCTAAAATTGTCATTACTCAGTTTAAACAATGGTGATAGTTTAAATAAAATTAAGAAGATAGTTGAATTGACTTAGCACTACTATTTTAATAAATGTAATAATAGAAATAATAAGATGCAGTTATTAAAATAACTACGCATGTAAAATTTATGTTACATAAAAAATATTATATAAAATAGTAATAATAATAATAATAAAAGACAATGAATTTGTAAATGTGAGTATGCACATTTATGAAAAAATAATTTAATAAATATTAATAAAATTATGTAAAATATCGTATTTGAATTAATTAATTGTAAAAATGATACTAAAAAGTAATGAAATAATTTGTACATTTTTAATTCATGAATGTGACTTGTCAAAAATTATTTGATACCAAAATAATGCGTAAAAAATTAATATTAAAAGTTAAATAATTTTGACAAAAATAGTTGCCTAAGAGAGCATTGGGAGGTAAAAAATGGGTGTCAACAATTCTCATGAAATCTCAAACTCTGGTTACAGCTAAGTTACCATTCAGCTGAATTGGGACTGTTGTCGGCTGATCACCCTGAGCATTGGCATTCAACCTGAGCTAACACTTGGAAATTAGCTCGTAACTCAGCATGGGAAAGATTCCATTTAAGGGATCTGTAGGTGGTGGTGGGGATGGCTGGTCCCCATTTCTGCAGGCGTAAGCTTTGCGAGGAGGCATTCTCCATCTCTTGAATACACGAGTTAGAGCAGATAGAGATAACTTCAAAGTACAATAGTGATCATAAAAAATGGATAGCTCCTAATATGTTCCATAGCCTCTCGCTCATATGTGTGGCAAGCTTCACACCATGATCAAGACTCTACGTAACGTGACTTGTCAGACTCCCTAGGACTCTTTAAAGCCTTACTCTCTGATACCAAGCTTGTAATGCCTCGAGACTACCCCTTGGCTGTCACACGGTTCTCAGGACTATAACTAGCCCAAGCTAATCCATGGTACGCACCTAGCACAGAATGAGGAACACTTTGCACAGATATAAACTGAAACTTTAACTTACAAACTTAATTGCACATGAATTATCAATCTAAATAAAGACAGGATAAACCAAACCACAACTAAAGTGTGAATGTCCAAAGAAAGTTAACTAACCAATTCTGAAAAGCCTCTAATTAAACTGAAGAGCCACTAAGACAGACCCCAGCTAGACTAAAAAAACATAAAGTCTAAACTTCTACTGGTTAAATACAAATATAAAGTAACCATAATCTTAGACCTCAAAGAACGATGATTCACCAATGGTATGATGTAGTAAATGGTTATCGCAGCTAATCATACTACTGAGGATAAACACCAGAACCTATATTATAAAATAATATAGGTACACAGAAATATATATGGTCAATACTTTTGGAATGCACTGAGTACATGCATGTTAAGTGTAAATAGACTCACCATGATCATGAAAGAAATTGTAAACTAAATTAGCATAAGCATAGGCCATAAAACATCATCTGAGTAAATCTTATAAGCCATTACACTTGGTTTCTAAAATATTCTTTAGTGTGGGAGTTTTTTATAACCGACATAAACCATGTGAGCTAGCATGAAGTAGAATGTCTTAGCTATGTTAGGGAGAGATTTTTTATCCTTGCCATTGGTATAGAACCTTAACTTGAGTGATCACTAAACCAAGCCCATTTGGTCAAGGGAGAAACTCTCTGGTGGGGCTCCTTATACCTATGGTGATGCGTAGTTTCTGGAAAAGAGGATGCGCTAAACCTATATTCCACTCTCGATGCTAAATTCTACTCCAAAAATATATACTCTTATGCTCATAATTATGAAATTCACCTTAAAGTAGCAAGTAGGTTTATAAAACTGAAAAACAACAATATTTCTCTTGCTAAAACCATCTTTAGCTGAGATCATAAGATCAAAACTGAAACTTTAATCATATTGTAATACTTTGTAACTTGAACTTCTTGTAAACTGAGTGCATTATTCTCAAATTGTAATAATTTACTATTCTTAGAAACCTCATGTAAAAATACCAACACTCAATGCATAAGATCAACTTCGTGGATAAAAACATAAATAAACATAAAATCTTTTGCTAAATAAAGTTTAAATCATGAGGAAGCATCATAATTTAAAAGCATAAGAAAAGTGGAAGTTATTAATTTCTTAAATTCATGTAAAATTAAACTTTTGGGAACAAGGACAGAAGAATATCCTTGCTCAAATCCCACGTACCTTAACTTGATGAACTTTTGTTTAGAGAGACTTGAATTAGAATCTTGGAAGTTTGAAATTTGCAGAAGAAACCCTTATTTATTGTTCTTGAGGGTTTTGTAGGAGAGGAATGATACGCCCAAATTACACCTCTCTTATGAGAGAGTAAGCAATCACTGTCAAATATAGAACCCAACTAGGTTGGGGTCGAATTCCACAGGGAATATGATGCTAATTAAGTTGTACACAGATTAGTTGACTTTTAATCATTCATTTTCGTAAAATAAAAAGGGGGGATTTGATTCAGTTCACAAATTAATGGTTTCAGTTTAACAAGATGTAATATGTGTAGTAGTATTCAAATTTAGAGAAATAGCAAGCTAGGGTTATGTCCACCTTGTAGTTTTTAATACTTTCTAACTATGGGCTTCACGAGTTCATACATGCATCATGCTTACAGAGAAACGTATTGCTTTTAATAACATAATACTAGTGTTTCTTAACCATCAAGGACTAATTCACTTCAATTCTCTTGAATCAAAAGGGTTTACAAAATCAATACGAAATATCCAAGTAGTTAATCCTGTTAAAGCACTAACATATGAAATAGGGGTTGAAAATACTATTTTCTTGTCACTACTCTCTTTTATGAACCTCAACCTTTCTATTGAACAAATTGAGATTTAAGACACATCCTCTATGTTTGCAACCACGAGAATTCAAGATAAATGAAGAGAGTATGATATAAGCAGATCAATACACGATGAATTCAAAAACCCAAAGTAATAGATTGTATGTTACAAGGCTTCCATAATCCTAACTAATAAACTTAGCTACTCATCAATAAAACGGGAATCACAAAACAAATATTCATCATACTAAAAACTAGAAGATGAGAAAAAATATTATTTATAAAAACTAATTATAAATACAAATTAGTCTTGGACATAGTTTCTAGGTGTTATATTTGATCCAGACCGCTACTCTGTCTTGTTTCATATGCCATCCGAATTCCATAGTCCCATTATATCTCCATATACCTCCTTAATACTTGAAATCATGCTAATCACATTGGTTAGCTCAATCACATAGAAGTAGAGTAAAAATAAAGAAACTAGGCTCTTTGTTCTCCAACCTTAGCTAAAATATGAGTAAGTTATGGTGCTTAGGCATATAAATACACCCAAGATCAAGGAACGATGAAAATTTAAGTTAGGGAATGAGGAATTTCATTTAGAGTTAGTTATAGGATAGATTAATAGCTAAAAAACTGAAATGCCTTTGAAAAACTGAAGGAAAAATTAAAATTTGCATCACTGCGACCTTGGGCATGGCACACCGTTAAAATGCCAGACCAAGGATGTGGCATGCCCTTATCACTCCTGGACATTGGGTTTTACATTAGAGTGTGCCATGCCTCAGTGGCACGCCCTAGTTGCGGACCCTTACTTTTTTGGGGCTCCAAAATGCCCTGAAATGCATTTTAATTTTTTTGAAGCATATCTTAATTGTCCTGTTAACATTTCTTATAACTATTCTACTCAGAAATAACACTAAAACATGAAGGAGATACCAAAATAAAATCATTAAAATCTTTTTGTCTAATACATGATTTATGAAGTGTTTGTGATAGTATTATGTGAGATTTTATTTTTTAGAAGATTTGTAATTGATATAATCAAATTTGGTCAATATTCGATGATCTGAGAGTTGGATTTGTTTTTTTTTTTCATCAGCTCTAATATGTAGATTTTGGGTTAGAAATATGGTTGATTTGAATTTTGAGGCTCTTGATTTGGAGTCTTTAGATTAGAAGTTTAGTTAAAGTTTTCTAAAGTGGTTTTCTAGTGCAACTTTTTGATAACAACTTTTGTTGGTGATTTTGATAGTTTCATTGATTCCAAAACATAAAAATTAGTTTAGTAGCATAGTTGGAATGTGTTCATGAGGTTTCGAATGCATTTTGAGGGTCCGTGAGAAATTTGATGATGTCGCAGCTCTGCAGTTAGCTGCATCTATTGCCTTGTGTAGAGAGTGAGAAGGCATCACATCTATGCAAAGGAGGACGAATCTAGCCTTTGCATACATGAGATTCCGGCTCGGGTAAGCTCCGCATACAGATCGAGTATAGTAGCGCGCAAAGCACAAATGACCCCTAGACAGTTTTGAAATCCCCATTTCAATTTAAAACCTTATTTCACTATTTTAGGGCTTGGGATCTTGTATTGAGATGATTTCAAGTGGATTTTTAAGATTTAAACCTTTGATGGGTTTCTAAAACCTTTTTAATAATTACCCCTTGATTAAATTTCAAAGTTATCTTCAAATCATGGTTTTTAAACTTGAGATTTTGGGGTTTTACTGGTAAAGTGAAATATTGATATTTTGATGATTTCTAACTCGATTTCAACTTCATTTTTATGAGATTTTAGATTTGAAATCCTTAAACTATGGTAAAGTTATTTTATACTAAAATTTCAGATTTACCTTTTTATTCTCAAGGTTAATTTTCAGACTAAGTCTTGAACCCAAAATCAAAGTATATTAATTAGGGTATTTCTGGACTTGTATTAATATGTAGGTCTCATATATAAAGATTGGACTCACTTGGTGGTGATTCAAAAGAGTATAGCTTCCATATGTTTCTTTGTATTGTGATTTGACTTTATGAGTCTTCTTTTAGTCAAGTTGAATTTATCTTAACTCATTTATGAGATATTCATGTGCTATGTGCTAGTTGCTAGAATATTGTGAATACTAAAGATTTGGGAGGCCAATATAGATGAGATAGCGAGCATCTATACTTGTACTTATGTTTATTGTTGGGTCAAAAGCAATAAATTAAATATCTTAAAGGTCCTCTACTTGTTGATATATTCATGGTAAATTACGTTGATAATGAATTATTGATCATGAATAAACTAAAAATGAGTAACCACTTGAGGGATTGAAAATTCAGTGCTTAGTGGAAAATCATAGAATAATTGGGGTTTAGTAACTACTTAGAGCATAAAGAGATTGTAGCAATAAATGGGATGGGTAAAAAGAGGAATTTTGGTATGTTTGCTATGTATTGTGAATAAAAGTGAACTCCTGAACATGCTTTTTGATGAGTATATTTCTATTTTGAGCACTTGAGTCTAATTATATCATAATTGGAAAAAGGTAGAAAATTGATGATGTAAAATATGTTATGAGTTGGTTGTATTATCAAGATTTATATTATTTGGGTTCACTATCATTATTGTGACCCCCATAGGGGGGGCTTGTGCAAACCTTATTATTGATTGGTTGATTATCATGATTTTGAAGCCTGTATGGGGACTTGTGTGAACTTTATTATTGATTTGGTTTATTATCATTATTGTGATACCTATGTGGGGGCTTGTGTGGACCTTATGATTGACTTGAGAGATAATTGTTATTGTGATGTCCACCTGAGGCTTGTGTGGAACTTTTACTAATTTAGTGTGATCATTTTTATTATGATGCTCATTCGAAAGTTGATGATGACCTTATTAGTTTCTTAATTTTTTTTATTAGTCTTATGACGCTCATATGTAGACTTGTATCATGATTCACTAATATTTGAGATTATTGATTTCTATTTCATTCTTATTCAGATGATTTAAAGCATTTGGATTTACATTTGGGCTTGACATTACCATGTGTGTGCATACTAATTCATTGAATTATCCATGAAACTGGTACCATTAAGGAATAATGGACTTTGAAAGAATATGAAAGATCTTCTAAAATAATTGTCTAAGTGAAGTACTGACAAGATCGATAATTTAAGATTGTGATTGGTTTATGGATTGCAAACCCTTCATTGGTTCTCTTTTGGAGCTTAGGCTTGGAAGGTGTATATACAGTAAGACAAGCTTTCATCATACTCATCTGATGCATCATCCTTATCTAATACATCATCATTATTATACTCATCTATTTGGTTACTGGTATGCACCTTTCTTATCTTATCCTTGATGACTGGATGGCATAGTGAGTGGTTAAAATTCTATGTTGGTAAAGTTATTTATTGATATGAATTGGGATACTATTTTTGATCATAAGCCTATATATTTTTAACTTACTTGAACTGGTTCAGTTACCTTGTTAATTTGTGTTATTTACTTGATAGGTTGAGATATTTTTTAGTACAAGTTTATTTGTTTAATTTAGATGCTTTCTGTGATGGTCCTCACTATCACTTTGTATTAGGGTCTATTTGATGATGCTTGCAAAGTACATGTATTTTGTACTTAGTCTTGCTTTTTTTTCCTGCACCTATATGCATGTATTGAGTGGATAGCTTGAGTATTTATTGTGATTCTTGGTGTTTATTTTTCAGAGATTAAGGTGGAAGCTATAGGATCTCAAAGCTTACTAAAATATATTCTTTGATATTTTACTTATTTATATTTGATATACTTTAATGTGAATTATTCCATTGTATTTGTTACTAGAGTCTTATACTAGTGACAACAAGACCTGAGATATGGTGTTGATATTGTACCTTTTTCTTATGTCATTTTGGGATTATTTTTATTTCATACTTATATCTCTCCTATTTTACTACTTTAATTATGTTTTGGTTGGGAGATGATTACCTGTATTGAAGGGTGTGACAAGTGCCATTACAGTCCTAATTATGGCTTGCGACAAGTTGGTATTAGTGTTCCAGGGTTATTGGTCTCATAAGTAAAAGATGAGATTAGTAGAGTCTTGTGGATCAGTACGGAGATGTCCATTATATATATTCAAAAAGCTACCAGGCTTCAGGAGAAATCTACTTTTTCATTTTTTGTCATGCGTTCTCAACTTAATGTAACTCAAAAACTTCTTATTCACTCTTCCACAGATAGTGAAAACACGTTATTCGATAGATAGAGATTCAAAATTCATGGCTTTTGTACATGGAATGGGAAGAGGTAGAGACAAAGGTCAAACTAGAGCTTCTAGACTAGCCAGAGGTTAGGCTGAGGTTGCTTCCTCAAGTTTAGGAGTTGCTCATGATAATGGGTCTATTGGGATAAAGAGGTGAGCCCAATATATACACAGCTTATTTTTCTTTCTATAGCTACACTTGAGGATTTCTTGGTACAAGTATTGGATTTTCTTGAGTGGATAGATTAGACTTTCATTTAGTACACCACTTTGGGGCTTCGGACTCCAGATACACTATTAGCTACTTCTATAGATACTTTTAGTATGGATGTGGTATTACTAGGTTTTATCCTGCATCCAGTGTCTTTACCCATTATTTTTATGGATGGGAAGAGTAGGCTTGTTAAGTTCACGAGAGTGGATCCTCCTTCATTCAATAGAGATCCTAGAGTTGATGCTTATGAGTTCTTGGTTGATTGCCATGAGAGGTTGCATAGGTTAGTCCTATTAGACTCTAATGGAGTGGATTTCACCATTTTTTAGTTGTTTCAACTAGCTAGACAATGGTGAGGGACTATTGTTAAGAGTAGATTAGATGGATGACCTCTTCTTTCATGGGATCATTTTACTTAAAAGTATCTAAAAGAGTTTGTATGGAAGCATGAAGGGTGTGAGAGCAAGAGGCCTTGTAAATTTGAAAATGGTAACAAGATATATAGTAGAAGGTAGGCTTCTCATGGTTATTCTCATAGATAATTAGAACTTCATAGACATTCAGTTTCTTCCAGGTTAGTTCAGTGGATTTCTATTTATTTGAGTTGATTTATATGTGGGAATCTCAGGAACTATATAAGGGATTATCCATAATATAGGAAAATGGATGTATTATCAGTAGCTCAGAGAGATGATAGGGCTCAGTGTTATACTTTTCAAGATGGAATTAAGGTAGCAGATTTCGGACCTGTGGTCATAGGTATGGTTTCAGTACATTTTTGACCTATCTCGATTGTGTTTGATTGTGGTTCTACATTCTCCTCTATGCTTACTTATTCTACATTGGGTCTTGATATGATATGTAAGATTCTTATCATGTTTATTCACATTACTACCCTAGTAGGTGATCCTTTAATGGTAGATCAAACATACTGATTCTATGTTGTGACTCATTTAGAGAATGACACTGGTTAGATTTAGTTATTCTAGATATTATAGATTTGGGTGTGATCTTCTTGATGTTTACAATGTGATAATGGTGGATTGATGGTAGATATTAATATGTTTAGATTATGAAAGTGTATTCAGAGGGCTGCTAGAGGGTCGTGAAAGCAGTTAAGAACAAAGGAAGTAAAGTAGTATTGAGACGATGATCTTTTAGACTAGAGAGGTTTAGACAGAGTATATATTTGAGTAGAATTATCTGTAAGTGTTAGCAAAAGTGAGCATGCATGGGTTATTTGTCTTACAAGATCAAACTTGTTCATTTGTTGTCTTGGTGAGTGCATTGATGATGTGATTAGCCATGTGGGATGACTAGGTTTACTAAACATATTGGGTCAGAAGACCTTATGATGGCGTGGACTTTGGATAAACTCAAGAAGATTGAAATATAAGTATTCTAGTTAGGTAGGGAAGGATTTTTTGGCATTCGAGGCTTGTTATTTGTTACTACATTGGTGCTATACCTACGTGGAAAGAATCTTTTTATGAAACATTCCTTGGGTAGACTTGGAGGTATTAAACATATAAGGGTATCTGCTTATGATTTGAAAGGTCAAGGGTTCATTTTCACGGACCGGGACTTGCATACACCGAGACGTGGTTACATAGGTATGATTCATATTGTGATGGTATTATTTCGTGTTTTAAATGGGTTGTTATGGGTAGGTAAAGAATTTTGTTTTACATGGATTGAGGTTAAATGTTTTGTTTCTATGGTAAGGCTACATTGTGGTAGTGCATTGTAACACACCAAACTTTTCCTAGTTCAATTTAGTGTTGAGAATGGAAAGCGCTGGCTTCAAGAGAGAATGAATTTTCATACATATAAAATTTTCCAAATTTAGACCCTTCAATGTGTAGGAAATTGAATCAGTTTTCCAAAGATATAAGATTCGCCTTAATCCAATAACCGGACGAGAAGTTATGGCAATTTTTAGTCCCCATCGTGAAACACCATCATTTCAGTCACTAGTGCATTGCAGAGACAGTTTAAATGACAATTATCAATTTTCAGTAAGACTTCGCGATTGTACCGCATCACCGAAAGGTCCAAAATCCCAATTGTCAATTTCCCTTAAGATTTTGCGATTCACCGTGTTGCGGTGAGGTCCCATTTCACAATTATCACTTTCCAGTGAGCCTTCACGATAATGGAACATCCTGGATATGGCCAAAATGGCAATCCAAAAGCGTACCACGATAGCTCAGCATCATGGTGATTTTCCAGGTCCCAGTTGGCAGTTTCTAGTAGGCCACCCCGATAACAGTACGTCGCACCGTAGGGAAATTTTGGGAATTTTTCCAGTCCAAGTAAAATCTTAAAAGGGGCTCTTTGGTCCTTTTCTCTAGTCCCAAGTCATGAATAACAGATCATTTAACCCATCCTAAGCATATTATACCTACTTTTCACCAAAATACTCTTAAACAAAACCCTAGATCATTAAAGTTTACTCCCCAAGAAATCTATTTCCTCCATTAATTCTCCAAGGCAATTTAAGATTAAGGATTCCCAACTCAAGAACTTCAAAAAAATTCAACTTTAAAAGCATCAATAGGAATCCAAGATTCAAGCCTTAACATCTAGTTCATCAATTGAGGTATGTGGGGTTATGAACAAGGACAATCCTTTTGTCCTTGTGCCCAAAACGTATTTTAATTCCAATTTTACTGAATTTTATATGATTTTCCATGAAATTCAAGTTAGGGTTTAAACCCATTATTGTTATTTACAAGCTTATGAGAGTTTCAGTAATTTAGAAGTTGAATTACATGATTATGTTCATATTTTCATGCATATTGCAGAAATTTCTAGATTTTGAATTAATTTATTAATGTTTACATTATCAAGCATGAAAATTATGACATTTTAACATGAATTTGATGCATGGGTCATTCATCCCATATTAAAGATTGCAATTTCAAGATTTAACTGTGCTATGAGTACCCTATGACTAGAGTCCTTTGAGATTGTTTTTAAAGATTTGACCTTTTTTTGGTCTCCAAATAGGTTTGGAATCCACTTTATAGATTCAGATTACAGATTTAGCTTTACAGATATATAGTGGGTTCATATTGTTAACCACTATACTATTTTAAAAGTGGTTTCTATCAGAATGAGCATACAGATTTAATAGGAGTAGTATTTAGCACTGAGATGGGTACGTTACTACGGTTTCATACCCAAGAACTACGTGCCAACATAGGATTTAGATTGTTCCCACTTCTACGTGGGTAAGCTCAAAGCTTCTACTCCAAGAAATGAAAATCCTCCAATGATTCTTTGAGAAAGCTTAAGATTAAGGATTCCCGAGGCAAGATAATTAAGAATCCATCTACAAGAACTCAAATAGGAATCAATAATTCAAGTTTCTTCATCTAATCATCAATCAAGGTTTGTGGGGTTTATGAACAAGGATCTTCTTCCATCCTTGTACCCAAAACCAAGATTTTACTACAAATTCATACGATATTAAATGTTTATATATTAATTTCAAATTAGGATTCATACCCATTATCGCTATTTGCAAGATTTTGAGTTTTAGAGATATTTTGAAGATGAATTGCATGTCTATTTTCATGTTTTCATGCCTATTGCAGTAAATTACAGATTTTGAGATGAATTATCATTGTTTTCATTATCACGCATGATTATTATGATGTTTTAACATGAGATTAATGCATGGGTTATTACTCCAAGATTGAATATTATTATTTCAAGAAAGATGATGCTTTAAGCATCTTATGAGCAAATTATTTTCAGTTTTCAGAAAAAACTTTGATCTTTTGATTATTGGTTTAGCTATGAAATCCACTTTTCAGAATACTAAGATTATAGAATTCAAATCAGCTGTATTTATAGATTTACTCAGATAAAAGCATTCTTGGTTTCAAAATGAATCCTTACACTAGATTTTAAAGTGGATTTCTAAAAGAATGAGCATAGCAAATTAAAGGGAGTAGTATTTAGCACCGAGCAGAAAGTGTGGGATTAAGATGCCCTATCTTCCACAGAACTACATTGCCAACATAGGTACAAATTATGAGATTATTCCTATTTCTATATGGTTGAAAGATTTAGTTTGTGATCGATCGCATGGATTATGTTATACTCCCTGGAAATAGTATGACACCTCTCCCCAATGTGAAGTTTCTTTCTTATGAGAACGAGACATTGGACTCCATGTAGCTTACATGCTTTATGTTGGTTAGAAGAACCTCCCGTATAGATAAGCTTCAGATAAAGTATTTTTCCCTAACAGTAAAAGCTTTCAGAACAGTTTTAAAGTATTTCCCTAATAGTAAAGCCTAACAGAAGAGATTTATAGAAAAACTTTTAAGAAAACTAAGTGTAAAGGCTCACAAAGTTTACTCCGATTATGCTTTACAGAAAGATATTAGCTACATATTTTAGCTTTCAGATTTTAGAATTTGGAGTAAGTCCTTTCTACACTTAGACACTATGATTAAAAAAAGAGCATACAAGCACAACTTTCAGAACTAAATGTTATGACTTACTATATTTATAAGGTATGATTTGCTTTAGATTATTTTAGATTTTAGTTTTTAGATATTCCAGATTATATGGGTCATTTACATTTAGCATGCATTATTTTACAAAATATTGATGATGAGATGATGTTTTACTTATGCATTTCACCCCATATACTCAGTATATCCCTAAAGTACTGATCCATACATATGTATATATGCTACATTTTCTCATAATATAGGTACAATTTGTAGCGTGTACAGTCAAAATTAGATAGTTACAGATTCCAGCCAGCAGATGATGAGTCCTCCTACTTTAGGGACTTTAGTTAGATGCTACTTAAGTACCTTACTTCCTTAGTCATATGTATTGATTAGTGGTAGATGGAGTCACATCCCAGTTGTCTATTGTCAGTATCATAAGGCTTCATAGATATTAGTTAGAGTCAGTTATGTAATTTTAGTCCCTCTTTTCTGATTTTATCAAAATGTACAATTGTACCAGTATTGTATTTTTCACAAATTTCATCATTGTTATGTTTCCACATAGTAAACTCAGTCATTTTGTACATATTTAATCAGTTGCTTATTAGTATGTCAGCTCATGGGTTAGCTTGGGATCACTTGTGGTCCTAAGCACCGTGTGACATGTCGAGACCATTTTTTGGATGTTACAACTACACTTTGTGCCTTAGTTGGTGATTCAAATGCACAGTCCGATTTTGGACCTACTCAAATTTATTCTTCCTCGGGTACGTCAGTCATGTGACTTCAAATTCTACCATGATATGTGTGCCTTTTATTTTTTCCTTTACCTTTTTATTTTAGTGTATTAAGGTTCTTATTCCCATTGATGATTTTGTGTCATGGTAGGTTTATATTGATTATAATGTTCCTTACAATAGATATCATGATTGTAATCTACCTCATAGATGATTTCTTTTAGTACTGGATAGAGTGGATCAGTGTTGTTATTTCACTAAGGGTGTAGCATTTAGGTTCGATTCCTATTTACCATGGTTTATTGGTTTTCTTATGGCCCTAGAGTGGTAATTTCTAATGATTTATCATTTTTGGTACCACCTAATCCTTATATTGATATATATATATATATATATTATTGTTATGATTATTGCCATTTTTAGATGTCAATCGACCCCTGCTTGATAGATGAATAAACTAGTATTATCTAGTTAGAATTGTCTTTTATATGGTTATTATTCGCTGGTTGAGGTGGCTAGCTTGGTTGGATGGTGTATCTCTTGTAGCAATGCGAGGTTGGTTGTTTTTCTCTTCTATTAGTGAGGCTAGACTGGTGATTAAGTGTGTTATGGTAGTAAAGGTAAGTTGGCCTTTCATGGTTCTGTTATGATTCTAGAGTTGGTGATTTGGTTCATCACCTAGTGACGGTTAATCTTAGTATTAGTGTGGAGTTGGATAATCCATTCTTGCCACGATGTTGTTCTTGTTCTAGTGGAGTTAAGAGACTTGGAGATAGGTGATCTTTCTGTGACCGCTTCTTAAGTTGGTAAATTGGGTATTCATTTCCAAAATGGAGTATTAGATTTATCTGTGTCCATCTAAGGTTGCATTTCTCTGAGCTAATAGAGTTTTAGTTGTTACAATTATTGTGTATGACATTGGTGAGTTCTAGAGTATACTTTGGTGGTCTATTCCCTCTAATAGAATAGAGATTATTACTTGTGCTTTCAGCTTATGGTTTATCCTCCATGGTGATTTTATTCTTCAGCTATTTTTTTGTTTTGACTCTGGCATAATTGAGTAAGGATATGTCTGATTTGGATAGTAAGGTTGATTTGGGACATTTGTCCTTATTTCAAACTTGTTGGCTTCAGTTTGGATTTAGTTCCTTGTAACGGTGGCTTAAGGGTTGTGATAGATTTGGAGTGTGGATGCTTACCAATCTATAAAATTGATTTGGATAGTTAGGATCGAGCGGCTTAGTCTTGGTGTTGAGATTCAGGTGGGAGTTGTAGAGCTTGGGTGAAATCTTCATTTTCAAATTTGTGTCACTTGGTATTTCACATATTGGCTAACTAAGTCTACTCTATGTCTACCTATTTAGTTTTTTCAGTGCTGATTAATTGGGTTTGTTAGATGCTTAGATAATAGATCGTTGGTACGGTGCTGGTTCCTTTAGTGTTAACCTTTATTTTCAATTTCCATTAGACTTTTAGGATGACCTACTTAGTAGGAGTAGTATGTGTAAGTTGGATTCAGTATGGCTTCTTCCTTGGTTGATGAGATATCCTAGAGAACATTGTTCAGCGGTAAGTGTTTGCACTTGGGACCTCTGACTGTCAGTTTCAAGGGTCATCCGAACCAGTTGTAGCATTGGCAAAGATTGCAGACTTTGACCATTTCCATTTGTATGGCCAGGTAGCACCTTATGGGCTTATTTGTGTGCTTTCTATGGTAGATTTTGATGAGTCAGCTTTAGTTCTTTGAGGATGGTATGATAAAGTTATGCAGACAGGACTCAGGTGACCTTCTTCTTGGGTTGGAGTAGATAGCAGGTTTGGAAAGGAAAAGGAAGGTTGTATTTGGATATTGTAGTTAGTTCTATGATTGATGCCTTGGTTTGCCTTTGGCTTGCATGAGACTTTGCTTAATTGTGTTGGTATCGATGTGGTATTAACGTGTAAGGGTTTGGATTTGTGTGCATCAGCCTTCCTCGATTTAGTTATGGCTAGCCAATAGTTGAGGTGGAGTTTTGGCTACTTTAGAAGGGAAGAAAGGAAGTTGGTTAAAAAATAAATACCTATGGAAAATCTTTTGGAACTGTTATCTCTTTTTAGAGGTTATTTGGGAAGCCGTGCTCGGGGCATGCGGGTCCAGTACCTCATCCCTTCAAGCTTTCATGATCTTTTTATCCATTTGACTTTCACAGAAGTGAAAGTCCTTTTAATAGTGGATATTGTAATGACGCTCTAGGTTATTTCTCCAATTTGTGCATATTTTCGGTGTTGTAAGCCTTCCCACAACAACTATAGGTCATTTATGACTTACCAGAGCTATTGGTTTAGATATCAGATAGTTTCTTTGGATTTTTGGCTCATTTTTCTTTTTTAGAGCTTTCATTATTTAGGATTTGGTCTCGGACCAAAACTCCTAGTGGATGTCCTTTGATAAGAATTCCAACAACAACATCAGCTTTAGAATGTTCATTTTGGGCTAGGGTACCTTGGTTCAGTTTTCGAGGCTTCTAGAATCATTTTGAGCTATTGGGTGGATTATATGAAAAACGTAACTATAGTTGTGGGCTTCATATCTAGTTGAAATGATCTCAGATAAAAATTTTTATAGGTCTATTGGGTCTGAAATACCAAATTTGGTATGGTAGAATAGTTCGTTTACACGCACGAGGTTTAGAATAAATCCTGAGCACCCGATCGGAGCCCATTTGGAGTTAGAAATTTTGATGTCTAATATCAACTGGTGTGATCTTTTAAGAGACAATTGGGTCACATAAGTAATGATCGCTTAATGGGCCAACCTTGATCCCTCCCAGTCACTTTAGTAACACTGGTTCACTTAAGCAAAGAGGCAGCATATCGTGTAGATCGCTTAAGAGATCTTTAGGTCACTTAAGCAATAATCGCTTAAGCGAATCCCAATGGTGTTTTATCACCTTATTCACTCAATTTCTCCACTCATTTTCGAAATTCTTTTTCACCAATTTGAGAGATTTAGAAGAGGGGAAGTGCGAGCAATCATGCATTGAGCTAAGGTGAGTTACTTTAATACTCCTTGGTCATTTTCCATTATTTTTCCTGGTTAAATTCCACTATTTTCTTGTAAATTCTTTGATTTAGGTCTTAAAATTCCTAAACTTTAATGGTTCATTTGAGACCCAATTTACGTTGCTCAACTTATAAGTACACATTTCTTGTCCTTCCGAGACCTCATGATGATTAAATTTTGGATTCCATTTGCGGGGATTGCGGGCCCATTCTTGACCCAAATTTTGACCCAACCCTTCATATAAATATATGGGTCTCATTTGAATCCTTATGACATGTAGATTACCATTTTGATAGAGTCACAACATTTTGGGATCATAGAGTAAAGACGAATGATTTATGGATGATTTGGGGAATTATGATTCGACATTGAGGTAGGCTTGTTTATACTCTTCTGCATGAGATAATGTATTATATATGTTGCATGTTAGATAGGGATGTTAGGATGTGATTATGGGAAGAAAACCATGACTTATCCTAAATTATGAATTTGGGGATTAAAAGGGTGAATCGACCCTTAAGGTCAAATACATATTATGCTTGTAGGATCCCCTTACCTTAGGTTACTAGCATGTTAGACATAGTTGAGGCTAGTAAACCATTTAGCATAAGGTTTACTACTTAACTCAATGGATTATGATGGTATCTCGGATTATGATATGGTTATGTCGGATATATATACTATTGGATCAAAGGTTGTAATTATGATATTAGTTGGACTCCGAGCATGTGAATTATCCTTGTGAAAGACGTTCTAGTAGTCTCTGGACATTTAGATACTTGTAATTGTATTATTTGGATACTTCTGATGGCCTTGCATAGATTTAGTACCTTCATGCTCACTAAATGGTACGATTCCAACTAATAACATGATTTTACTATTGTTTTTTTCTAAAATGGTATTTACTCCCACTTTTCACTTTTAAAATGGATTCTTTCATAACAAGAATCGTACCACCTTAATGGATGATTTATGAGCTTTTGGAACTAAAAACTATGTTTTAGAAATTTGATCGAGATAGATTCTGGTTCATGCTTTTATCACTACTATTTACTTTGGTCGAGAGATATTCCAACTCTTTCTACACTTTTATGATGATTTAATCCTAGAGTTGACACCGGAAAATAAATTTATAAACTTACACTCTTTTAGCCATGGTTTGAGTTTATGCATGTATTATGTCTATACATCTCTTTAGTACTTGATGAAGTAAATTGAGGATGATGATGGTTATTGGAAATCTTGGATCAGGACTAGGTCGGTGTATAGGGCTACTCCTGAACACCCTAGTTCCCCTTCATCTGTGAGTCGTCGTGCTGGAGAAGAGAGGTTATCAAAGGTCCTACTTTTGTGAGTCATCAATATGGAGGAGGTGTAAACACTAGGTTACACTATAGTACTTGGACCAGTTATTGTATTATGGATTAACTTTGCATTCATTCTTTCATGCGCATTGCCTATTGATAGTATGTTGTTTGACGTACAATATCTATCATCCTTATGGGGGTTTGCATAGGGATAGATTAAGAGTGTTGTTTTGTTGTGTTTTGATTAGACCTTTCGATTTATGGGGCTTGGTTTAGGTATTGGCTCTCCGGACTAGCCGGTTACTACATTATTGTTATTATAGTTAGCTTGAGGTAGGTTGATTATTTGACTGGTACTGAGGTTCGAGGTATAATTCTGAATCCTTTCTCCTACGGTTATTTTACTATGGATAATTATCTTATGTTTAGATATTTGTGCTAATTATGTATTATGTGTAACTTATAATAAATTGATAAAACTTGGTACAGTCAAAATAAAAGAAACATGCAAATTTTGTTTTAATATGATACCCCTCTGAAAAATTTTATTTTGTATGGTGTTGTGTGATAGTTGGAAATATAACCACTATTAGGATCTCGACATGGCATTAGTATTAGTAGTGTGATAACCTAGCTTGAATTTGCATAAACTGATTAGGTAGTAATTGTAATAATAGCTTGAGTGTGTGAGGTTTTACTTTTTCATTGTATATATATGGTCTAGAACTTTACTTCTTAGTCTCGCTAAAGCAATAGAATAGAATGTTAGGAAAGGATCACAGGTCCTTTTTTCAAAATAAGTCCACTAAAATCCTAAAAGACTAACAAATTAAATGAATGAAATATCCCTTGGACCAAGGTTTGCTCCTAACAAGACCTTTTCTTTAAGGGACCTTATTCACCTTCCTGATTTTTAAAATGAACCTTCTGTGGCCCTGGTCCCTCTAAGGACATTGTATACCTCAACTTAAGCAAATCGCCTAAGTTGAGGATGGCTATTTTAGGGGTTCATAGAAAGTTGGGTAGGAAGAATGTGAAGTCAAAAGGAAAAAAATTTGGGTGTAATGTGAAAGAAAGAAAAAGAAGAGAGAAGTTGAAAAAAAAAGTTGATTAAAATAATACTGCACTCGGGATCCAAAATATGATAAGTTGAAAAAGGGAAAGAAACAAAATAAAACAGATAAAGTGGAGTCCATAAATAGTGTAGTGTTGGGGAGGATTACTCACTATACCCATATATACCATACCTATCCCCGAGCCTACATTACAAGCCAATAAAGACCTATAATAATCCTAATTCGATGTTTGAAAGCTAAGGCGTAGAAAATAAGGGCAAGCCTATGGTACTAAACGCACACAGCTAGACTTTTTTGTCAGTGTGAGAAAATTTATTCCATCCCTTTTTTGGATAAATATTGCATATACTGAGTTTGGGACTTCTTTTTTGTAAAGGCATAAAGATTATATTTTAGTTGTTGCTTGTGTAGGTACTGGTAGTTGTTATAGTATTCGGTTTTCTGCTGCTAATGTAATTGTCATATCCTCTTCCCATTGTGTTATGGTGTTTATTTTGAATAAGCACTACACTTGTTGGTTTTAAATATAAGTGGAGGGTGTTGGATTGTGTTTTAGTGGATGCGTTCTAAAAAACATGGCTTTTTATGGCACTTGGACTGCGATAGTACTCTTAGTTTTCTCTAGGTTAAGCGTCTTACTAAGTTTGTTGTGTTTTGTATGCCTGAGAATATGCAACATTGTAAGTTGATGGTGTTGATATGCCATGAATTTACCGCACTTTATATGCTTAAAACCGTGAACATATACAAGTAAAGGGTATGTTTCTATGGATATGATGGGTTTTTGCATGATTGCGGGATAATCAGGCTCGAAAAAGGAAAGTGCTAAAAATGGGACATAAAAAGGATCATGTGAATAAAGGAATAACTATGGGATTTGACTACTGTTGTAGAAACACTATCATGGCTTGAATCAGAGAAAGGGTCTCTAGGAGGTGATCAGAGAAAGAGATCCCAGGATAGTATGTTGATCATATGTTCATACCTTTTGATTGGTGAGAGGAGGACCTAAAAATAAAGTTGCAGGAGCTAAGTTTAAGAATTATCAGATAAGGTCCAATCACTATTGTGTAATGAACATACAATTGTACCTTGAGGTCATAAGAAGAAGGCTCAGATATAAAGGTTGCAGATGATTAGAATAAGAATGATCAGACGAGAACTTGGCACGATCGTGCCTAGGAACCACGAGGTTTTGCTGAGAGGCATACCATCCAAGAACTGAAGATGAAGAATTTATGAGACAAATTACAAGCACCAAAGAACGTTCATCTGTTCTAACCGTGATAATACCTTTCTGTAGTTCGATGCCACCACCCTAGAATTCTTGTTTGTATTAGGATTGGTTTTATTTTATCTATAAATACTCGTATAGATATTTTTGTATGAGATTACACTGATTCATAAACTGCAACATTATATCATGAGATTTTAACACGCATTCTTAATATTTTGTGAACATCGTTTCTAGGGTTTTAATTCAAGTTTGAAATTTTGGAGTTTTCTTATTGTTGTAAGTTCATACTTATGCTTTTATGTATGAATTATTCGTTTGTTCTTGAAATCATGACTAGCTAAACAACACGGCTAGGCTTGTGGGAACCATGATGAATTAATAAAACAAGTCAAGTGCGAGGCAATTCTAGGCCAGTGTGCTTGCATATATTTGCATTTTCTTCGATATGATTGTTTTCTAACGATTGAAAATGTTAAGAACTAGCCTGTATTCTAGACTTTCTTGAATGAGAGTAAATACTTGTAATTGGAAATAAAATAGAGATTTGAATTTATCAATCTTTGTCTAATAAGTAGAGCCATAACAGGGTTAAAATTGCAACACTTGGAGATAAAGAGGACAAGAGTGAAATTCATCTAATTAAGGTCGAGAGACATTTAGATAAACATATCTTGTTGTATTTTGCATGCAACGCACCAGAATAGCTTGCTAGCATGCTCAACCTATGTAGTTATGAAGTCATGGGGATCACAATCCTAGTGCAACTCTCATATTGATCACAAATTCAAAAGTCAACAAATGTTACTAATGCTTTTTTGTATCACCATATCCTCCCCCCTCTTTCACTTATTTGTCAGTTAATTAGACAAACACTTGATAGAATTTCGACCTCTTCCCTGTGGGATCGACCCTAACCTAGTTGGGTTCTATATTTAATTCAGTAATTTCATTATACTTCTTGGGAGGTGTAATTGGAGTGACATCAATGTAGTGTCTCCTCGCGCATGCAAAGAAAGTACCAGATGCAGCTAACAACGAAGTTGAAACACCACCAAATTTTCCAAAAAACCCTCGAAATATATTCAAAACCCCATGAACATGTACCAACTATGCTACTAGGATAATTTGGATGTTCCAGACTCAACAAAACTATTAGAATCACCAGCGGAGGTCGTTATCAATAAGTTCGACTAAAAACCAACTTTAGGCAACTTGAAATAAACTTCTCATCTAAAGATTGAAAATGAAACCAAAAGCCTCAAAACATGAACAAACCACATTACTAATCGAAAATCAACATTTTGTAGCAGATGAAATAAATGAAATTCCAATCCAACGCTCCAATCACCAAATGTTTTAACCAAACATAACAATATCAACTTAAAAGCTTCTGAAAACAAAAAAAAACTCACATGCAACTCTTCTGAACATTTCCAAAACCATGCCAGCCACTCCTGCAACTTATAAATTTTGGAAATCAACTTGAATCCTTAATAACATAGTAGCTCTAAAGTCCCTTTTTTATAATACACACATAAGCAACTTTTCATAGCATGAACATTTCAACCCAGATTAGGAGCGCAAGGTTACCACATAACACTGATTGTCACCCAAATAAAAATTAAATCTTAGAAAACTCATCACAAATTCCTTCATAAGTCATTTTTGAACCATATTGTCCGGACTTCAAATTTCCAACTCATACTCATAACACAATCATGGATACCTCTGAATTTTCTATGTACAAGTTCCTTATCCTTTTTCTTAACTCACTCACCATTTTGTATTCTTTGACACAAGATACATAGAATAATGCCTCATAATCTAAGTTTAAATTTTTGAGTAGAATATTTCATTATGACCTTTAACTTCCAAGTAAATAAATTCCACAACCCATGTTTTTTTTTATGCACAAATCCTTCCAAGTCCTCTAAAATTGACATGTGTAATATTTCGTATCTTTCCAATTCATATTATAGAATAATACAAGTAGTCCTGAGCTAACCCTAGCTGCCTTCTACTAAATTTGAATCTCAAAATAGGGAAAATATGAATGTGAGATTGAAACAAATGCGAAAAACTATCTGAATTATCTTAGT
Organism: Capsicum baccatum var. pendulum; assembly: GCA_030864225.1. Lineage (NCBI taxonomy): Eukaryota > Viridiplantae > Streptophyta > Magnoliopsida > Solanales > Solanaceae > Capsicum > Capsicum baccatum. The sequence goes on from CM061556.1 coordinate 224,010,509, forward strand.
ATATCTAAAAATACTAATCTCATCAGTCTAATAAATAAAATACTGAAAATCTGAATACTGCAACTAAAATCTAAAACTAAATCTAGTAGTCTGACAAGCCTCAACTGACTGAATCTAGAGAGTCACTGGAACAGGCTCCAGCTGACTCAAACTGTCTAAAATGAATAATGAATCATCTACTAATAAATTAAAAATTTGAATAGCTAAGTCCCTGAACTATGAGGACTTACCAACTGCAAAGATGTGGATGAGATGCTAAAAAATCACTCATATTGCTGAGACTGAGCACTTAAACCTACATTATGAGTCAATGTAGCACATAGACATATATGTGGATCAGTACTATGGGAATGTACTGAGCATATGGGGGTGAATGCAATAAGTCAAGCAATATTTAAATAGCATCACAAGTTATAAAATCATGCATGCAAAAAGTAAATGACTCACATAGGCTTGAGTAATCAAGAATTTGAAGATCATAAATCAGGAATAGTAAAGCATATAATGTAAATATTGTGAGTCACAATACTTAGTTTCTAAAATATGTCCTTTTCTAAAAGCTATATTTTAAATTCAAGAACCTTAAAGTTGTAGAGAAAATACTTTAGCTTAGGGGTTTAGAAATTTGAAAACTTATTCTTCATGGGAGGTTCTTCTAACCGACATAAACCATGTGAGCATTAATGTAGTCTAACGTTCTTGTCCCCCTAAGGAGGAATCCTCACATTAGGGAGAGGAGTCATACTTTTGTCAGGGAGTATAACCTGTCTAAGTGATCACATATATATCACCCACGTAGAAGTGGGAACAATCTAAATCCTACATTGGAACGTAGTTCTGGGGTATGAAAATGTAGTAACGTACCCATCTCGGTGCTAAATACTACTCCCATTAAATCTGTATGCTCATTCTGATCGAAATCCACTTTTAAAATAGTATAGAGGTTTACAATGAAAACCCACTATATATCTATAAAGCTCAATTTATAATTTGAATCTATAAAGTGGATTCCAAACCTATTCGAAGAACAAAAGAAAGGTCAAATCTTTAACAACAATCTCAAAGGAATCTAGTCATAGAGTGCTCATAACACAATCAAATCTTGAAATAGCAATCTTTAATTAGGTTTGAATGACCCATGGATCAAACTCATGTTGAAATGTCATAATGTTTATTCTTGATAATGTAAACATTGATAAATTAATTCAAAATCTAGTAATTTCTACAATATGCATTCAAATATGAACATACTCATGTAATTCAACTTCTAAAATACTGAAAATCTCATAAACTTGTAAATAACAATAATAAGTATAAACCCTAACTTGAATTTCATGGGAAATCATATAAAATTCAGTAAAATTAGAATTAAAATAAGTTTTGGGCACAAGGACGAAAGGATTGTCCTTGTTCATAACCCCTCATACCTCAATTGACGCTTATAAAGTTGAAATTTTTTGAAGTTCTTGAGTTGGGTATCCTTAATATTGAATTGTCTTGGAGAACTAATGGAGGAATTGGATTTCTTGGGGAGTAAGCTTTAATGATCTAGGGTTTTGTTTAGGAGTATTTTAGTGAAAAGTGGGTATAACATGCTTAGGATGGGTTAAATGATCTGTTATTCACGACTTGGGTCTAGAGAAAAGAACCAAAGAGCCCCTTTTAAGATTTTAATTGGACTTGGAAAATTCCCAAAATTTTCCTACGGTGGACCCACCATTATTGCGGTGGCCTACTGGAAACTGCCAACTGGGACCTAAAAAATCACCGCAACGTAGAGCTATCATAGTATGCTTCTAGATTTCCATTTTGGCCACCTCCGTGATGCGTTATTACTATGGAGGCTCACTGGAAAGTGATAATTATGAAATGGGACCTTACCACGATGCGGTGGAATCGCGAAATCTTATTGGAAATTGAAAATTGAGATTTTAGATCTCTCTGCAATGCGGTACAATTGCGGAGTCATACTGGAAATTGAAAATTGTCATTTAAACTGTCTCCACGACGCGCTTGTGACCGAAATGATGGTGTTTTACAACTGGAACATAAAATTGCCATAACTTCTCATCCGGTTATCGGATTAAGGCGAATCTTATATCGTTGAAAAGATGATTAAATTTCCTACACATTGGAGGGTCTAAATCTGGAAAATTCTATATGTGTGAAAAGTCATTCTCTATTGAATCCAATGCTTAATATTCTCAATGGGAAATTGAACTAGAAATATTCTTGTGTGTTACAATATCTCCCCCTTAAAAACATTCATCCTCAAACATGGCAAGTTCGACTAAGGACACTAAGGGATTAAAGGCTATATGATAGAAAGCACAACTGAAACATATTGCATAATTGATTCGAAATTATACTGATTTTCTGAGCTAATCTATGAGTGCATAAATATTCAATGTGGACGACTATATAGCTGAATCTGAAATAGGAAAGACACTTAATTAAGGAAAAGTATTACCTTCGACTGAATCTAAATTTGTAGAGAAGAGGTGAGGGTACTTGACTCGCATATCTTCTTCTACTTCCCAAGTGGCTCCCTCAACAGACTGATTCCGCCAAAGAACTTTGATCAAGGAAAATTCTTTGTTCCTTAGTCTATGAGTCTGATGATCTAAAATCTCAACTGGAATCTCTTCATATGAAATATTGTTCTGAATATCTGAGCTTTCTTATAGAACTACAATAGTGGATCCACCGATGCACTTCTTAAGCATAGAGATGTGGAATACAGGATGGACGAATGACAAGTCTGTGGGAAAATCAAGTTCATAAGATACTTTCCCAACATGAGTCACAATTTTGTAAGGGCCAACATATCGGGGACTAAGCTTCCCCTTTTTGCCAAATTTCCTCACCCTTTTCATGGGTGAAATCTTCAGATATACTAAATCACCAACCTCAAACTCGAGGTTCTTTTTCTTACATTCGCGTATGATTTCTGACAACTCTGGGATGTTTTCAATCTTTCTCTAATCAACTGAACCTTCTCCATAGATTCAAACACTACATCAGGCCCAAGCAAAGTGGCCTCACCTACTTCAAACCAACCTATGGGTGATCTACATCTCTTTCCACAAAGAGCCTCAAAAGGGGCCATCTGTAGGCTAGAATGGTAACTGTTATTATAAGCATACTAAATCAATGAAAAATGCTCATCCCAACTACCTTTGAAATCAAGAGCACATTCGCTCAACATATCTTTTAGAGTTTAGATGGTCCTCTCTGCTTGACCATCTGTCTAAGGGTGGAAAGATGAACTAAGATGGACTTTGGTACCAAGACTCTTCTGAAAAGATCTCCAAAACTAAGAGATAAACTGAGTACCCCTATCTGAGATGATGGACAAAGGAACTCCATGCAATATGACTAACTCTCTGATGTATAGTTTAGCATAATCTTTAGCTGTATAAGATGTGTGAAATGGCAAGAAATGCGCTGACTTAATTAATCTATCTACTATCACCCAAATTGAATCATGCTATGACGCGAATGGGGTAAACCGGTTAAAAAATCCATATTAACCTCTTCCTACTTCCAAGTAGGGATACCAAACTCTTGCAACATACCATCAGATCTTTGGTGCTCTACCTTAACCTGCTGATAAGTTGCACACTTGGCTATGAACTTTGCTAAATTTCTCTTCATACCACCCCACCAATAGATTTCTCGTAAATTACGGTACATCTTGGTAGAACCTAGATGAATGGAATAACGTGCACCATGTGCTTCTTCCATAATCCGTTGTCTTAAATCATCAACACATGGCACACACAATCTATTCTAGTATCTAAACATGCCATCTCCCCCTTGGGAGAAAACCTCTACCTTTTGGTCTTTAACTAACTCCTTCAATTTGACCAAACTAGAATCTTTGTCTTACTTCTCCTTCACTTCTGAAACTAGGGAAGATTCAGAACTACTCTGAACCCAAATATTCCCTTCAGCTGAACCAACCAACCAACACTCAATCTAGCTAAACGATGAACTTCTCGAGCTAACTTTTTCTTATCATTCTCCACATGAGCAACACTGCCCATAGAAAATCTACTAAGGGCATTTGCCACTGCATTGGTCTTTCCCAGATGTGCAACACACTCATGTCATAATCTTTCAAAAACTCTAACCCCCTTCTCTAATTGAGATTCAAATCTCTCTGGGTAAACATATACTACAAACTTTTGTGATCCGTAAACACATCCACATGAACCCCAAGAAAATAATGTCCCCAAATTTTCAAAGCAAATACAACAGCAGCAAATTCAAGATGATTTGGGTAATTCTTTTCATGAGGCTTAAGCTGTCTAGAGGCATAGGCTATGACCTTACCTCTCTACATCAGAACACGACCTAAACAAACTCTAAAGGCATCACAATACACCACAAAACCGTCTGTACAATCAGGTAATGCTAACACTGGGACTGAAGTGAGTCGAGTCTTCCACTCCTGAAAACTCTTCTCGCAGGAATCTGACCATAGGATCTTAACTTTCTTTGGGTAAATCTAGACATTGGGAATGCAATAGATGAGAAACCCTCAACAAAAAGTCTATAATAGCTAGCTAAACCTAAGAAACTCCTAATGTCAGATGGAGAGATAGGTCTAGGCCAATTTCTTACGGCTTCTATCTTTTGAGGATCAACTCTAATATCCTCACTGGAAATGATATGACCAAGGAAATCTACTGATCTTAGCAAAAATTCGCATTTGCTAAATTTGGTGAACAATTGGTGATCTCTAAGAGTTTGCAACACAATTCTAAGATGGTCTACATTATCATCCTCACAACGAGAGAAGACGAGTATATCATCGATAAAAACTATGAAAAACATATCTAAATACTATTTGAATACTCTGTTCATCAAGTCCATGAAAGCTATTGGGGCATTAATTAGCCTAAAAGACACAACTAGAAACTCAAAATGACCATAATGGGTTCTGAAGGCTGTCTTTGAAATATTACCTACCCTTACTTTAAGCTGGTGATAGCCGAATCTAAGGTCTATCTTTGAGAAATAACTTGCACCTTGGAGTTGATCAAATAAGTCATTAATTCTTGGGAGAGGATATTTGTTTTTGATCGTAATTTTATTCAGCTGGCGATAGTCAATGCATATACATAAAGAACTATCTTTCTTTTGCACGAATAGGATGGGAACGCCCCATGGAGAAACACTAGGCCTTATGAAACCTTTATCTACAAGATCCTTGAGTTGCTATTTCAACTCCTTAAGCTCTGTGGGAGACATATGATATGGAGGGATAGAAATAGGATGAGTGTCTGGGAAAAGGTCAATACCAAATTCAATTTCCTTATCAGGAGGTACCCCTAGCAAATCTTCGAGAAATACATCAGGAAACTCATTAACCACACTGACTGACTGAATTGTTAGAGTCTCAGACTTGGTGTCTTTAACTCGAACAAGATGATAAATACACCCTTTGAAAATCAACTTTTTGGCTTTAAGATAAGATATGAAATGACTCTTGGGAGACACTGAGTTATATTTCCACTCAAATACTGGCTCACCAGGAAAGTGAAACTTCACCACTGAGGTGCGATAATCTATGGATGCATAGTAGGAATAGAACTAATCCATAGTAAGAATAAGATCAAAGTCAACCATATCTAATTTTATTAGGTTTGCTAACATATCTTTATGAAGGACAGTGACAGGACACTTTCTATAGATCTTCTTAGCAACTACTAACTCACCTACTGGGGTTGAAACCAAAAAGGGAACAGGGATCTTTTCAGCACTTATCTCCAAATTTATTGCAACTAACGGAGTCACATAAGAGAAACTCGACCCAGGGTCTAATAATACATAAACATCAAGATGAAAGACACGAAGCATACCAGTAATAACATCTGGTGAATCCTCCTGCTCTTGATGGGATAGTAAAGCATAGAATTAATTTTGGCAATGACTGTCATCGATACTAGATGATGCTCCCTGAGGAGGGTCTGGACGACCTAGAGGGGCTGGTGCACTATTAGCCTGAGTAGAGGATGAACATCCCTATTTTCCTGTCTAGCATGTGGTACTCTTTAACCCCTTGACCCATCTATCCACAACCATAACAACCTTTCTAACCCTATAAAAATTCACCCGCATGATTCTTACCATACTTAGCACATGGGAATGATTGGGCTTCCCACTCACACTATTCTGAGATTTGGACATAGATGACCTACCCCTCTACTCATGTCTGTTTGTGGGTGTGAGAGCACTAGCTGAAGAAGGTGTGGGCATAGATGGCCGATTCTGAAATTTGAAATGATTTCCTCCTCCAAACCTATTCTATCAATAATCAAACTGCCCTGTCCTAGCCTTTTTATTTTCTCTGTCTCTACCCTTCAACTTCTTTGCCTCTATCTGTTGGGCATGAATCATCAACCTAGTAATATCCATGTCCCCAATAAGCATAGCAGTCTTATACTCCTTAACTACCAACCTAGACACAATGGTTACGAACTTACTCATGTTTAACCTAGGGTCAATCATCTGGTTAGGGGCATACTTAGACAATTGGTTGAACTTGAGGTTATACTCTTTTACTATCATTGAGCCCAGCCTCAAGTTCATAAACTCTTTTATCTTGGTTTTCCTCATCTCAGGTGGGAAGAACTTATCTAGAATCGCATCCTGAAATACCTGCCATGACATGGGAGCTACATTATCCCCTCTACTTTTCTTCCACTTCACTACCCAATCATATGCAATATCCTTCCGCCTATAGGAAGCCAACTCTACACTCTTCTCTTCAGAAACATATATAATCTGGGTGATATTATTCACCTTATCTAGATAAAACTACAGGTCCTCACTTACCTTTGATCCAAAGAATTTTGATTGGTTCATTCTCATAAAATCTCAAATTTTGGCTGCGGCTAAGTCCTCATTTTGCTGAAGTGGGACTGCAGTCTAATGGTTGCCCTGAACATTAGTTGTCACAGCTTGGGCTAGTGCCTAGAAGGCAGCTCAAAACTCTATATGTGACACATTCTCATTTAAAAGATATACGGGCTGAGGTGTCTAGTTATCATTTCTGCGTGCGTTAGCTCGATGAGGAGGCATTTTTTGTCATGTGAAAGAATGACTCAGAAGATGATAGAGACACTGAATGCATGATAGATCATGAACTAAGAGATGATTTCCTAAAATGCTCCATAGCCTCTTTCTCATAGATATGGCACGCTTCACACTGATGATCAAGACTCTACATAATTTGGCTTGTCTAACTCCCTAGGACTCTCTAAACCTTAGGCTTTGATACCAAGTTTGTAATGCCCCAAAATCTGATTTCTGGGTTGCCACACAGTGCTTCAAACTATAAGTAGTCCTGAGCTAACCCTGGCTGCCTTCTACTAAATTTGAATCTTAAAATAAGGGAAATAGGAATGTAAGATCAAAATAAATGTGGAAAACTATATAAATTATCTCAATATATCTGAAAATACTAATCTCATCAGTATGATAAAGCAAATTCTAAAAATATGAGTACTACAACTAAAATCTAAAATTGAATCTAGTAGTCTGACAAGCTTCTACTGACTAAATCTAGAGAGTCACTAGGACAGGCCCCAGCTAACTCAAACTGTCTAAAATGAATACTGAATCATCTACTAATAAAATAGAAATCTAAATAGCTAAGTCTACAAACTATGAGGACTCACCAACTGCAGAGATGTAGATGAGATGCTCAAAAATCACTCAGGATGCTGAGACTGAGCACCTGAACCTATATTATGAGACAATATAGCACACAAACATATATGTGGATCAGTACTTTGGGAATGTACTGAGCATATGGGGGTGAATGTAATAATTCAAACAATACTTCAATAGCATCACAAGTTATAAAATCATGCATGCAAAATGTAAATTACTCACATAGTCTTGAGTAATCTGAAATCTGAAGATCATAAATCATGAATAGTAAAGCATATAATGTAAATCTTGTGAGTCACAAAACTTATTTTCTTAAATCTATCCTTTTCTAAAAGCTATATTTTAAATTCAAGAACCTTAAAGCTGTTGAGAAAATACTTTTAGCTTAGGGGTTTAGAAATCTGAAAACTTATTCTGCATGGGAGGTTCTTTTAACTGAAATAAACCATGTGAGCATTCATGGAGTCCACCATTCTTGTCCCCTTAAGGAGGAATCCTCACGTTAGGGAGAGGATTCATACTCTGGCTAGGGAGTATAACCTATCTAAGTGATCACATATCTATTAGGGTTTTTCTTTGATAGAGAATTGATGAATAATGAGCATAATAGGCTTAAAATGGATTTAATCTCATGTTATTCATGAATTGGGGGCTTGGGAATTGATCAAACTACCCCTTTTAAACTTTTAAACGAAATTGGAAAAGAAATAAAAAATCCCAATTTAATAGGCCACCGTGACGCGTCACTATCGTGGTGGCTCACTAAAAAAGGATGAGTGGGAACTGGGCATTCACCACGATGTGCCATAATCGCGGTGCCTCTTTGGAATTCCATTAGCGCGACGGGCCAGTATCACGTTGGGCTATTGGATTTTGACAATTGGGAATTTGGACCTCTCCGTGACATGCCAATATCGTGGAGGTCCACTGGAATTGACAATTATGAAATTGCCTTTCACCGCGACGTGGTAGTTGCTCAGATGGGACATTGTCAACTTAAAAATACTCTAACTCCTCAACCGGGTATTGGATTTGGGCGAAATTGGTATCGATGGAAAGATTATTCAATTTTCCACACCATGGAAAGTCCAAATCTGGAAAATTTCACTAGAAATAAAAAGGTATTCATTTTTGAATCAAATCTTTGGCTTTCTAGGGACAAATTTAAGCTAGAAAAACTACGGGGTATTATAGTAGTGCCTCTAATTGAAGGTGCCACTGCACTATGAGACTAATCTAGATGGCTGAATAACTAATAATCCCATGTCAGGGACATTCTTTGGACAAGTGACCAATATCTTCGCAGTCGTAGAAAACCCCTGAATCCCTAACCTAGTGAGAAACATGGGCTAAACCCCAACCGACTGGCAAACTAATACTGAGGGTATTGCCCTACTAAGATGGCCATCCTCTCCATAATCATAACATACATCATGAGCCCTAGAATTATGCAAAACAGATGTTAACTCTATATAAGCACCCAACTCATGTCAGGGGAACTCCCTAGACCAATGACTAATCCACCATAATCGTGAAAAACTCCCAAAATTCTCCAAAGTGCTGGCCTACTGATCTAAAATGACCACCATGACTTAAAGATCGGTACTAAATACTCCACAAGGTCTGAAAAGAACTCTGTCCACTGTGATCACTACTACTAGTCTAAAAGACTTCTATAAATTGAGACGCTACCTGTGTAGGACCGATAGGCTATAAATGAAGCTGACCTCTATTCGAAAGATCCTCACTCTTGAGTGGAATACCAATAACACTGTACTAATAATATGGCTTATTACATCATCTGAATAAGTCTAAATACATGATCTCTTTGTCACCCTCACATAATCAACAACCTGAAGGAAGAAAGACTCATCTACTATCAAATGCTATGATGCCAAATGGAGTAGCAAAGCTAATCTTGTAATAAATACACATACCATCTCAACATCTGAAGGATGTAACATAGGAATATGCCCAGTCTACTTAGGAAATCCAATCTCATAGTCCTAAATCAATAAGAAATTTGCTAAACACCAATAAACCCAACTCTGGCCTGAGAACTGCTTGATGAACTGGACCTCAACTTTGGCTATGAGGTTGTATCCATAAAGAGGCTCAAAATCCTCAATTTCAAATCTCAAAAGGTTAAAGTAGTCATAAACTCTACCAGAGCCTGGGCTGGCCCCAAATCCTCTAGCTGACATTAAAGATCCCCGATGTCAATCTTTGACTCTCTAGTCCAATGATGTGCTGGATCTATAAAAATGTATGCTAAAGTGTAGTTCGCATCTATCAATAACCTTGTATCTTCCATATGGGATAGAATAGAGTCAAATAATGTACTAGAGGTTCATGAAACACGAACACACTACAAGGAATTAAGATTAAAATTTCCTAAGAATGCCCTATAGACTCCCAAAGATTGGTTATAGATATCTCCGCACCGATCTATAGGACTCTACTAGACACTTAGCTCTTGTACCAACACAACGGTAAACCTAGTCTATAATACTAACTTTTTATGACCTGATTTCTCTAGTCACTATGACACATACAATAACCCACCAGTAGTTAAGGCAACTCATAGTCTGAAACTGCCAGTAATAAACTACCAAGAGAAATAAAAGGAATATGTGGAATAATTATAATAAAAGATCATATATATAAGACAATCCCAAAACCTGGTGGAATCAGTACAATAGCTTCTACTATAACAAGTATACAAAATAAAAATAAACTGATACAACCCATCTCTGAATACAACATAGATATTAGTCTAGCCCATAAAAAAGAGAATAGTAATACTCCAGACACTAGGAGTTCATCCTAGATCTTTGATCCATAGCTTCTCTGTACGATGCATCCAATAATGACGAGAACCCGTACTATGATGTGCAGGATTCAAAAGTGTAGTATAAGTACCAAACACATAATAATCATTAGAAAACTACCGATTGAGCTTTAAAGATACTATAAATATCAATAACATACAAGTATAAATGTAAACTACAACCTAAATAACTAGGAAACTAATATAATACGAATAAAGATTCGATAAGGATGAACTATCCTATTCTGGCTGTACTTTGAAACTAAAGCAGTATATCGTATATTACTAGCTAATAAATAAAGAAAAGGTAGAAGGAGGATATATAGTACTATACAAGTCTAAAGAATGGATGCACAACATGAATCAATGAAGGGAGAGAGGAATATGCCGTATACTATAGTAATATACATATATATGTATATATAATACTAACTCAAAGGTACAACTCTAGGTAGTCAACCTAGCATCTCAAGGCATCCTAATCAAGTAGGAAACTAATGCTAGCATAAACAGGGTCCTAAATCCAAATATCTAAACATACGATAATTATCCATAGTAAAATAACCAAAAGAGAAAGGTATTAGAATCATACTTCAAACCTCAATACTAGTCCAATAATCAACCTGCCATGAGGTAACCATAATAACAACTATAAAATACCAATACTAGGCTAGTTCAAGCAAACAATACCTGAACTGAGCCCTATAACCCAAAAGGTCCAATCAACACACAGGAAACAACACTCATAACCTATACCTATGGAACCTCCCATAAGGTTGATAGATATAGAAATCAAATAACATACTCGTGATAGGTAATGCATATGAAAGAATAAATGAAAAATAAATCTATAATACTATAACTGTTCCAAGTCCCATAATGTAACCTAATGTACACATATCTTCCAGCTCAATGACTAATAAAGGCATGACCTACGATGACCTCTCTTTTTCAGCACGATAACTGGCAGATGAGGGGGCCTCTAGGGGGTTTAGGAGTACCCATATGCAATGACCTAGTCCCAACCTAGGATTCCCTATAACCATAATCATCATCAATCTACTCTGTCTAGTACCGAAAAGATATATATATAATAAATACATGGACTTGAAGCATAGCTAAAGAGTGTAAGTCTGTAAATCGATTGTTCGGGGTTAACTCAAGGATTAAATCATAATAAAAGTGTAGAAAGGGTCAAAATATCTCTCAACCAAAGTAAATAGTAGTGGTAAAATCATGGATCAAATTCTATCTCGATCAAATTTCTAAAACATTATTTTTAGTTCTGAAAGCTCATAAATCATCCATTAAGGTAGTACAATTACCATTATTAAATAATCTATTTTAAAAGTGAAAAGTAGGAGAAAATCCTATTTTAGGAAAAAAATAGTAAAACCATGTCTTTTGTTGGAATTGTACCATTTAGTAAGCATAAATGTACCAAATCTATGCAAGGCCATCACCAAAATTCAAAAAATATAATTATAAGTGTCTAAATGTACAAAGACTACAAACATGTCTTTTAAAATGATAATTCATTCACCCGGAGTCCAACTAATTTCATAATCACGACCTTGGGTCCAATAATATATATATCTAACATAATCATATAATAATCTGGGAGACCATCAAAATCCTTCGAGTTAAGTAGTAAACCTGATACTAAAGGATTTATTATCATCAACTATGTCTAATATGCTAGTAACCTAGGGTAAAAGGATTAAAAACATAATACATATTTCACCTTAAGGATCGATTCACCCTTCAAATCCTCGAACTCATAATTTATGCTAAGTCATGCTGTTCTATCCACAATAACATCCTAAAATCCTTGTCTAACATACAACATATATCATAAACTATCTTTTGAATAAGAGTAGATAGAATCCTACCTCAATGCTGAATCGCAAGTCCCTGAATCATCCACAAATCATCTGTCTTTGGTTTACGTACTCAAAATATCTCAACACTATAAAAAATATAATCTAAACATCATCAGGAGTAAACTAAGATCCATATTTCTATATAAAGGGTTGGATTAAAATTTGGGTCAATAATGGGCCCATGGAGCCTGCAAATAGAATCCAAAATTGAATCCATCATGACATCCCTTGAAGGACACAGAATGTGTGATCAATAGTTGAGAAAAAATAGAGCATAAATAGGGTATCAAATGAACCTTTAATTTTTGGGAATTTTAAGAACTAAATCTAAGAATTTACAAGAAAATAATGAAATTTAACGATGAAAAATAATGAGAAATGACCAAGGAGTATTGGACTAACTCACTTTAGCTCAATGGATAATTTACCACACTTTCCTTCTTGCAAAGCTCTCAAAGGGGTGAAAATAAATTGAGGAAATGAGTGGAGAAATTGAGTTAAGAAGGTGATATAATCGCCAGTACGATTCACTTAAGTGACTCAAAGATCACTTAAGTGATCCACACGACATACTAGCCCTCTACTTAAGTGGACTTGTGTCTATTAAGAGACTAGGTGGTACCAAGGATGATCTCTTAATCGATCATTACTTAAGTGACCAAAGTGTCTGTTAAGCGATCACACTAGCTGATGCTAGACAAAAGATTTTGTGAAGTCCAAATGGACTCTGACTTGGTGCTCAAAATTCATTAAAAACGCCAAGCATACAAACGAGCTATGTTACCATACTAAATTTGACATTTTGGACTCAATGGAACAACAAAAACTTTCATTGAGATTGTTTCAATTAAATATGGCCCCTACACATATAGTTTCATTTTTAATATAATCCACCCAATATCCCAAAACGAGTCCAAAAGCCTCAGAACCTAAACCAAGATTTTCCCTACCCTAAATAAATATTCTAGAGCTGATGGTGCTATTGGAATTATCATACAAGGTCACTAATAGGAGTTTTGGTCCTAGACAGAATCCCAAATAGTGAAAGTTCCAAAATAGGAAAATGAGGCTAAAATCCAAATAAACTGTCCGATAACTGAACATGTAGTTCCAGAAAGTAAAAAATGACCTACGACCACTGTGGTAAGGATCAAAATACTAGAAATGCATGCAATTTAAGGAAATGACCTAGATAGTCATTAAAAAGCAGAGGTACCCATGTGTAGTGTATGACCTCCTATTTAGGTCTATGACATCCCTTTTTGACCCAAGTCTTGCCCCAAACATTTTATAACTTTACTAAGGGTAGAATGACCTTATTTTATAACCCTAAGCATATAAAATAACATTACAAAAATATGCATAAACTTTGAGGGTGTTACAATTTCTCCCCATTGGAATCATTCACTCTCAAATAAAGTTTGTGACTAAATTTATCATGCTAGATTAAAAACACAAGGTTGAATATAGATTACTCATGTAGTATGATGGAAACTGATTGATTTGGAAAACACTATCTCAACTACTATATCTTAAGAATACGAATATAAATGGAACTTCATGAAACTAAATAAGAAATTTGATATTGAGGGAATATTGCTAGAAGGAAGATCTATACCTCATACTAGCTCAATGATTGGAGTAAATACATGAAGGTATCTATTTCTTATGTCCTCCTCCGCCTCCCTTGTTGCTCCCTCAACTTACTGATTTCTCCATAACACCTTTACTAAAGAAACTTTCTTATTGTTTAACCTAAAAACTTGATGATTAATGATCTTGATTTGAACCTTTCTTATAATAAACTATCTTTCAGCCCAATACTCTCTACCGACACAACTTAGGATGGATCTCCAATATACTCTTTCAACATAGATACATGGAAGACTGGATGGACTACAGATAACTCGATTGAATGATCTATCTTATAATAAGCATATCCTATTCACCTCAAAATTTTATAAGGGCCAATTTACCATAAACTAAGTTTCCCCTTATTTACGGGCCTCATTACTCCTTTCATGGGTGACAACTTTAAGAACACCTAATCAACCGTAACAAACTATAGTTCTCTCCTTCTAACACCTGTATATGATTTCTAAAAACTTTGAGTAGTTTTTAGTCTCCCCCAAATCAACTTAAGTTTCTCCATAGCTTTGACAAAGGAATCTAGCCCAATCAAAACGTGCTCACCAACTTAGAACCACCCCATAGGAGACTTATATCTATTCCCATATAGAGTTTTAAATAAAGCCATCTGAATACTAGAATTGTAGTTGTTGTTGTATGCAGACTCAATTAGAAGTAGATGATCATCCCAATTTCCCTTAAAGTCAATCACATAGGCTCTTAACATGTCTTCTAAAGTTTGGATAGTACACTCGAGTTTACCATATATTTCACACCTCAAATTCCATTAAGATGGATAGGCATCCAACACCCTAAAGGCTCGAGAAAACCAACTTATAACCTTACTGTCAAAACAAATAACTATAATAGTAATGAAGTGTGGAAGTATATATAAATTCTATACCAATGATAAAATATTAGCATAAAGATAGGCCCAAAACATATATATGTGACTTGCACGTTGAGGCCACAATTGTTAAGGAACCAAAAATTACACTTTATACATTAGTCTACAAAGTCTCTATAAAATAGACAAACTTAGTCTAGGTCGAGACAAGCCCCACATTATCTCTAACTACTATACATACAAAAATATATACCAAATACTCAGTAGATATACATTAACTTGGAGCTTACCAACCACAATTGAGTATCTTATACTCCTATTAAGGAGGTCTACTAGCTAGAGTAACTATACCTTATTTACAACTCCAATAGCACCCTAAATTAACATTCTTCCCTTTAGATTATTAATCTTCATTTTGTAATAGTTTATTCTCTTAAGGCGTATCTTTGTAATATCTTGATTACTTTATCTTGGATTTTCACTTCCTCGGTTTCTCATATGATCTCTTTTACTTGTTAGTTATTCTAGAGTACTTTTACACAAGCTATTTATTTATTATCTTCTTAACTTTCCAATATGGAATAGAAATAGGAACTCCATCATAGGTAAGTACTTCTATAACTTGTACATATTTAGTAGGATTAACATGAGATGGATCTCCTATTCACTTTTAGAGCATTGAGACATGAAGCAATATATGTACTATTGAAATATCTTGGGGTAGCTTTAAATCATATCTTTGCCAAATCTTCCAATAACTTTATATGGACCAGTATAACATGGACTCAGTTTTTTTTACCAAACTGCATTACCCCTTTCATTGATGACACCTTTAAGAATATCCAATCTCTTATATAAAATGTGATACCTTTTATTCTAACATAAGAATATGATTTATGTCAACTTTGTTCTATTTTTAGCCTCTAATGTATCACCATAACCTTTTCCATAGCTTAATGAATAAGATCTGGCCCAAATAGGGCCATTTTACCCACTTCAAACTACCCAATTGGTGATCTATACTTTCTCTCATATTAAGCTTCATAAGGTGTCATTTTGATACTCACAGGGTAGCTATTTATGTATGCAAACTAAATAAGTGACAAATGATCTTCCCAATTACCTTTGAAGTAAAATAAACAAGCTTACGACATATCCTCAAGTGTCTAGATCATAAATTTTGCCTGACCATCCATTTGAGGGTGAAAAATAGTACTTAAACTCACATGCATTCCTAAGCTCTTTTGAAATAACCTCCAAAAGATTATGGTAAATTGAGCTCCCTTATTGGATATAATAGAGATTAGGACTCTTTATAGCTAAACTATCTCCTTAATATATAATTTGATTATTCTTCAGCTGTGTAAGTGGTCTTAATCAGTATGAAGTGTTTTGATTTAGTTATTGTAACACCCTACACTTTTGAGCTAGAACTTAAATCGTTATTGTTATGTGTGTAAAATCTAATTCCATGATTTATATTTGAATATATATTTCATGATTATTATACTAGTGTTAATAATGCTTTTGAGGTGAAAAATGTTCATAGGAATCACTTAGAGCAAAGTTGAGGTAAGATCTATTGATTTGGCCAAATTTTGGTATTCGATTCTACAAGGGTCAAATTTTGAACATGTATAACTTTTATAATATGTGGAATTTTTCAGCTAAAGACACATCAAATTATAGATAGTTGAATTAACTTTCTAAGAATATCAATTTCACCTTAATATTATAACCAAGTAAAAGGTTATAGTCATTTTTGTAAGAAATAGTAAGGGTCTGCGATAGCTCCATGATGCGGACCTTAGGCCTCGTATTAGCCTCTGTGACGCAAAGGATATGTTTCCTACATCCATAAGTAATAGCCCAAGGGGATTTTTAGTCATTTACCCTTGACCCCAAGCACCAAAGTGATGGATTAAAGCCCCAAAAGGGCATTATTTGCCTATTATCATCAAAATAACTCACAAAGAAACCCCCCTTCCCAAGAGCGAGGAATTTAAGCTTCTTCTCCAAAGGATTCAATAGTTCAAATTTTTAAATTAAAGACTTCTTCAAGAATCTAACCATTGATATATGTGGAGTATTCATCGATGGGTTCCTTCATTCTATTGAGTCCCAAAAATCCTTTTTTTGGTTTGAGTATGAATTTTTACTTTGTACTATGATTTACTTTAGCGAAATTCATAAAATTATCCATGTTTCCTCATTAATGTTACATTCGAGCCATGCTATTATCTTTTTCATGTGAATTATGATTCTATATGATTTAAACTCCAAACTTACATGTCATGTTTGGTCAATACCAATTCAAGTTGTCAAATTCATGTATTTAGTCATGTAAACATGATATTCTCTCAATATTAACTTATTTCCATGATGAAATTCAAGAGGTTAGAAGTTATTCAAGCACATTATATTTTGGGTCCCCTAAATTATGATTTACTACCAGTGCTTTAGATGATGTTATCATATTTTAAAGTATTATTTAGTCCTGGTGGGTTATGAACACCCGATACCTATGTGTTTATTCATATTTTAGACCTTTCAAGTAATAAGTGAGTTAAAACATGAGTCTTATCATTATACTCTATTTTTATGATCATGTTGAGCAATATCAGTTGTTACGTATAGATGAACTTAAGTCAGTACCAGTGTCAGTTCAGTTAGGAGTAGGATTTAACATTGAACGAACTCAAGAATAGGGGCTCACTTACCAGTAGAGGGTGTTACCCTTAGTAGCAATCCCAGAGTTCCAGAACTATGTAGCCAGCGTAGGTTTGGAAGTATTAATACTAGTTGAGGGATGACACATTCTCATAGGAGCACCTGCCAGTAGAGGGTGACACCCTAGTCCTTTTGGACATCAGCCCAGCCTTGTGGATCCATCTTGTCAGCTAGTGTTAGTACCCATGGCAAGGTACTGACACCCTTTAAACTGGGATTATAGGTTGGACCCCGATCAACTTAGGTTGGGGTATGTCGGTTACATGATACCTTTCACAGTTTTAGTCCAGTCATTCAAACTAAGTACAGTTCAATTTTATATAATTGCTATTTAGATATTAGTTAATCAGTATATAGATATCAGATAATCAGTATACAAATACCAATTAATCAATATTTAATATCAGATACTCAGTACTTAGATATTAGTTAATCAATATTCAGATGTTAGTTATTCAGTATTCAATTATCAGTTACTTAGTACTCAATATCAGTCAGTCAGTATTCAGATATCAGCTACTCAGTATACAAACATTAGTTATCCATTTATTTAGATTTCAGTCATTAAGTCACACAAGCATTGGCCATTCAGTTATTCCAAATAGCTCAATACTTTTATGTTTGGTTTTATATGTTTATGCATTCATGCTCAATATATTTGTACATTCAGATCCTTGAGTTATGTTGGTTTACATTTCAGTTCCTATAAGTATGATTTTATGTCAGTTTCTATTATATAGTTTTAGACCCAGTATTCATACATGATCCTCAGTACAATTTTATATCATGTTTAGATTTACATGAGAATTTAATACAGTATTCATGTCTCCAACATTTTCTCAATTTACCTAATTATTTTTAGCTCATGATTTATAAATCTTACTATGACTTATAGTTTTCACGTATATCCAGTTTTTAAATGCATGTTTTAGTGAATAACTTATGTCCTCAGTTTTAAAGCATAGTTTAAGTATTTTCATGATTTAGTGCATGTCTTCATATACTTAGTACATTTTAATGTACTAACCAAATATATGTGTTTGTGTCTATATTCCTTCATAATATAGGTACCAAATATAGTCCACACACTAGGACAAAAGATCCTGGTTTTTGGACCTTAGAAAATTTCCTAGAATTTAGTTTTTGGACCTAATATGACTCATAGGTACGTCTGTATGTTAGGGTATGAATGGTATGGTCCAATCGTATGTTGACAAGTGTTGGTTGGTGGGATGGATTTTTGTCTATGGAATAGGTATGACTTAGTGGTATGAGTTATATGGTTTTATATGGATCATTTGGCTACTTCACTTAACCTTAAACATGATAAGTTGGATTTGAGTACGAGTGGCTTACCAAGATCTCTAAGCTGGGGTACGAATCGTACCTAGGATTCGTATGATAGATAGTAGTCAAACCATTTGTTATTCTATCTTTCTAGGGATATGGGTGAAGGGTATGGATTTTGTGCTGTTGATAAAATTTGGGTAGGATGAACTAGACATTATTGGGTCCAAGGGTTAAGGCTTAGGAGACGATTGGTGGGTACCACTCGTATCGAAGGTTACATATAATACCCCTACTTTTTCTCATTCTATTTAGATCCTAGTGCTTACATAAGAGGATAAAAGCCTAAAAATTTAGCTATGTGTTGAGAACATAGCCAATTTTTGCTTCTAACTTCAAGAAATTTTAAGTTGACCTTTTGGACTCCGAGACAATGATTTTTTAGTTGGTTTATGTTCAAGGGTGTAAGGAGAAAGTATCAGATACGTTTTGGATTTATCAGATGATTATTGGGTCACGTTTGGATTTCAATTTGGGTAGCTCAATATGATTCCACCATGTCTCACTAGGGATAGTGATGAGACACTCATTTGTCATGTTCTTGATTCATAATTTGAATGTATGTGTCATGATCTTTATGTGGAAATACATTGGGATTTTTGTTCTTGGTGTTGTTGTGTCATGATTAATATCCTAGTGTGTGAAGTGCTTATTAGGTGAAGAATGTTCATAGAAATCACTTAGAGCCAAGTTGAGCTAAAACCTTAGATTCTTCCAAAGTTTGGTGTTTGATTCTACAAGGGTCAACTTTTAAAGTGTATAAATCTTGATGTGTGTAGAGTTTTTCAGCCCAAGATCTGCAAAATTGTAGATAATTGAATTAGCTTTCCAACAATACCAATTTCTCCTTAATCCGATACCCGAGTGAAAAGTTATGGCATTTTTTGTGTGAGGTAGTAAGCCACCATGATTACACCGTGTAACGGTGAGCCTTCTAATTGTAATCCGGGTAATGAATTTTCGGTTTAAATTAGTGAGGGGTAATTGGGTCTTTTCCCACCTCAACCCAGGTCATAAAAACATAATTTTAAGCATCCATTAGGGGATTATTTTCCCTCATTCTCCTAGTTCACATGTTCCTAAACTACGAGCCAATATTGGTTCATATTATTAAATTATTCCCATTGATGCAGATATAGATTGTGAATAGTTAGCTCAGGTAATACGCCTTGGAAAGAGTATGAAATCTCTCCCCAACTTGAGGTTTTTCCCTTAGGGGAAATAGACGTTGGAAACCATGATAGCTCACATGGTGTATGTCAGTTAGAAGATCCTCCCTATGTCCTAAGACAGAATAACTGAACAACTTTTAAAACTAAGTGTAAAGTCATAATTTTTTTTAGATACTGTTTTACATAAGACATTAGCTATGAGATTTCAGTTTTTAGTTTACAGATATAAAGGTGATTCCTTTTTACACTTAGTCTGTATGATTTGAAAATAGACTTAACTTCAGTCCTACTTATTCTCTTAATAGAAAGAGTAAAAGTACAACTTTTAGAACTAAGTGTTATGGATCACAAGATTTATACAGTATGCTTTATTATTCATGATTTATGATTTTTAGGTTTTAGTTATTCAATCTAATGTGAGTCATTTACACTTAACATGCATCCTTTTACAAGTTTATATAAACATCGAGATATTGTTTTACTTATGCATTCACCCCACATGCTCAGTATATTCCAAAAGTACCGATCTATATATACGTCTATATGCTACATTATTTAATAATGTAGGTACAAGTTATAGTGTTCATATAAAAAATAGATAGTTGCAACTTCTAGTCAGAAGGTGATGACTCCTTTTGATTCAAAGGCTTGAGTCAGTTAGAGTTTGTGTAATATTTTATTTTCTTCATTCAGTCGTATTGATTTGGGAGAGATGGGGGTCATATCTCGATTACCTATAGTCACTACTAGTAGAGACTTCATAGAAAGTTAGTTGAAGTTAATGTATTTGATTCCAATTTGTTTTGTATAGTCAGAGTTATAATTATTTTAATATAGTTTGTATTGATCATACTTAAAAAAGATTTATCTTTCGTATTATTCTTTCAAACTTATGTATTTATTTTAGTTACTCATGAGTTATGCTAGTACAAGGGTTAACTTTGGATTACTTATGGTCCTGAGCACCGTATGACGTCTAGGGGGTAGTCTTGGGGTGTTACAAATTTGGTATCAGATCCAGAGTTCAAGTGTTCTTTGGTGTCTATGAAATTGTGTATAGAAGAGTCTTGTGAAACGGTATAGAGACGACTATACTTTTCTTCGAGAGGCTGCAGGACATTTAAGAAATGAATCTTTTCTTTTATACTCTAGATCGTGTTGTAAAATTCATCTCTTATAAACCTTTGCCAATTCGTGTGTTACTCCATAATTCTCCATCTATGTTATTTTCTTAAGATTCTACATTATTCCTTCAATACAGATAGTGCTTATAAGAGGAGATAGTGTGAACCTAGATTATTAAATAGAGTTTGCATTCGAGGGATATTACAACTTAGAGTGTTATGATTTATAAGTATTAGAAACTTTTTATAGTTGGAAGTGTGGGTTTTGATAAGAAAGTGGGAATGACAACTGATATAAAGTATAGAGATAAACTTATGCGTGTTATAGAGTTTGTGTTAAGGTGATATGTCCTTCTGTGTTAGTTTAGAGGTAATAAATGTGGTATAAGTTCCTTGGTAGAAGGTAGAGAAAGAGCGATTAGTTAAAGTGAATTGTTGTTTGCTTGAACTGGGAAAGGAGTTATGGATAATATTTATTGACTATTAATTAAAGTATTTAATGGTTGAGTATTGCTAATTGAGGCTTCCCCTGGGGTTGCAAAAAAAAAGTTTAGTTGAAACTTACAGATCTATGAAAGGAATTTAGGTGTATAGATGGGAAAATAGTCATGATGTGTAGAATTAGGATGTGCTGATGTATTTTAATAAGATATATTATATGATTATGACCAATTATTATTATTATGAAGTTCTAGTGGACTGGTGTTTCTTGATATTTTAGTTTATAGCTTCCAAGTGAGAATAATATGTGAGGTTGGGTTGTTAATCATGTCTAGCACTAGCACTAAGTTTGAACAGTGGATGATAATAAAGGTGGAAATAATGATTGCTTGGTTGGTGATGCTAGTTATATGGTAGTGATCTAGTAGGCTTGAACAATGTATGAAAGAGTTTAAATTCAAGTATTTGTAATTAAGTATGATGTTGTAGGTATGATGTAAAGGTATGTCCAAGGTGATTAGGGCTGCATTATTTTTGAAGTTTATTAAGTATACGTGTGGTTAACAGTACCCTTGAGTGTTTAAGTGGAAGAATGCTAGCTATATCGTACATGGTGTAGTTGATAAGTTGAGGAGTTATGGGTAGTTGGTGGTAAGTCTTTTAAGAATGATTTTGATTCTCAAAGGTTTGGGGATATCCATAGTAAGTGTTAGAATCTTTGAATATTAAGCTAATAGAAATAAGAGTTGAAGATCTAGATGGTGTGAACTCAGTGTATGGTGATACTAATGAAGATTCTAAGCTAGTAAGTATTCAAGTTATTATATGATGACTATTGGGATACAGAAGAAAGTATTAGTAGTGGGTATCACACTCTCAGGTGTAGTCTTTCAAGGTAAGTTTATTATTTATATGTATTGGTATACCCCAGACTCTAGAGTAAAGTGGTCTTAATTTAGATTAGAGTTTAGTAAAGGGTGCAATAGACTTAGAGTGATGGCTTAAAGCTAAGAGGGGAGATCATAAAACATAGAACCAAGTCAGTCCCCTAGATTCTAGTAATAATGCCAATATGTTGTAGAACAACAGTAATGGAGGATGATGCCCAACCCATTGTTATTTCGGTGCAAAGTTTTCCGTCATTATTGTATCTACTCATGTTACACTCCTAATGATCAATGAGATTCAGTTTATGTTATGAATGCCCTCAATTTATATCTCTTTAATAAATCCATCCCTTTGATATTTTATTCCTCAGGCCTCAGTTAAGTCTCAAAGTTATGTATAGTATTCTTTGGTTCTTCAGGTCCTTATGCATTATCCTTTTAGTGACCTCTTCCTATATTAAGATAGTGGTAATGATAATGGATAAGCAATGGTTTAGATTATAGGGAGTTTATGACCCTCATTAGGAAAGTTTATTTATGCTTTTCGATCTAAGGTTACAATATAAAGGAATATTGGGTTAAATCTTTGGTATATGTCATAGCTAGTTGAGAATTCTTGGTAAGTCTTCTTAAGCATAGTGCAAGAAAGTTGTTATTGATAGAGGGTTAGATAATATGAGAAGTATTCCTTTGAGGATGTTTGCCTTGAAGTCCACATATGGTTATAATGATAGGCTTGAATGTCATTTTGAGATGTAAGTGGAGGAATGCAATATGCCCTAGTGAATCCATAGTAAGACTTCAGAGTTCGTCATTGAAGTGGTAGGGCATTTTATGCTTAGGGTGTGAGCTCTGGAAGAGACATAAAAGATTTACTTATGTGATTTTTGACTAGTATTATGGTGTAGCATATTGTATTTTGTGATTTTGAGTTAGGCTTGATCATAACAAGAGAACTTAGTTTAGTTTAGAAAATACTAGATGGATTTATCAATGTACATGTGAAAATTTTAAGCTGAATCAAATAAATATGGTATTTAATGTGAATAGTATAGTTTAGGGAGTATTTGAGAAGTGTTGCTAAGCTCGAAATTAAGAATTTTCATTGCCTAAGGACTAGTAATTCTATCGTAGCTTATGATTCATATTTTTATGTTCCATGCAATAAATTTGTATCAATGTTGTGTTCCTTAGTCAGATGTCTTGTTCAGATCATGCACAAAATTCTTTACTCCATAATATTATTAGAATTTCTTAGAAGAGTGTTGGAGAAATACACTATTTGAGTATGGGCAGTCAGTATGGTCAGGTCCATAGAGTCTGCGATCTAGTTTAGCAATCAAACAGATAAGCTTCTATAGATTTTCAACTTTCTATTTGGTCTTACTACCTAAAGTTTTGCGAGTAAGGATATTTCGAGAAGTAATTTGTTTGCTTCATGTAATTTGAGAATTCAGTTCAATTCAGGTATCTTGTATTTGTTTCAGATTCAGATATTCAGACATTATTTAGTCTGTGAGTGTCCTATGTATCATCTTAGTATTTCCTTAGTATTTCAGCCAAGTTAGTCTCATTCAGGGGAAGAACGATCCTAAGGGGGAGAAGTTGTAATACCCCGAGTTTTCATGTCCTAAAACTTTCATCTTATCCTTATGAAATCTGATCCAGCCTAAAGTAATAGTTACTCATAAGTTGACTCTCTCGTTTCTATCTCAGCCTTATAACCATTCTTATGTCAGATCATGCATTCAAGAAATTAGCTCAGTCATGGTATTCAGTTCATGTATCATGTTTTAGAATCATGTCCCAAGTAATGCATGTTCAATATATGATCTCAGTTACCGTAGTACAGTACTCTAAGTCTATTCAATCTCATTCAAGGATGAATGTTCCCAAGAGGGAGATATTGTAATACCCCATACTTTTCTTAGTTTAGTTCAAATCCTAGTGCTTGTATAAAAGGCTAAAATCCTGAAAATTTAGCTATGTGTTGAGGACTTAGCCATTCTTTTGACCTTCTAACTTCGAGGAATTTTAAGTTGACCTTTTGGACTACGATACAATGGTTTTTGAGGGTTCATATTCAGGGGTGTAAGGATCATATCTCATGTAAGTTTGGATTTTTTCTACGAGTATTGGGTCATGTTTGGATTTAAATTCTAGAAGCTTAACGCGATTCCACCATGTCGCACCAGGGATAGCAATGATACACTCATCGCATCGCGGTGAAGGTGTATTTGTCATGTTCTTGATTCATAATTCGAATGCGTATGTTATAATCTTTATCCTAGTGTTTGAAGTGCTTATTAGGTGAAGAATATTCATAGAAATCACTTAGAGCCAAGTTGAGCTAAGAACCTTAGATTCGTCCAAAGTTTGATGTTCGATTCTACAAGGGTAAACTTTGAAAGTGTATAACTTTTGATGTATGTAGAGTTTTTCAGCTCAAGATCCAATAAATTGTAGATAATTTAATTGGCTTTCCAACAATACCAATTTCTCCTTAATCCAATAATAGAGTGAAAAGTTACGGCATTTTTTGTGTGAGGGATAATTAAGTATTTTTCCACCTGAACTCAGGTCATAAAAACACGATTTTAAGAATCCATTAGGGCATTATTTTCCCTCATTTTCCTATTCTACTCTAAAAAAACAAACCCTAATCAATCCCCTTCATGATCATCCATTCCATCGCCCCCTCTTCAAAGAAAAATCAAGAATTTAAGGTTCCGAATCCAACAACTTCAAGAAAAGCATGCAAGAACATTCCCAAGGCTTCCAAGTGAAGCTTTCAATTTCAAAATCAAACCAATTAAGGTATGTGGGGTTATGAACATGGATATTTCTTTCATCCTTATGCCAAAAATTAGTTTTTAAAGTTGAATTTACATGAAATTATATGATTTGCAGTCTGATGTGTGAGTAGATTCTAACATATTTGAGGTTTTCAACTGAGAACAATTGCAAATTCTTAAGCAAGTTTTGTCATTTTTGATTGATTTCTCTTTGACATTGCAGTAAAATTCAAGACGCAATAGAACCAACAATAATGGAAGTAAAAGAGCTGATTTCTGAGCAATTAGAGACGGAAGCATAGCTGACGACTTGTCTAATAAGTCGTCAGCCTTGTGATAAGCTATTAGAGTGTCGTTAGCCTTATACAGAGAATGGGATTCAGCTGGAAAAAGTAACGACGACTTGTGATAAGCCGTCAGGATCGTTGTTATGCTTAGGTAGGGATTGGGAATTGAAGTGAAGAAGCGACGACAATTCTGATAAGTCATCAACTTTGTGATAAGTTATAAGAAACATCATCATTTGTAGATAGCATAAGGTAGTGGTAGCAGAAGTGTCACGACATTCCCTGATAAGCCGTCATGTGTCTGATAAGCCGTTAGGAATGCCTTCATCCCAAGGACAAAATCGTAAAAGTGGAAGCGGACCTGATGATATTTCTGATAAGTCGTCAGACTCCTCATAAGCCATTAGAGTGTCATCGTCATCCTAAGGCAGAAATCATCAAACTTCGAGAAGAAGTTGACGACATTTCTAATAGGTCGTCAAACTCCTGATGAGGCATCACACTTTGTTGTCACCTGTGCGAGAAAAGATCTGTAATTTGTGATTTGTTTCCATAGTTAGGCTGAAGTATTTAAGGCATAATTTAGGGTTTTTCTGAGGAGCTGAAACTTCACGTTTTCATCAAGTTTTCTCTCTAGTTTCCTATGCAACACTACAGTTTACTTTTGGAGAAATTATTATTACATTTTTTGGGATTTTCTATTATGATCAAATATGAGAAATACTTGTTACCATTCATCTTGCTGTAAGTTCATCTATCAAATTATGAATTCAGCTTGTTGTCTTGCTTATTATATTATGAGTAGCTAAATTACCTTAACCTGAGTTGTGGGATCTATGGGTTTGGGTTTGTAATGTAACTAAGTGTTCAAGATTCTAAAGGTGGTAGAAACGTTTTGTTAATTCCATTATTTTATATTCTGACTATTGGTTGCAAACAATAGGCCTTGCTTACTAGTGATTTGCTTGAGATAAGAAATCAACCCTAGTAAGAAACGAATTATCAATAAGGACTTGAAAGCATCAAACAT
Source organism: Capsicum baccatum var. pendulum (assembly GCA_030864225.1). Classification (NCBI taxonomy): domain Eukaryota; kingdom Viridiplantae; phylum Streptophyta; class Magnoliopsida; order Solanales; family Solanaceae; genus Capsicum; species Capsicum baccatum. Next base: position 224,037,197 of record CM061556.1, read on the forward strand.
CCATTTAATAATTAATGTCATAATAAGATTAATTAACTTGTGATAATATCCTATTATAAAATATAAATTCTCTAAGTTCGAAAAAATTAGGTGATTAAATGTCTAAATAGGTTGAGAACTATTTAAACATAACTTCTACAAGGATAGTCTGCTGTTTCTACCTACCACAAGAATCTTGAACCGTTACTAGCGTCTGTCAAATCCCAACACCCATAGTGAACATAACTCTTGTTCTCCGTATAATATTGTTTAGAAATAGTGAAACTGAAGTCAGACATAATTATTGATAATTTCCAAAAACCCCTATTTACAGGAACTTGCTAACTATCAATTGATTGACTCCCGAACAACTTAAATCGACACCATATTCCCTGTGGGATTCAAACCCAAACTAGTTATGTCATATTTTGATAACGATCACTTACATTCTCGTAAGAGAGGTGTGGTTTGAGTGTTATAAAAAGTGGCACCATTGTCGGGGAGTACGATTGTAAATTGAAGTTTGTGTGTGCTAATTGACCGTTAGTCAAGTTTTATAGTTTTTCGTTTATTTGTTGTTTTTGTTTGCTGCAAGACTTTTTTGGTGTATGACAAGAACCAAAACTTTTGGAGAACTATTATTACCATTTAATTCGGAACCATAACTAATCGGTAGAATGGAAGACCAGCAGGAGGCTGATAGGTTAGCAGCCTTAGATAGAGCTCAGGTGAATGTGCAGAATGACGGTCAAAGAGTACGGCATCCAAATCCTGAGGATAAAGACTTGGGAGACGAGGAGTTGTAAACCCTGGTAACCCAAGGTGTGCAGAGCAAATGCCTGCACTAGTACAACATAATGCTAATAGGAACCATCCATTCCGAGGAAGGCAAGATCAAAAGCTGGTCCAGTATGACCTCAATGATGATGATGATGGAATGGATGGAGCAGGTGTAATGGGTGAAATTATTCCTCCACCGTTAGCACCTGGGTCAAAATTCAACATTACGAGTACCATGATTCAACTCCTTCATTGGAAGGGGGTGTTTTGGTGGCCTTCTTAGGGATGAAATGAACTTGCATCTGGTGAACTTTGTCACCATTTTTAAATCTTTTGATAACCCAAGAGTGGGTCAGAATTCTATTCGTTTGAGATTGTTTCTCTCGTCTCTGTCTGAGGAGGCAACATTGTGTCTTAATGAGATGACACCCGATTCTATAACCAACTAGAGGCAGTTGAAAGGAGCTTTTCTAGAAAGGTTCTTTCCACCTTCCAGGAGGGTACAGTTGATAGATGAGATCAGTAACTTTAGAAAACTCCCAACTGAAGCCTTGTATGAAACCTGGGAGAGATTCAAAAAGAAGCTGATGCAGTGTTCAAACCACAACATAACGGACATCTACTTGATGGAGACTTTGTACAGGGCTCCTAACTCTATGACAAAACCAATTGTAGATAATGCTATTGGTAGTTTGTTTGTTGATCTTACATTCCCAGAGGCTTCAGAAATGCTAGAGAGAATAACCAAACAGAGTCAGGCATGGCATACCAGAGACTCTGTGGTAGCAAGCCCCACTATTTCTATTGGTATGACTGTGGAACAACATAAAAGAGACGAGGAAAGTGATCAAGATATGGCTCACCTAAAAATGCATATAGACTTTCTAACCAATAATTTACTACCCGATAAAACTGAGACAGTGAAGGCTATAGGATTGCAGGGCAAAGTGGAGTCTGACTCAAAAGAAGAGGCGAACTATGTAAATAATCAGGGGGGTTTTCGAGGCAATAGCCAAGAAAATCAAGGTCAAACTTATTATGAAAAGGCTAGATATAAGAACCAGGAGAAAGGAAATTGGAGGAGTAATAATGATAGGAGCAGGTTATATATCCCTCCTGGAAATTGTGAAGCTGCTAAAATCATGAAGCTGCTACAACAAGTTCTAAAAAGATGTCCATGGAGGACATGATGGCTAAATTGTTAAATGGAGTGGAGGCTAACAACTCAGGGGTGACTACCATGAAGATTGATCTATCATTTATGATTTAGTTGGTAAACTCACACTCTACTTCGATCAAATAGCTGGAACAACAAATGAGCCAACTCTTCACAATGCTAAACCAGAGAAAGAGTGGAAAGTTACCTAGTGATACGGTTCAGAAACCGTGGAATGATGGCTCATGTATGGAGATTACTACTAGAAGTTGTAAGATATTACCTGGACCTTCTTTAGGAAAAAATGGAGTTGAAGATATCATTAAAGTAGATGGTGATCTTGATAAAGACAATCTAGTGGAGTCTAAGAAGATGAATATCACTGATATCCCTTCTAATCATCAGTAGGTTGATTAGTTGGAAAAAGGGAAAGAGAAGGAAAAGGAAGTAGTAGTGAAAACTCTCCCAAGACCACCACCTCCCTTTCCTTAAATATTAAACAAGAAGGTTGATGACCCAAAATTTAGTAAATTCATGGCAATGTTGAAGCAGTTAACTGTAAATGTTCCTTTGATGGAGGCACTCGAACAAATGCCAGGGTATGCTAAATTCATGAAGGACCTTGTGATGAAGAAAAAAGAGGTAAGATATGAACTGGAGGATAATCTCCATCATTGTAGCGCTATTTCTATGAGGTCCTTAGTGCTGAAGAAGGAAGACCCAGGAGAATTCACTATTCCTTGTACGATTGGGTCTCTGGAATTCTCTAAGGCCTTATGTGATTTGGGAGCGAGCATTAATCTGATGCCGCTGGATTTATATAAGAATATGGGTTTGGGAAATCCTACACTCACCAACATGCAACTCGTATTGACAGATAGGTCGGTAAAATGACCTGTTAGTATTTTATATGATGTGTTTGTGAATGTAGCTAGCTTCATATTTCTTATGGATTTTGTCATTCTGTACTGTGAGGTAGACTTTGAGGTGCCCATAATCTTAGGTCGACCTTTCTTCGCAACTGGAAGTGTGTTAATCGATTTGTGAGCTAATGAGCTCTTATTTAGGATGAATAATGAGGTGGTGCAATTTGATGTGTGCCAATCAATGAAGCATCATAATGAAATGAGTGTGTTCTCAATTGTTGATGTATATTATGAGGGTGAGCAGGAGGTGTCAATAGAGGAGAAACTTATTGTTGAGCCTTTAGCCGCAGTTCTGGTGAATTTTGATCATGAAGGCATTGAGGAGTACGAAGATACTATTTGTTATTTGTCAGGAAAGGGTTCATAATCTTATTCACCAAAAAAGATAAATCTTGATCTTGCTAATTGACCAACACCATTAGCTAAGCCATCCATCGAAGACGAAATGCTTGATCGATTGGCCGGAAGGGGGTGGTATTACTTCATGGATGGTTATTCTAGATATAACCAGGTCTGTATTGGTCTTGAAGATTAGAAGAACATGACATTCACATGCCCATATGGCACCTTTTCATTTAAGAGGATGCCGTTTGAGTTATGCAACGCACCCGCTACTTTCCAATGGTGCATGATGTCTATTTTCTCAGATATGGTGGAGGACACTTTAGAGGTGTTCATGGATGATTTTTCCATTGTGGGAGATTCGTTTGAGCTATGTTTGGTAAACCTAAGTGTGGCCTTGAAATGATGTGTTGAATTCAATTTGGTGCTTAATTGGGAGAAGTTTCACTTTATGGTAAAGGAGGGCACTATTCTCGGGCACAAAATTTCAGCAAAAGGGATAGAGGTTGATTGAGCTAAGGTTGAAGTTATTGAGAAAATACCACCTCCCATTTCAGTGAAAGAAGTATGTAGTTTTCTTAGACATGCTGGCTTTTATCGGATGTTTATAAAATACTTCTCGAAGGTTACAAATCCACTTTCCAAACTTTTGGATAAAGAAGTGAAGTTCTCCTTCAATGATGATTGCTTAAATGTATTTGAATGCCTTAAAAAGAAGCTAGTTGAGGCCCCCATAATTGTTGCACCAGACTGGTCAAAATCATTTGAGATCATGTGTGATGCAAGAGGTGTTGCCCTTGGAGCTGTATTGGGACAAAGAAGGACAAACTATTTCATCCAATATATTATGCCAGCAAAGCACTGAATGGAGCGCAAAAGAACTATACCGTCACTGAATAGGAACTCCTGGTTGTAGTGTATACTTTTGAGAAATTTAGGGATTACCTTCTTAGGACCAAGGTAGTGGTCCACACTGACCACACAACCTTATGGTATTTAATCACTAAGACGGATGCAAAACCAAGGATGGTTAGATGAGTGTTACTGCTACAAAAATTTAAGTTTGAAGTCAAATATAGAAAGGGTTGCGAAAACTAAGTTGCGGATCATCTGTTTAGAATGGAAGGTTAGCAGGCAGTTAGGGATGACATAGAGATAAATGATTTATTTCTTGATGAGGAGATCTTGGCTTTGCTATGGATAAAATGCCTTGGTCCGCGGATTTTCAAATTATGTTGTGAGTGAAGTCATTTCTAAAAATCTTTCCTTTCATCAAAAAAAGAAATTCCTTCATGATGTAACACACTACTTCTGGGATAAGCCATATATTTTTTGGAGATATGTTGACAATATTATAAAAAGATGTCTGCCAAAGATGTATTGTGTATATTGGAAACATGTCATGCTTCGCCAGTTGGAGGTCACCATGCAGGTTACTGAACGACTAGAATGGTATTGCAAATTGGCTACTATTTTCCAACATTGTTCAAAGATACTCACGAGTTTATTTTGAAATGCAACCAATGTCAGAGGTAGGGGTCGATCTCCAAAAGACATGAGATATCTTTGACTAAGATGCTTGAAGTGGAATTATTTGACATCTGGGGCATCAATTTCTTAGGTCCTTTTGTAAGCTCGTATGGGATGAAGTATATTCTAGTTGCTATTGATTATGTCTTGAAATGGGTTAAGTTGTTGCCTTGTCTAATAATGAAGGAAAAAGGGTTGTTGCTTTTCTCAATAAGAACATCTTCTCTCGCTTTGGAGTACCATGTACTATTATAAGCGATGAAGGATCTTATTTTTGTAACAAAGTGTTTTGACCTACCGTAAAAAAATATGGTGTAAAATAGCATAGATTAGCCACTCCATATCACCCATAAACTAGTGGATAAGTGGAGGTGTCAAATCAAGAAATTAAAGCCATCCTAGCAAAAACCGTGAATGCTAGTCAGTAAGACTGGTCCTGAAAGCTCGATGATTCCTTATGGGCATATCAGATTGATTTTAAGACATCCATTGGCATGCCACCATTCTAGTTAGTCTATGGAAAAGTATGCCACTTACAAATAGAGCTGGAGAACAAGGCTTTATAGGCACTTAAAAGGTTAAATTTGAATTAAAAGGAGGCAGCAGAACTATGATTAGGGAAACTAAATTAGATGGATGAATTCTATCTCGACACATATAAAAGAGAAGACCTATACAAAGTAAATATGAAAAGAATAATGATTGGAGGATCGACAAATAAGATTTCCAAAAAGGTGACTTGGTGCTTCTGTTCAATTCCAGACTCAAACTGTTCTAAGTAAGCTTAAATCCAAGTGTTCAGGCCCGTTTAGAGTTAGTTAAGTCTACTCATCTGGATTAGTAAAAATTGAAAATGAAGACGGCAACATCTTCAAGGTTAATGGGCAATGAGTCAAACTTTATATCAGTCCAAAAGACTCGATGAAAAGTATAGCTACTATCTTTCTCGATGGAGTATGAAGTTATCGAGATACCTGAGTCATCCCATAATGTTAAATTAGGTGCTACATGGGTGGAAACCAATGATCCCCGTGCTTGACCTACTCCGAAAATACCTTAACCCTTAGTTCAGTTTTTCTTTTATTTTAAGTTGAGGATGTTGGGTGAGTTGTTGTTGTAACATTTTGTAGTTGTTTAGGATAAATACAAGTACCTGAGTTAGTTAACATGGTTTTGTTATTTTGTGAACACCTCTCAAATGGTCTGATTGTTTAACTGTGTGATTTGCATCTAATTGTGACCACTGTGCATCTTCTTATGGTAGTATTTCTAGTGACTTGATAATAATTGATAAACAATTGCATAAACTAGATAAGTTGTAACTTGTGATATACTTGTGTTGCATATGCATGTGAGATCTTACTTAGTTTCCTTTGTATGTTAAATCCATAACTTACCAGGTTAGTCTTACCTAGGTTGAAGGATAGGGGTTAGGAAAGGATCATAGGCCATTTTGATATCAACCCACTTTTAGCCTAAATGACCTTCCCTGTATGCATAATACTCTTGATCCCTATTTTAAGCCTGAATATCCCATTTCTTTTATGATACCTATCACCATCCTATTTATATCATAATGAACCGGTTTTAGCCCTGGTCCTTCTTGGAAACTGTGCACCTTGACCTAGACAAATGGTTTAAGTTGAGGGTAGTTATCATAGGGGTGCATGATGTAAAATTTGTATGGATAAAGGTAGAATAAAAGAAAAGAATAAAAATCTGGGTGTGGTGGAAAAGAACAAGAAAAGAAAAGTTGTGAAAAAAAGTAATTGTATAAAAGACCTTACCCATACTGAATATGTGTGATCAAGAAAAGAGAAGAATAGAAAAAGTTTTATAAGTGAGACCCTATAAACTAGTGTAGTGTCAAGGAGGATTAGTCACTTTAAATAACATCGAGTATCATACCATCCCCTATCCTACATTACAAGCCCAAGAGAAGAACTATAGTGATCCCAGCTGACCTATCCAAAAATCTTGGTAATGAAAATAAGGGCAGGCCTATGGCATTCAACATACATTTATTGGAACTTCATTCTGAGAGTGAGCATCTTTTGATTCCCCCCATGGTTACATATATGATGTTTCATATACGTAATGTGGGATTTCTTTGTAGTGAGGGAACACTGGTTACGTTGCTAGTTGGTAACTTGTTTGGATAGTGTAATCTTGGTACATTCATGGTTGTTGTTGTTGAATTGATGCCATATCTTGATTCCTGTGTGTCGTATTGTTGTTCTTCAATAATATGCACAGTTGTTTATTCAAATTAATTGACCTTGGAGATGGTGAAGATGTTTTAAGATAATATGGATGGTTGACTGCCGAATGTATTTTGTATCCCCTTGGTTGTGTTTTTGTTTCTTGAGGACAAGTAATTGTTTTAAGTTGAGGGTGTTGATGTGCGAGAAGATGCTAACATATTTGAGGCTTTTAACTGAGAATAATTGCAAAGTCTTAAGCAATTTTTGTTGTTTTTAATTGATTTCTCTTTGATATGATAGTAAAAGTCAAGATGTAAGAGAACCAGCAATAATGGAAGTAAAAGAGTTGATTTTTGAGCAAGTAGAGAGGGAAGTATAGCTGACAACTTGTCTAATAAGTTGTCAGCCTTGTGATAAGCTATTAGAGTAGCCATCAGCCTTAGACAGAGAATGGGATTCAGCAAGAAGAAGTAACGACAACTTGTGATAAGCCGTCAGGCTCATCATTAGGCTTAGGAAGGGAATGGGACTTGAAGTGTAGAATCAATGACAATTTTGATAAGTCATCAACTTTGTGATAAGTTATAAGAATCATCGTCAGCTATAGATAGTGTTAGGTAGTGGGAGCAGAAGTGTGACGACATTCCCTAATAAGCCGTCAGGGGTCTGATAGGCCGTCATCCTAAGGCAGAAATCATGAAAGTGGAAGAGGACCTAATGATAATTCTGATAAGTCATCAGACTCCTCATAAGCCATCAGAGTGTCATCGTCAGCCTAAGGAAAAAATCATCGAACATGGAGAAGAAGCTGATGATATTTCTGATAAGTCGTTAGACTCCTGATGAGGTGACATACTTCATTATCACCTGTACGAGAAAAGATCTGTAATCTGTGATTTGTTTCCATAATTAGGTTGATGTATTTAAGGCATAATTTAGGTATTTTCTAAGGAGTTGAAATTTCACATGTTCATCATGTTTTCTCTCTAGTTTTCTTTGCAACACTACAGTTTACTTTTAGAGAAATTATTACAACTTTTGTTGGGATTTTCTACTGTGATCAAATCTAAGAAATAATTGTTGCTATTCATCTTGCTGTAAGTTTATCTATCAAATTATGAATTCAACTTGTTGTCTTGCTTATTATATTATGAGTAGCTAAATTCCCTTAACCCGAGTTGTGGCATCTATGGGTTTAGGTTTGTAAAATAACTTAGTGTTCAAGATTCTAACAGTGGTAGAATCTTCTTGTTAATTCCATTATTTTATATTCTGACTATTGGTTGCAAACAAAAGGCCTTTCTTACTAGTGATTTTCTTGAGATAAGAAATCAACCCTAGTAAGAAGCGAATTATCAACAGGGACTTGGAAGCATCAAACTTCAATTCAATAATTAATGTTATAACATGATTAATTAACTTGAGATAACATCCTGTTATGAAATATAAATTCAATAAGTTTGAAAGAATTAGGTATTTAAATGTCTAAATAGGTTGAGAAACATTTAGACATAACTTCAACAAGGATAGTCTATTGTTCCTACTTGCCACAAGAATCTTGAACCATTACTAGCGTATGTCAAATCCTAACATCCATAGTGAACATAACTCTGGTTCTCCATATAATATTGTTTACAAATACTGAAACTGAAGTCAGAAACAGTTATTGATAATTTCCAAAAACCCCCATTTACAGGAACTTGCTAACTATTAGTTCATTTACTCACGAATAACTTAAATCGACACCATATTCCTTATGGGATTCGAACCCAACCTAGTTGGGTTATATATTGACAACGATCGCTTACATTCTCATAAGAGATGTGTAGTTTGTGCATTATAACGTCTAGGGTTCATACCCAATTCTTTTTATTTGAAGATTATGATGTTCTAAGTGATTTAAATGTTGAATTGCATGTCTACTTCCACATCTTTATTCGTGTCACTTGATTTTACAGATTGAGAATTGAATTTCATTATCCTGATAAGAATTGTTAAAGTATTTCAAGGTTATTGTTATTGAGTATAAAGTTTGTTATGATTTGACATGCGTTTCAAGAATGGGTTTCAAGCCAAAAGTTTAAATCTTGATATTTCAAGAAAGATGATGTGTAAGTACCCCGTGATTAGCTTATATTTAACTTTGAACAAGATTTAATCTTTTGATCCTCAGCTAAGATATGGAACCCACTTTATAGTTTTGATTACAATTTAAAGTAAACAGATGCATAAATGGTTTTCATTGTAAACATTTATACTAGTTTTAAAGTGGATTTCCTACATAATGAGCATACATATTAAATGGAGTAGTATTTAGCACTTAGTTAGGTATGTGTCCTAGTTCACATGCCCCAAAACTACGAGCCAATATAGGTTCAGATTATCAAATTATTCCCATTTATATGGATGTAGATACAGATTGTGATTACTTATCTTAGGTTATACTCCTTTGAAAGACTGACACCTATCCCTAGCTTGAGGTTTTTCCCTTAAAAGAACTAGACATTGGACACTATGATAGCTCACATGGTGTATGTCGATTAGAAGAACCTCCCTAAGTCCTAAGATGGAATAACAGAAAAATTTTTAGAAACTTAGTTTAAAGGCTCACAATTTATTTCAGATATTGTTATACATAAGACATTAGCTATGAGATTTTAGATTTTAGTTTACAGATATAAGGGTGAGTCCCACCTTGTCCAGCACCACGTCGTGGAGCCAATTTAAATGGCATTCATCAGTTTCCAGTAAAGCTCCGCGATATTGGCGCGTCACACCAATGTTCGAGTTTACAATCATCATTTTCCAGTGAGGGACCGCGATCCCACCGCGTCGCTCCAAGGGACATTTTCTCAATTATCAAAATCCAGTGAGACTCCACGATTGTGACGCATCATTCCAAGGGTCAATTTCACGCTCGTCCATTTTTTCACAAATCCTAGTCTATTTCCAGTGGCTCACCACGATGCCACTGTGTCACGGTGAAGCTCAAAATCGGGCATCCAGTGATGAAAATTTTAGTTATTCCCAGGGTAAATTATTCTTTTTGAACGACCCTAATCAGTCCTAAACACAAGATTTAATACCTAAATAACCTAATTAGTCATTATTTTATTAAATTTTCCCCAAAATCAAGAGCTTTCTCTCAAAATACAAAACCCTAGCTTTAAGAAATCAAGAACAATTCTCAAGAACTCCCTCAAGAATCTTAAATAATTAATCTTCTCAGGTATGTTATGTGATTATTCATGGGTTCATTTCACCCATGAAGTCCAAGAACCCTTTTAAAAACCACAAGCTTATTGATTAATGATTTACATATTTGAACTAAAGTGTATTCAAGTTTATGATGTGGTTTGGGGTTTAATTCCATGATTAGTTACAATTTTCATGAATACTAGATAGTTTGTGGGTTTATTTATGTAATCTTTATGTTGAACTCTTGAACTATTAGTTGAATGTAATAGCCATGCTATTATTATATGTTTATTGCTATGTGAAATAATCATGCTCCCCAAGTGTTTGATAAAATTCTCATGTGAATTGGATAGTGCTATCATGACATGTTATCATGTGATCCTATTCATGTACAAACCTATGTATCTCAAGTGTTTGACAAAATGCCTAGGTGAATGTATTGTTAACAAATATCTATTGTTATGCTTTTCAAGGTCATACTATGCTTTACTTTTAACGCTATCGAGTCCTGGGGGTATTCAATACCTGAAAATCTAGCTATTTTCCTAGAGCTATAGTAGTTACAGAATAGTCTCAATAATGTCACAAACAGTAGTACTCAGTCAATTATAGAACTTAGTGACCTCAGTCCAGTTCAGCCAATTAACATGATCAGTAATAGTTTAGACCAGCCTAGTATAGTTAGTATTTAGTTTAGTGTCTATTCAGTTAGGAGTAGGATTCAACACCGAGTGAACCCAAGGATAGGGGCTCACCTGCCAGTAGAGGGTGTGATACGTAGAAGTAATCCTTGCATTCCAGAACTACGTAGCTAGCGTAGATTGAGGTATCCACCTGCTAGTTGAGGGTTGATAAGGTGTTTTACCTGCCAGTTGAGGGTACTACCATTTTTATTCAGGGCACCTACCAGATGAGGGTGACTCTTCAGCTTATCTTTACCAGTGGTACGGTACTGACACCCTTCCAGTCGGGGTTACAAGTTAGACCCTAGTTATTTTATTTGGGGCATGTCGGTTAAATGATTACCTCCCACAATTTTAGTTTTAGTCTCAGTATAGAACTCAGTTTATTTGTACAGAATTAGGACTGTTAGATACAGTCACTCAGTATCAGTGATTCAGTTATCAGTAATCTCATATCTGTTACTCAATATTAGAAATTAGTATTCAAGTTAAGTAAAAGCTCATATAGTATACATGTATATGAACAATATTGCATGCTTAGTATTTTATAGTAGTCTTATTTATTTATTTATGTACTCTTATTCAGTTACTCTATATCTTTCAGACAACTACTCTTCATGCATATGAACCTTTGCATTCAGCCTTACCCCATCTGGCATACCAGTACATTCCGCGTACTGATGCATACTCTTTCTTTGCGCTATAATGTCTCATATCATAGGTTCGGGTACTCAGGTTCCTGACCGCACTTAGATAGATTCATATATTAGCAGCAGATTCAGTAGTGAGTCCTCATATATCAAGGATATCTTTTTATTCAATACAATGGTAGATTCAATATCTTATTAGTCAGAGTTAGTTGGGGGCCTGTCCCATCAACTCCACTTTCAAATGGTTGAGTTAGAGGATTTTTAGACTAGACTAGTTCAGACAATATTTAGTTTTCAGATGTTATTATAGTACTATATTTATCCGTATTCAGATTATGAGCCTTATGATATTTTAGCCTACTTTTTTGACATTATTTCAGTGTTATTATTCAGTGCTCATAGAAGGTACCAGTCATGGGTTAGCTTGTGGTCCTTTGGGTTCATAAGCACCGTGTGGCATCCAGGGTAGAGACTCGGGGCATTACAATTTATGATTTTGAGATTTCAGTTATTCAAGCCAATGTAAGTCATTTACACATAGCATGCATCCTTTTACAAGTTTATATAAACATTGAGATACTATTTTACTTATGCATTCACCCCCACATGCTCAGTATATTCAAAAATTACTAATCCACATATTACATTATGTTCTACACTATTTAATAATATAGGTACAACTTGTAGTTTGCATATCAGAATTAGATAGTTGTAGCTTCCAGTAAGTAGGTGATGAGTCCTTTTGATTCAGGGGGTCGAGTAAGTCAGAGTTTGTATAGTAATTTATTTTCTTCATTCAGTCATATTGATTTGGGATAGCTGGGGGTCGTGTCTTGGCTACCTATAGTCAATACTAGTAGAGGCTTTATAGACAGTTAGTAGAAGTTAATGTATTTGATTCCAGTTTGTTTTGTATAATCAGAGTTGTAATTATTTTAATATAGTTTATATTGATCATATTCAGAAAAGAATTATCTTCTGTATTGTTCTTCTAGACTGATGTATTTATTTCAGTTGCCCATGAGTTATGCCAGTACAAGGGATAGCTTGGGATCACTTGTGGTCCTGTGCACCGTGTGACATCTAGGGGGTAGTCTCGGGGTGTTACAATATGACTCTTGAGGGCCAGTCGTACCCTTGTGATGGGATTTTGTGCACCTTAAGTAGGGGTATTCTGGAATTTTTTCCACTTATCCAAATAAGGTCCCGTGGCTTCTAAATCTCTTGGGAGGATATTTACCCTATTATTTCATTCATTGACACTTAGAAACTCTTCCTAAACACTCTTTAATTCTCTCAAAAGCCTTTGGAAAACAAAGCAAGGGTTTCAACTAGAGTACTAATTTGGGGATCTAGTTGGTGGTTTCTCTGTCTACTTTGTTAATTAAGGCATGTTATCTTCCCTCATTGTTAGTTCCAACTAAAGACATTGTTTTATCTAGTGTTTTTATGATTTCAATATTGTATGATTTTAGATTTTTAACTATGATTAAGGGGTTTTGGTGAAAAATGCTTGGTTATGATTTTCCCAATGTTGTAATTATGCTTTTATATACATTAATGGTGGTTTTGGATAATTAGTTTCATTGGAATGGTTCCTTGGTAATGGACTTTGGTTTTAGAAATAATATACCCCCAATGTGTTTGTTAAAATGCCTTTAACAATGTTTTCATTATGGTATTGGTTTTTCAATGGAACTTATGCATGGTTTAAACTTGGTAATGGAATCCTAATTGGTATGAATGGTTTAAATTATTTTAAATGTATTGGAAAGAACTCGGTGGGCATGGTTTTGGTTAATTAGAAATCATGAAGGGTACATGGAACCCCTTAAATCTATATATGGTTGTCTATGGACAAAACTTGCAAGTTATTGTTGGTATGATGATACCACTATTATTGTCCTTGTTAATAAATGGTTAATAAATTGATTGGTTTCTAGGTAATGGTTTTAATTGGGAAATAACAGTGGGATTTGTAGCAAAGGCGTGGAAGGTGAAGGTTCTAGGGGGACAAGAAATGGAAACTCATATTTGCCGATGTAAGGTTTCGTCTTGTTGACCATGTGCATTATGTCACACTTTATATTTGAAGGATGTACTAGTCATCCCAAATTTTCTTTCGTAGTCATGCGGCTTTACGGGACTTTTTAGCATAGGGAGCTGAACCCATATAGCCCGTGGGTGGTTTAGGACGGCAGAGCTACACAACCTATGTAAAGGTTGTAATGACATTCTAAAAAAGGTTCTCTTTCCTAGCATGGTTATATATGTGTATGGTTGTGTGCATATGGATGGTTTTACTTGGTTTTATAAATGATATTATTTTATTCTTATCTTAAGTTCATGCTAGCGATCACTTGCTAACCCATCTTCGTGCATCTATATGCCCAAAATCGACCATTATACACCCTCTATATAGTGATTAACTTGGGGACAGTTGTTGGATTAAAGTGGTGAGCTTCCATCTTTCTGGAAGGATCCATTTTATGTTTTGGATATTTTTAGATATTTTTATTTACTTCTAGATATTGGTTTTAGCTATGGTTGGGGGCATGTCCCAACCAGATATTCTTACTCTTTTGGTTAGAGGCTTTCGATACTTCTATGGGTTGGAATGGACAGGATCAGTATTGATGTCAACCTTAATATTGACATTAAAATTAGGGCTGACATCATTGGACATAATTTCTCAATATTCCGTCATATTTAATTTTGGGATTAATAATATTATGTTTTGGAACTTATTTGGTTATGGCCTGGTTTATTCTCTGATTTAATTATTGGTTTGGCCCGGTGGTTTGGTTGGTATGGTTCGGTATGATGAGATAACTTGGTAGGGTTAGTTTAAGAATAGACCTATCCTAGAGTCAATCCTTGTCCATTTATGCTATCCTGTTACATGTTTGGTATTTAACTAACTCAAAGTATGTGAATGGTGATTGGCTTAGGTAACAGGGGGTGTTCCCCAATACTGGTTAGACTTGGGATGCCCATTACGACAATACCCCTAGTTGGGTCATGTTAAGTTGGTATCATAGGTTTTAGTTCATGGTCAATTAGGAGTCCAGAAAGTTGTGTCGAGTAGAGTCTCTTTTAGGGGTGTGTAGGATACCACACTCATAAGAGAGAGGCTATAAGACATTTAGGGATGATTCACTTTTTTTGTATTCTATTTTTAAGCCTAGAGTCTAAGTCCCAAAATTCTTCTTTAATCCTTGGTTTTTTACTTTTCAGATCATGGCTCAACAATCTATAACATAAGGAAACACTTCAGTCCCATCTGGGGACAATGTTGATGGGGTACATCTTACATCTGGAGTTCGTCTTTGAACTTATGGTCCTATTCCCAATAGTTTTGGAATTCCTCCGATTACTACTAGTCCTCATCAGGGTGAGGTGACTAATGTGGAATTTTTCTAGTTTATTCATGTTATTGCTAGATTGGTTGCTGCTCAGGTTAAGCGGGATGCTCTGGTGGGTTGCCACAAGGGCTGGTAAATTTATGAAACTAAATCCTCCTACTTTTATTGGTGTGAAGGTGGAGGAGGACCATCGGGGTTTCTTGGGTGAAATGGAGAAAATATTAAGGGTGATACAGGCCACTAATGTGAAAAGTGTTAACTTTGTAGCTTATCAACTCAGGGATGTTGTGTACCAATGGTAGAAAGAGTGGTTTAGAGATACAGGAGATGTAGAGGAGTCATTCTTGTAGGATGCTTTTTCTAGAGCTTTTCTAGATCATTTTTTTACTCAAGAGATAAGAGAAGTGAAAATGGAGAAGTTTGTGAATCTTAAGTAAGGCAGAATGTCTGTCAAGGAATATTCCTTGAAGTTTCATCAGTTGTCGTGGTATGCTTCTAATTTGGTGGTAGATATAAGAGAAAGAATAAGAAAGTTTGCTTCTGGGTTAAATCAGGATTTGATCTTGGAAAGAAAGACTACCTTGGTGATTAAAGATATGGACATTTCTAGGTTAACAGTTCTTATGCATTAGGTAGAGGATGAGAAGAGAAAACAGACGGAGTTTGGAGATTGACAAGGTAAGAGGAGTAGTTTTTTTTATCAGGGAGGTGCTCAGTCATAGGGTGGTTGGGATGGTGTAAAATGGCAGAAAAAGAAATGAGGGAGTGTTGGACCCTTCTCTATTGCTAGTGGTCCTTACCCAAAATAATCGAGTGATAGGCATCACCAAGGCAGTGAAAATTTCAGGGCATAGGGTGCTCAATCTCAGGTGAGTTAGGTTCAGTTAATTTCTTTGTGTGATCCTTGTCAGTTCTGTGGTCATCCTCATTAGGGATATTGCAATGAAGGAAGGGAAAAATACTTTAAGTGTGGATAGAAAGGCCATCGGCTTATGGTTTATTCGGTTAATAAGGTTGTTATAGGAGCAAATAAGGTACCTGTGGCTTCATCTTCTGTTATTGAATTCGATGGTGTCACGTCTGCTTTTGTTAATACTTCTGGTTCTAGTGTTATCCAGAGCAAGTTGATGCTTTGGTTTCCTGATATGGTCCGTTATAATTCTTTTCTCGTGACATGTATTTTCTGCCTTATCCAGGGTCCACTCTTTCTTATGTGACCCTATTTGTGGCTGTATGTATTGGTTTTAATTCAAGATTATTTCGGATCCTTTTTCTATTTCAAACTTGATAGGTGACTTGATTATTGCTAAGAGAGTCTATAGGGGGTGTGGTATATGTTGGTGGTAGGAAGACTTTGGTGGATTTATTTGAATTTAATATGGTGGATTTTTATATTATTCTAGGGATGGATCGGTTACACTCTTGTTACGTATCCTTAGATTGTCGGATCTGTAAGGTTGTCTTTATTTTCCCTGGTGAACCGGTTATAGAGTGGGAGGGAGGTTCCCTAGCTCCTACGGGAAGGTTTATTTCTTATCTTAGAGCTTGGAGGTTAATCTCTATAGGTTGTCTTTATCACTTAGTCTGGGTTAAAGATTCTAACTCGAAATGTCCATATTTTCATTCGGTTCCAATAGTAAATAAGTTTCTTGAGGTCTTTTTGGATGATCTTCCTAGCGTTCCTCCAAATAGGGAAATAGAGTTTGGTATTGAATTGATTCCAAACTCTCGTTCGATATCTATTCGTCCTTATAAAATGGCTTTGGCTGAGTTGAGGAAACTTAAGGAGACACTTAAGAATCTTCTGGATAAGGGGTTTATTCATCCTAGTGTATCCCTGCGGGGTGCACCAATGTTGTTCGTGCATTAGAAAGATGGTTCCCTTCGGATGTACATTGACTATAGATAGTTGAATAAGGTGACTGTCAAGAATAAATATCCTCTTCCAATGATAGATGATCTATTTGATGAGTTGCAAGATGTCAAGTTCTTTTCTAAGATAGATTTTCATTTTGGGTATCATCATATAAAGATTAGGGAGGTGGATATCCCTAAGGTGGCTTTTTGTACTTGGTATGGGCGCTTTGAATTCTTAGTGATGTCATTTGGATTGAGTAATGCCCCGACGATATTTATGGACTTGATGAAGAGGGTTTTTAGGCAGTTCTTGGATCTCTTCATCATTCTGTTTATCGATGACATTCTAGTTTATTCCAAGAGTAAGGTGGATCATGCTAATCACCTCTGATGGTATTGCAGACCTTGAAAGAACAACAATTGTATGCTAAGTTCTCAAAGTGTTAGATTTGATTGAACACTGTGAATTTTCTTGGTCATATTATTTCTAGCAAGGGGATCATGGTGGATCCACAATAGGTTGTTGTGGTTAAAGGGTGGCCTAAACCCATGAATCCAACTAACATCCAGAGCTTCTTGGGCTAGGCTAGGTATTATAAGCGGTTTATGGAAGTCTTTTCATCGATTGCTTCTCCTTTGACTAAGTTGACTCAGAAGTAGGTTAAGTTTCCTTGGCCAGATGCTTTTGAGGGGAGTTTTGAGAAGTTGAAAGACAAGCTAAATTTGGTTACAATTTTGACTTGGCCGGAAGGTAATAAAAGGTTTTTGGTCTATTGTGATGCATCTCGGGTAGGTCTAGCATGTGTGTTGACACATCATGGGATGGTGATTGCATATGCTTCCAGGTAGTTGAAGGTACATGAGAGGAATTATCCTACTCATGATTTGGAGCTATTAGAGGTGGGTTTTCCCTTAAAAATATGGTAGTATTATTTGTATGGTGTACACATGGATATCTTTTCTGATCATAAGAGTCTACAGTATGTGTTCACTCAGAAGGAGCTCAATCTCAAGGATAGAAAGTGTTGGAGCCTTCAAGGACTATGATATGAGTCTTCACTATCACCCAGGTAAGGCTAACGTGGTTGCTGATGCTCTTAGTAGTTTATCCATGGGAAGTTTGGCTCATGTAGAGAAAGAAAAGTAGGAATTGATGAAGGATATTCACCTCTTGGCTAATCTTGGAGTTTATCTCTTAGACTCTAAAGACAGAGCTGTAATGATACAAGAAGTGCTTTGGTCATCTCTTGGTCCAGAGATCAAAGAGAAGCAAGTGTTGGATCCTTTCTTAATGAAAATCAAGGGTGACATTGTTGGACAAAAGCTGGTGGTGTTTGAGATTAGTGTCGACGGTGCTTTATGGCATAAGGAAAGGTTGTGTGTTCCTGATGTTGATGGTTTTGTGGCAAAAGGATTTTGGTTGAGGCATATGAGTCGCGCTATATTTTTCATCTCAATTCTATTAAGATGTATCATGATATCAAGGAGATGTATTGGTGAAATGATATGAAGAGAGATGCGGCTTATTTTGTGGTTAAGTGCTTGGTGTGTCAATAAGTTTTAGTTGAAAATGTGACACTTGGTGGGTTGTATCAAGACATTGTTTTACCTAAATAGAAATGGGTGGCAATCAATATGGACTTTGTTATCAGTGTTTCTTGGTCTCGAAATCAATATGATTCGATTTGGGTCATCGTGGATAGGATGACAAAGTCTGCTAACTTCTTGCTAGTGAGGACTATTTTTTTTGCAGAGGATTATGCGAAGTTATATCTTTAGAGATTGTGAAGCTGCATGGGGTACCTATTTTGATTATTTCTGATCGTGGCATAAAGTTTACGTCTCACTTTTGGAATCTTTTCTAGGAAGGGTTGGGGATTAAGGTGAGTTTGAGTACTGATTTTTATCTGCAAATAGATGGACAAGCAGAGTGAACTATTCAGACATTGGAGGATATGCTTCGGACTTATTGATTGATTATGGTGGCAATTGGGTTGAGTATCTACCTTTGGAAGAGTTTGCTTACAACAATAGCTATCATTCTTGTATTGATATGGCTTTTTTTGAGGCCTTGTATGGTATAAGTTGTAGATCTCCTATTTGTTGGTTTGATCTTGGGGATGCAGATATGTTTGGTCCCGACTTGGTTAACCAGGCTGGTGAAGGTGATTATGGATAGGCTTAAGGATGTAACAAGTCGCCACAAGTCCTATGTGGATGTTAGGCATAGAGACTTTGTGTTTGAGGTCGGGATAAGGTGTTCCTCAAGGTATCTCCCAAGAATAGAGTAGTGCGGTTTGTTATGAAGGGGAAGCTCCGCCCCTGGTATGTTGATTCTTTAGAGGATTAGTAATGTTGTTTATAAGTTAGAGTTACCTTCTAGCTTGAGTTTGGTTCATTCGATATTTTATGTCTCCATGTTGAGAAAGTGTCTTGGTGATTCTTCTTCGATTGTTCCTTTGGAATGGTTTGGCATCTTAGACTCTCTATCTTATGAAGAGGTACAGATTGAGATCTTTGATAGGAAGGTTTTTCAATTAGAAACCAAGAATGTGTCTTTAGTTAAGGTTCTGTGGTGAAACCATAAGGTGGAAAAGCTACATGGGAAATAGAGGAGGATATAAAGTCCAAGTATCTGCATCTGGTTTTTTCTTTTAGGATTCATGCAGAAGGTATATGTCTTCAACACATCTTTATTTTTCTGAGTTTGTTGAAGGAAAGATTAATATCCTTGCCTCTATGTTTTCAAACTTTGTTAAGGATTGGAAATATATTTGATAATGCAAATGAATAGTGTCTGTGGCTACCCCTACTTTGTCTATCATTCGGGGATGAATGTTCCTACTAGGGGAGACTGAAACACCCTATGGACCTTAGAAAATTTTATGGAATTCTTATTTTTTGACAAAATATGACTCATGGGTATAAGACGTATGTTCGGGTACAAATGGTATGGTCCAATCGTATGCTGACCAGTGTTGGTTGGTGGGATGGATTTTGGTCACTGGGAATGGGTACGACTTGTGGTATGAGTAGTATGGCTGGATATAGATCATTTAGTTCCTTTACTTAACTTTAGACTTGATAACTTAAGTTGTATCTGAGTACTAGTGGCTTACTAGGAGCCGTAAGCCAGGGTATGAGTCGTACCTAGGACTGGTATGGTGGATAGTGTTCAAACCTTCTATGATTCTATCCTTTCTAGGGATATGGGTTAAGCGTACGGATTGTATGTTGTCAATACGACTTGGGTAGGATGAGTTGTATAATGGAAAGTATCGCGTACAAGGGTTAAGACATAGGATATAAGTGGTGGGTACCACTCGTATCGAAGGATATGCTTCGTGAGCATCAGTCGTACTCCTATTTTGAGATTTTTGTGCAATTTAAGTGGGGGCATTTTGGACATTCCCACACTCATCCTGATAAGGTCCCACGACTTCTAGCTCTCTTAGGAGGCTATTTTCCCTATTATTCCATTCATTGACACTTAGAAACTTTTCCTAAACACTCTATAATTCTCCCAAAAGCTTTTGGGCAAGAAAGCTAGCGTTTCAACTAGAGGACTTTTTTGGGGATCTTTTTGGTGGTTTCTCTCCATCTACTCTGTCAATTAAGGCATGTTCTCTTCCCTCATTGTTAGGTCCAACTAAAGGCATAGTTTTATACAATGTTTTTATGATTTAAAGTTGTATGGTTTTGGGTTTTTAACTATGATTTGGGGTGTTTAGTTATAATTTCTTATTTATGGTTTTCCCATGTTTTAATTATGCTTTTATATGCATTAATGGTGTTTTTGGATAATTGGTTGCATGGGAATGATTCGTTGGTAATGGACTTTGGTTTTGGAAATACTATGCACCCAATGTGTTGATAAAATACCTTTAAAAATGTTTTCATTATGATATTTGTTTCTCAATGGAACTTATTCATGGTTTAAACTTGGTAATGGAACCCTAAATGGTATGAATGGTTTAAATGGGTTTAAATTGATTGGAAAGGCCTTGATGGCCATGGTATTGGTTAATTAGAAATCATAAAGAGTACATGGAATCCCTTACACCTATATATGGTTGGATATGGACAACTTGCAAGTTATTATTGGTATGACGATACCAATATTAATGGAATTGGTTAATAAATAATTAATATATTGGTTGGTTGGTTGGTAATGGTTTTAATTGGGTAATAATGGCGGGGTATGTAACAAATCCTGGAAGGTGGAGGTCCCTGGGGGACCAAAATTGGAAACTCATATTTGCCAATGTGAGGTTTGGTCTTGGTGACCATGTGCATGATGTCTCACTTTATATTTGGGGGATATACTAGTCATCCTAGGATTTCTTCCTTGGTCATGCAAATTCACGCACTCGGTCCCTTTCAGCAAGGGAAGCTAAACCCATATATCCCATGGATGGTTTAGGACGACAGAGATACACAACCCGGGTAAAGGTTTTAATGGCATGCTAAATCCAGTTCCCTTTTCAGGCATAGTTATATATATATATATGTATGTATGTATGTATGTATGTATGGTTATGTGTATATAGATGGTTTTACTTGGTTTTATAAATGACATTATTTTATCCTTATCCTGAGTTTATGCTAGCGATCACACACTAACCCATCTTCAAGCAACTGTATACCCACGCTATGTAGGAACCGACCATTCTACTCCTCCTACATAGTGATTAACTTGGGGACAACTGCTGGATTGAAGTTGTGAGCTTATATCTCTCTGGAAGGCTCTTATTCATGTTATGGATTTTTTTAGAGATTTTGATTTATTTTTGGTTATTGTTTTTATCAATGGTTGAGGGCATATCCCAACCAGATATTCTTACTATTTTGGTTAGAGGATTTACTTTATTTCAATGGGTTGGAATGGGCGGGATCGGTATTGGTGTCGGTCTTAATATTGGCATTGGAATTGGGGATGACATCATTGGACATAATTTCTCACTTTTCCATCATGTTTTATTTTGGGATTAATCATATTATGTTTTGGAACTTATTTGGTTATGAACTGGTTTATGGCCCTTGTTTTGGTATTGTTTTAGCTTGGTGGTTTGGTTGGTATGGTTTGATGACATAAGATGACTTGATAGGATTGGTCTAGGAATAGACTTATCCCAAAGTCAGTCCATGTCCAGTTATACTATCTTGTTATATGTTCAGTATTCAGCCGACTCTAGGTATGCTAATGATGGTTAGGTTGAGTAATAGGAGGTGGTCCATCACCGGTCCTATTGGACTTGGGATGCCTATTATGACAAGGCCCCCGATCAGTTCGTGTCACAAGATCAGAAATTTCTTATCTTTCAACTAGTAGGTGATAAGTCCTTTTGTTTTGGCACTCCAGTCTATCAAAGTTCATGTATTGTATTTTTATTATCCATATGTATTGATCAGTGGTAGTTGGAGGTATGTCTCAGTTACCTATAATCAGTATAGTAGAGATTTCATAGGTAGTCAGTTAGAGTCATGATATGTAATTCCCTTTCTCTCTTTAGTTTTATCATTTTGTAAACTTTATCAATATTATAATTATTCAGATTTTCTCATGATTATGTTACCACTCAGCAAATTTAGATTGTGTATACAATATAAATCAGTTGCTTAAGCAATATGCCAGTACATGGGTTAGCTTGGGATCACCTGGTTTTAAGCACCGTGTTATGACTAGGGGGTATTCTCGGGTTGTGATAGTGAGTCTATGAACTATTACTCATATGGAATCAAACTTTTAAGAGTAGCGAGGTAAACCAGTGACCAAATCCATGTTGATTATGTCCCACTTCCAAATCAGGAGCTCCATAAGCTGCATATAACCTCATGGCTTTTGGTACTCTACTTTAACTTGTTTATAATTAAGACATTAGCTAAAATTCTGTAATATCATCATGTCACCTCACCAATACATCCCTTTCAAATCATGATGCTTTTTAGTTGATCCAGGATGAATAGAATATCTTAAATGATGTGCCTCTATCATAATCCACTTTCTTAGCTCATCTACATTGGATACACATAATTTGTTTTGGCTCCAAAGTACTCCCTATTGTGTAAGCATAAATGTTGTTTTAATACCTTACTATACACCCCCTTAAGCTATAAAATAAACAGGATCTGCATATTGCTTATTTTTAACTTTAGCTACGAATAACAATTTTGCTGCATTTTGCACAATAACTCCTCCATTTGGAGATTCAAGAAGACGAACCCCCAAACTAGCTAGTTGATGTAGATCTTTAGTTATCCCTTTCCTTTTCCATAGCTGCCCATAAGTTCTCGTCATTTCCTTACAAATTAACATATCAACCACTATATTTGCATTCTTTGGATGATACAAAATATCAATGTCAATATTTTAATATCTTAAGCTACCTTCGATGCCTAAGATTTAGGTCCTTCTACTTAAAGATATACTGCAAACTCTTATGGTCAGTAAATATACAAACATGAATGCCATAAAAGTAGTGGCGCTATATCTTTAAATCAGATTCTCATATGGTTATAACTGTCTTGAGGAATAAGCTATTACTTTCCTATGTTGCACCAATACACATCCTAATATAACTCTTGAGTCATCACAATATACTGCATAGCCTATTGTACCTTCTGGAAGTACAAATATGGGTGTACAAGTCAACATATTCTTTGGATTTTGGAAAATCCTTTCCCATGAATCATTCCATTAAAATTTGGCTGCTTTGTGTGTTAGCTTTGTTAAAGTTGTAGAAATGGCGGAAAATCCTTCAACAAACCTTGTATAATAACCTGCCAACCCAAGGAATCTAGAAACCTATATAGGAGTTATAGGTTATGGCCAATTCTTTATAGCTTCTATCTTTTGATCCACCTTTATTACTTCATCGGATAAAATATGACCATAGAATGGCATAGATTTTAACTAAAACTCACATTTAGAGAACATTGCATATAACTTGCAATCATTACAAATCTATAGCAACTATTATAAGAGACTAGCATAGTCCTCTTTGATTTTGAATTAACCAAAATATCATCTATAAATACTATCACAAACACATCCAAGAATGGTTTGAACACTGTATTCATCAAATCCATGAAACTTGTTGGTGTATTTTTTAGTCCAAATAACATAGCTAGAAACTCATAATGACCATACAATGTTTGAAAAGTTGCCTTGGTATGTCTTTCTCTTGACCCTCAAATGGTGATATTCGAACCTCAAGTCAATCTTTGAAAAACATTTAGCACCTTGTAATGGATCAAACAAATCATCAATTTTAGAATGGGGATATTTGTTTTTAAGTGTCACCTTATTCAGTTGCTGATAATCTATAAACATTCTCAACGAGCCATCTTTCTTAAGAACAAATGACACTGGTATGCCCTAAGGGGACATACAAGGCCTTATGAATCCCCTTCCTAACAATTCTTTTAATTGATCCTTCAACTCTTGTAATTCCATTGGGGACATTCTATAGGGAGGAATAAAGATAGGTTGAGTATTTGGAATCACATCAATACCAAAAACTACTTCTTATTTGTAATACCCCGTATTTACCTAGCCTAAATTAACTCCCAGTTCATGAGTTATCCAATATAAAAATTTTGGAATGCTCGGTCTTTTAAAGTTTAGAGCCTTTTATTGCGTAGGAAATTAAATTATCTTTTCAACGATATAAAATTCGCCTAAATTCTATAACCAGATAAGAAGTTATGGATATTTTAAGTTTCAGTTGTGAACTACCACCATTCAGTCCAGTAGCGCATTGTGGAGTATGCCAAAATGGCAATTGTTAGTTTCTAGTGTTCCTCTGCAATATTGGCGCATCGCGCCAAGGCCTATTTTTATGTTTGTCAATTTCCATTGAGCCAACGCGATTGTACCATGTTGCGCTATGCTTCCAGGTCCCATTCAGTGTTGCAACACGATTCTACCGCATTGCGCCACCAACCCAGTTACCAATTGCAGAATTCCAATGACACGGCATGACAGCATCGTATAGCGCCAGGTATCCATGTCGGGAAAATTTCATGAAAATTAAAAGTGACGTATAGGGTTAAATTGGTCTTTTACCATAATTTTAATTCGCCCAGGTGTAAGATTTAAGCCCTAAAAAGTTTTAAGTTATTCATTATTCAATCTTTCCCCCAAATCAAAAGCTTTCTCTCTCAAGGAAACAAACCCTAGCTTCAAGAATCAAGGTCAAAACTCAAGAATTTCTCCAAGAACCTCCAAGAACAAGTATTCCAAGGTATGTTAGGTGTTCATCTATGGGTCCCTTTCACCCATAGAGTCCAAGAATCCATTTTTAAAACTTCAAGATTTATGATTTATGATTTCCATGCTTGGAATTGAATGTATTCATATTCATAATAGTAATTGGGATCCAATTTATGTTTAATTATAAGTTCCCATGAAGTTAAGATTGTTATGTGGTAGATTACATGAATTGCATGCTTAACCTTTGATATTGAAATTGAATATTGTATTCAAGCTTACATGTGTTGACCTTCATGTAAATAATCCATGATCCCCAAGTGTTTGCTATATCGCCTATGTGAAATAAATAGTGGAGCCATGTCATGTTATTATGTGATCCCATTCATGCACAAGTTCATGTATATCAAGTGTTTCACAAAATGTCTAAATGAGTGTATTGTTAGCAAGCTAGTATTGTTATTCTTTTATGATCATGTTATGTTTTTCTCTTAAGATATTGAGTCCTGGGGTTATTTAATACCTGACTATTTAGCTGTGTGCCTAGATCCAGTGTCAGTTATAAAATCTCAGTCATGTCATGATTAGTAGTAAACTCAGTCAGTTACAAAACTTAGTAGAACTCAGTCAGTTACAGAACTCAGGAAAACTCAGTAAACTGAGTATTTAGTCTAATCTAGTTCACTATAATTAATTTAGTGTCTTTCAGTTGGGAGTAGGATTCAGCACCGAGAGAACCCACGGATGGTGGCTCACCTTCCAGTAGAGGGTGCGATCTCTAGAAGCAATTCTTGTATTCTAGAACTATGTAGCCAGCGTAGGTTGAGGCATTAAACCTGCCGGTTGAGGGTTGATGAGGTGTTTTAACCTAATAGATTAGGGTTCCACAATTCTCATTAGGGTACCTGCTAGATAAGGGTAGCTCTTTAGTGTCTTTACCCAAGGCACGGTACTGACACCCTTCTAACTAGGGTCACAGGTTGGATACCAACTCAGTTATCTTATTTAGGGCATGTTGGTTAGATGATTACCTCCCACAGTCTTAGTTCCAGTCTTCAGAAGAGAACTCAATTCAATTCTACTGAATCAGGACTGTTAGATACAGTCAATCAGTATTAGCAACTTTGTTATTAGTTACTTTTGATATCAGTTTCTCAGTATTAGAACTCAGGACTTAGATTTAGATAACCTTAGTCACAGTATTTATTTATATGCACAGTAGTGCACACTCAGTGTTTACAACAGTATCAGTTATCCATGTACTCTCATGTTCAGTTACTCTATATAATTTAGTCAGTTATTATTCATGCATATGAACCCTTGCATTCAGCCTTTCCTCATCTAGCATACCAGTACATTCCCATTTACTGATGCATACTTTCTTATATAATGATGTTTCATATTATAGGTTCGAACGCTCAGGTTCCCGACCATACATTGACAGATTCAGATTCAACTAGCAGCAGTAGATTAGTAGTGATTCCTCATCATTCAAGGATATTATTTTATTTCATTATTTCAGTAGACTCTGTAGATCAGCAGATGGAGTTAGTTTGGAGATTGTCCCATCAATTCCACTTTCAGACAGTTTTAGATTAGAGGCTTTTCAGACTAGTTTTTTAGTTACTATTAAGTTTTACAGATATTATCACAATGATATATTTTAACAGTACCTTAGATTTTTTGAACCTTATGGCTTTCAGCCTATCTTCCGCATTTATTATAGTATAATGTTTTAGTGCTCACAGCAAATATCAGACATGGGTTAGCTTGTGTTCCTTCAGGGTCGTAAGCACCGGGTAGTATCTAGGGTATAGAATTGGGGTGTTACAAACTTGGTATCAGAGCCTAAGGTTTAACAGTGTAATACTCTAGATTTTCCTTAATTTGAGTTTCATCCTTAAGAAGTCCAAGGGCTGACTTCCAAAGTGAGAAATATTTTAAACCATGTATAATTTACCTAATATCAACTTTCGGTCATGTAGTGAATTGAACAATCTTTCCTTCGATACCAATTTCGTCAAAATCCGACATCGGATGATGAAGTTATGGCCGAAATACAGGGAGCAGTCTGAATCGCCCAGGTGTGATGGAGCAGGTCAACGAACTGTCGAGCTAGCAATGGACCATCACACCCTACGTCGCATCGATATAGTGAGTCCACTCTCTAGCTAAGTTCGATGGAAAGTTCTGATGGACCGTTGAGCTAGCGACGGACCATCATACCCCACCGTCGTGAGGAGACAGTAAGTCCCAGTTTTGGCCATGTGCGACGGTCAGGATCGATGGACCGTTGACCCAATCTTGGATCATCACACCTTACCATCGCATGTCTCGATCGGTAATTTTAAGTTGATTTTTAAAAGGGATTTTTGGTCTTTTCCCACCCTTTTTACACTTATATATATATCCTGAACGAACTAAGGACTTCATTATTTATCTTCAACATCAAATTAGGGTTTCTTTCAAGATCAAAACCCAAGAACAAGATTCAAACCCTTCCTCAAGAAATCAAAAATCTCTTCAAGGATCTTCAAGAAAGAGTTTCCTAAGGTATATGGATGTTGATTCTTGGGTCTCTTCCACCAAAGAAATTGAAGAACCCTTTTTTAAATTCTTGATTCATGTGAATTTAAATTGAATTTCATGTTATTATTGATTTTTAATTCATGTTTTTTTTACAAGGTTTCAAGCTTTGGCCCTAGTATGTGATATTCATGTGATAGTCATGATAAACCCTTTTCAAGTTTCTTGTTAAGTGATGTGTTTATGTCAATTAAGTGTAGAAATTATTTGAATAAGCAAAGCATGATCCCCATATATTTAATAAAATGCTTATGTGAGGGAATTAGAGCCATTATAGCATGTTGACTAGAAATCCCCAATTGTGTTCAAGCTCATGCATGCCAAGTGTTTATTGAAAAGCCTTAGTGAATGAATTGTGACATGATAGCATGAAATTCCACAATTATGTGTTCTTCAATGCATGTTAAGTGTTTGATGCAAGACCTAGTTGAATGGAGTATCAACCAATAGCATGTCTCCCAATATTTTCACATGTTTCTGATTTCTACATGCTTGAAGAGATGCTTTAGTGATTGTGATGGTGAATGAATGTCCATAGTCATGATTATTGAAGAATGGTTATGTTTTACTTTTATGCTATCGAGTCCTGGGGGTATTTATACCCGACAAATTAGCTGTAGTCTAGAGCTAGTGTTAGTTTTCACGATAATCTCAGTCAAGCTACAATTCTCAAAACTTAGTGAGTTATAAACTCAGTACTCTCAGACAGTTACAGAACATAAGAAATCTGAGTAATCTCAATATCATTAGTATTCTAGCCTCAATGCAGTACTCAGCTCAGATCTAGTAGTATTCAAGTGTTCAGTTTAGACCTTAATAGCATTCAAGTAATCAATTCAGAACTCAGTATCATTTAGTCAGATAACAAGAATAAGTAGTATGCCATCAGATAATGGAACCAAGTAAACTCAGTCAGATCAGTCAAGAAATATGATCAACAATAGATTTAGCTCAGTCTAAGTTCAGTTAAGAATCAGTTCAGAGTCTTTCAGTTGGGAGTAGGATCTAGCACCGAGTGAGTACAGGGATGATGACTTCCCGTTTAGAGAGGCAGAGTCGTTAGCAACAATCCCTGAACTCTAAAACTACGTAGCCAACACAGGACTAGGAGTTACCCATTGGATTAAGGATTAACTATTATACTGCCTTATTCTTGACTTCCTGTTCAGGGTCACCCATCAGAGAGGCTTGACTATAGTAGAGGTATTTATCCGTGGCACGGTATTGACACCCTTCCAGCTGGGGTTACAGGTTGGACCCCACCAGTTTAGATTTGGGGCATGTCAGGCAAGTGAGAACTCCTACAGTTGTAGTTTTAGTATCAGTCTTTAGAGTAGAACTCAGAAATTAGGACTTTCAGATACAGCCACCTATATCAGTAAGGAACTTAGATAGTTCCATAGATTCATGGACCACCCGCTAGATAGTCATGGTCTCTCATAAAGTTATTTAGTATCAGTACTAACAGATTTAGAGATCACCCATTAGATAGGCCTAATCTCATTCAGTTAATTATTCTTATTATCAGATCTAGAGATCACCCATTAGATAGGCCTGATCTCAGATTTAGTTAAATATCCTCATTATCAGATTCAGAGATCTTCCACTAGATAGGTTTGATCTCAGACATAATCAATTCTTATTATTGGTAGTAGACCCAGGGATCATTCATTAGAGAGGTTTGATCTCAGATTTAGTCGGTCGATAGTAGCAAGCTCAGAATTCAGTTATTGATATGAGTAGATTCAATTAATCAGCTTCAGTATCACCAAATCCATAGATCACTCACTATATAGGACTGATCTCAACTTCAGTACTTAGTTATCAATATAAAATAAATTAGTTATTCAGTATCGCAGTATTAGTATAGGGTCCAGATGTCAGCAAAGCAGTATCTGAGTCTCAGTATTCAGAGTCACGATAATTTTGGATATGGTTTGTGCATTCATGCATATGTCCTCATTTAGTACTCTCATGATTATTCAGTTAAGCTATGTTTAATCATAATCCCTTGCATTTAGACTTACCTCATCTAGCATATCAGTACATTCAAAGTTTTGACGCAAACTTTCTCTTGCGCTATGATGTCTTATACCATAGATTAAGAGGCACGGGATCTAGATTACCCTTAGCAGCTCAGTCCTAGTCAACAGCAGTAGACATATCTGTTAGTCGTCTTTATTCGAGGATGATCCTTATGTTATTATCACATTACATTCAATTTATTTTTAGTAGATGGAGTTAGTTGGGGACATATCCCATCAACTTCACAATTCAGACAGTTAGAGGTTTTTTGGACAGATGTATTAGTATTCAGTTTTCAATATTGATAATTTTAGATGTTTTGAATCTTATGGAAAGTTTCTACCATTTCTGTATTTATGTCAGTATATTATGCAGTGCTCAATTATAGATATCATTAGAGGGTTCGCCTGTGGTCCTTCGGGATCTTGAGCACCTTGTAATGACTAGGGGGTAGTCTCGGGTTATTACAAATAGTGTCCTAGGAAGTCTTAAAGTTGTATCTAGTGGAGTATTGTGAATGGGTGCATAGTGCGCCACACTTATAGACAGAAGGCTATGAGATATTTTAGGAAAATTTTCCCTTCTTTCAGTATTCATGTCATGCGAGTGAGCATGAGCTCAAGCTAAATTGTCAGTCTAATCCGTTTTCTCTTTTTTGTTTACAGAACATGCCTCCTAAAAAGACTAATGAAAAGAGAACCAGAAATCAGTCAGCACCTCAACCCGTTCAGGCAGATCCCCTAGATGAGCATATCTCTGATGCAGAATTTAGAGCTATATTCACTACTCAATCCAGCTCCGTAGCATTTCAAAATGAATCGCCAACTGCTGTTCATACCAAACCAGTGGCCCATACTATTGCATCTAGGATTTGGGACTTCACCCGAATGAACCCTCCCCTATTCTGAGGATCTAAGTCAGAAGAGGATCCATAGGGGTTCCTCAATCAGGTTTAGAAAGTCATAGATATTATGGGAGTGACTTCCAGTGAGAGTGTTGAGTTAACTGCCTATCAGATACAAGATGTAGCTTATATGTGGCTTAACAAGTAGAAGGTAGACAGGGGAACATATGCAGATCTCATAGAGTGGGAAGAGTTTGCTACTACTTTCCTAGAGTGATTCTTTTCCTTAGAGCTAAGAGAAGCTAAGGTGTTAGAGTTCATTAATCTCAGGTAAGGCAGTATAAGTATGAAAGATTATTCCCTCAAGTTTACTTAATTAGCTAGGTATGGTCCCCATGTAGTAGCAGACAGTAGTTCCAGAATGAGCAAGTTCATATCTAGGGTGTCATATAGTGTGGTTAAGGAGTGCAGAACAATGATATTGATTAAGGAGATAGATATATCCAGAATTATGGTCCATGCTTAGTAGATAGAAAAGGCCAATATCAGAAAGAGAGAGAGGAAGAATAAGAGAGATAAAATAGGTAGCTTCAATTTAATTCAGCCTAAGTCAAAGGGTGGTAACCATTCCTAGTTTCCCCCGAAATCTTTAGTTCCAGCTCCGTACTTAGCCAGTGCTCTAGTACCTACGTTCAGAAATGGTAACCAAGATAGAGCACCAGGCTCTAAGTCTTAAGGTAGTGTTAGCAGTGCTCAAATAAATCCTCTCTGTCAGACATGTGGCAAAACCCATAAGGTCAGTATAATCGTCCTTCAGCTCAGTCAGGTCACCTGAATCAACAGAGTGCCACTTCCAGTTCCAGCAGTGGGCAACGCCTAAATAGGTTTTATGCACTTCAGTCTAGACAAGATCAGGAAAATTCTCTTGATGTGGTCACTGGTATGTTACAGATCTTCTATTTACTTATTAATGCCTTATTAGATCCAGAAGCTTCTCTATCTTTTGTAACTCCATCGAGGTGAGCCACTGGATTTTGTCAGCTGGTGTAGTTCAAGGAAGAGTGCAAAAATGCACTTTGGCACAACGCGGAAGTACGTAGCCTCACTGAAAAATGACAATCGCAAAATGGCACCATGGTACGGCGTACCATTTATCATGGTGACACACTGGAAAATACCAATTGGGAACTGGAAAATCACCGCGGTGTTGTACTATCATGGTGAAACTCTAAAAAATAATGAATGTCATTTGGCATATCACCGTGATACGATGCTGGTTAATTTAACAACTATTTCATTAAAAGTTCCATAACTTCTCACCCGCATATCAAATTTAGGCAAAATTTATATCATTGAAAAGCCAATTCAATTTCCTACCATTTTATGGGTCTTAAATATTGGAAATTCTAAGTATATTTAAAGCTCTAAATAGAAACTCTCATACACCAAGAGCTGAACTGAGTTAAGAGAGTCTGGGGTATTATAATATCTCCCCCTTGGGAACATTCGTCCTTGAATGGATCTAATTTAAGCTGAAAATACTGAGGAACTGAGTTTACACACTGAACATACACAATTGAATCATGAATACCTAACTGAACTGATTCATGAATGTATGAATATCATGAAAATAATATGCAACTAGAATTGAATATAAGACAGAGTAGATCAAAGAAAGTTATTACCTTAGGCTGATTCTGAGTTTGCAGAGAAGAGGTGAGGATACTTGGTCTGCATATCTGCTTCTTCTTCCCAAGTCTCTCCCTTAATGGACTAATTCTTCCAAAGAACTTTGACCAAGGGAACTTGTTTGTTCCTTAGTCTGTGAATTTGACGATCAAGGATCTGGACTAGGACCTCTTCAAAAGAAACATCATTCTGAATATTTATGCTTTCTAAAGGAACAACAACTGTTGGGTCTCTAATGCACTTCTTTGGTAAAGAGACGTGGAATACTGGGTGTACTGATGCTAAGTCTGCAGGCAACTCAAGCTCAGAAGCTACCTTTACAAAATGGATGAGAGTTCTGTAAAGTCCGACATATCGGGGGCTAAGATTCCCCTTCTTACCAAACCTCTTCACTCCCTTCATGGGAGAGATCTTTAGATACATAAAATCACCAATCTCAAACTCAAGCTCTTTCTTCCTTACACTAGCATAGGATTTTTGTCGACTCTAGGCTGCCCTAAGTCTTTCCCTAATCAACAATACTTTCTCTAGAGCATCAAATACCAAGTCAGGCCCTATTACCATGGATTTACCTACTTTAAACTAATAATCATTGATCTATATCACCTCCTATATAGAGCCTTAAACGGAGTCATCTGAATGCTAGAATGATAGTTGTTATTGTAGGCGAATTCAATTAAAGGCAAGTGGTCATCCCAACTGCCCTTGAAGTCAACTACACATGCTCTCAACATATCCTCAAGGTTCTGAATGGTCCTTTCTTCCTGACCATCTGTCTAAAGATAGAAGGTTGTATTGAGATGAACTTAGGTACCAAGACCCTTCTGAAAAGCTTTCCAAAAGTGAGAGGTAAACTGAGTAGCTCTATCTGAGATGATAGATAGCGAAACACCGTGCAACCTAACCAACTCTCTGAGATAGATCTTGGCATAGTCATCGGCTGAATATAAGGTATGGACTGGCAAGAAATGGGCTGATTTGGTCATCATATCCACAATGACCCAAATAGAATTATACTGATGATGAGTATGAGGCAAACCCATCACGAAGTCCATGTTCACTTCCTCCAAATTCCAAGTTGGAATATTGAACTCCTACAGACATCCACTAGCTTTTGATGTTCAATCTTAACCTGCTGACAAGTGGTGCACTTAGCCATAAACTCTACAATATCTCTCTTTATCCTACTCCATAAATAAATCTCCTACAAATTGTGGTACATCTTCATGGACCGTGGATGAATTGAGTAACGTGCACCATGTACTTCTGAAAAAATTCACAGCCTCAACTCGTCAACACACTGGACACACAATCGACCTTGGCAATGCAATAAACTATCTCCCCCTGAAATAGATTTACATCATTCTACAAAAACACATACTGCAAGTTTTTATGATCTGTGAACATATCCACATACACTCTATACAGATAATGCCTCCAAATCTTTAAGGGAAACACAACAACAGCTAACATAAGATCATGGGTAGGGTAATTCTTTTCATTGGGCTTAAGCTGTCTGAAGGCATAGGCTATGACCTTACCTCTCTACATCAAAACACAACCCAAACTGGTTATGACCTTACCTCTTTGCTTCAAAATACAACCCAAACCAACTCTAGAGGGATCAAAATACACAACAAACCCATCTGAACCATGTGGCAATGTCAAAACTAGGGCAAAGGTGAATCGAGTCTTCAACTCCTTAAAACTCTTCTCACAGGAATCTAACCACTGAAACTTAACTTTCTTCTAATTCAATAAGGACATAAGGTATACAATAGATGAAAACCCTTAAAAACCCATTGATAATAGCTATCCAAACCCAAGAATCTCCTGATATTTGACGAAGAAATGGGTCTAGGCTAGTTTCTCACTAGTTCGGTCTTTTGAGGATCAACTTTAATGCCATCACCGGAAATAATATGGCTAAGGAAAGCTACTGATCTTATCCAAAATTTGCACTTACTAAATTTGGAGAATAACTGATGGGCTCTGAGAGTCTGTAATACTATTCTGAAATGGTCGGCATAATCATTTTTGGTACAAGAGTAGACAAGGATGTCATCGATGAAGACTATGACAAACATGTCCAAGTACTTCTCCAACACGTAGTTCATCAAGTCCATTAAAGTTGTTGGTGCATTGGTAAGACCAAAATACGTGACTAGAAATTTGAAGTGACTATACAAGGTTCTAAAAGTTGTTTTCAGAATGTCACATTCTCTGACTCTGAACTGATAATAGCCGGATCTGAGGTCTATCTTAGAAAAGTAACTGGCACCCTAAAGTTGGTCGAACAAATCATCAATTCTAGGAAGTGGGTATTTTTTATTGATTGTGACTTTGTTCAACTGACGGTAGTCAATACACATTCTCAGAGAACCATCTTTCTTACGCACGAATAGAACTAGTGCGCCCCATGGGGAGATGTTGGGCCTGATGAATCCTTTATCTAGGAGATCTTTCAACTGTTCTTTCAATTCTTTGAGTTTGGATGGAGCCATTCTATATGGTGGGATAAAGATAGGCTAAGTTTCTAGAAGAAGGTCTATTCTAAAGTCAAATTTCCCTTTTGCGAGAAACTCCAGGAAGATCTTCGGGAAACCCATTTGAGAATTCATTTACTACTGGAACTGACTCAAGGCTAAGAGTCTTTGAACTAGAGTCTTTAACTCGAATAAGATGATAGATACACCCGTTAGATATCATTTTCCTTGCTCTAAGGTATGAAATAAGTTGACCCCTGAATGTTGTAATACTACCCTTCCATTCAAGTACTGGTTTATTTGAAAACTGAAAATGAACAACTCTATTTCTACAATCAACTAAAGCATAGCATGAATAGAGACAATCTATGCCGAGAATGACATCAAAATCAGTCATATCTAGATCCATAAGATTAACTAAAGTAACTTTCTGGGATATTATGACCGAAAGGTTCTTGTATACTTACCTGGCTATAATAGACACCTACTGGGGTAGACACTGAAAAAGGCTTTGCTAAGATTTCAGGACTGGTTCTGAAATTGACAGTTATACAAGGGGTTAAAAAAGAAAGAGAATCTCTAGGGTCTAGTAAAGTATTAACATGTAAATGAAAGATCTGCAACGTACCAGTAACCACATCATGAAATTTGTTTCCTGATCTTATCGGGACTGAAAAGCATAAAATCTATTTGGACGCTAACCACCGGTAGCACAGGAAGTTGCACCCTGTTGAGTCGGGCAACCGGCTGGAACTAGGGAACGACTGGACTGATCCTGCTGACCACTCTTTGGACAATCCATAATTTGGTGGCCTGGCTTTCCACACTCAAAACATACATCACTACCGGCTCAATAAAATCCCTGATAGTTTCTACCATATTTCTAGCAAAAAGGATTCATGCGATCACTGTTTACACTATCGTGGGACTTAGATCTTGGCTCTCTATCTCGATTATCATTTATGAATTTAGATACTGGGGAAATAGCTAAAGATGGAGCTGGGACTGAATATTTTGGGCAGAATTGAGGATGATTACCACCCTCTAACTTTGGCTGAGGAAAATTGAAGCTACATGCTCTAGCTCTCTTACTCTCCCTCTCTTTATCCTTATTCTTCTGCTCCTTGATCTGTCGATCGTGGATCATAATCCTAGACAAGTCTATCACCTTAATCAACATTGCAGTCCTACACTCCTTTACCATACTGTTAGATACCCAGATATGAACTTACTCATCTTAGACCTTCTATCAGCTACCACATGAGGAGCATACGTAGCTAGCTAAGTAAACTTAAGGTAATACTCTTTCATACTCATATTACCCTGATTTAGGTTGATGAACTCTAACACTTTAGCCACCTTTAGATTCAACGAGAAGAATCTATTTAAGATAGCTGCAGCAAACTCCTCCTACTCAACAAGCCCTGTGTTTATGCCTCTATCTACCTTCCATTGCTTAAACCATATATAAGATACATCTTACAACTGATAGGCAAATAATTCAGTACTCTCACAAGAAGTCACCCCCATAATATCTATTACCTTCTGAACCATGTCAAAGAATTCCTGCGGATACTTGTCAGACTTGGATCCAAAAAAAAAGGATGATTCATTCGGGTGAAGTCCCAAATCCTAGTTGAGGCAATATTATCCACTGTATTGGTAGAAAAAGTGGCTGGCAGAGCATTCTGAGCTGCTACAGAGTGATCTAGAGTAGTGAAAGTAGCTCCGAATTCTGCAATAGAGACATGCTCATTCAGGGGATCTTCTTGAATGGGCTGAGGTGCTAGCTAGTTTTTGATTCTACTTCTGTTAGTCTTTCTAGGAGGCATGTTCTGTAAATTTAAGGGAGAATAGATTAGACAAAGAGTTTAACACAAACGTCTCACAACCTCTTAGTAATAAGTGTGGCGCGCTACACATCCATGCACAAGACTCTACTTGATGTGGCTTTCAGACTTTCTAAGACACTTTAGAATCTTAGTGAATGACCTGATACTACCCCCTAGTCGTCACATGGTGCTTACGACCCCGTAGGACCGAAATCTAACCCATGACTAATATCTGTTGTGAGCACTAAATAATAATACTGTATATAATGTGGAATTTGGCTAAATTTCCAAAAGGTTCAAAATGTCTAAAATACTAATAAAACATAACGTCTGAAATAATAATCCATAAAACTGAATATAATTTGAAAATCTAGTCTAAAAGCCTCTAATCTGAACTGTCTGAAAGTAGAGTTGATGGGACAAGGCCCAAACTAACTCTAACTACTGAGCTACTGATAAACTAAAATACTAAAATTAAAGCATATCCTTGATAGATAAGGACTCACAACTAAATCTGCTACTGTTGGCTGAATCTAGCTAAACGCGGTCAGGAACCTGAGCGTCTGAACCAATGATATGAAATATCATTGTGCAAGGAATGTGTATGGAATTAGTAAGTGGGAATGTACTAGTATGCTAAATGAGGTAAGGCTGAATGCAAGGGTTCATATGTATGAATAATAACTTACTAAATAATATAGAGTAACTGAATATGAAAGTACATGGATAATTAAAACTACTATAAATACTGAGTATGAAATATTGTTCATATATTATACTATAACTGAGCTTTTCTGAATCTAAGTAATAAGTTCTGATACTGAGTAATTGATAATCTAAAGTTAATGATAATTGAATTACTAATATTGAGTGACAGTGTTTGACAGTTCTGATTCTGTAGAACTGAACTAGTTCTGGACTGAGGACTGAGACTGAAACTGAAACTGTGGGAGGTAATCATCTAACCGACATGCCATAAATAAGATAAGGTAATTAAGCTGGAATCAATCTATAACCCCAATTGGAAGGGTGTTAGCACCATATGATGTTTACTAAAAACTGGTGTAGAGTCAGTCCTAACTAGCGGGTGACCCTTGATATTAGTCCTAAACTAGTGGGTGATCCTTGAGTATGTCTATCATATCTAATGGGTGACATCTTATAACCTACGTTGTATACGTAGTTCTAAAACTTAGGATTACTTCTAGGGACCCAGTCTTAAATAACGGGTAAGCCCCCATCCCTAGAATCACTCAGTGCTGAATCCTACTCCCAACTAAAAGACACTGAGCTGATTATACTAAACTAGACTGGATTGATACTGAGTCTACTAAGTTTTTCCTGAGTTCTGTAACTGACTAAGTTCTACTCAGTTCTGTAGCTGACTGAGAGTACTACGGATCATGACATGACTAAGATTCTGTGATTGACATTGGCTCTAGATAAATAGCTAAATTATCAGGTATTAAATACCCCAGGACTCGATAGCGTAAAAGTTAAAACATAGCATGATCATAAAGGCATAACAATACTTGCTTGCTAATAATACACTTATTTTGACATTCTGTCAAACACTAGATATACTTGAACTTGTACATAAATGGGAACACAAAATGACCTATCTTGATTCTACTATTTACTTTACATAGGCAATTTAGAAAACACTAGGGGAGCATGGTTTAATTCACATAGTAATGGCCAACACATGAACATCATGAATACAATACTCAATTTTAAATTTAAGGGTTTAGCATGCAATTCAAATAACTCATCACAAAAACTATTTTAATTTAATGGAAACTCATAATAAATCATGGATTGAAACCCAACAACATCATGAACATGGATACAATCAAATTCAAACATAGAATTCATGAAATCCAAAACTTGTATTTTGGAAAAGGGTTCTTGGGATCCAGTAAAGGTAAGGATCCATCGATGAAAATCTAACATACCTTGGATTGGGAGTTTCTTAAAGTTCTTGGTGTAATTCTTAGGCTTGATCTTGAATTCTTGAAGTTAGGGTTTTGCTAATTTGAGAGAGAGAGCTTGTTGATTTGGGGAAAAACTATTAAACAATGAGCTTAAAACATTTTTAGGACTTAAATAGCATACCTCGGCAGATTAAAGTAATATGAAAGGACCAATTTAACCCTGGATGAAACATTTATTTTCCGTCATAGTTTTCTGATTTGGGCCCCTGTCGCAACGTGCCATGATCGCGTTGGGCCACTGGAAATTGCCAATTGGAAATTTGGCTGGTGGTATGATGCGGTGGTATCGCGTTGCCACCTTGGATGTAACTTGGAAGTTCACCGCGACACGGTGGGATCGCATTTCTTTACTAGAAACTGAGAATTGTGAATTGGATCCTTGGCACGAAGCGTCAATATCATGGTCCCTTATTGGAATTGGACAATTGTGAATTGGAAGCCCTCCGCAATGTGGTGAGATCGCTGAGTCATACTAGAAATTGACAATTGTTATTTAGACTATCTCCGCGACGCACTAGTGATCAAACTGACAATGTTTAACGACTGAAACTTAAAATTGCCATAACTTCTTACCCGGTTATCGGATTTGGGCGAATTCTATATTGTTGGAAAGCTAATTGAATTTTCTACACTTTAGTAAGCTCTAAACTAACAAATTCTGAGTATTTCAAAAATTTTATATGGGATTACTCATGTACTAAGACTTAAATTAAGCTAGGGATATACGGGGTATTAAAATATCTCCCCTTAGGAACATTCATCCTCGAATGAGATTGATTAAGAAGACAAAAACTTATAGACTGAGTTTACACACTGATATATGTACACTAAAACATGAATACATGACTAAACTACTGACAGGCTGAGTTCTCCTACTGAACATGCATATCTAATGTATGATTACATGACTTAACTGATTCATGGATGCATGACTGAATATGCAATCATAAAGTATATCAAGTTTATAACTATAACTAGACATGGAACTGAGTAAAAATAAGTAAGAATATTTCCTCAAGATAAAAATACTAATGAACCTGAGATCATTTATTGAACATGTATGAACAGGAATATGATAACATGACTGAGTTTGAAACCTGATACAAGAACTGAATATCGTGAACTAAATAGATTTCTTGGATACATGGCATACGACTCAGATTGGAACTTAAGGGTCAACTTATGAGTACCTACTACTCCAAACTGGATTCGTACGTAAAGAGAAACTGAAAGGTTTAGGACATTGAATCTTGGGGGATATAGTGGATCTTCATCTAAGGACATTATGTCCCTCGAAAAATACTGACTTGGCTGGGATTCTGAGGAAAAACTTAGACGATGCACAAGACACCTATAAACTAAATTATGACTGAATATCTGAGATTAGAGACTGCGGCATGATACATAAACTGGTCTGAAGTTATAACTACTAGGATTCGCTATCTTAGAACAATCATATTAATGAAATTTCGAATAGTACGACTGGGTGGAAAAATAGGGAAACCGTATGAACTTGTTCGTCTGATTTCTAAACTGAATTCCTGGCTTTATGGACTAACTCATATTGAAAACTTATACTCAAATGGAGCATTTCTTTAACACTCTTTCTATAAGGTTCTACTAACTTAAGGGAGCAAGGAAATCTTGGCATGGTCTGAATAAGACATCTGAATAAGAAATTGCAACATGGCTCCAATTTTGTAATATGGAGCAAGCTCTATGAAACATTATCTAAAATAGAGTTGCTAAGCCTCATATACTAAAACTAATAACTTGTCATCCTAGCCACATTTCTCAACTATTCCTGCAACTATAATTTCTACTTCAATACCACATTTCACCTCGGGCTACAGGAAATATTTGCATGGGAACTAAGCATGAACGCGTAAACATACTAACTTATTTTATTAACTGGATGACTGATATCTGAATACTGGTCATGTAAGATTGAGTTATACATTACCTGAATAACTAAATTCAAACTATAGAGTACTATGCATATGAGGTAGGGACTAACTGAGGAACATGAGGTAACTAAGCATGAATTCGGGGAAACAACATTACCTAGGAATGAAAGAATAAGCGCATAACATATTTCTAAAATATTGAGATACTGACAACTGAATAACTGATAACTGTATGCTTTGGTCAAGCACACTTGAAACTGGACTGATTTTGGAACTGAATGCTAAAATGAGCACATTATAAAGCATAAGTACATGAGTTATGAGCTATATGACCTGAGTTTGGAGTTTCTATTTTCATGGAGCATGATTCATAACAATGAGTGAACTGGAACTCCTTCTACTAGGAACTATAAGCGTATATAATTTTTGTTAATGTGCACAAATATGAACTGTGATCATAGGGCTGACATATAAGGCATGAGTAGATATTGTGATAGCTAAAGTACAAAACTATATACTGAGGTAAACACGGGTTGGGCATCATACTCACCTACTGCTTCCTTACGCATACTGATATTACTACTAGAATCTAAAAATATGACTTGGTTACTCGCTCCACCATCTCCCCCTTAGCTTAAAGCCATTATTCTAAAGCTGTGAACCACTTAATCAACTACTCTAAACTGAGAAGGGCTCTGCTAATATTTCAGGTCTGACACCGAAGTTGACGACTATGTAGGGGTTACAAAGAAAGTAAAGCCTAGGGAACTAACAAGGCATAAACATAAAGATAAAAGACTCATAACGAACCCGTAACTATATCAAGAGAACTTCCCTGATTATGGCGAGACTGGAGTGCATAAAATCTATTTTGGCATTGGCCATTAGTGGTACTGGAAGTGGTGCTCTGCTAATGTGGGCGACCGAACTGAGCTGAAGGACAACTGTACTGACCCTGTGAACCTAACTGAGGACAATCTTTAATTCTATAGCCTAGCTTTCCACACCCGAAACATACATCATTGCCAGCCCTACATACACCCTAATGATTTCTACCACATTTCTATCAAAGTGGGTGGGTACGAACTCTTTTCATGCTACCCTAAGACTTAGAGCCTAACGTGCTATCTCGACTAACATTTCTAAACTTTGGTACCAGAGCACTAGATACAGAAGGATTTAGGGCTAAGAATTTCTGACGAAACTGGAAATGGTTACCACCCTCTGACCTTGGCCTAAAACCATTTGTTCTGACTCTTTTATTCTTTCTCTCTTTCTTTCTATGCTTCTCCCCCTGGCATTGCTGAGTATGAACCTCAAGCCTAGATAGGACAATAGCCTGTAGGTTTTTTTGAGTAGCTATTGAATTGGTTAAGGTTGTGAAAGAAACTCTAAATTCTGCATGGGAGACATGCTCATCAAAGGGATCTTCCTGAATGGGCTGAGGTGCTGACTAATTTTTGATTCATCTTCCATTAGTCTCTTTGGGAGGCATGTTCTGTAACCAAAAGGAAGAAAAAGATTAGACTAAGAGTTTAACTTGAGATTATACTCGCTCGCATGACATGAGCATTGAAAGAAGGGAAACTTTTTCTAAAACATCTCATAGCCTCTTATCCATAAGTGTGGTGCGCTACACACCCATGCACAAGACTCTACTAGATGAGGCTTTCATACTCCTTAGGACTCTATAGAACCTTAGGATCTGATACCAAGTTTGTAACGACCTGAGACTACCCTCAAGTTGTCACACAGTGCTTACGACCCCGAAGGACCACAAGCTAACGATAAATGATATCTGCTATGAGCACTAAAGAATAATACTGTAAATAATGCAACAATTGGCTGAATTTCCATAAGGTTCAAAACATCTAAAATACTAATAAAAAATAGCATCTGAAATAACAATTCGTAAAACTGAATACTGTATGAAAATCTAGTCTAAAAGCCTCTAATCTGAATAGTCTGAAAGTGGAGTTGATGGAACAAGTCTTCAACTAACTCTGATGATTGTGCTACTAGTAAACTGAAATACTAAAATAAAAGAATATCCTCAAAAGATGAGGACTCACTACTAAATCTGCTACTACTGGCTAAATCTAGCTAAACGTGGTCAGGAACATGAGCATCCGAACCTATGATATGAAATATCATAGCGCAAGAAATGGGTATGTGATCAGTACATGGGAATCTACTGGTATGCTTAATGAGGTAAGGTGGAATGCAAGGGTTCATATGCATGAACAATAACTTACTAAAATGATATAGAGTAACTGAATATGAGAGTACATGGATAACTAAAACTACTATAAATACTAAGTATGTAATACTGTGTATATATGTATACTATAACTGAGCTTTTTTTAAGCTAAGTACTAAGTTCTAATACTGAGTAACTGATAATCTAAAGTTACTGATAACTGAATTACTAATACTGAGTGACTATGTCTAATAGTTCTAATTTTGTAGAACTAAACAGATTTCTAGACTGAAGACTGAAATTGTGGGAGGCAATCATCTAACCGACATACCCCAAATAAGATAAGATAACTGAGCAGGGTTCCAATCTATAACCCCAATTCGAAGGGTGTTAGCACCATGCCACGGGTACTAAAAATTGCTATGGAGTCAGTCCTAACTAGCGGGTGACCCTTGAGATTATTCCTAAACTAGCAGGTGATCCCTGAGTATGTCAGTCCTTGCTAATAGGTGACATCTCATAACCTACGTTGGCTACATAGTTTTGGAATTTAGGGATTGCTTCTAGGGACCCAGTCCTAACTAACAGGTAAGCCCCTATCCCTAGGTTCGCTCAGTGCTAAATCCTACTCCTAACTAGAAGACACTGAAGTGATTATACTAAATTGAATCAGATTGATACTGAGTCTACTGAGTTTTTCCTGAGTTTTGTAACTAACTAAGTTTTACTAAGTTTGTAACTGACTGAGATTACTATGGATTGTGATATGACTGAGATTCTGTGACTAACACTGGCTCTAGGTAAAGAGCTAAATTGTCGAGTATTAAAAAACCCCAGAAATCAATTGCATGAAAGATAAAACATAGCATGATCATAAAGGCATAACAATACTTGCTTGCTAATAATACACACATTTAGACATTCCATCAAACACTGGATATACATAAACTTGTACATAAATTGGAACACGTAATGAATTGTCTGGATTCTACTATTTACTTCACATAGGCAAGTTAGCAAACACTTGGGAGCATAGATTAGTTCACATGGTAATGGACAACACATGAACATCATGAATACAATACTCAATTTCAAATTCAAGGGTTTAGTATGCAACTTATATAACTCATCAGATAAACTATTTTAATTTCATGGAAACTTATAATAAATCATGGGTTGAAACCCAAACAACATCATGAACATTTCTACAATCAAATTCAAACAAAGAATTCATGAAATCCAAAACTTGTATTTTGAAAAAGGGTTCTTAGGCTCCATAGAAGCTAAGGATCCATGGATGAACATATAACATACCTTGGATTGGGAGTTTATTGAAGTTGTTGGTGAAATTCTTAGGCTTGATCATTTATTCTTGAAGTTAGAGTTTTGCGAATTTGAGAGAGAGAGCTTGTTGATTTGGGGGAAACCTATTAAACAATAAGCTAAAAATATATTTAGGGCTTAAATACCACACCTGGGTAGATTAAAGTTATGATAAAGGACCAATTTATACCTGGAGGAAACATTTATTTTTTGTCAAAATTTTTTGATTTGGCCCCCCGGCGCGATATGCCATGATCGCGTCAGGCCATTGGAAATTTCCAACCAGGAATGTGGCTGCTAGCGAGACATGGTGGTATCATATTTCCACCTTGGATGTGACCTGGAAGTTCACCGTGATGCAGTGGGATCGCGTTGCTTTACTGAAAACTGACAATTATGAATTGGGTCCTTAGCACGACGTGCCAATATCGCGGTCCCTTACTGGAATTAGACAATTGGTAATTGGAAGCCCTCCGCTATGCGGTGAGATTGCGGAGTCACACTGGAAATTGCAAACTGTTATTTAGACTTTCTCCAACAACGTGCTAGTGATTAAAATGACAGGTTTTAATGACTGAAACTTAAAATTGCCATAACTTCTTACTCGGTTAATTTATTTAGACAAATTTTATATCG
The DNA here is from genome assembly GCA_030864225.1 of Capsicum baccatum var. pendulum. Taxonomy (NCBI): domain Eukaryota; kingdom Viridiplantae; phylum Streptophyta; class Magnoliopsida; order Solanales; family Solanaceae; genus Capsicum; species Capsicum baccatum. Next base: position 224,081,601 of record CM061556.1, read on the forward strand.
TTGGAAAGATAATTGAATTTTATATACGGACTTTACTGAAAATGCCACAATATTCTCAAAATACTGATGTAATAAGAAAGTATAACTAATAATAACATATGAAAACTAAATGACTGATGATGCTAGTCTGAATGCCTCTACCTATCTTAATGTCAATTTGATGGGATAAGTCCCCAACTAACTCTGACTACTGAACATGCTAAATCAGATGAAATGCTGAGATAAGAATAATACCCTCGATGGATGAGGACTCACTACTAAATCTGCTTCTTATATCCTGAGCTGCTAAGTATGATCAGGAACTCGTGCGTCTGAACATATGATATGAGACATCATAGCACAAGAAAGATTATGCAATCAATACGTGGAATGTACTGGTCAGCTAATTGAGGTAAGGCTAATATGCATGGGCTTATGTGTATGAACAGTAACTGACTGAATAGTATAGAGTAACTGAATGAGTTTACATAAAATAACTAAAACTGTTGTAAACACTGAGCATGCAAGTTCCTCATTTTCTTCAAAACTAAAAAGGCCATAATTTTTTACATGCAAAAAAAGAAAAGGGACGATGAAGAATTTAAAGTTTTTATGGCCAGAAAGCAACGTTGCCATATCGATTGATGATTGAAAGTCAAAAAAGAACTCGAAGCCCAACTATTTATCGCCGGAGGTTAAAGTCATCAGGGATTGAAAGGAGAAATTTGCAGAACTGTTGGTTGGGAGAAACTATGGAGAGAGAGAGGAGAGATGGTTGATTTAGGGAGGAGAAAGGTGAAGGTTGATTTGTATTTTTTAAAAGATTAGAAAGTTTTGAAAATATTAATCAAGTCCACAGTTAATTAATTAAGTTTCCTAATTATGTTTGACCCTTTAAGTTGGTCAATGTCACCAATCCTTCATTCAAGACTTAAATAAACCTTTCCTTAAATTTTCTCAACTGACTGAGCTGATTCGTGAATGCATACAATGACATGAGATAATCATATGGCTGGAACTGAGACTGAAAAAAAGATAATCTAAGGAAAATCATTACCTCAAACTGACTCTGAGCTTGCAAAGAAAATATGATAGGTACTTGGTTCGCATATCTGCTTCTGTCTCCCAAGTAGCTCTCTCAACGGACTGATTTCACCAAAGAACTTTGACCAAGGAAACTTCTTTATTCATTAGTCTATGATTCTAGTGATCTAAGAACTCAATTGGGACTTCTTCATTGGAAAGGATAGCCTGAACAACTAAGCTTTCTAAAGGAACAATGACAGCTGAATCACCAATACACTTCTTTAACAAAGAAACATAGAACACTGGATGCACTGACGCCAAATCTGTAGGAACTCAAGCTCATAAGATACCTTCCCATAGCGACTCAAAACTATGTAAGGGCCAACATATCGGGGACTAAGCTTCCCCTTCTTGCCAAATCTCTTCATTTCCTTTATGGGAGAGATTGTCAAATAAACCAAATCTCTAACTGTAAACTTGAGATCTCTTCTATGCACATCTGTATAGGATTTCTGAAGGCTCTAGGTTGTCTTAAGCCTCTCTCTAATTAGCTGAACTTTTTCCTATGCATCAAATATTGAATTTAGCCCTATCAAAATAGTATCACCTACCTCAAACCAACAAATAGGATATCTATATCTCCTCCCATAAAGAGCCTTAAATGGAGCCATCTGAATATTGGAATGATAACTATTATTGTAGGAAAACTCAATCAATGGCAAATTATCATCCCAACTGCCCTTAAAGTCAATAACACAAGGTCTTAACATGTCCTCTAGGGTCTAAATGGTCCTTTTTGTCGTACCATCTATCTGAGGGTGAAAGGTTGTACTAAGATGAACTTGGGTTCCAAGACCCTTTTGAAAAGCTTTCAAAAAGTGAGAGGTAAATTGAGTACCTCTATCTAAAGTGATGATCAACGGAACTCCATCCAACCTAACCAACTCTCTAATATAGATCTTGGCATAATCCTTGGCTGAATAAGATGTATGCACTGTCAAGAAATGGGCTAATTTGGTCATTCTATCTATAATAACCTAAATCGAATCATGTTGGCGACGTGAATGAAGTAGCCCTATCACAAAATTCATGTTATACTCTTCCTACATCCAAGTAGGTATGAAAAACTCCTACATAATGCCACTAGGACTTTGGTGCTCAATCTTAACCTACTGACAATTAGCACACTTGTCTATAAAATCTGCGATATCTCTCTTCATGCCACTCCACCAATAGACTTCCCACAAATCACGGTATATCTTAGTGGCTCCTGAATGAATAGAATACTATGCACCATGCACTTCAGCAGAATTCACTGTCTCAAGCCATCAACACTCAGCATATATATATTCTACCCTAGAAATGCAACACACCTTCTCCCCCTTGGGAGAAGACCTCTACTTTTTAATCTCTGACTGACTCCTTCTACTTAACTAGACTGGGATACCTATCTTTCTTTTCTTTTACTTTGGAAACCAAAGTGGATTCCAAACTATTCTGAACCCATACACTACAGTCAGTTAAGTCAACCGGACGAATACCTAGCCTAGTAAGCTGATCAATCTCTATGACTAACTTCTTCTTATCATCCTCAATATGAGAAACACTACCCATAGACAATATACTAAGGGATTCTTCCACTACATTGGCCTATCCCAAATGATACAATACACTCATATCATAATCTTTCAATAATTTTAACCACCTTCTCTGATGAAGATTTAAGTTTCTCTACAAAAGCACATACTATACACTTTTATGGTCCGTGAACATATCAACATGCACCCCATACAGATAATGCCTCCAAATTTTCAAGGCAAAAACAATCGCTATAACTTAAGATCATGGGTAGGATAATTCTTTTCATGACGCTTAAGCTGTCTGGAGGCATACGATATGACCTTACCTCTTTGTCTCAAAATGCAACCTAAACCAACTCTGGAAGCATCACAGTAAACAACAAACCCATCTGAACTATCTAGCGATATCAAACTGGAGCTGAGGTAAGTCGAGTCTTCAACTCCTGAAAACTATTCTCACAAGAATCTTACCACCAAAACTTGACTTACTTCTTAGTCAATCTGTATTTGAGGGATGCAATAGATGAAAACCCTTGAACAAACCATCAAAAATAGCTAACCAAACCCAAGAAAATCCTGATATCTAATAGAGAGATAGGTCTGGGCCAGTTTCTCACTACTTTGGTATTTTGAGGGTCAACTCTAATGCCATCACCGAAAATAATATGGCCAAGAAAAGCTACAGATCTTAGCCAAAATTCACACTTACTAAACTTTGCGAACAACTGATGGGCTCTAAGAGTATGCAATACTATTCTAAGGTGGTCTGCATAATAATTTTCACTATGGAAATGGACAAGAATATCATCGATGAAGACTATGATGAACATGTCCAAGTACTACTTGAACACTCTGTTTATCAAGTCCATGAAAGTTGTTGGGGAGTTTGTTAGACCAAAATACATGACTAGAAATTCAAAGTGACCACACCGAGTTCTGAAAGCTATTTTTGAAATGTCACATTCTCTGACTCAGAGCTTATGATATCTCGATCTGAGGTCTATCTTAGAGAAATAACTGGCATCCTGAAGTTGGTCGAGAAAGTCATCAATTCTGGGGAGTGGATACTTATTATTGATTGTAACTTTGATCAACAAATTGTAGTCAATGCATATTTAAAGAGAATTGTCTTTCTGACGCAAGAAAAGGACTAGAGCGCCCCATGGGGAAACACTGGGCCTAAAGAAACCTTTTTCTAAGATATCTTTCAACTGTTTCTTCAATTCCCTAAACTCGGCTAGATCCATTTTGTAAGGAAATATAGAGATAGGCTGGTTATCTGGAAGAGGGTGTATTTAGAAGTCAATCTCCCTTTCGGGAGAAACATCAAAAAGATCATCATAGAACACATCTAGAAATTTCCTTACTACCGAGACTGACTCAATACTGGGAGTTTCTGAACTAGAGTCTTTAACCCAAACAAGATGGTAAACACACCCCTTGGATATCATTTTTCTCGCTTTACGGTACGAAATAAGCTGACCCCTAAACGCTGAAGTACTACCCCTCAATTCAAGGACTAGTTCATTTGAAAACTAAAAATGAACAACTCTATTTCTAAAATCAACTAAAGCATAGCATTAGTGGAGCTAATCCATACTGAGAATGATGTCAAAATTAGTTATCTCTAACTCTACAAGATCAACTGAAGTGACTTTATGGGATATTGTGACCGGACAGTTCTTGTATACCTACCTAGCTACAATAGAGACACCTACTGCAGTGGACACAGATGGGTTTTTCTAAAGTCTCAGGACTGACATCAAAATTCACAGCTATATAGGGGGTTACAAAAGAAAGAGAAGCTCTGGGATCTATCCAAGCATAGACATATAAATAAAAGACTTGTAATATACCAATAAACATATCAAGAGAAATTTCCTAATCCTATCAGGGCTAAAGTTCATACAATCTATTTGGGTGTTGGCCATTGGTCACACTAGAAGCAGCACCCTGCAAAGTCGGGCGACAGGATGGAACTGGGGGACGACTAGACTAACCTTGCTGACCACTCCTTGGGTAATCCATGACCCGGTGTCCTGGCTTGCCACACCCAAATCATATATCACTACAAGCTCAACACACACTATTATGATGCCTACAACATTTCCCATAAAGTGGGTTGGTACGAACACTGTTCATACTAACCTAGGACTTAGAGTCTGGCGCTCTATCCCAACTATCCTACTTGAACTTAGGCATAGGCGCATTAGCTGAAGATGGGGCTGGGCTTGAAGGTTTCTGATAGGATTGAGGATGGTTACCACCCTCTGACATCAGCTGAGCAAAACTGAAGCTACTTGTTCTGGCTCTCATATTTTCCCTCTCTCTTTCCTTAAACTTCTACTCCTCAATTTGAGCATGGACCATAATCCTAGACAAGTCCATATCCTTAATCAACATCACGGTCCTATACACCTTGATCACACTATCAGCTACACCAAAAACAAACTTACACATCCTAGACATATCATCACACACTACATTAGGATCATACCTAGCTAGCTGAATAAACTTAAGCAAATACTCTTTCACACTCATGTTCCCCTGCTTCAAATTGACAAAATCCCGTACCTTAGATTTCCTTGAATCTAAGGGAAAGAACATATCTAAAGAGGTTTTAGAAAACTCCTCCCATTCAACAGGCCCTGTATCCGTGCCTCTATCTGCCTTTCACTACTTATACCAAGTGTGAGATACATCCTACAAATGGTAAGCACCTACTTTTGAACTTTCACTAGAAGTCACAACCATGATATCAGTTACCTTCTAAAGTATGTCAAGGAACTCCTGTGAATACTCATCATACTTGGATCCTGAAAACAAAGTAAAGTTCATTCGGGTGAAGTATTGAATCTTAGGTACAATAGTATTAACCACTGGAATGGATGATACAGTAGCCTTCTTGTCATGACATGAACCAGGGCCCTATCCATGACGGATATCCCAAACCATGAAGGCCCGAGAGCCCTTCTAACTTATAATCATATACAACATCATATATAAAAAGGAAATGAGGAAATAAAATCTGCTACGGAAACATGGTCATAATCAAAATTTAGCTTAACAATGAGGATAAAATCCAATATTAATTAAACACCGTTTGAAAACTATTTGAGAAATCTTTACTATATGATCAAACAAAAACTCACTGAAAACTGGGACAAGGCCCCCAGTAGACCAAAAACATAATAAATATTAACTGTCTGAAAGAAACTAGGCCTTCTGATATATAGAAGGCTCACCAACTGGTACTCTTCACTCCTGTCTGATAAAATCTACTACTTATCTGGACCCCTAGACTGTGCCTCAGAACTTGGACGGAAAGAAGGGTCAATACAGATGTACTGGTACGTAGAGCAATTCAAAATAAAGCTTTTATATAAATAAAATAGTGAGAGCTAGTCATAAAACATCATATATGATATAAATTCCAAAACACATGGGCATCTTTGATAATCATAAAACTTTCTTGTCAATGCAGTGCCTGATCTTTGTATTACTTCAGAATTAGGTGGTACACCCCTACAATTGTAAAATCCCATGGGCTGTATGGAATTTGATATTGACTCGGCGGGGAAGTACCAACTAGAGTGTGCCATAAGGGTTGGAGTTTCTAATTTTGATACACCACACAATACTAGGCTAGCATAATATAATGTACCTGGATCGGCAAATCACGGTTTTAGGCAATGAGTTGTCTGAACTCATGCCTTCTCCGGGGAACCCCTAAAATCTCTTTATTCCTAATTTTATCCTGTTCTGAATCATGCGTCTTTCTAGTTTCAACATCTGAAAAGTTTGATTTCAAACATGGGTTCTATTATGTTCTGAATTATCATGCCGTAATCTGAATTGGTGTCATCACACCAAGACTTGCAAGTCCTATTTCTGAGCCATATTGCATCATGCATAATTCTTTCATTAAAACACAGTTCAGACCACCCAAACATGCAAATAGTATAAAAGATTTCATATTTCAGAAACACAAGTCAAAACTTTTTTGAGATTATTCAAACATATGGTGGTCATGTCTGCTTTTGGCAAACCATGCTACTCTTTGTTATATGCATATTCAACATTTATCAACATGCATAACCCTCTCTTTTTATTTTGAAATCATATTTAAGTCATAGCATAAATCAAGACATTTTATATCGTACTTTCAAGATGCAATTTAAAACAATTCATATCATATGAAAGGTGGGAAAAATCATAACAAAAGATGGGTTCACTCTAATTCAAGCTCTCAATTGAATATTCATCCTTAAACACATTCATATATAAATGTATATGTATAATTTATCAATTAATTTGGGGAAAGGCCTAAATACCAAAACAATGTCATTGAGACTTCTAAAACATGATTATAAACCATATATCTAAAACTCTTTTCTTAAAATCATAATTTCTATGCCCATGATATTTTAGGAAAACCCCACGTACCTCGATTATGGAGAATAATATATAATTCTTGAATGAACTCATGCTTAGGGATGCTATTAGAACAATTGATGGGTGCTTCTTGTAACCCTTGCAATAGGGATTCCGAATCTCGAAGAATTATTGAAAACCCATAGTGAAATCTTAAGATATTTGGGTTTTTAGTTTGAAACCCTAGAGAGAGTTTTTTGTGAATTTTTGAAGAGAATATGAATAAAGTGGTCACTTGGGAGAAAAATGCCATGTTTAAGTTGATAAGGGGGTGGAAATTACCCAACATACCCTTAATGAGATGGAATAAAATATAATTAGGAGCTCGATTTTATGGGCCACCGTGATGCACCACTATTATGGTGGCTCACTCCATAATGGTGAATGGGATACTTAGGGTCACCGTGATGTGGAGCCATCGCGTTGTCCCACTGGTTGGGACCTGGAACTTCAGTGCGATGCACCAAAATCGCGCTAGGCTATTGGAATTTGACAATTGTCAAATAAACCACCTCCGTGACGCGCCAAGTACCAAAAATGCCAGTTTTCATTCTAGCCCAAAATATGGGGTGTTACATTATCTCCCCCTTGGGATCATTCATCCTCGAATGATGGGTAGGAACGTAGCTTAAAGGTATGGAATAACACGACCTGATGTGTCTTCTAATAAGGATATAAATGATCTAAAACACTTAAACTTCTATCGTGAAATTGAATTCTGTGCTGACTTGATTTTATTTTCAGAATTTGATTTTATTTGCTTCAAAGAGCTGATTCATGCTGAGAGTTTATGATTCCCACCGAAGTTTTTATTCTTAAATCACACACATTGGATTTGGTAGTGATAACTTATGTAGGTACGAATCATAAGGCAACAAGATTTAGATCATACAAAGCTATTACACTGTCTGAGCTAAAATAGTTGGAAAAATTTGAGATTATGTGGTGAACTTTTATGAACTAAGTCATGACTAAATAACTAAATTTGAAACATGATTCTTTGACTAAACTGAGTTTGCAACTTCCATAGATGGAATAGGTCATCTTTTGGGATGGTCATATGCATTGGACTTCAGATAATAGGATGGAGTATCTCTTCAACACTCTTTCTAGAGAAGTTCTGGTAGCACTCGAAACTAGAGAATCTTGGGAATGATCTACGCTGGACATCCAACTAAGGAATCACAACGTTGACACTACTCTATAGCATGGAATGTAGACATATAACTCATAAACTAAGATAGAATTTCAAGGCCTTAGGCAATGCAACTTCTTACTTTCAAGCTTAGCACACTTCTCAAGTACTCCATTAACTATACTAATCCCTTTAAATACCATCCTCACTGGATTTAACTTAGAATTCTTACACAGGCATTGATAACTCTTTCTACTAATGTCTAAAGTAGCTTAAATCCGTTTATTGTGGTCAATCCTAATTCTAAATCACAAAATACAATGTGTCACACCTTGATACTAGTCTAAACCATATGATTCAATCTTTTATACCCCTTTTTGAGTCACCCTAAACATAATGTGGCTTACTACTTCAATGATGAGTAAATCTGAACTCTTACTATGGATTTACTAGCACATATTGCGTTCCTCCACTTAAATTCCCAACATGTCTTTCAAGCCTATCTTTATAACCACATATGAACTTCAAGGCAAACACCTATAAAGACATACTTCACATATATTCTCTAAACCCCTATCAATACAACTCACACGTTGTACCCCAAGAACATACACCCAAAAAGTTTCTACTAACCATCACATATATCAAAGACTTGGCCATACATCTTACTTCTACTTATGGCCTTATCTAAAATAAGAACACAATGCTCTTTCAATAACAAGAAACATTCGCTCATCACCACTATCATTACATAAGGAGGAGTCACTAAAAGATTAGAACATAAGACCTTGAAGCATGGGAGGATATTATAAAAGACTTGACACTTAACTGAGGCTGAAAGAATAGCAAATAAACATCAGGGATTCTTCAAAGTGATCTAAATTGGGGCATACATGACTATAAGCTGAATCTCGTCAATCATAAAGAGTATAACATGAATGAAGGGAACTGAGCACACTATAAAGCGTGAGTACATGAGTCATGATCTGCATGACCTCAATTTGAAGTTCATAACATATGGAATGTGATTTCGACTACTGAATGAACTAGAACTCCTCATTTTAGAACTGGAATAGCACGTGATTCTCTATCATATACATGAACATGAACTATGATCATGGAATTGAAATGTAAAGCATGAATAAGTATTGGGATAATTGAAAAATATTGATATAAGAATGGGTTGAGCCTCACCCTAACTTCCTAATGTTCTATATCGTACTAACATCACTACTAGAATCTTAGAGCCTATCTTGGTCACTTATTTTATGATCTCCCCGTTATCTTTAAGACATCATCTTAAGTTTGAGAGATCCCTTACTAGACTCTAAACTGAACTACACTCACTGCACACTAGGTCTGGAATAAGACAATACATCCAATTAATAGAACTTAACCTAAATGGCTAAACCTGGAAGGGGAAAACCCACTGCTAATCCTACCTTTTGAGACATACTTTATCTTTCTATAGCCCCAATAGTAAATCACATAATACTTGAATACTCACTAACTTTGAATCCTCGTGAGTATTCCCATAGTCGGAGTGCATACCCTATAGTGCTTCAACTCTTATTTCTATAAGTTCAATCTTCAAAAACTCAAAATTAGCTTCTAACACTTAACGTGGAAATCACCGAGCCTTTGACGAACCATACTACTTTCATCATGCAATACCAATATCGCGACTCCAAACTTATATCTCTCTACCATGAGAATCAAGATCATATCAAAAGGCTCAATTTTACCAATCAAAACTCCTTAACTTGGCTATCTAGCACACCATATACCATCTAACTAGTCTTTCTCCACCTAGAAACTCAACGGTACCACTTGCCACACAGAACATGTAATGGACTTAGAAAATATCGCAACCCCATATCACCTTGGGAATACCTCTACATCATACACACAATATCATACTTTATTAGGATTCAAATAAACTTAAGATCTTGCATACATTGTTCAAGCTTGTTAGATCACTTCCATATAACTAGTATAATTAATTAATAAATGATCACATCCACCTTCATGGCCATGAACTGATCAAACTTTAAGGTCTAGTGCTAAACATGATTTACAACCCAACCTGACACACAATTCTCATAAAATATTCATCATTAATCTTAAGCCACTATTCTTACATCCACATCCTATATTGAATTCAAGCCAACAGTCTAGCATCAATCATCTACCACCAATGAAGAAGGCAACATATTACACTAGTCAATCAAATTGGGAGATCCTATCCAAATACTTCAAAAATCTACTACATACCTTCTCACAAGTAGTACTAGTTTACAACTACCAATGAAAAGAAGGTCAAGGGGGGGGTAAAGTCATGTAATAGACATGGTCAACCTTAATCTTATATTATAACCCCATATAATCTTATCTAAATATAAGGATTTCTCACATCACACTTACTTACTCAAGTGTACATTTAGACTACCTTCAAATTCCACAAATAACCATGAGTCTATAATTATAACTTACTGGCTCATCTAGCCATTTTCATACTTCGAGCAGACAATAATTCACCGTAACTAATAACTCATTCTCTATATTCTGCTAAACTAACACACAAGAACATATCACTTTATTACCAACTCAATCTCATGCAAAAAGATTTGACTATATATATATATTCAACCAACACAAGAACAATAAGTTGAACAACTAGCTGCTAGTGAATCGAAATAGGCCTCACACAGCTTCACTAGACTTTGATTTTTGTCTTTTGAACAAGAAAATGAAATGAATAATAGAGAAACTATGCTAGTGAATCGAAAGATCCCCACACGGCTTCACTAGACTTTTAGGTTTAATAATACGATGATAACAAGATTACAAAAGATAGAAACTTGACACACAATAATCAATGATCTAAGAATACACATCTTACTCTGTATAAATAAAAATCTGAGTCAGACACTTCCCTTATAGACTACCATACAATCCATACATGCTACTAGCTACAATATTAGTCTTTCACTATGAAGGGGTAAATCATCCTCAAACATCGGTTATTCAAATAAAATATTTATTTACACAAAAGTCACCCTTACTATGACTCCTAACTTTGTGACTTCATAACATCATCTTCTTGGTCCAATCTCACTACCAACAAATCATGACATCGATACTTTAACTTATACTACTACTCAAGTGGAAATATAGTTCTAACAATTCTGCTACACATCATTCCCCTTTTTCGCATGACATCTGCAACATAAATTTTTGGAAAAGAGATGGAATACTCTTAATACCGCAGGCCGAAAAGCATGATTTTATCAGAATCAATGTTCACACAAAAATCAATACACTTTGAGGCACTAACGGACTCTTCTCAAGTCCATGCACAAATTTTGAACTCTTATGTGGCTCAATCAGAACAGACCATACCATTTAGACTCTAAACTTCTGCACTTGAATCACCCCAATAACGAGACATATATGGGCACATCAAAGTAAGGAAAGAATTGGGGTAGCTTTACTTTTGTATGGGCGACACCATAGCACAAATTAGAGTATGGAAGAGGAATATTCTGGCTCAATGGCATGAACTAGAATATGAAGAAAGGGAAATATTCATAAACGCCTAGTAGCCTTCTGCTTATAAGTGTGGTGCGCTACACACCCATAAACAAGACTCTACCTAATACGATTTCACAGACACCCTGGGATCATGAACCATGCTCTCATACCAAGTTTGTCACGACCCGAACCAGGGACCTGGCCATGACGGATATCTCGAACTATGAAGGCCCAAAAGCCCTTTTAACTTGTAATCATATACATCATTCATATATAAATAGGAAATGTAGAAATAAAATTTTCTACAGAAACATGCTCATAATATAAATTTAGCTTAACAATGAGGAAGAAAATCCAATCAACTAAACACCATTTGAAAACCGTCTGTGAAATCTTTACTACATGATCAAATAACAACTGTCTGAAAACTGGGACAAGGCCCCCAGTAAATAAAAACCATAATAAATATTAACTTTCTAAAAAAAAACTAGGCCTTCTGAAATATAAAAGGCTCACCAACAGGTACTCTTCACTCCTGACTAATGAAAACTACTTCTTATCAGGATCCCTAGACTATGCCTCAGAACCTGGAGGGAGGGGGGTCAATACAGATATACTGGTACATAGAGAAATCCAAAATAAAGCTTTTATATAAATAAAATAGTGAGAGCTACTCATAAAAAATCATATATGATATAAATTCCAAAACACATGGGCATCTTTGATAATCATAAAACTTTCTTGTCAATGCAGTGTCTGATCTTTGTATTACTTCAGAGTTAGGTGGTACACCTCTACAATTGTAAAATCCCTTGGGCTGTATGGAATTTTCCATTGACTCGGTAGGAAAGCCCCCAACATAAGTGTGCTGCAAGGGTTGGAGTTTCTAATTCTGATATGCCACACGGTACTAGGCCAGCGTAATATAATGTACCCGAATTGGAAAATCACGATTTTGGGCAATGAGTTGTCTGAATTCATTCCTTCTTCAGGGAACCACCTAAAATCACTTTATTCCCAATTTTATCGTTTTCTGAATCATGTGTCTTTCTAGTTTCAATATCTGAAAAGTCTGATTTCAAACATGGGTTCTATTCTATTCTTAATTAGCATGGCGTAATCTAAACTGGTGTCATCACACTAAGACTTGCAAGTCATATTTCTGATCCATATTGTATCATGCATAATTCTTTTATTAAAACATAGTTCAGACCACCCAAACATGCAAACAGTATAAAAGATTTCATGTTCTAAAACACAAGTTAGAACTATGCTGAGATTATTCAAACATATGGTGGTCATGTCTTCTTTTGGCAAACCATGCTACTCTTATTATATTCATATTCAAAATTTATCAAAATTCATAACCCTCTCTTTTTATTTAGAAATCATATTAAAGTCATAGAATAAATCAAGACATTTCATATCATACTTTCAAGATGCAATTTTAAATAATTCATATCATATGGAAGGTGGGAAAAATTATGACAAGAGAGGGGTTCACTATAATTCATGCTCTCAATTGAATATTCATGCTTAAGCACATTCATACATATATATATATATATGTATATAATTTATCAATCAATTTGGAAAAAGGCCTAAAGACCAAAACAATGTCATTGAGACTTCTAAAACATGATTATAAATCAGACATCTAAAACCCTTTTCTTAAAATCATGATTTCTATGCCCATGAGATTTTAGGAAAACCCCACGTACCTCAATTACGGAGAATAATGGATGATTTTTGAATGAACTCATTCTTTAGGAATGCTATTCAAACAATTGATGGGTGGTTCTTGTAGCCCTAATGAGGATTCCGAATCTCAAAGAATTATTGAAAACCCACGGTGAAATCTTAAGATATTTGGGTTTTTAGTTTGAAACCCTTGAGAGAATTTCTTGTGAATTTTTAAAGAGAATATGAATAATGTGGTCACTTGGAGAAAAATCCCATGTTTAAGCTGATAAGGGGGATAGAAATTACCCAACATACCCTTAATGAGACGGAATAAAATGTAATTAGGAGACTGATTTTATGGGCCACCGCGATGCGCCACTATCACAATGGCTCACTGGAAAATAATGAATGGGATTCTTGGGGTCACCACGATGTAGAGCTATCATGTTATCCTATTGGTTAGGACCTAGAACTTCAGTGCAGCATTCCACAATCGCACTAGGCTACTGGAATTTGATAATTGTTAAATAGACACCTCCGCGATGCGTCAAGTACCAAAATGATGATTTTCATTCTAGCCCAAAATATGGGGTGTTACATATTGTCAAATAGAGCACCTCCACGACATGCCAAGTACCAAAATGACGGTTTTTATTCTATCCCAAAATACGGGGTATTACATTGTTGATTATTATGAGTTGCTACTGAGTGAGCTAAAGTAGTTAATGCAGCTCTGTATTTAGCATGAGAGACATTCTTATTCAGGGGATCTTCCTGAACATACGGTGGTGCAGGTTGCTTTCCATTAATCCTTATGATATTCTTTATAGGATGCATGTTTTGTAAATGGTAGGAAGATTGAATTAGAAAGAGAGGTTAAATGGAGCTCATGCTCAATCACATAACACAAATACTAAAGGAAGGGAAACTTTTCCCAAAATATCTCGTAGTCTCTTGTCCATAAGTGTGGCGTGCTTCACACCCATGTACAAGACTCTAGTTAATGTGGCTTTTCAGTCTCCCTAGGACACTTTCAAACCTTAGGCTCTGATACCAAGTTTGTAACACTCCGAGATTACACCCCGAATGCCACACTATGCTTACAGTCACAAGCGATCACAAGTTAACCCATAAGCTAGTATCTGATATGAGCACTAAATAAAATTGATAGCAAAAGATACACATATGCAGAAGTAACAAAATACATCATAAGGTTTTAAGTACTAAAACTCACTGAATTATAAATCTGAAAACCACTGTCTGAGAATTGATAATTGAATATATAATGATAAATTGACTGAATATCTGAAGTGTCTAAAAGCCTCTAAAATTGACTGAATAAGAGTTGATGGGACAGACCCTAACTAACTCCAACTGACTACTAAGCTGAAAATACTAAAATAAACATAGTCGGTCCTCAAAACATGAGGACTCACCACTGCTGCTACAGCTGCTGTTGATGCGCTGGAATGTCTAAGTGTGGTCGAGAACCTGAGCATCCAAACCTATGATAGGATACATCATAGTGCAAGAAACGACTATATGGTCAGTACTTTGAATGTACTGGTATGCTAGATGGGGTTCATGGGATCATGTGTATAAATAATAACTGAATAAATAAATAGCATGAGATAACTGATGCACAGTATACGTCAAAGCTATAAAATCTGAGAAATGCATGACCAAGCATAGAACATAATACTAAAATAATCTATAGACTGAAATACTACATCTGAGTTCTGATTTAACTGATAAGCTGGATGCTATGGTCAAGAAAAAATGAACTGACTTACGATTTTAGATGGGATAGAGTGTGGAAGCTATCATCTAACCGACATGCCCTAAAAATAATCAAATTAGGGTTCAACCTGTGACCCCAGTTGGAAGGGTGTCAGTATCGTGTCACGGGTACTAACACATGGCTGTGTAGATCCATTAAATTAAACTCCCGAAGGACTAAAGAGTCACCCTCTACTAAAAGGTGCTCCAGTGAGATATATGTCAACCCTTAACTAGTAGGTTAACCTCTTAACCTATGTTGTCTATGTAGTTCCAGAATACAGGGAATACTACTAAAGGTCACACCCTTAACTGGCAGGTGAGCCCCTATCCCTATGTTCGCTCAGTGCTAAATCTTACTCCCAACTAAACTAATTCAGATTATTGAACTGATCTAAACTTAAATAAACCCAAAACTGACTGTATTAAATGACTGAATGGTAAGTCTCATGGTATGACTGAAATCATTCTATAGGTACTTAATACTAGGTAAACAATTAAATTTTGGGTATTCATAACCCCCTAAAACTCTATAACAGTAAGATTAGGATATACTAAAGCTTTGGAGACATAATAAGTAACCAATATTCAAAACCCAATCATTAAGGTATGTCATCAAATACTTGAGGGTCATGAATTAAAGCATGGGAATGGTTTAAACATATAATACTAACATGAGTGCAATACCAAAGTCAATGTGTTAAGGATTTGACATGCAAAAATTTCCATTCGAATGTGTCATGAACAATTCCAACGAAAATAACTTATAAACATGATATATACATATATATAATAGGAATTTATGAAGAGTCATGGATATAATTCATAATAAAATGTAAATATAATATTTTTAAACTTGAAAATAGATTCTTGGGCTCCATGGGTGAAAAGAACCCATGGATGAACATCCAACATACCTAAATTGAAGAATTGGTGAAAGTTCTTGGTAATTCTTGAAGCTTGAGCTTGAATCTTAAAGAGACTAGGGTTTGTTCTTGAGAGAGTATTTTTTTATTTTGAGGGAATTTGGTGAAAGAATGATCAATTTTGCCTTTTAGGAACCTAAATCCCATGTTATGGCTGGGATAGGGTGAGGGAAATGACTCAATTACCCCTTATGAACCCGAACTACTGCCCAACGCAATAGGAAGCGTACTGCATTTCTCTATCAAAATGATAGGCGATACGCTGCATTACTCCCCACCGACACGATACTTGATGCTCCACGACCATATCACGAAGCCTCGTTGTTTTGATCATACAAACAAGTCTCAAACATCTTTTGAAAAATTCAAAACTCACCAGAGATAAACTATCGATAACCCCGATCATGAAACAACTTAGAAATTAATGTATCGATGTCGGAAAGGTTAAAAATAGGATCATTGAAGTGTAAGGGACTTTGGAACTGACTAAGTCTTAACACTTACTGAAATTCTCTAACTCTAGGACCCCTTTTTACCATGCAATAGTAAGATGAAATGAGTTAATATCTTATGGAGTCTTACATTAAAAATCCATATTTCTTGCTTGGAGAGGAAAATAGCCTCTTTCTCTCTTAATTTTCAAAGTGTTGAGTGTATTTTGAGAAATAGAGGACTTGGGAGTGTTTTAGAATAGGTATTCAGCATTTGAAAATCTTAAACAACATAGTTTTGGTGTTAAAATGGTAAGAAATAACCAAAAAACCCCTCAAAATAATCTAAAAAACTCCTGGAAGCAATCCCGACTGCTCAATTGATGACTCGTAATGTCTAGCTACGAGTCATAGAAAGAGTCATAGCCAAAGGAATCAAATTTGTGTCCCCACTTCTGTGACGATGAGACACCCTACGAATCATAGTGGTCTGACGACGATGAGTCATCACTGACAGCTTTGACAGTACTTCAGTAAATTGGCCATAACTTTTCATATTAAGGCAAAACTAGATGCATTGGAAATCTAATTCAATTTTATATCTATTAGTGGATCTTGGGCTCAAAAAATCTTAGTAATACAAAACTTATTTTCATTTGAAGTTTACTATAACAATATTCTTCACAAGAATTAAATCGATAAGGGGTATGCTAGGAGTTATTTGTGGCCTTAATATATCTAAATATTGACTTTGATTTTTGGGGTGTTACAAGATCCAACCTCGACTCCCAATTTTGACACCTGACCTATATAGATTTATATATAAAAACTTCATTTGGGGAATTAAAAGTAAATAATCAATTACGGCATAGCACTTTGGGAGGAAAATTTAATGGTAGTGAGTATTGAAAGTTAAGATATATAAGAAAATTAATACTTCCTTAAAGATTGATGATCGAGACCGTAATAAAAAGTTAACGCTTGAAAGAAAGAAAGATATATTACTATGCGTTTGAGGAGAACTTCATTTAATATAATGGATTGTGATGACTTATTATTAATTCAGATATATCATTTAAAAACTAAAAAGATGACAATAAAATAAGTTGCAAAGATAATTGAACTAAAGAAACAACCAAATTAAGAGGAAAATTTATCTATTCCTATCTTCTAATCATCATTTATAATATGTTTGGGACAAACTTGTAAAATCGGTATTATTCAAAAAGTGTTTTGGTGCTTTTCAGTTAAGTACTTTTAGGACAAGGATCTCTACTATTCTAGAATTGAATTGATAAAAAATTATAGATCAAGGTTATGAACTAATATACATGTGGTTTTGATGATTGACAAAACTCGTAAGGGGACCTGGACTGTATATGCTTTATATAGAACTTGATACATTTCTCATAGTCAACTATGTGAGAATCTGGTACTCACAGAGATATATTGGGTATTGCACAGTCATCATCAAAAAGGGAGAAGTTGATGTACATGTTATGATGATTGACAAAACTCGTGAGGGTACGTAGTACCGGATATGTTTCCTATAGAACTTGATCCATTTCTCAAAGTGAATTATGCGAGGACCTGTTCCTCAGAGGGATCTATTTTTGTATGGATCAGGTTCATATCATGGATATATTCATTAAGTTATTACGTGGTAACTTCTGAAGGGGATGTTTCCTAGTTACAATATGTGCAATGATATATGACTTGGAAATAATTAATTACACATAGGACGTTTGTTCCTAATAATTGACAAACCTACAAAGGGACTAGGTTCCTTGATCATTTTGAACTTTCTGGTAGTCAGTAGTATAGCTGACAGTTGTATTTCTTGCAGAAAAGTTGGTGCATAACAACAGAGAAGTAGCAATATTTAATCTTGAGAAATATTCAAATTTTTTCCCTCTTATTTGCTTCATAAATATATTGATCATTATATGGGAGGAAAACACAGCATTTTGGACAAAAAAAAATTCTCATCTATTTGTGCAGCCATCACAAAGTTCCATCAAGACAAAAATCTAACAACCAAAGGACCATTTTGCTCCAATAAAAAATGTTTGTAGGTCTAGGTTGCTGAGTTTTTTAATTTTACTCTAACATTGTAAACCTACTCCTCTTTTGAGAAGCTTGTGTAAGTATTTTATTTCCTCTCTTTTCTTATAGATTTGAGCTGTGGGCTAGAGTTAGCCATTGTACTGTTGGGAACTATAGTTAGCCTTGATTGTTCTTACAGTAGAGTTACTGTATAGAGTGTTTACAATAGATTTAAAGTAAGTGTAAGGGATTAAGAGATTAATTCCTAGGTTGCAAGAGGTTGTAATCTGAAAATTGCACTTATTTTAGTAAAGTGGTTGAGAAATCCTACTGGCGTAGGTTGTAGTTTTACTCTCTTGATCAAGGAGGTTTCCAAATAAAACGCCCTGTCTTTTTTACTTTTGTTCTTGAACTTTTTGTTCTTAGTTGTAGAACCTGGTGAGAGACCAAATTCTCATTACTGTGATGAACTCATATTGAAATTTTTCTGTTATTAACTGAAAAAATTGGTAAGCGATCTAGTCCCCGGTATCATGGTGGATGCACGCTAGTCGATAATTAGTAATAGGGAGGGTTCCTCCTAAAAGGTTAACATCTATGATAGATCCTACTAAAATGGTTGATCCACTAAATTTCAAAGAAGTTCAGTCAACTATTAGAAGATTTCTAAAGGTATTTAGAGGAAATGATAGTTTTCCTAGAAAAAACATAAGCAAGTGTCCAAATGGGAATGACTGTTGCTGTAAGTGTGGGAATCTTGGTCATTTTATTAAATAATTCCCACTTCATAAGCTTGACTAAAAGGACTACATCAAGAACAATCCACTAAAAGCAAGGAAGAAGTACTTGGTCCTTCACAAATCTAAAAGAAGTAAAGGAGAAGCAGTGAAGTCTTTTATGATGGCGGTCACGGATGAATTTTTAGCTTCAGACTCTATATTTGTTGTCACTGTGCCTTAGATAATGCAGATAAAGATGAGGAGAGCCTTCTTAATATCCAACAGAACCTACATAATTATTCAAAAATGGAATTGAGAGCTCTTGCAAATGTCTAAATTGATGAACATCATAGTCTAATTAAAGAAAATGAGTCTCTAGTTTGTTCTACAATTTTGAGTCTTATTATAGCCCAGGAATGGAGTAATATTAAAATAGAGAGGATAATAATCTTGATAGCTGAAAAGGACTCTAAAATTGCAATTCTGAAAAACTTGATACGGGACAAATGACCATCTTATCTTTTGATGACATCTTTAGAGGCCAACACATAGAGGTTGAATACTTGGTTATCTCGAGGATACGAGAACATGTATGGAGGACCCATTTTGAGCATGTCATTAAACAAACCCGTGTGTGGAAGATTATGTGGGGGCTTACATTTGATGCCAATTCGAGACTCCAAGATTTGAAGCGTGACCCCATGGTTTTGCATAATTGAAGAAGCATCCTTCATTAAGGGTATTTTCGGGATTGTACATGTTAAAGAAACAACCCATGACCTTCCCTTTCATTAAGGGTATTTTGGTCCATTATACTATGTAATAAGATAGGCTATATATAGTCTCTTATTAGGTCTTTTCTCTTTATTTGTTTAATAATGAAAATATGAGACATTGAAAATCCTCTCTCTTGACAGTATACCACCTTAGTGTAGTTCTTAGTTAGGGCTTGGACTAGCTATTGTAGCTTAGGTCTTGGACAAGCCAATATTGTTCTTTTCTTGGAAATGGTGGATCTTGAGGTGAGTTGATTCCCTTGGCGGTCACCGTAAGAACTTGGTTCTTGATAACATATTTGTATAGGTTTTAGATTTTAATTTTCTCTTTAGTTGCTACATTATGCTTTCTCTTTGTATCAAGTTACCTATCTTTTTTTTTTATTTAAGTTTGTGTTTGTTGTTTCTATTTGGTGTCTTGTGTGGACTGTTTTGCGAAGATTGTGGACTATTTTATTCTCATTTAGATATATTTTGGTATCATTTGGTATCAAAGCCATCATTTATTTCGTTCCCACGAGATCAATCTTGGGTTTGTTCACTCCAAAAAATAAGTGTTGAAAAGCTGAAAAACTCAAAAATAGTAATCTGTCCACGTTTTTGTGTTTAGGCCGAAATTTGAAGCCTAGTTTTCTTGTTATTTTTGTGTGTTTTGTTTGTTATAATGTTAGATCTTAGTTTCCTAACATTATAAGAGGTGTCCAAGGCCAAAAATCTCACAAAAATAAGTTATTCTATGGGTTTGGTGTCTTGGCCAAAGTGTTGTTGTTGTTTGGCCGAATTGGTGTCTAGATTTAGGTGTTGTTTTGATTGTATTTGTTGTTTCTTGTGTTGGTTTTTATTTATCTCAAACTCCACTTGAGTCTAATCCAAGTTCTTGAGAAAAAAAAATTTCAAGTTGTTGTGGGAAGAGAGGATGATTTTTTTGTTGTTGTTGTTGAAGTTCTTGTGTTGTGTTGAAGAAGTCTTGTAAAAGGTTGTTGATTGATCCAAATTCAAAGGGAACAGAGTGTGGGTTCTTGTAAGTCTTGAAACAACTTTCAAAGCATTATCAAAGTGGAAAAAAATAAAAGAACTCCCAAAAGTCTTCATACCAAAAAGGAATAAGTTCATTTTTCTAGACAAGCCAAAAGAGAAAAGGGGGACAAGAGCTCAAAAAGGTTGTCTTGCCAAAAAGGTGAAAGTTGGTCAAGGTTTGAATTTTGAAAAAAAGAACTTAAAATCTTGTTTGTTAACTTACCAAAACCGAAATTCCCCCATCTTTGTGAAATTTGAACAACAAAAATTGTGGAACAAAATTTTTCAACTTCAACAATACGTTTTTGTCCATCGACCAATAGTCGAGTGTCATATCATCAATAGCTCAAGAACGTTGGAATTCCTAGTTTTATTTTTTTTATTCTGTTGGTTTCCATTTTGTTGGTTCTCATACTAATTAGCAAACTAGTAAATACCTACTGGACTGTAGATTAATTTTTGAGTATGTTTTCTTTCATGTTAAGCGTTGTATTTTGTGCTTTTCTCATTTATAAGTCGTAGTATTTTCTTTGTTTCAAGTTTGTAAGTAAATTTTATTTTGGTGTCTTGAGTCGATCAAACAAGAATTTATTCCGGCCCTGAAGTAGAATTGACATCCTATTGACTATTGGAGTCTAAGCAAATTTCAATATTCGCCGCTCCAATTGTGAGAATCACAAAGATGAGTGTATACGAGTGTTGATGAGGAGCTTTTACTACTAATCTTGTTTGTTCATTGTGTAGGTACAAAGGTGATATAAGGGTAACATGTCTTCGATAGACGAGGATTATTATGACTACAACATGGGTGACTATGATTGTAGTGAGGGGTTTTATGGCTACGAAGTTGAGGGAGATTGCAGAGGCTATGAAAATAGCAATGATCAAAACTTGGGCAGATTTGAGAGTCACGGTTTTGAGGGGGGAAATGAGGTGAATGAAGTGCCTAGTGATTATGGTCAATTTGGAGATAATGTAGGACCTCATGATGGATCTTATGATGATGTTGGGGCATGTGAGGAGTCTTACACTTCTCATTTCAAACCTAGATTTGGTGTTAAGTATAACCCTTTCGTTCGCAAAGCTTATGAGAGCTATAATGAGAGTACACGTGAAGAGTGTAAAGATTCATATTCTCCACCTTGTAGTACTTCTTATCAAGGTTGATATAGTGTGAATGGTTATACTAGCTCTAGTGGAGGTTGTCCAATTAGAAAAAGAGGGTATGTATCTCCAAAACCGAGGGGTACTCGTGTGCTTTACAATGTAGACTCGGGAAGGAGTGTACACTCTGTAAAGGTGACCATTTGTGGGATATCGGGCTGCCTTGTGTTAAATGATAGGTACTATAGTAACTACATCATTCCATCCATGGTTGACTACTTGGGGTTGTTTCATAAGCCTTTACTTATTCCATACTTCTTGGATGGGTTTAAGGTTACCGAGAGGGTCAAGGTTGTCTTCTCCCAATTTGAATACCATAAGGAGGTGTGGTGCAATATTCTTCCATTGACATACGGTCATGTATGCTTAGGTGCCGATTGGTTTGTACAACATAGAGTTCCAAATGTGCAAAATTGGCCAAATATTATTAGAGACCGGTAGGGAAATCACCTCATAACATACATGTTGCTTGAGCCGCAAAGAGAAGTGAATACTTACTCCAATCCTAATTCTTATTAGAGACAAAATATTGAGAGGAGTAAAGGTTCGCAAGTTGGTAATCTGAGAGTGGAAAAAGGAGAGCTTGTGTAGAGCGAAGTGAGGGGATTTCCAACAAACCAAGCTAGCATTGTTTGTCCTTATATTTCTAAGGACATTTGTGTAGGTACTGACATGGAAAGTGAAGAAGAGCAATGCCGAAGTGAAGTTTCTACCCAAGCTTGTATAGTTCCTTCACAATACGACAAAGGAGAGTCGACTCAAGAACTTCAAGGTAAAATATCTAACTCTTACACTTTTGTGCATGTGAATGATAATTGTGTCACTAGTAGCCCATTGAGTGTGAGTAGTAGCTTACTTACTTGTGAGTTTAATTATTCTTTGCCTTTTGTTGATGATGTACATGTTGTGAGTGTGGATACACTAGTTGATCCTATTGATGACTAAATTGACTCTTCCTGCAATATCAATTTATGTCCACCTAGTGTTGAAGCCTATATGTTGAACGGAAGTACATCGTCTTGTGTAATTGGTGTTGATCAACCTATTTGTGAAAATTGTTCAACACCTAAGTATGCATGTGATATGATTAATCAAACTTAAGTGAGTGAAGTATTTGAAAAAGTTGGTCAACAAAAAGGGAGTGAACCCAAGAGCTATTCTTGGGACAATCTTGTACTTGAAACCTCTTTGAAACTTGATATTGATCTCTTAGAGAGTGAGGAACTTGCTTGTTCCAAATCTTCCCATGGGTTGGATCATGCACTCTTTAGGTATAATGTCTTGTTTGAAAATGATATAAACACTCCTAATGAGCCTAGTGGTGAAAAAGATGGTATAGCTTACCTTGGAGGCTATAGCCTAAATGTTAACCCACTATGGTGTGACAACATTCCTCCTAAAGATGAAAATCTGTTCATGGAATATGAGAGTACTCTTAAGGGTAAGGAATGTGTAGTCTTGGAAGTTACTCATTCTTCTACTTTGTGTGACTTTATTGTTGAGAGTACTCATGGTGTTGATTGGGAAACTAGTAGTGAGTACACACATAAGGGCACCTTATTAGATGTCGACTTGAGTGATACTTTTATCTACTCTCTATTTTCTTTCGATGATATGTATGATATTGTAGAGAGTATGTCATTTAGTTTGGGTAGAGACCACGGGAAAGGGGAGTATTGTCTAGACCCGTGTCTATGGCCACTCTTCCCGTTTAACCGCGGTGCCAAATATGGAAATGGTAATATTAGTTCACCCAACTTGTTTCTTGGTCCACATGACAAGCAAAGTGTCACTCTTGGTTAATCCCATAACCAAATCCTTCGTACATCTTTCATTGAGGTTTTAATATTTCATTCAAAGGATCCATGGTTATATTGCAAATATGTGCAACCTTGGCATTTTGAGATGATTTGTTGTGCTAACCTTAACCCTCATGCCATGAGGAGTTTGTATTTGGTTGTCCTCTCTTTGGTTATGCAAGGTTTGAATTCGAGGTCGAATCCTTTTCAAAAAGGGGAGGATGATATGGGACAAATGGTCATCTTATCTTTTGATGACATCTTTAGAGGCCAACACATAGAGGCTCAAGACTTAGTCACCTCGAGGATATGAGAACATGCATGGAGGACCTGTTTTGAGTATGTCATTAAACAAACCCATGTGTGGAAGGTTGCGTGGGGGCTTACATTTGATGCCAATTCGAGACGACAAGTTTTTAAGTGTGACCCCATGGTTTAGAAGCATTGAAGAAGTACCCTTCAATAAGGGTATTTTGGGGATTGCACATGTTAAATAAATAACCCATGACCTCCCGTTTCATTAAGGGTATTTTTGTCCATTATACTATGTAATAAGCTAGTCTATATATAGTCTCTTATTAGGTCTTTTCTCTTTAGTTTTTTAATGATGAAAATATGAGACATTGAAAATCCTCTCTCTTGAGAGTAGACCACCTTAGTGTAGTTATTAGTTAGGGCTTGGACTAGCCTTTGTAGCTTAGGGCTTGGAAAATCCAATATTGTTCTTTGCTCAGAAATAGTGGATCTTGAGGTAAGTTAATTCCCCTGGCAGTCACCGTAAGAACTTGGTGCTTGTTAACGTATTTTGTAGAGCTTTAGAGTTTAATTTACTCTTTAGTTGCTACATTATGTGTTCTCTTTGTGTCAAGTTACCTATCTTCTTTTTTATTTAAGTTTGTGTTTGTTGTTTCCGTTTGGTGTCTTATCGTGTGGACTATTTTGCGAATATTGTGGACTATTTTGTTCTCATTTAAATACCTTTTGGTATCAAAACTCAATTGGCATAAGCTTTGTAAGGAACAAGTAAAGGGATACGTCCCTCAGACTCTCTCCTTATAGAAAATACTTAGCTCAAAGCTAAAAACACTGATCTCAAGAAGAAAGTTGTTAATTTGACTCCGCAAATGGTTGATGAACTTTCTATTGAAGTTGATGCAAAGAAATCCAACTAGTAAAACTAAATTTTTGAGCTAGAAGAAAAGGTTTTGTCTCTTATCTTCTGAAAATGACACTTTAAATGAGAAATTGAAGGTTATGTCTAAACTGGTCACAAAGGGAAGGGACATAGCAGTGACCTTCAATTTAAAATTGAATCCACATTAAACAAGTCCAAACTGGATCTTAAAGCCTCATTAGAGAGGAATAGAGAACTTGAGAGGGACCTGAATTTGAATTAAAGCTGGCCTTGAAAAATCACTTTGCTAGGCAGCTTATTTAAAAATTGTTGCTCATCTTGCTAAAATAAGGATAAACGTTAAAATCTTATCTACGGAAAGGCACTGACAATATGTTAATATACAAGGAAACTCGAGGAGATTTATTACCTCATGCAGAGGAAAAAATTTATGTCTTGCTAGAGTATTTGGTGCTGAGAAGTATAGGAAGCATACTGAGATACAAGATAACTTAAGGGAACCTGTGTAATACCCTGGGAAATTTTTCGTTGAAATTTTGTGCGTAAACGTGTTGGGTTCTATCTTCTAGAATGAATTATAAATTTTCTGTACGGAATATCTTAGATTATGACCCACCATTGCGTAGAGTATCGAATAAAATTTCCAACGATATGTGTATCATCCAAAACAGACACCCGAGCGACGAGTTATGAACATTTCGATCGAACTGTGAATAGTAGTGAACAGTAAAACGTACAGGAAAAAGTACTGAGGCCTGGTGTATTTTTGCTCCAACTTTATATAATCATAACTCCTTGTACATAATAATTTGGGTGATCTACTATATATCAACGGAAACCTCTACGAGTCCTCTTTCTAATGAAATTTGTTTCATCCAATTTGTCTATCGGAGCAAAAGGTTATGGTCGATCTACTTCAGCCTATCAAAAGTGAATTTTTGGATCAAATTCAAACGATCATAACTCCTTGTACACAATGATCTGGGTGAGATACTATATATCAACGGAAAGATATGAGAGTCCTCTTTCTAATGCAATTGGTTTCATACAATTTGGATATCAGAGTAAAACGTTATGGTTGATCTACTTCAAACTATCAAAACAGACCACCAAAGGACAAATTTGAGAGTTATTTAATTTTTAGGGGCGTTTTGGTCATTCCCCCACACCTAAAATCCGTCCAAACCCTATATTAAAGCCTAGTAAAAGCATTATATGTTATATTTCATCAAATTCCCTCAAAAAGAAAACCTAAGCTCCTACATCCAACTTCAAGAACCTCCAAAATTCACCATTAATTCTGCAAATTTATTCAAGATTCCAAGTTCCTAGTTCAAAAACTCCAAGAACCATCATTCAAAGGCACGATTAACATCTCAAAAATAAGTATCGATCTAAATTTCATCATTCAAGGCATGTGGGATTTTTCAACAAGAACTCTCTTTCGTTCTTGTGCCCAAAAGTAATTTTATTTACAAAGGCATGATTTTTATTTGATTTTTACTAATTTGAAACATGAACCCATATCTTATGATGATTATTATAAAATCTTGACGTTTATAATTTTGAAAGAAAAATTTACATGTGTGGAGATATAAAGCATGAATCTTGAATGATATTTATCATGATTTTGATATTTAGGTCGTGAATCCCCATTGAAAATTATGTTTTTTAGAAAGTGTGTGTTATAAGCACGTTGATGTTGAATATTTGAGATATTTTGAATGATTTGACCTTTTGTCCTTAATGGAGTTATTTTGAACTCGAGTGTGAAAGAAATTCACAACGTTGTTTATTTTGATAGATGGGAAGCATGATGGCTCCCGATGTATATTTATATATTACTGAAATTGTTTTGTTGTGGATTGTCTTTGAAATTATCTGAGCTAAGTCCGGGAGAAATCTTTAGCACTGAGTGGGAGGTATAAAGCGATCTTACTTTCCTAGAACTACGTGCTCCCATAGGAGTGCGCCTGAGGCTGATTTATATAGTGATCATTAGTTTTTGTGAATTTGATATTGATAGTCCTACTCCGATGGCAAGGATAGAACGGCTCTCCCCAAAGTGGGTTGTACGTTGGACTCCATGTAGCTTACATGGTTTATGTCGGTTATAGGATCTCCCAGTGTGTGTGTTTCCTTGTATCTATGGGGAATGGTGAAGTAATTTGAAAGTGGAATTGTGAAAGTTATTCTTTCGAAAAATTTTAATGATATTTACATAATGAGAATTGATATTCTAGATGAACTGAAAGTGATTTACAAATTATATGATAATTCACATGTGTTATTGTACTTATTTCATCCTCTCATGATTATGATGATTTTCTTCAGGCTATGTGAGTCTTTCATACATCCTGCATATTTCTTATAAATATTTATGATGATGATATTTATACAACTGCATACACCCCTATATACTTAATTCATTTCCATGGTACTGACCCACATCTTCGGATGTGGGTTGCATTTTCTTGGAATGTAGGTTCAGGTACTTAGTTCCAGGTTTGGTAGTGATTCTTCAGGCACGTTGTTCTACATCCTCTATTGTGGTGAGTCCTCATGTTCCGAGGATGTGATGTCTGATGTTGGTTTCATGGATCGTTTACATTTGATAACTGAGTATGAGTCAGTTGGGGCATGTTTCAATGGCTCGCTGGTTTTATTGATTTTCTTAGAGTATTGTCAGACTAGTATATATGTTGGGAGTTGACTAATAAGTCGTATTTTGTTATCTTTCTAAAATTCTTTTATTCTTGGATGATGATTACTCTATTTATATTTGAGGGTTATTTATGGAAAGCCCGTTGATTTGTGTTGAACTGAATGAAAATGGCTCAAAGGGTTACCTTGGGGCTACTCGTAGCCTCAAGCACCGTGTGATGCTCCGGGACCCGTTTTCTGGGGCATTACAAACTTGGTATTAGAGCCAGGTTTTAAGGTGTCCTAAGGATTCTGACAAGTCGCGTTAAGTAGAGTCTTGATCATCGGTGTGCAGCGCGCCACATCTATGAGCAAGAGGCTATAAGACGTTTTAGGAAAACATATGATTCTTTCTTTCAGAAGTCTATCATACTTAAATTGTCTCTCTCTGCTATTGATTTGTGCTCTCCTCTTTCAGAAATATGCCTCTATGTCGAGTGAGAAGAAATAATGATGGTCAGCAACCTCAACCCACTAACCCATTGAATGAAAATATGTCTCATGTTGAATTTCGAGCAGCCTTCCAGGCGCTGGCCCAAGCTGTTACTGAAAATGTTCAGGCCAACCCGGCCTTGGCTCTACAGTAGCAGGGAGATGATTCAGATACTGCCAAGATCCGTGACTTCATGCAGATGAATCCGCCAGAATTCTATATGTCCAAGTCTAATGAGGATCCATGGTTGTTTTTAGAGGAGGTGCGGAAGATTACTCGGGTAATGCATGTATCTGAGGAACATAGTATAGAGTTGGCTGCGTATAGATTGAAAGATCTTGCTTATGACTGGGTTATTGCATGGAGGAAAGGTAGAGGTAAGGGATCTGTCCCTATAACTTGGTAAGAGTTCTAGGATGCATTCCTGGATAAGTTTTTCCCTTTGGAGATGAGAGAGGCGAAGGTGGAAGAGTTTATGAACCTGTGATAGGGCTTTATGACTATTAGGGAGTACTGTCTAAAGTTCAATCAGTTGGCCAAGTATGCCCCTGACTTAGTGGCTGATAATCGAGCTAGTATGAGTAAATTTGTGACTGGAGTGTCTAGTTATGTGGTTAAGGAGTGTAGGTCTGCTATGCTGAATAGTGAGATAAATCTTTCTAGGCTGATGACTCATGACCAACATATTGAGGCAGACAAGATTAAGGAGAGAGAAACAATAAGAGGGAATAAGAGATCTAGGTTCGAGCAGCACAGACTGGGTCAGACTAGATCATAGGGAGGGAGTCGCCCTCAGGATCGTTCGTCTATGCCAGCACCGTTATCTGCTAGTGCTCCCGTGCCTAGAGGTAGGCAGGAGCAAGGTAGCAGGTCATATGCATCCAAGTCCCAGTACAGTGCTGGCAGTAAGCCACATTATCTCCTGTGTCCTAAGTGTGGTAGGGCTCATTCGGGTGAGTGTTGGGGTGAGAAGAGGGGTTGTTTCCAGTGTGGTGATATGGGTCACAGATTTATAGATTGTCCACAGGATGGACAAGGGTGTCGTGACTATCGCCCTCAGACCCCGACTCAGACTGTTAGTGCTTTAGTTCCAGCGACTAGCCCAGCCCCAGCTCAGGGCGCCTCTTCTAGCAATGCTGGCGGGCAGCACCAGAATAGATTCTATGCTTTACCGTCCTACTAGGAACATGAGGACTCTCCCGATGTTGTTACTGGTATACTTCATATATTTTAGTTTGATGTGTATGCTTTTTTGGATCCTGGATCCAGTTTCTCATATGTTACACCTTTGATTGCTGTGAATTTTGAAATGAGTCCTGAGATTATTCCTGAGCCTATCCTAGTTTCTACCCTAGTGGGTGATTTGATTGTTGCCCACAAAGTGTATAAAAAAAGTTCTGTTACCGTTCTTCATAGAGTCTTGTTGGCTGATCTGATTGAGTTAGACATGGTAAATTTTGATGTGATTCTGGGTATGGACTGTCTATATTCTTCTTATGCCTCTATTGATTATCGGACCTGAGTGGTCAAGTTTAAGTTTTCGGGTGCATCCATGTTTGAGTGGTCTGGGAATTCTGTGTCACGCAAGAGTCATTTTATCTCTTACCTCAAAGCTAGAAAGCTTATTTCCAAGGGGTGTATTTACCATTTGGTTAGAGTCAAAGATACTAAGTCTGAGTATCTAACTCTCCAGTCTGTTAACGTCGTCAATGAGTTTTCTGATGTCTTTCCGGATGATCTCCCAGGGATACCTCCTGATAGAGAGATAGAGTTCGAGACTGATCTTCTTCCTAATACTCGGCCCATTTCTATTCCTCTTTACCGTATGGCCCCTATAGAACTTAAGGATTTGAAAGAGCAACTCAAAGATATTCTAGATAAGGGTTTCATACGACCCAGTGTTTTGCCTTGGGGTGCTCCTTTATTGTTTGTGAGAAAAAAACATGGCTCTTTACGTATGTGCATTGATTACCGCCAACTGAATAAAGTCACCATAAAAAATAAGTACCCTCTTTCGAGAATAGATGATTTGTTTGACCAGTTACAAGGTGCAAGTTATTTCTCAAAGATAGATCTTCGTTCCGTCTATCATCAAATCAAAGTTAGGGAGTGTGACATCCCAAAAATTACTTTTCGAACTCGTTATGGCCATTTTGAGTTTCGTTTTATGTCTTTCGGGTTAACTAATGACCCAACAGCTTTCATGGACCTCATAAATCGAGTGTTCAAATCATATATAGATATGTTTGTCATAGTGTTCATCGATGATATACTGGTGTACTCTCGTAGTGAGGGTGAACATTCTGATCATCTCTGAACTGTCTTGCAAACCCTCCTAGATCACAAGTTGTTTGCCAAGTTCAGTAAGTGTGAGATTTCTCTAAGGTCAGTTGCTTTTCTGGGTCATATCATTTCTTTCGAGGGTATTAGAGTTGATCCCCAAAAGATCGAAGATATTAGAAATTAGCCTAGACCTATTTCTCCGACTGATATCCAAAGTTTCTTAGGTTTAGTTGGCTATTACCACTGTTTTGTTGAGGATTTCTACTCTATAGCATCTCCTACGACTCGGTTGACCCAAAAGAAAGTGAAGTTCTTGTGGTATGAATCTTGTGAGATGAGTTTTCAGGAGTTAAAAACTCGACTCACTTCACCCCCTATTTTGACTTTTCCTGATGGTGTTGATGGTTTTGTGGTATACTGTAATGCTTCGAGAGTTGGGTTGGGTTACGTATTGATGCAGAAGGGTAAGCTGATAGCTTATGCTTCTAGACAATTGAAACCCCATGAGAAAAATTACCCCACCCATGACCTTGAGTTGGCTGTTGTTGTGTTTGCTTTGAAAATCTGGAGACACTATTTGTATGGTGTCCATATTGATGTTTTCACTGATCATAAGAGTCTGCAGTATGTGTTTACCCAGAGAGAATTGAATCTTAGGTAGAGATGATGGTTAGAATTATTAAAGGACTATGATATGAGTGTGTTGTACCATCCGGGCAAGGCTAATGTTGCGACGGATACCCTAAGTAGAGTGTCCATAGGTAGTGTTTCGCATACAGTAGAAGGTAATAAAGATTTGGCTCATGATGTACATCGCTTGGCTAGATTCGGGGTTAGGTTGTTTGACTCTGTTGAAGGTAGTATAGGGGTTCAGAGTAGTTCCGAATCCTCCTTGGTTTCGAAAGTGAAGGAAAAGCAATACTTAGATGCTAGTTTGGTTAGATTGAAGGAGTCAGTCAAGGACCAAAAAGTAGAGGTTTTATCCCAAGGGGGAGATGGTGTGTTGACATTGTAGGGTAGATTGTGTGTCCCGAATGTTGATGATCTGAGACAAAGGATTATGGCTGAAGCGCATGGGGCGCGATATTCTATTC
Source organism: Capsicum baccatum var. pendulum (assembly GCA_030864225.1). NCBI lineage: Eukaryota > Viridiplantae > Streptophyta > Magnoliopsida > Solanales > Solanaceae > Capsicum > Capsicum baccatum. Next base: position 224,113,277 of record CM061556.1, read on the forward strand.
ATCCTGGTGCCACCAAGATATACCGAGACTTGTGGAAAATCTATTGGTGGAGTGGCATGAAGAAAGATATAGCAGCATTTGTAGCTAAGTATGCAACATGCCAACAGGTTAAGGTTGAACACCAAAGACCTAGTGGTATGATGCAAGAGTTTAGTATTCCCACCTGGAAGTGGGAAGAGATAAATATGGACTTCGTGATTGGTTTACCTCCTTCCCGACACTTCCATTTGGTTATGGTTGATAGGTTGACTAAGTCTGCTTATTTCTTGCCTGTTCATACTTTATATACTACTGAGGATTACGCTAGATTGTATATCCGAGAGCTAGTCAGACATCATGGAGTTCCCTTGTGTATCATTTCGGATAAGGGTACTCAGTTCACTTCGAAATTTTGGAAAGCTTTTCAGAAGGGTCTTGGTACCCAAGTGCTTTTGAATTCTGCTTTTCATCCACAGACCGATGGTCAGGCTGAGCGGACCATCCAGACCTTAGTGGATATGTTGAGAGCTTATGAACTTGACTTTAAAGGAATTTGGGATGATCACTTATCGTTGATAGAGTTTGCTTACAATAACAGTTTCCACTCTAGTATTGGCATGGCTCCATTTGAATCCTTATATGGGAGAAAGTGTAGATCACCCATAGGTTGGTTCGAGGTGGGTGAAGCGGCTGTGAGTGGTCCTAATTTGGTATTTGAGGATATGGAAAAAGTTAAGTTGATTAGGGAAAGGTTGAAAACTGCGCAGAGTCGTCAGAAGTCATATGCGGATGTTAGAAGGGGAGACCTTGAGTTTGAAGTTGGCGACCTAGTGTATCTGAAAATTTCACTCATGAGGGGGATGAAGAGATTCGGAAAGAAGGGGAAGCTTAGTCCTCGTTATGTTGGTCCTTACAAAATTTTTAGCTATGTTGGTAACGTAGCTTATGAGTTTAAGTTGCCTTCCGAGTTGACCTCTGTTCATCTAATATTTCATGTTTCCATGCTTAGAAAGCATATTAGTGATGCTGTGATAGTGGATTCCTCTGTGAGTGCTGACATTCAAGAAAATCTTTCTTTTGATGACATTCCTATTGAGATTCTTGATTTCAGTGTCCGAAGACTAAGGAACAAAGAAGTTCCCTTGGTCAAGGTGTTGTGGCGAAACCAATCTGTTGAGGGTCCAACTTGGGAAGCTGAGGCCGATATGCGATCCAAGTACCCGCACCTATTTTTTGTGAACTCCGATCAAGCCGAAGGTACTGTTCTTTCCTAAATCATGCACTTTTGATAAAAGTTGCAGCAGTTCAGCTATCATTTATTATGTGTTCAGTTGTAGTTTCTTGAATTTATGCATTCTATGTTGCATTCGGAGTGAGAAACGATGTGGTGATAAGTCTAACGAATGGTTTCAGCTGTATGATCCATTCCCTATCTAATCTTGTCATGTCTAGAGCATCATTCGAGGATGAATTTTTCCAAGGGGGGGATGATGTAATACCCCAGGAATTTTTTCGTTGAAATTTTGTGCGTAAACGTGTTGGGTTCTATCTTCCAGAATGAATAATAAATTTTTCGTGCAGAATGTCTTAGATTATGACCCACCATTGCGTAGATTATCGAATAAGATTTCCAACGATATGTGTATCATCCAAAATGGACACCCAAGAAACGAGTTATGAACATTTCAATCGAACCGTGAATAGTAGTGAACAGTAAAACGTGCAGGAAAAAGTACTGAGGCCTAGCGTATTCTTCTCCAACTTTAAATGATCATAACTCCTTGTACAAAATGATCTGGGTGATATACTATATATCAACGGAAACCTCTGTGTGTCCTTTTTCTAATGAAATTAGTTTCATCTAATTTGTCTATCGGAACAAAAAGTTATGATCGATCTACTTCAGCCTATCAAAAGCAAATTTTTGGGTCAACTTCAAATGATCATAACTCCTCATACACAATGATCTGGGTGAAATATTATATATCAACAAAAATATATGAGAGTCCTCTTTCTAATGAAATTGGTTTCATCTAATTTGGATATTGGAGTAAAACGTTATGGTTGATCTACTTTAAAATATCAAAACAGTCCACCGAAGGATAGATTCGAGAATTATTTAATTTTTAGGGGCTTTTTGGTCATTCCCTTATCCTAAAATCCGTACAAACCCTATATTAAAGCCTATTAGAAGTATTATATGTTATATTTCATCAAATTCCCTCAAAAAGAAAACCCTAAGCTTCTACATCCAACTTCAAGGAACTCCAAAGTTCACCATTAATTCTACAAATTTATTCAAGATTCCAAGTTCCTAATTTAAGAACTCCAAGAACCATCATTCAAAGGCACGATTAACATCTCAAAAACAAGTGTCGATCTAAAGTTCATCATTCAAGGTATGTGCAGTTTTTCAATAAGAACTCTCTTTCGTTCTTGTGCCCAAAAGTAATTTTCTTTACAAAGGCATTATTTTTATTGGATATTTACGAATTTGAAGCATGAACACATATCTTATGATTATTATTATGAAATTTTGATGTTTATAATTTTGAAAGATGAATTTACATGTGTGGAGATATAAAGCATGAATCTTGAATGATATTTATCATGATTTTGATATTTAGGTCATGAATTCCCATTGGAAATTGTATTTTTTTTTAGAAAGTGTGTGTTATAAGCACGTTGATGTTGAATATTTGAGATATTTTGAATGATTTAACCTTTTGGTTTTAATGAAATTGTTTTGAACTCGAGTGTGAAAGAAACCCACAACGTGGTTGATTTTGATAGATGGGAAGCATGATGTCTCCCAATGTATATTTATATATTACTGAAATTGTTTTGTTTTGGATTGTCTTTGAAATTATCTGAGCTAAGTTCGGAAGAAAGCTTTAGCACTGAGTGGGAGGTATAAAGTGATCTTACTTCCCTAGAACTACGTGCTCCCGTAGGAGTGAGCCTGAGGCTGATTTATATAGTGATCACTAGTTTGTATGAATTTGATATCGATAGTCCTACTCTGATGGCAAAGATAGAACGGCTCTCCCCAACGTGGGTTGTACATTGGACTCCATGTAGCTTACATGGTTTATGTCGGTTATAGGATCTCCTAGTGTGTGTGTTTCCTTGTATCTATGGTGAATGGTGAAGTGATTTGAAAGTGGACTTATGAAAGTTATTCTTTCGAAAAATTTTAATGATATTTAAATTATGAGAATTGATATTCTTGATGAACTGAAAGTGATTGACAAATTATATGATGACTCACATGTGTTATTGTACTTATTTCATCCTCTCATAATTATGATGATTTTCTTCGAGCTATATGAGTCTTTCATACATCTTGTATATTTCTCATAAATATTTATGATGATGATATTTATACAACTGCATACACCCCCATATACTGAATTCCTTTTCATGGTACTGACCCACATCTTCGAATGTGGGCTGCATTTTCTTGGAATGTAGGTTCAGGTACTTAGTTCCAGGTTTGGTAGTGATTCTTCAGGCACGCTGTTCTACATCCTCTGTTGTAGTGAGTCCTCATGTTCCGAGGATGTGATGTCTGATGTTGGTTTCACAGAATCGTTGATAACTACATGAGTCAGTTAGGGCATGTCTCAATGGCTCGCTGGTTTTATTGATTTTCTTAGAGGCTTGTCAGACTAGTATAGATGTTGGGAGTTGACTAATAAGTTGTATTTTGTTATCTTTCGGAAATTCTTTTATTCTTGGATGATGATTACTCTATTGATATTTGAAGATTATTTATGGAAAGCCCGTTGATTTGTGTTGAACTGAATGAAAATGGCTCAAAGGATTAGCTTAGAGCTACTCATAGCCTCAAGCACCGTGTGACACTCTGGGACCCATTTTTCGGGGCGTTACAACCTGGTCCCCATGTTAAAGAATTAAGTTGTCAGCTTAGACATAGAAAATTTTGATTCTTCCTTTATCCCCACTTTGAAACCCAAGTTGAAATGGGTTCTCAAATTCAACACCATAACTGCTAAGGAAAAAACAGTGAGAGAAGGCAGTCAAAATATGTTCATAGATAGTGGTTGGTCAAGGTATTTGAATGAACGAACAAAATATTTTCTCTCACTCAAGGTTTTTTATGGGAGAAGTGTCTCCTTTAGAAATAGAAAGAAATTACATAGTCTTAGTATTTGAAGGATTGACAACACCCTTAGTCATGAAATAAAAAAATGTGTACTATGTAAATAGATTAACGTGTAATTTCTCAAATAAGTCCTAGATATTTTTCAAAGAAAATGAAGTGGTTCTGACAATTTGACTTTCAGGAACGTAGAAATATCAGTTGTCTCTCCTATAGAGCTGATCTCAAAGGACCTGGTCCTTGAAGTTACCTAAGTTGAAGTTTGCAGGCAACTAGACTTTTGGCTCTTGAAAGAAGTGAAAGTAAACCAAGTCCTACATCGAGCAAAATAAGCATTATTTGTATCCTCAACCAACCAGACACTGAATCTATAATAATAGGGCACATGTTGTTTGAGATAAATGTACATTGTCTTGTCTAACTCAATCTTATTCTCTTGCAAGTGTATACTTATGGTAAAAAGGGGAACAACAAAAGTAAGGAAATAATAGAACAAACATAATGTAGGAACTAATGCTCTTTGAGAGACCTGATCCCTTAAAAAGTCAGTCAGTCTTAGATTAGTTTTGAAATTTTTAAATGTGAATGGTGCTTCCATGCAATCCATTTTTAGTTCTCTTCTTTGATTCTCCAGATCCTCCAAGTCTCTAAGTCACTTCTTCATCTGTTCAACACTTCACTTTTCTTGAATCCTTTAATCTCTCTAATAAAACCGTTAACGAAGTAGATCTGGTTACTAAAACTGAAGTTTCTAGATGGACACCATACTTCTATAAAAGAACACAAAATTATTTCATCTATTTTTGAGAAAAAAAAACTCATTCTCAACTAAGGTTTAAGAGCAAAAAGAGGGTTGCCTTTGAGAAAAAAAACTGTATCAAATATCTTGGTCCAAGTGAACGACTTGTTTCTTAAATGAATGATTCTTTAAGAGCCAATCTGGCTAACCAGTAGAGAAAAGGAAAATGAAAAGAAGAAGTAAAGTGAAAATTGGTTGCATCTATTTGAACAACCTCTCCTAATTTACATACAGAAGAGGTTATGGATTAGTATGTCAAGATATCATTTTGTTTTGAAAGCAACACGTTGGTTACCTATGTGTAAAGTGTGAGATTTACTCAGATAAAAAAGCTCTTGATCAGATATTTGAAGTACCTACTAAAGGGATCGAGTCCCCAGAAAAGTGGTGACCCGATGCCTTGCCTATTTATTTCTACTTAATAAAGTGTTTAAGTTCTTTAAGAGTATGCTTATAGGAGTAGTACCAGGGAGCAAAAGGCATATGTTCACCATCACCGCCTTGGAGGAATATAGATCATCAAGAAGAAAAGTGGAGTGACAAATTATCTTGTGGTGTCTAATCTCAGGTTGGCTCAAGAATAAGCAAATAATGAAGTAGATTGAGTGACGGCATTGCTTGTACAGAAGGATGTTAGCATTTGTATATTAAAATCAGCATTGCAAGAAGCTTCTGAGGGAACAAGTAGGGACCTGGTCTCCTGAATAATCTTCAAATCGAAAATTGTTCAACTTGATAAGAAAGTTGCTTAAAGATCATACATATATTTATGACTGTTTAACCATGATTCTCAAGACCTCTTCTCAATCTTTGTCTTCTTATTGCCAAGCCACAATTTTATTCTCCTCTAAAGATGTCGTATTCATGGCTAGCACCTTGATATATTTTTTATTATTTCTTGTGTAATGTTTAACTGATTTTTCTTATAAATGCATGACTCCATTTTAGTGTTTTCCTACTTTTTACTCCTATTCTTATATATTTATTTTCTCTTACTCAAAACATTACAGGAGGGTAAGAAAAATTGGAAATGATGAATCAAGCAAAATAATCTTAGTGGTAAAGAGATTCAAGAATATGTATCTTGCAGATCTTTACTATATTTATAGGAGTGATTGAATATGTCTTAGCGAACATGTCAATTTCTTTTCTCCTGAACAAGCTCCAAGGGACCTGTTCCTCTAGTGAATTAAATAATGCATCAAGACATCATTGGATGTTTGCTCTTCTTGACGAAAAATAGACTCGGCATTATGTTAAGTACGGAAGATAATTCTGATTTGATTATATGTGTAACTATGTTGGATAGTTGGTAGATAAAGAGAGAACACGGTTAATGACTCATTTCCTTGAATTTTTTGGGATCTTATAGATAACCCGTCATAACAAATTTACAAATGCACTAAGCAGGAAGCAATTTGGACATATCATCTTCTTCATCCAATTCTCCCTACAGTGGCTACAATCATATAATTGGTATCTATCTAAGAATTTATCGATTACATCCAACATAGCTCTATACAATTGTATGTATGCATTCATGGAAAGAAATATGGAAGAAAATAAGAAGTGGAGATTATTTAGGTAGCTCAAAGTGTGTGCATAAAAGATTATACTAGGTTTCTCTTCACCGGTTAGTACCACTAACTGCACTCATAAAAGCTTTGAACTATTTTGAAATGCCATATAGATTTCCTTTTTCTTCTCCATGCTTCTTTAACATTGTCATGTCATTTGAAACTCTATTTTCATATCATTTTTTGACATGACACGTTTATACTTCTCTTTATTAAGCGTAACTTTAATTGTTCCTTCATTGTAATAGCTCTCCAAAAAGATCGTTAAAATTTTATTGAAACCCTTAGTTGGATAGTTTCTTTCTAAACTCTCTTTTTGAACCCCACTCTTCTCCCTAAACTACTTTCTAAGAACTTTGGACCCTCCTTAGACTTATCCATAATTTTGCTTCAAGTAAAGATTCTGAAAGAAGGATCAGGTCACCCAACAAAATTCAGTAGAGGTTAGTAATAATGTACAAAAAAGTGAGGAAGTAAATATTATGCAAAAAAATTACACACAGTCTGGAACCTGGTCCCTCTGTTGTGTCCAAAAAAGGGGCTAAATTTTGATATTAATGTGTGAGAGCATTGATGATCAATTTTTTGAGAGAAATTTGCCAAGGAAAAGAAATAAAGTCAAGATTTTTTTAGAAAAAAAGTAAAGAAAGGATGTTGTTGCTTCAGTTGGACCGAATACCCCTACTGAGTGATCAATGTAGAAAGTACTTGCAAAGGAGTTCACTCAAGTAAGAAATATAATATTTCTGATAAAAAAAAGAAGCTTCGTGGTAGAGTGTTTGATCCTGAGATGGATGGGTTGCATGTAAGTTTCCTCCAATTACCATAAGGGGACAAGTGCATTGATGGCTCCTCATCAGGAATTAGCTTCTCAAAAAGTGAAGTGCCTTAGTTGCAAATCAAACTTGGGGACCTGAATCAAAAGTTTCTCTATGTTCTTGGAGATTCAATTCTTAAGATAACAAATGTCATGAAAAATAAATCTTATCCAATCTTCTTTTCAATGTTTGTTCATATTATCCATCTTTTGCTTAAGCTTTATTTCAGACCCTGTATGAAAACTGACAGATCTCTTTTTTAATGTGTGCTTTTAATGGTATTAATATAACACTTTGTAATCTAGTTGTTTCCTACATCTCTTTTTCTTCTATATTTCTTTTTCTCATATCAGTGTTTCCACTATGGCCATATGTTAACATATGTTTATTCTTTCTTTTACTTGATTTACTATCTGCTTTTTTTAATTATGCCAAAAGGGGAAAGATCTTGGTGAAAGGGAAAATAATGGTGATAGAAGAAACTGATGAAGGGGCCTGGTACCTGATAGAATAATATGATAAAGAGAACTGACCAATAGTGACAAGAAAAACAGAAATGAGTGTTGGTATCAAGGGGAACATCCTAATCTAATTCCTGCTGATTCAACTTTGTCATCATCAAAAAAGGACAAAATATTATATTTGTGATTTTGATGATTCGCAAACTTGTTCTTAATTCTTATGATTGGCAAGGTCACAAAGAGATCAGAGAAGAATTCAAAAATTATTATCTAGAGATACTGGTGATAGGGGGAACTGATAATAGGGATGTTGGTGATAGAGAAAACTAGTAAGGTACTTGATACTCCAAGCCAATAGGAAAAACTAAAAAAAAAAAATGTTGCTGATAATAGAAATACATTGGGTTGTGATCAATAAAAAGGGTGATATACATGTGGTTTTGATGCTTGACAAAATTCATGAGGGGACCTGATATCGAATATGTTGCCTATAGAACTTGATCCATTTCTTAAAGTCAACTATCTAAGAACTTAGTACTCAAAGAGGTATATTGGGTATTGGGTTGTCATCATCAAAAAGGAGGAAATTTATTTACATGTGGTTTGATGATTGGCAAGACTTGTGAGGGAACCTAGTGCCAGATATGCTACCAATTGAACTTAATCCATTTCTCAAAATAAATTATGTAAGAACATGGTCCTCAATGAGATCTTTTTTCATAGGGACAAGGTTCATATCATGGATGTACTCATAACCTTGTTACGTGGTAACTTCTGAAGGAGATGTTTTCTAGTTTTAATAACTATAGTGATATATGACATGAAAGCACTAAAAGACATATGGGAAATCCATTTCTAATAATTAACAAACCTTCCAACAGACCAAATGAGGGATCAAGTGCCTCAATCGTTGAACTTTCTGGCAGTCAACAGTACAACTGCCAGTTGTACTTTTTGCAAAAAAGTCGGTGCACCACAGCAGAGGAGCAGCAACTTTTAATCTTGACCAATAAGGATATTCTAAGTTTTTCTCTCCCATTTGCGTCATATATATAGATCATTATATAGGATAAAAATTGTCATATATATAGATCATTATATGGGAGAAAAATCTATCTTTTTGGATTAAAAAAATTATCATCTTCTTGCAAAGCCATCAAAAAGTTCCATCAGGACAAAGCACCAGCAACAAAAGGACTAGTTTGCTACAATGAAATATGACTTTAAGTCTAGGTTGTTGAGTGTTTGTATTTTTCTCTAACTTCTCTTATGAGAAGCTTGTGTAGATAATTTATTTTTTCTCTTATCTTGTAGATTTGAATTGTGGGCTAGAGTTAGCCATTGTAGTATTGGACGATAGAGTTAGTCATTATAGTGTTGGGAGCTAGAGTTAGCCATGGTAGTACCTCAGTGGGCTAGAGTTAGCCTTGGTTGTCTTTACAATACAGTTATTGTAGAGAGTGCTTAAAATAGAGTTATTATAAGGGTGAGGGATTAAGATATTAATTCCTAGATTACAAGAGGTTGTAATCTGAAGGTTGCGCTTGTTTCAGTAATATGGTTTAGAATTTTATTGGGGTAGGTTGTGGTTATAATCCCTTGAGCAAGAAGGTTTCCACATAAAACATCTTATGTTCTTTACTATCGTTCTTCAACTTTTTGTTCTTAGTTGTAGAACCTGGCGAAGGACCAGGTTCTCATTACCGCGGTGAACTCATTTAGAATTTTTTCTTTTATTAGCTGAACAAACTGGTAAGAAACAAGGTCCCAGAATCGTGGTGGAAGTATGCAAGTCAACATGAATAATCCTTAAGAAGATGGCCTCTTTATTCCGTAAGTAAACACCACCGATCAATGATGGAGACGTTAAGTGTAAGTTAAATAACAACTGATTAAAAATCAAGTCTCTACCATAAGACAATAGATGAATATCTGATATATGAAAAAATAAACTCATAATAAATTGTATATTACATAACTTCAAGAATAAATTAAAGATATAGTAAATTTACCTAAAATCAGAATGAGCAATTATCGGAATCGTCTGATGGCATCTTCACTCCTACACAAACACTAACAATCAACAATGAAAAGTTTAAATGTAAACCAAACAATGCATGATTAAAAATTAAGTCCCAACTATTACAGCCGATGAATTTCTAATATGAAGGAAAGAACTCATAATGAATTATATATTACATAACTTCAAAAACAAACTAAAGATATGTAGTAAGTTTACCTTGAATTATAAGAAGTAATTCTCGAAATCATCTAATAGTTTCTTTATTTTCAAAGAAAACACCAATGAATTGATGAATTTCTTTTATAAAGAAAAGTAAAAATCACATTCGGATTTCATGTTAGAATTTAAAGTGCTGAAATTTAATTGGAAAATATTGCATAAAACTTTTGACCAGAAAATATTGAATCAAATGTGACCTAAATTATGATTGAAAAACTAAACTAAAAAATATTCCTACCCTAAAATTGAAGGAATGTGAAGTGTTCGAAAATTTTAGGTAAAAGAAAGTTTCTAGTTTTATACACAGATCTAATTGATTTTGAAGCCCTTCATTTTATTTGAATTTTTTTTGAAAGTATAGTTTTGTTTTCTGGTAAAGTCACATGCAAAACACAAACAATAGCATTTTTTGTGGAAGAAGTGATGCACATATAGACCAAAACAATTATTTTTGGAATTAAAAAATATGTAACTAAAAAACGCCAGCAATTTCAGAAATTGTATGTTTGTGTTGGTGGGTTTTGGCTAGAATTAGGATTAGTTGAGATTTTGTCCATATATTTAGAAGTTTTACTTTTCATATATTTATTATAGTCAATATTTTATATTAATAATTTAAAATTAAAAAAAAAATTGTATCTATAGCGTAGACTTTTAATGAAGAATAAAAAATTAAAATTATTGTTTTAAGAATCTTCACACTTTTACTCTATTGTAGACATGAGTGTGTCAAATATGAAAATCTTAATAGCTTAGTTGGTTAGTTAGTTGAACTTTCACCTTTTCAATGAGAGTTCAATTACGCACATTATAATCCCCTACCTCATTCCCCTTCTTCTACCCCCAATTAAAAAAAAAAGAAAAAGAGTGTCAGATATTTTAGCACCCTTTCTAGATGGTTATTGATTACAGAAATTTAAATGCAAAAACTATAACATATAATTATCCGATACCAAATAAGATATTAAAAATAAGACAAATACAAGGATATAATTATTTTAGCAAATTCGATTGTAAATCAGGATTTTACCATCTAAAGTTAGAAGAAGAATCTAAAGAATTAACCGCATTTATGGTACCACAAGAATTTTATGAGTGGAATGTATTACCCTTTGGATATAAAAATGCACCAGGTAGATATCAACATTTTATGGATAATTATTTTAAACAGTTACCTAATTGCATAGTATACATAGATGATATATTATTATATACAAAAACTAAAGAAGAACATATAAAATTATTGGAACAGTTCACAGATATAATAGACAAATCAGGAATAAGTCTAAGTGAAAAGAAAGCCGAAATTATGAAAAACCAGATAGAATTTTTGGGAATACAAATAGATAAAGGTGGAGTAAAAATGCAACAACATATAGTACAAAAAATAATAAATTCGAAAGAAGAATTAGATACCAAAAAGAAATTACAATCATTTTTAGGATTAGTAAACCAAGTAAGAGAATATATATTCCAAAATTAGCAGAAAACTTAAAACCACTACAGAAAAAATTAAAAAAAAAGATATAGAATATAATTATAATGAAGAAGATAAAAAACAAGTTCAAAAAATAAAATTACTTTGCAAGGAATTACCAAAATTACAATTTCCGGATGAAAATAGAAAATTTATATATATAGTAGAAGCAGATGCCAGTGAATATAGTTATGGAGGAGTACTTAAATATAGGTATGAAACAGAAAAAATAGAACACCATTGTAGATACTATTCAGGTACGTTCAATGAGACAGGAATAAAATGGGAAATAAATAGGAAAGAATTATGTTCATTATATAAATGTTTGTTAGCATTTGAGCCATATATTGTATATAACAAATTTATTGTGTGAACAGATAATACACAGGTACGCTGGTGGCTAACATAGAAAATACAAAATTCAGTTACAACAAAAGAGATTCGGAGACTAGTTTTAAATATATTAAATTTCACATTTATAATAGAAGTAATCAGTACTAACAAAAATGTTATTGCAGATTACATATCAAGACAAAGCTACACAGACTAAAATGATAGAAGAAAATACTCTTGAAAAGACTCAATGCCCTAACTACGCTTTCATTGAAAGTGGACAGTATGGGTACTGAGGTAGTAAAGATGGGTACTGAGATAGAAAAGCTAAAGCTAAAGACTAGTGAAGATAAACTGAAGTCTATAGCTATGAATCAGTTAACTCAGCAATGCGCAGAGCTATGTCAATCGGAAGACAGTAAAATTCCAAAGCTAGAAGGAGACGTTGGGATACTCCATAAAACCCATAACGTTTATCAATCTACTTCTGCAGGTACAAGCAAAGGAGTTAGAAAAAATATGAACCTAAACAAGTTATTTGATAAACCATATACACCAAATACATCAAAAGATCCCATGTTTATACCCCCACAAGTTACTACATACCGAGATAGTCTAAACCAAGACAAAAAGACTTACAATTACACAGCCTGTACATACATAGAAAATATCTACAATGTACAAAACTTTTTAAATAGCAACCCCAAAGCTACAAATATCCAAGAACCAGATACAAACTATATAACCCAGAGATTGACCGGATATAATAAACTAATTGCCTTACCTAAAACCAAACCAAGCTTAGTTAAAGCTTGCTACGAATATGGACTACTTAGTACTGTATATATCACGGACGGAACAGAGATATCCACCATACCAGAGATATATGAAGCATTTATCACTTTTAAAAGAATAACCAAAGGTACCTTGTTTTTTATAAAAATTTACACGGCACCAGCAAAGATATTATTTGATGAAGTTAAAAAACCTATACAAGTTGTAAAGATAGGAATGACACGAGATATGATTATACCACAAGATATTATTTCACAACCAGAGATACCTAGAATTGAGATACCAAAATTTTATGCGAACAAAAGGATTATTGGACTATCTACAATTTTGCAAGAGCTAGCAAATACATATTGCAACCAGAATCCCATATGGAGCTACTATTCAAGAAATCATGTATTAATATATTCAAATTCAAAAGAGTTATGAGAAACAGATATGGAGACTATTAGGCAATGGATTATCACGTTGCTTAAACTAGAAACAGAACCTATCGCTAGAGCTATCAGAGAAAAATTTATTTCGGAAGAATTATTAACTAGATATTGCAAGACTATTGGACATAAATATCCAGATCACAAATGTTCAAAATGTAATGGAGGAGATAATGATGTCCCAGCAGTTCAGCTAGAATAAAAAGATAAGGACGCCAGCTGGAAAGATAAGACCAGAGCAATGATGGAGATACAACAGATATGACAAATAAATGGAAGACAAGATATTTAATATATTGTCAAAATTTGTATAAGTCTTTAATCTTTTTACGTAAAAGATAAGATAATAATTAAAAAAGTAGTTGGTACATTGGTAGCATTTAATGTAAAGTTTGAATTTTTAGCCTTATAGGCTTAGGTAGGCTTTATAGAGTTGAAGACTTTTAAGTCTTTGTTTGTTTGTTTTTTGTGTTTTTATCTTTAGCCATTAAGGATTTTTTGACTTTTTGTAGAAATAAGAAAAACGTGTACACAAATGTAAAGATGTATTCTTTTCTATAAATAAAAGAGAAGAAGGCATTGCAAAGGGCAAGCCTTCTCACATTCAAGCCAAAGTTCTCTCCGTTCAAATATATTTTTCCCAGTTAATTAAATATATACACTTCAATGGAAAAAACTATGGAACAACAAACCTCAGAAATATCAAAGCTACCGGAACAGGTATATCTATTTATGATTATGAATAGCTAAATTCATAGTTCCCGACAATCATGATATGATAAAATAAATTTATATTAGTTACTTTATAGTAGAATTATTTGAAGAATACTATGTTAAGAAGTTTATTAGCAAAGTGAAAACGGAGAAAAATTCCTAAGAACTATGTCATCCTAAAGGTGAAACCAATGAGGCAAGAAGCCGTGGCGGGGAGTAACCAAAGTCGAGGCGCTGTTTAAGGGAAAAAGTATCTGAATTACCATGCTAATAGTGACCGAAGAACATATTATTTAAGAATACTCTAGTATATAGTAATCTGAGATGATTATATTTTATTATGTACATGGTTGAAGAGAATATTTTGAAAAAAGCAATTTTATGATAATGAATGATAATATATCTGATGTGATGGTAGATAAATTTAAGATACTTATTTTGTATGCACTTAGAGATATAAATGTTGCAGATATAAGAAAAATTATATTAGAAAAAGCATTTGGAGAATACTACATGACTAGAGTAAATTATATACCATGTCTACCTAGCTACTCTTATAAATATTTATTATGTTAAGATCACGTAGAAATTTTAAAAATATACGAAATATGAAGTTACTAGAAAAACAGATAAAAATAAATATAGACAAATACATGGAAAATAAAAAATATATAAAATCTCTTAATAAAAATATGCAAGAACTACTAAGACTAAAACAAATAACTATAAAATATCAATTTTAGAAAATAGTTCATTTAGACTACCTTAAAGTTTTAATCTTATATATACTTAAAGATATAGAAATAATAGATATTAAGAAAATGATATTAGAAGAAGTAATAAACTACGAAATTGAAATTATAAATTCACTAGAATGAATATACGAAGATATTTACCCAGAAGGATATTATTCAGACCAAGATTGTGTATGTTAGAATATATTAGAAAAACTAGAGAAAACCAAGATAATCTAAATAATGAAATTAATTATAGAAACCAAATTAGAAAAATAATGGAAGATCTAAAAGAAAAGTTAATATGGATAGAAAAAACCTTAGAAAATTTAGAAAAAAGCACATGTGATAGTTTATATAGTATAAAAAACTCACTACGAGAAGAACAACACAAGATAATAAATGACATAGAAAATCTAGAACTAGATATATACTACAGTACAGATAGAATAAATTATTAGAGAAAAATTTGTAACTCAGCAGTTACTACAGGATAAAATAATAAACTAAATAAATTAATGGACACATCTTACAAAAATTTAAGAAATAACCACGCACAAAAAAGAATAGATTCATTACCTACAATAAATCTATTTTATAATCTATTTATTAGCCTAGTTATTCGCACCCCTCTACAAATGGTATCAGAGCCCAGTAATTTAAAAAGTACCGAAGTGAGATATGTTAACATTACCTATATATTAAATTAATTATGAGAAGACCATTTAAATTTCTGTAATCAATAACCATCCTACTTTTTCCTCTTTTTTGTTCACTATGTTTATTTACTATAAATGCTGGACTATTATGTTTACTATTATTTTTTTGTATATATTGTCTTTCTAATAATTCATCTATATGCATTTTAAATTCTTTTAAATCGTCAAAATTATATGTTAATGGTTTTTGGGTTATTATACTTTTTTTGTCTATTAGGTCAATTTTTATGGTAGTTTTATGTTTTTCCCATCCTTTTAATGGATCTTCACTATATAATTGTTCTAATTTTTTCTTAACTATTTCTATCTTATTTATTGAAAATATAGCTATTTCTATTTTATTTATCGAAAATACTACTAATTCTATTGTATCTTCAGTGTTTTTTATATTTTCTAACTTTTGTGTAATTTTTTCACTTCCTTTTATCCAATCAGTTTTCTTTCTTATTTTATTATTAACTCTTTTTGCTCTTACTTTTTGTTTACATGGTGTTGTAAACCACCAATCGTTTCTAGTTATTATATATGGGTATAATTTATCTAAAAATGGCATTCCTAAAAGCATATCTTTTGATGTTAGTTCATAATTATAAATTTCTTCTATTGTTAATATCTTGTCCCATATTTGTGCTTTTACATTCCTAGCTTTATAAGTAATTAAGCTTCCTTCATTATAAAATCCTTTAACTACTATTGGTATTTTTAATTTATCCCATTTACTTGTTGGTAAGCAATTATATTTACATAAATTAGCTTCTGCTCCTGTATCTATCATAGGCGTATAATATCTACTGTAATATCCTTCCACTATTATCTTCATTAATACATATATTTTCATTTTATGTTAAGGTTGTTTTTAAGAATAATCTTTCCTTATTATATGTTATGGCTAATTGTGTATATTCTATATTATATGGTTTTACTTGTTCTAACCATTTTATTCCTAATATTATATCTTCTTTTTGCATTTCTCCTTTTACCTCAAATTCTATTTTTATTTTTCTAATTCCTCCTATTATTATTTCTTTTTCTGATATATCTTTATTATTTATTAAACTTGTCGGTAGATCTGGGCATATATCATTATCAATTTTTATTTCTTCATTTGTTACTAGATATTTTTCTATATAATTTTCTTCTTGTCCTGTGTTTAATAGTATTAAATATTCTTTTTCATTTATTTTTCCTGTTATATAATATTGATTTAGATTACTTATTGAATTTGTTTCATAACTTGTTCTTTTTGATGAGCTTGACGATTCTAGTTTTTCATTAGCTATTCTTTTTGTTGTACTTATTCTATCATTTACTATTTCTAAATTTTCTTCTATATCTATGTCTCTATAGCTATAATCATTATAATCTATTGTTTTTACAATTTGTTCGAATGGGCTATCTATTTGTATCTTATTAATCTTATTTTTTCCTGTTATTTTATGTTTTGTTGTTAATACATATAAATTTTTACATCTTGCTGTAAATATTTTACTTCCTGGGGTTAATTCTATTCCCGATATCTTCCAATATAATACTAGTGATTTATCTATATTTCTATCTGTTACTGCTACTGAATAGTTTGCACTTATTATAAATTTAAATTTTTGGTACATTAAATTTCTTTTTACGGCAGTTATTATGCTTTTTTCTATAGGTTTTATAATTCTATCATCTGCTAAATATAATTCTATTGGTGTATCTATTCCCTCTCTAAAATATGCTTTTATTAATATTTCTGTATCTCCAAGGTGTACATATTTTATTGAATCTCCTTTACTTTTTATATCATTTATTTCTTTATTAATTATTCTTTTTGTTACAAGTGGTATACTATCTTTTCCTTTTGCATATCTGCAGTCTATTACATGCTCTTTTTGGCATACTACAAAATATTCATCTTTTTTCCTAGTAAAAATATTTTTTATCATTGGTATTTTAAATATTTTTTCTACACTTAAATCTAACTCTTTTCCTTTTATTTCATCAAATATATTACTGTCAAATATTATTTTTTGTTCTGTTCCTTCGTCATTTAAATATTCTTCCTTTGTTATTATTTTTATATCTTCTTCAGTCATTTGATTCATCTATCTCACTATCTATTTCAGTATCTGTTTCATTTTCTGAAATTTCATATACTATCTTCACTTTCTAATTCATAGTCTATATAATCTATTTGCATATATTCTGTATTTTCTATTTTTATTTCGGATATTTGTTTATTTTTTGGATTTTTGGGTAATTTACAATCTCTAGCTAAATGTCCTAACTTTCCACAATTATAGCAAGTACATTCTTTTATAGATTTTTTCCTTCTGTATGGTCTCTTATTTTTATAATTTTTTACATAATATCTTTTTCTTGGTTTCTTATATTTATATTTTGATTTTTTATATTTCTTATATTTCTTATATCTTTTTCTTTTCTTATAATATCTTTCTTCGCATCCAAATTGGGGTGCTATTTTATTTTTGCAACATGCTAAATTTCTTATTAATGTTTTTTCCATTTTTAATTCTTCTCTATATTTTTCACATAAGTTTCTATACCATTGTTGTAAAAATTTTATTCTAGCTCCTAACGTATCTACTATTTTTTCTTCTTCCCAACTTTTTATTATTTTTGAACTAAATGGTTTGGGTAATTTATTAAAATATAATTTTCTTATTGCCTTACGTTCTTCTATACTATATGCTCCTTTATAATAATATTCTCTAAATGCGCAAGTATATTCATCTATATAACACATATTACATATTGTTAATTTTAACATTAAATTCCTATTTGTATCTTTTTCTTCTTCTATTTTTGTCATACTACCAAATTCATCTTTTATAGTTGTTTCATATTTTTTTAATAATTCTATAGGTGTTAATTTAGTTGTTGTTGATGATGCTCCTTCCATAGGTTTATTAGCTCTTAATACTTTCTTACTATTTTCGGTTAAGTTTGAAAACTATAGTTTTACTGATCCTATTAATGTTCTTTCTATATATTCCGGTGCATCTGTTATGTTTATATTATTATCTAATAATTGTTTTGTCATATATCCTATCCATAATTGTATTATTTTTTCTGTATCTATTACACAGTCTAGATCTAAAAAGTTATAATTTTTATTAACTATCTGTTTTGGTGTCCATTTGTCATATTTATTATATTTTTTAAATTTATTTTTATAATATATAGGTTTTCTTATTTCTATTGTATTAGGTATTATGATTTCATCTTCTTTTTTATCAAGAGTATTTATTTCTATGTTGGTATTTTCTAAGTTTTCTTCATTAATTATTTCTTGTTTTTCGTTAATGTCTAAATTTTTTATATTTGTTAAAATTTCTGTATACGTTTCACTATCTTCTGAGTCATAATTATCTGACTCTTCAACCTCTATATTATTTATTTCTAATTTTTCTTTAAATTGATTTATCTCGTTTATTAATTTTTGTTCTTTATCTTTTTCTTCTTTTTTCTTTTTGTCTCTGTTCGTACAAATCTTTTAACATTTGTAGTTCTTTTTCTAATTCAGCAATTCTATTATTTTTAGTTTCTTCCATTTTTCATATTTCTTCCGTAGTTTGTTATTTAATTTTTTCTTTTTCCTTTTTTCTATTTATTTCTTCATTTTCTTTTTCTATTCTTACCATTGCTGTTAATTTATCTTCTAATTTTAATTCTTCTTTTTCTAACATTAGATATAAATGTTCACCTATTTTCTTATACCTTCTTCCTAGATTAGAAAATACTATTTTTATTTTTGATCCTTCGTGATTTTCGTATATTTTTTCATCTATTATAAATTCTTCTTTGTTTATTTAATTGTAAATAGTTCATGTTGGTATATATATTCTAAACTATCTATTTGTGATTCTAATTTTGATATTTCATCTTTTTGTATATTTATTGAGTTTTTACTAACTCCGGCAAATATATTATAATGTAATCTTTCTTTTCTTATTTTTAATTCTTTACGTTTTTCAGAGATAAATTATTTTAATTCTTTGTATTTTTGCTCTTTATTCATTTAGATTATGTTTATAGTATCTTGGCGGATATCTAAATCTAATTTTATCATAATTAGGTGGTACATGTCTCATTCTTCTAGATTTTAAATGGATTATTAATTTTGCTTCAATACTAGATATTAATGTAATTAAATAGGCTAATCTTTCTAGATTTTCTTTTGTTTTATTTGGACTTATATATTTTGAATAATTACTAACTAAGGATTCTTTAATTTTTCTAAAAGCTTCTCTGTTTTTAAATGGTATTCTCATAATTAATTTAATAAATAGGTAATTTTAACATATCTCACTTTGGTACTTTTTACATTACTGGGCTCTGATACCATTTGTAGGGGGCTGCGAATAACTAGGCTAATAAATAGATTATAAAATAGATTTATTGTAGTTATCAGAGTCAGTATATATGTATGCATATATCTTTGTCTTTCTTTGTTGTCTACGAGGAAAACGTGAAGCTAATTGTGGTGGAAATCAAGAGTATTGTTGTCTTATTGAATCGATAATAACTAAAGGGTCACATTTCACCACGCCTGTCTTTCAGTTAAATTCTTGTGCATATACTCCCTCCATCTTAAATTATTCATTCTAAATTTTTTAATTGAATTTTTCATTTTACTTGTATTTTTTTATTAATCAAAAAGAGATAATTTTTTTTTCATGTTTTACCTTTTTCATTAATTACGTTTTCTTCAAATTAAAATGTAAACATCATTTAATAGGGATACTATGGTAAACTAGCCATGTTATAAATTATTTTTCTTAATCAATGTATCATCTCAATTTGAGACGGATAATTTGGGATGGAAGGAGTATAAAACAATGAAATCCCCTCACATATTAACTTCAAACACGGTATTTATAACGCATTAAATTCCTTAATTTAGGATACATCCGTTGCATGTGTATTTCACAACAAGTAATAAAACTGTATCAAAAAAATTTACATTTTACCCTAAAAAATTATATATTGGTTAATATGGATATTTTGGTAAAATATGCATAAGTTATTACTTTCTGAAGAGTATGTAAAGTCTAAAGTAGATAAGTAAAAATGAATGAAGAGTAATACATAGCCGGAGTATTTATGACTTATTTTAGGCTAAGGGTGTGTTTGGCATGAAGAAAATGTTTTCTTAGAAAATAGGTGATTTTCTTACTTATTTTCTAGTGTTTGGTTGGTAAGAAGAAAATATTCAGTCTCAAGATCATCTAGGTATAATCTAAAGTAGATAAGTAAAAATAAATGGAGAGTAATACATAGCCAGAATATTTATGACTTATTTTAGGCTAAGGGTGTGTTTGGCATGAACAAAATGTTTTCTTAGAAAATAAGTGATTTTCTTTAGTGTTTGATTGGTAAGAAGAAAACATTCGGTCTCTAGATCATCTAGGTATCTCTAGGTAAATACTAATGACACCAGACCTAACCATAAACTTAGCGCCTGGCTTCTCACATGTGATGCACGAACCGACCACGACAACCAACCCAGGACCACTCTCTGACTCCTCACCCAATACTCATCCCCGACTCTTCACAAGAGAATCTACCCTGACTCCATATTTGGAACCCAACCACAACACTCGAGTCGATCGACTGTGACTCCAAACCCCCCGACTTGGACTCATTCCGATTCACTACTAAAAAAAATTGAAAAAACGACCACAAAATGTGGTCGAAAAATATCGACCACAAGTGGTTGGTTTTTTAAATTTTTTTTTTTTACAAAAGCGACCACATGTGGTCACTTTTTTATTTTTAAATATCAAAATAAATATTTCAATGATTTTTATATTAATTAGTATATATTTTAAAAATTAAAATTTTTAAAAAATAACAAAAAAAATTAATTAAAAAATATTTTTAAAAACAACCACTTGTGGTTGGTTTTAAAAAATTAAAAAACCACCACATGTGGTTGTTAATTTAAATAATATTAATAAATATTTAAAAAAAACCACATGTGGTTGGTTTTGAAATTAATAATATTAAAAAAAAACACATGCGGTTGGTTTTGGAATTAAATAAAGAAAAAATTAAATAATTATTTTTAAAAAATAATTATATAATCTTATTTTAACTTTATGTAACCTAATTATTGATTTAAGTAAATTTAATATATTAGATTACATATATAATATAATATATTTACTGGATTAAAAGATAATGTAATATATTATTTTTTAAAATTACACTGCTTACACGTAGTCAATAATCAATATAATAATAATAAAAATCAATCAATATAATGTGAAAAAACTTACACTAAAAAATATATCAAATATAATATACAAATTATGTACAACATAATCTTTATCTTTTACTTATGTTTCAATATATAAAATAAATATTTTCCTTTATACATACCTTAAATGACGTTAAACATACATAATCTTTATATAATGAATATGTGTATATACATATATATCATACCGTTGGGATAGACCATTGAAAATTATTGTATACGTATTTGAAAGCTGAAAACGGATGTTTATAGTACGTATTTGAAAGGTGATGTTTATAGTATGTATTTGCAGTTATAATAATGTAATATATAACTGATAATTCATCAGAATATAATGAACGTGTTCTATTATAAGGTAATTACACTTGTGGATGTGATAAATATAGTACGAATTAAAGAGTTTATACACACACACATATATATATTTAGATATTTATATATGATGTAGTGATCCATTGATGAACGATGTAGTCAAAACCTAGTTTATTAAGCTAATCAAATATAATTAATCGATCACTCATCTGAGTATGTATAAGAAACACATCGCATTATTTTATTGGATAATAATATACTTGTGTACTTATGTGTGAGATATATATAGTACGTATTTAGAACTTGATATAGTCGATTTTGTATATATGTGTGTATGTATAGATATATAGATATAGTATATACATATTATGCAGTGAAGGTATATTAATGACATAAGATAATGTAATCTATAATTCATCCGAGTATTTGTGAAATACTTGTATGTTATTATGGGGTAGTAAAATCGTGTATGTGATGATTATAGTACATATTTTAAAGCTGATAGACAATTGAATATATGTATATATATACATATATATCGTGTAGTGGCGTATGTAGTAATCGAAAGTTAGATAACTGAATGTATATATCAAAATAGTTTGAATGATACGTTGATATATATCAAACTATTGAGGAAGTAGATATACTATTTTGGGTTAATGTAGACACACATATGTTTTTGAAGTTGTAATAACGTAAAACTGGTATTACGAGGTATACGAGAGAGGGAGGAAGGAAGTAGGGGAGCGGGAGATAGAAAGTTGAACGACCACAAATTAACGTAACACAAATAATCGATAATGTATTTGATTAATGCGTTATTTTACGAGCGAGGTATATATATATATCAATGAATTTTGCAAATTTCGATAATTTTTTGGTTAATTAGCTTTTAATTACGATATTATATATATATATATATATATATATATATATATATATAATATCGTAATTCTCAAAATTCACGGATATTATTATATTAATAAGGAAATATACTATTCCTGTTAATGTGTTGATAAAATAACCAACTATCTGATTTGTACATATATGCATCACGTTAATATGATGATAACATAACTAATTATATAATTTAATATTTTTATTAAAATTGAGCACATTTGATTGTTTTACGATAATAACTATTATAAAACTAAATCGAACACTTATATTTTACTTTGTGATCTTTTTTATAAAATTTTAATTAACTTTATTAATTAATTTATTGATTAATATTTTCTTAACTAATTTATAAAAAATTATATTTTAAGTAATTAGAATTTATTTTTAATATTTTATGAAAACCGACTACAAGTGATCGGTTTTCATAAAATATTACAAAAATATATATTTTAATTAGTTAAAAGCCCAACGCGACCCGACCCATGCATTTTTTACTTCCCCACACTAAAATCCCCAAATCATCCCCCCCCCCCTCAAACACACACTTTGAAAACACGATACACACCCACACAAATTCTCCAAATCAAATCCACACTTTAAATCCTCAAATCTACCGTTGTCTGCTGCCCCCAGCTCCGGTAAGTTCCAAAAACTTCAACTCTATGTTTTTCTTGTTAGATACTAGCTAAAGGTTTTAGAATATAATACTTTGGTACTAATTTTAGTTAGCTCAAAGTAAAAAAATTATTTGTTCTGAAGCATTTGTTCTATTTATTATGCTTCATTACGTAAATTTAGTTAGTTCAAAGTAAAAAAGGTAATGGAAATTTCCATTTAGTTAGTTCTAGATTTAATTTTAGTTAGTTCAAAGTAAAGATTCAATTTTAGTTAGTTCAAGTTTAGAAAATTTCCATTTAGTTAGTTCAAGATTCCATTTAGTTACATAATTTTAGTTTGTTCTATGTATGTATTTTGTCAAGTGAAGCTTATCAAGATCCCCTCATTGAAAATGGTTTAGTGTAGAAAATTTAAAGATGATTTTTTTGTTTAGAATGTGACTTGGTTGGTGACTTAGTTACTTGAAAATGGTTAAGTGTAGGAAATTTAAAGATGATTTTTTTGTTTAGAATGTGACTTGGTTGGTGACTTAGTTGGTTGAAAATGGTTAAGTGTAAGGACTTTAAAGGGGATTTTTTGTTTAGAATGTGACTTGGTTGGTGACTTAGTTACTTGAAAATGGTTAAGTGTAGGGACTTTAAAGGTGATTTTTTGTTTAGAATGTTACTTGATTGGTGACTTTTATTAGTTTAAAATGGTTAAGAGTAGGGAATTTAAAGGTAATTTTTTATTTAGAATGTTGTTTGGTTGGTGACTTTGTTAGTTAAAAATGGTTATGTGTTAGAACTTTAAAGATGATTTTTTTTTAGAATGTGACTTGGTTGGTGACTTTGTTAGTTGAAAATGGTTAAGCGTAGGGAATGTAGAGGTGATTTTTTGTTTAGAATGTAACTTGGTTGGTGACTTTCATAGTTGAAAATATTTAAGTATAAGAACTTTAAAGATGATTTTTTTGTTTAGAATGTGACTTGGTTGGTGACTTTGTTTCTTGAAAATGGTTAAGTGTAGGGAATTTAGAGATGATTATTTTGTTTAGAATGTGACTTGGTTGGTGACTTTATTAGTTGAAAATGGTTTAGTGTAGGAAATTTAAAGATAATTTTTTTGTTTAGAATGTGACTTGGCTGGTGACTTAGTTACTTGAAAATAGTGAAGTGTAGGAAATTTAGAGCTGATTTTCTGTTCAGAATGTGACTTGGTTGGTGACTTAGTTGGTTGAAAATGGTTAAGTGTAGCGAATTTAAAGATGATTTTTTTGTTTAGAATGTGACTTGGTTGGTGACTTTGTTAGTTGAAAATGGTTTAGTGTCGGGAATTTTAAGGTGCTTTTTTGTTTAGAATGTGACTTGGTTGGTGACTTTGTTAGTTGAAAATGGTTAAGTGTAGAAACTTTAAAGATGATTTTTTTGTTTAGAATGTGACATGGTTGGTGACTTTGTTAGTTGAAAATGGTTAAGTGTAGGGAATGTAAAGGTGATTTTTTTTTAGAATGTAACTTGGTTGGTGACTTTGTTAGTTGAAAATAGTTAAGTGTAAGAACTTTAAAATGATTTTTTTGTTTAGAATGTGACTTGGTTGGTTACTTTGTTACTTGAAAATGGTTAAGTGTAGGGAATTTAAAGATGATTTTTTTGTTTAGACTGTGACTTGGTTGGTGACTTTGTTAGTTGAAAATGGTTTAGTGTAGGAAATTTAAAGACAATTTTTTTGTTTAGAATGTGACTTGGTTGGTGACTTAGTTGGTTGAAAATGGTTAAGTGTAGGGAATTTAAAGATGATTTTTTTGTTTAGAATGTGACTTGGTTGGTGACTTTGTTAGTTGAAAATTGTTTAGTGTTGGGAATTTTAAGGTGATTTTTTGTTTAGAATGTGACTTGGTTGGTGACTTAGTTACTTGAAAATGGTTAAGTGTTGGGAATTTAAAGATGATTTTTTTGTTTAGAGTGTGACTTAGTTGGTCACTTAGTTGGCTGAAAATGGTTAAGTGTTAGGACTTTAAAGGGGATTTTTTGTTTAGAATGTGACTTGGTTGGTGACTTAGTTACTTGAAAATGGTTAAGTGTAGGGACTTTAAAGGTGATTTTTTGTTTAGAATGTTACTTGATTGGTGACTTTATTAGTTTAAAATGGTTAAGTGTAGGGAATTTAAAGGTGATTTTTTATTTAGAATGTTGTTTGGTTGGTGACTTTGTTAGTTAAAAATGGTTAAGTGTTGGAACTTTAAAGATGATTTTTTTTTTGAATGTGACTTGGTTGGTTACTTTGTTAGTTGAAAATTTTTAAGCGTAGGGAATGTAGAGGTGATTTTTTGTTTAGAATGTAACTTGATTGGTGACTTTGTTAGTTGAAAATGGTTAAGTGTAAGAACTTTAAAGATGATTTTTTTGTTTAGAATGTGACTTTGTTGGTGACTATTAGTTGAAAATGGTTATGTGTAGGGAATTTAAAGATGATTTTTTTGTTTAGAATTTGACTTGGTTGGTGACTTTTTTTTTGTTTTAAATGCAGTTTGGTTGGTGACTTAGTTGGTTGAAAACCGTTAAGTGTAGGGACTTTAAAGGGGATTTTCTTGTTTTGAATGCGGTTTGATTGGTGAATAAGTTGGTTGAAAATGGTAAAGTGTAGGGACTTTAAAGGGGATTTTTTTGTTTTGAATGCGGTTTAGTTGGTTGAAAATGGTTGTGTAGGGACTTTAAAGGAGATTTTTTGTTTTGAATGTGGCTTTGTTTTGTAATAATTGAATTTTGTGACTTGATCTAATTAGTTGAATTTGATTGATTGCATAGATGGAACCTAATTATAGCTGCATATATCAACGGAACAATGATAATAGAATGGGTATTAGGGAATAATTATTAAAGGTGTCAAAAGATTTGCTGAACATTCTAAGACACTCGATGTTTGGATACGTTTTTGGGCTATTCATTGTCCTTTTGTTAGATCTGATGGTATAAATATTGTGAGTGAAGAAGATGTAAAGGAACATATTTATAGAAATGGGTTTCGCGATGACTTTTTAAGAATGTGTGGTATTCACAGTAATGTTGTGCAAAATAACTTTGTTAATAGAGAAAGTAGTAGGTTTGCAAGGCATAATGAATATCAAGATACTAGGATGACAGAAATGGTGCACGATGGTTTTGGGATGCAACACGGGGTTGACTTTAGGGAAAATGTCAAAGATTTTCCTAATAGCGAAGCGGGCAATTTCTACAAAGAATTGCATTCTACTAGTCATCCTTTGTTTGATGGGTGTTTGCACTCTTGTTTGTCTGTTGCTGTTAGATTATTAAGTATTAAATCTGACTGGAATATTGTTGAAGGAGGAATGGATTCAATGATAGACCTTATTAAAGAGTTAGTTGACCCTGGCTTGGAGGCTCCTGATTCTTTCTATAAGACAAAAAGATTGGTGTCAAAGTTAGGTCTCTCCTCTGTTAGAATTGATATTTGTGAAAATGGTTGCATGTTATACATTAAGGAAAATGCTAACCTAGAGTTCTGTAAGTTTTGTCAGCATTCTCGATATAAGTGTGGTTCTACTGGAAATTAAATTGCTATTAAGACAATGCATTATTTACCTCTAATACCAAGGTTGAAGAAGTTGTATGCTTCAAATACCTCAGCTTCTCATATGAGATGGCATAGGGAAAATAGAAGGCCCAATGGTGTTATATGTCATCCATCTGATAGAGAGGCTTGGAAGCATTTTGATGCAACTTATCCAGATTTTGCAGCTGAGCCACGAAACATTCGATTGGGATTATGCGCGGATGGGTTCTCTCCTTTTTCAATTGGTACTACGCCATATTCATGTTGGCCTGTATTATCACTCTTTATAATCTTCCTCCTGAAATATTGATGACTATTCCCTATATATTTCTAAATTGTGTTATTCCTGGCCCATGTAACCCAAAAAGTGGAATAGATGTCTACTTTTAACCTTTGATCGATGAATTTCAAATTTTATTGAATAAGGGGGGGGGGGGGTTGAAACTTGGGACATCTCTCTTAAACAACATTTCAATCTGCGTGCATATCTAATATGGACTGTTAATAATTTTCCTGCTTATAGAATGTTGTTTGGGTCGATGAAAGCTGGAAAGATGGCTTGTTCATACTGCATGGAAAAAACAAAATCTTTCACATTGAGACATGACAGGAAAAATTCATGGTTTAATTGTCATCGTTGTTTCTTGCCACCTGATTATGAATTTAGGAGACTCGAGAATTCATTCAGAAGGAATAGAAGGGAATATAATGGCCCACCTCCAAGGTTTTCTGGTCATGACATCTGGGAGATAGTTCAGGATTTGCCTAAAGCCAGCGAGGAACGATTGTACATGCTTGATGGATATGGTATTTTGCATAGCTGGACTAAGCAAATTATATTTTGGGAATTAGAATATTGGCTAGATAATTTACTTACACATAATTTTGATGTAATGCATACTGATAAGAACTATTTTGACAACTTGTTCAACACAGTTATGGGTGTCACCGGCAAAATAAAGGATAATCTTAAGGCCCGACTTGACTTACTAGAATATTACAAACGCAGTGAATTACACTTACTGGAATGACCCAATGGCAATGTTCTTAAGTCAAAGGCTAGTTTTAAGTTCAAGTTAGATCAAAAGCGTCAAATATGTGAGTGGATCCAAAGTTTGAAGATGCCCGATGGATATGCCTCAAATTTGGAAAAGAGAGTTGAATGACACAAAGAATTTTGCATGGAATAAAAATCATTGATTGTCATGTTTTCATGAAACAAGTACTCCCAATTGCTTTTTTTGGTTTACCTGAAAACATATGGAAACCAATAGCAGAGATCAATTTGTTGTTCAAAGACTTATGTGCCACCACATTAAAAGAAGAAAATCTAGTGCGAATAAAAATTAATATTGTTGTTATCACCAACAAGCTGGAGAAGATTTTTCCGCTAGCGTTCTTCGATGTGATAGAATATCTTTCTATTCACCTTGTGCACGAAGCTCGACTAGGCGGTCCAGTTTAAACAAGGTGGATGTATCCATTCAAACGGTAAACAATTGCAACATATTTAAATTCCTACGTATCTTTTTATAATATAGTAAACATCTAACCTTATGATTGTACAGGGCAATTCGAAAATTGAAAAGGGGCCCAAAAACTAAACTAAGGTGGAAGGCTCTATAGTTGAGGCATATCTTGCAAGAGAAACTTCTCAATTTTGTTCATACTACTTTCGTGATGAATTTTCTTGTTCAAGAAACAGACCAAATCATTACCAAGACGATGTAAATGTGCCTCATTTGCAGCCGATATCAATTTTTAATCAATCTGGTTGTAGGGATAAAAAGATCATACCTCGCCGACTCACTCCCACGGAGCGTAAATCAGCAATTTTGTATGTCCTGCTGAATTGCCCGGAAGTTGAGCCCTTTCTGAAGTAAGGAGATTAAAATTTTAATATATCTTATTTGTTTACTCATTTCCTTAAAGAAACTAATTGTGTTTCGCATGTTGCATCTTCAGTTCATTTAAGACTCAATTCCATGAAAATCAAGTGTATGAATTCTTTGCAACATGATTTTAAAATGAGGTTCATAAGTTTAGTAATATTTCTACCAAATTTAAACATTTACACATTCCTCAACTAATATGTATATATATATATATATATATATATATATATATATATATATATATATATATATATATATATATATATATATGTATGTATAATATTTTTAGGACACCACTCACCAAATGCAACCGCATACGATCAGCTCTTGTGAGATATTTCTTTAGGTCTAGTTGAATCTCATGAAATGTCCCATTACAAAGTAAATGAGTTTAAATGTTCCACCAAACAACACTCCAGAACAAGGAAAAAAAACAATAGTAGCGTTTGGGTTAAGGGTGATGATGATGTCGATTACTTTGGCATCATACACGAGATCTTAGAACTGGAGTATGCTAGTTTTCCAATAAAAAAAATTGTCCTCTTTCGATGTAAGTGGTTTATTCCAAGCACAAGAGGCACAAGAGTACATAAAGAACATAACATCATTAAAGTGAATCACAATAGGTTGTATCCTATTTACGATCCATTTGTTCTAGCGCAAAATGCTAAACAAGTGTATTAGACTCCTTATCCGTTGCGCAATGACAAGTCTGATTGGTGGGCTGTAATCAAAACAAAGCCTATAGGATGGGTGGAAGTTTAGAATGTGCTGAACACTGAATATCAAAATGAAATGCAGATTGATCACCAGCTAGTGGACGTTGACTTCGTGGACAGTTTGAATCACCCAAAAAATATATTTGAAGATGTCAATATTGCAGAAGAAGAGGCTGAGTGGGTAAGATATAAGGAAACCTCCGAAGAAGGTGAATGGTTTAGTGGAGAGTCTTCAGAAGAGGAGGATTAGTTGTGTAGGTTGTATTTATTATGTATTGATGTCTTTATGCTTTGTACTATATATTTACACTTTATGTTTCTTGTTTAAGATTGATATGTAATATACTATTTAAGATTGTTGTTATCACTTTTCCATGATTTATATAGTAATAAAAATATTCTTGTCTATATCTTGTGTTGTTGATGCAATTTGAAATGTGAATTAGTAACTTGAAATTAGTTACTTCGAATGTTTTCTTATATATTTATTTTGTAGGAACTAACTACTTGTTAACTTAACATAATTTAGATGTCAGTTAGAGGTGAAAAAGGTAACACAAAAGTTGATACTACAAAACCAAAACAGAAAACACAACCTCCGCCTTATAGAAGACCGATAGGTATTCATATATCTGAGGGCTGGTTTGCTGACGCGTCAGCACGACCCTCTATTCTAGGTCTTCTGAGCATTCGATACTACTCCTATGCATGTGGGTCTACTTCATGGTTCTACACTGACTCATTCTGCTCCTATGACCGTGCCACCACCAGCACAGTACTATTGGACGGACGCTGGCACATTCAAACATCTACCATCATCGATACCCTCCTGCAGTAGTCACACAGCTTCACACATTGATTCTGCTGGATCTATTGGGTTGTCGGATCTTCAACTTAGAGGCACTCCATCTGGTTCTTCAGATCTGCCCATGCCAGTGCATCCATCATCACTTACTCGGTAGCCAGGAGCCAGAGATGATTTTGGGAGGATTTATCTTGTTCCATTTGTGAGAGGGTAAGATTTCTAAATATAATAATATTATTCATTTTTCATTAAAATATTATTATGCACTATGAAATTACTGTTTAATCTTGTGTTGTAGGTTTAGCCCGGATGCTGGAGTTGGATAAAAGGCGCGAATATGCATTACTCGGCACTTTAACGGCTACTAACAGGGATAGAATGTTTGAAGAATTTAAGGTAAAGATTTAACTTATCGACTACTTATTAACACTTTTTTAGAACAAAAGATTGAATATTATATTTTTGTTATAGAAATTTTACTGGTGGGATGATGCAAATGCATTTCTTATAAAGAGGAACTTTTTTATAAGATGTAGAGCCAGATTAATGATCTCTTGGATTATGCCCGAAATAAATTGGTAAAACCTAAGTGGATTCCTAAACCCGCATTTTAACAGTATCTTCGCCGTTGGAGTAGCGAAGATTACCAATTGTTGAGGGTAAAAGGAAAGAAAGCCCGAACATCGTCCAAGGGTGTCTCCCTACATACTGTGGGTGCCAGAAGTACTCTTGCTGTGCTAGAAAAAATGGTATGTAACTTTTACAATTTTAATTATTTAGTTATATTTAAATTTTATAATTATTTGAACATTGATAATTTTTTCATATGCAGGAAAAAGAAAAGGATAGGGAAATGCCAGCTGATGAGCTGTTCGAGGAGACTCGTTTGAAGAAAAAAAAGAACCCGATTGATGAAGATGTCTGAGTTGAAGCTCATGCAAAAGCTGTCCACGTAAGAAATAAATTTTGAATTTATGAATCTTTTTCTCAAAGTTGATATTATTCAATTATAACTACTTTAATATTTTTCGATTTTTAGTATTAACTTTACTTTGAAAATAGGATGAATATATGTGTCTAGTTGGTGAGTATCATAGTAGTTAGCCTCCTAAAAGTCAGGGTGACCCCATAACCCAACATGTAGAGGAGAAGTTATGGGGAAAAGTTGTGGTTCCTGCAAATAGAGGCCATTTCTACGGATACCATAAAAATTATTTTGGCGATAATATTAGGTGTTCGTCTGGCACTGCATACTCTAGCTCTTCAGTTGATAGATAAACAATTGAAAGACTAGGAAATATGGTTTCTAAACTTACTGAAGAGCTTGTTGCACAGAGAGAGAGGTTTGCTGAATAGAGAGAGAGGCGAAAGAAGACGGAGGAGGCAACAGTATCATAAATCAGGATGCTGCAGTAGCAATTCAGCTCTTTCATTCAGACTAAGGGGGTTATTCCTCCGTGTCCTGGTGATGCAGTTTGGAATGCAAAAGGTCTAGGCCCCATGGATGATTTCAACACGAATGACGTTATGGAAGACGATGATGATGATAAATTTTAGTTTTTTTTTGTATGTGTCGTACTGTGAATTTAGACATTTTGTTGTTTGAAACTATTGTTTTAGTTTTTTGATACTCACTTTTGTTGGACATTTTGTATGTGTTGTACACTTTTGAAAGTATTAACATTTGATTTTTTGTTGTTGTTGTTGTTTTTATTGTATTTACATTTCGTTACTGCCATATTGCATTGTTGTTGCATGCTGTATTTGGTTTTTGATTTATTTTTTTAAATTTTTCAGAAAAATCGACCACACGTGGTCAGTTTTTGAATTTTTTTTTGCAAAAAACCGTCCACATGTGGTCAATTTTCTATTAAATTAATTTATTAAAAACCGACCACAAGTGGTCGGTTTTATATTAAATAAATAAATTAATTTATTAGAAAATCGACCACAAGTGATCGGTTTTTTTTCCTAAAATTATTTTTTCAATTTGAATAAAATAATAATGAATTTTAAACATACATATATATATTTTTGATAAAACCGACCACAAGTGGTCGGTTTTTAAAAAACCACCACTACTTTACCGACCACACACTTTTAGTTGATTTTGTAATCGAAAATTGGGTAAAACCTACCACTTGTGGTCGAGTTTTGTGGTCGATTTTACCATTTTTTTAGTAGTGAATCTGGACCCCGACATTGACTCCCGACCATGAAACCCAACCCAAGACTCGAACCCCAACTCCCAATCGAAATTCGACTCCGACTCCCGATGTTGATTCCCGATCCGAATAGATAGATTTATGTAAAAAAAAAAATTATTAGGTGAAATTAAAAGAAAATAATCAATTACATCATAGAACTTTTGGAGGTAAATTTATAGGTAGAGAGTAGTGGAAGTTAGGATATATAAAAAAATTAATACTTCCTTAAAGATTGATGACGGAGATCGTAGATATATAAAACATTAAGGCTTGAAGAATATATACATATATACATACATACACATATATATATATATATATATATATATACATACATATATATATATATACATACATACATATATATATATATATATATATATATATATATATATATATATATATATATATATATATATATCTGTTTAAGGGGAACTTCATTTGATAGAGTGGATTACAATAATTTATTGTTAATTTAGATAGATCATTTAAAAATTGAAAACATGACGATAAAATAAGTTGTAAAGAAAATTAAACTAAAGAAACAGCTAAATTAAAAGGAAAATTATCTACTCTTATCTTCTATTCCGCAATTTATAACATGTTTGTTCAAACTTGTACAATCGAAATTATTCAAAAAGTGTTCGTGTTTTTCAAATAAGTACTTTTAGGATAAGAATCTCTACTATGTTAGAATTGAATTAATCAGAAAGTACAGATCAACGTTATGAACAATCCTGAAGAAGATGGCCTCTATATTCTGTATGTAAACCAACTATCAATGATGGAAACATTAAGTGTAAGTCAAACAACTTTACCATAAGACAACAGATGAATGTCTAATATATAAAAAAGCTCATAATAAATTGTATATTACATAACTTCAAGAAATATATAGTAAGTTCAGTTCAAATCAGAAGGAACAATTCTCGGAATCATTGATGGCATCTTTATTTCTAAGTAAACACTAACAATCAACGATGAAAAAATTAACAGTAAGTCAAAGAACTAATGATTAAAAATTAAGTCCTTATTATGAGATAGCTAATGAATTTTTAATATGAAGGAAAGAATTCGTAATGACTTATTCTCTCCGTCGCACAAAGAATAATTTAGTTTGACTTGGCACAATGTTTAAAAAATAAAGAGGACTCATGAATTTATGGTGCTAAATTAAAATTATGTCAAATGTACCAAAATATTCTTTAATCTTGTAATCTTAAACATGTCACGAGAAAATTTGAAATTAAAATATTGCCAAAAAAAGTAAAGGGGCATTCTTTTTTGAACATATTAAAAAGAAAAATAGATCATTCTTTTAGAAACGGAGAAAGTATATATTACATAACTTCAAAAACAAACTAAAAATATGTAGTAATTGGGGCTTTGGACTGTAGGTCAAACACTTTTAAAATGAGGTGTGGGTGACATAAGTGTTAATTATTGAGTGGAGGTAACAATTACTTTATTATGGATTAAGAAAGTTGGAAAAGTTTGAAAATAACCCACAAGTTTTTAAATTTACACTTTGATCCCAATATTTACCTAATATAACAGAAAACGAAGTTAAAAAAAAAGGCGTCTTTCTCTCTCTTCTCATCCATTGTTGTTTTCTCTCTTTTAGCGATTTTTGTTGTTCATTGTTTCTGCTGCTTTATTCATCATTTTCTTCTTCATTATCATCACTTCTACTTAATTATCATCTTCATCTTCTTCTTATCAACTATTTGTTATTGGTGGTGGTGGTGGTGGTACAACATTACTGCTTTGATTAATTTCTCAGGTCAAATTTTATTTCCTACATCACTTTCTAGTTTAGCATTACTTCATAGGTGACTTTGGTAAGTAAAATTATGATTTTTATTCGTATTTGTCATCTGGGTACACTGTTATTTTTCCAACAGTGGATAGAACCCTGATCATGAATTAAACATAAGTGCCCATAATTTAAACAAATTAATCATCTGGTGCATCAGATAAGTAATTTGTTGCATCAAACTATTTATTTGTTGCATCAGACTGTTTATCTGTTGCATCAGACAGTTTTCAATTTCATCAGACTGTTTATTTGTTGCATCGAACTAATTATCTGTTGCAACGGATGGTTAATATGTTTGGAACAACACAAATCAACCCCTGCCACAAACCTAACAGATAACCAATATGTTTCAACTCTTGCTATTGCTACTGGTTTCAAAATTATTCCTTACGTCCAATAACCCGTCCCAAATTTTCTAATTTTATTTCTCATTTTACTTGTCTTTTTCATTAATCAATAAAAGATTAAAAAAATCCATAATTTACCCTTTGCATTAATCACTCTTTCTTCAAATTAAAATGGAAACATCATTTAATGGGGGGACTATACGCCGACCCACGTTAAAAGCTTTCTTCTCTTATGAAATATCGATTGAATAGCAAACAATGGTTATTTCAAACACATCTACTACACCACCAACTGATCAGTGGGTTATGATAAACTAAACATGTTATTAATTATTTTTCTTAATCAATATGACATCTTAATTTGGGATAGATAATTTGAGACGGAGGGAGTACGAATTAAAACGTCAAAGTCAAGCAACAAACTAGTCATCTATTGAAACAGACTATTTATCTGTTGTATCAGAGTGATTATCAGTTGCATCAGACTTCTTATTTGTTGTAACATATGAGTAATCTGTTTTGAACAATACATCATCCCCTGTATCACAAACCCAACAGATAAATCTTTCTATTGCTACTGAATTCTAAATTATTCCTTTTTATGTCCAATCGTCGACATGTTTGTTGAGAAGATAATAGACAGAATGAAAATTAAATATGAATTAAAACGTCAAAGATCAAACATAATCTTTTTATTAAATAAAAATAAATAAAAATACATATAATAGACGAAAGAAAAATAATAATCTAATTACTATTATTGTTATTAATATCATCATTTCCAGCCGGCCAATCTTCAACCGGAAATAGCAAGGCCTTCCTCAGCCTGCGTATCTCGCGGAGCATTCTTTCTCTAAATCCTCCCAGTTCCCATTGCAGGTCACAAACTTGATTCTGAAGTTCATTCACGGCGTCTTGCTGAAAAGCAACGTCCCACACTGGGTCGGCCATAGTCTAGAACACATGGGAATAGACAAAAAACTTAAAAACAAAAGTAAAGATCTTAAGAATAACCGAATGTAATACAACGTATAATACAAATTAGAAAGAAAAAAACTTAGAAACTTACCTTAGTCAGGGAAGATAAAGTGGTGGAAGTGCAAGTATAATATGAAAGATAAGATGTAATAAATAAATAGAGTGTAGTTGAATGAATAATTTAGTAAGGAGGGACCTATTCATAGAGGATTGAATTTGAATGAGAGGCAAAAAGGCATGACTGCTTACCTCCATTCATTAATTACATTTTTCATTAAATTAAGAAAATAAATATTATGATAAGTCATGACTTTGCAGATTATTATTATTAATTAGTTCTTTCCAAGAACCGTTTTATTGAGTTGTGACAACAGATTAAATATTTGTTAAGCATCAGATAATTCATTTGTGACAACAAATATCTCATCTGTTGCAATAGATATAAAATTTGTTGCATTAGATAACCTATCTGTTGCAATATATAATCAAACTGTTCACCTCTATTTATTAATTATATTTTTTATTACTGTGAAAAGTCATGACTTAATTAAATTAAGAAATATTATGATAAGTCATGACTTTTCATATTATTATTATTAAATAGTTCTTTCCAAGAACCGTTTCTATTGAGTTGAGACAATAGATTCTATAACTGTTACATCAGACAACACACAATAGATATATCATCTGTTGCAACAATAGAGAGAACCTGTTGCATCAGATAATATATTTGTTGCAACATATATCTATCCTTTTTTAAAAAAAAATTATCATCATATCATTAATTCAAATTTGCTAACTTTTTTACTATATAAATTTAAAAAGTACCTTTCCAATAACTGTTTATTTAATTAATAACTATTTTTATTAAGTTCTGGCAACAAATTGTATATCTATTGCATCAGGTAAACCATCAGATGCAATAGATATTCTATCTTTTGCAACAAATGGACGATTTGCTTTAATTTTTTTAATTTCTTCTAACATTTGATACATCAGTCGCAACATATGGGTAATTTGATGCATCAAAAACATTGTTGAATCTATGTGTTTTTGATAAAAAGTCACGATCAGTTATTAAAATTAAATAACTATTCTTTTACTATGGTTGTAAATTGTGTTTATCATTTATTTCCTTATTATGTATTTACTTACGAACCATTTTTCATATTAAATAATTGGAAACTCATGTCTTTTTTCCCCTCTCAATAGCAATAACCCTTTTTTTATTAATAATCGTTTGTTGCAACAGATGATCGATCTGTCGCATCAGATTAACCTCTGTCGACATATATTTTTGAATCCCTTGGGTAGATCCGATATACAAAAGGAGGAAAATAAAATACATACACATATTAAAAGAAACAAAACATAGCATAATTATAATTACTACTACTATTATTATTATTATTATTATCATTACTACTACTATTATTATTATTATTGTCAATCAGACATTTTTCATCCGGCAGCAGCAGCGCCCTCCTCAGCCTTTCTTCGAAGTTGGCCAAATCCCTCTAGAGTTCATCAAACTGCCTTTGAAGTTCCCACAATACTCGATATGAATCTTTTTGTACAACTCTGGATCATCCATATTTGTATTGTAAGTGTAGTAGAATGAACGAGTGAGAGTATGGAAAGAAGGCCGGAGGAAACTCCAAACAAAAAGCCATAACTATTCATATCCCTTAATTAAATAAAACTGGTGACTTTTCGAATATGTAAATTAAAAAACACGGATCTAAAGACAACTTTTTATTGTTTTTCAAAAAGAAAAGAAAAATTCTTTAAAATAAATCTAACAGATGGTTAATCTATTGCAAAATATATTCCATCTATCAGATAACTTCCAACATATTAACAATCTGTTGCAACAGATGAATATATCAGTTTGATTTTCCAACATGTGTGGTGTCTGTTGCAACCTTCTAGTAATCTATTTATTTAGTTTAAGACATATATGGGCTAGGAAGAATAAGGTGTGTGCAGATGGATCCACTACCATATGTGTGGGAGTTAAGTAAGTATTAATGATAAGGTTATCGAGACAACACACACAAAGTACAATGTTTATGTGAATACAAT
Source organism: Capsicum baccatum var. pendulum (assembly GCA_030864225.1). Taxonomy (NCBI): domain Eukaryota; kingdom Viridiplantae; phylum Streptophyta; class Magnoliopsida; order Solanales; family Solanaceae; genus Capsicum; species Capsicum baccatum. The sequence goes on from CM061556.1 coordinate 224,150,984, forward strand.
TTTTAACTGATTAGGCACTGATCATTCAAACAAGATCCTGCATTGTACTGTCAAGTTTGATGGTTCAAATTGATAAGACCGAGGGCCTCATGAAGATGGTATAGACACCATATTACGAATTACTTATGATTGTTTCTCGTGTTTATATGTGTCAAGTTTTGATAAGGGATCAATATTTGGTGTCATTGCAGGGAACTAATAGCGATTGGACTTAACTTTAACTGTGCATTGTCCTCTGAGAACACCTTTGAAGCATCGCACTGCATCAAACAAGAATGGAAAATTAATATAGTTATTAACCTAGCCCAAATTTATATGGTTGGGTTGCTTGGGGTAATGATCATACGCCAGAAGGTGCGGTAGAAGAATTACTTTGAGGGAAAATGGATGGTTGAAGAAAGACTATATCATCTGAGAGCTAATTGAAGAAGAGACATAGGGTAGCAAGTGTAACTTCTAGTGTATCTGGCCGATGGAATTATCTTAAAACATGAGAAATTTGAATCAAGCACAAATATGAAAGTGTATCCTGTAATGTAGTTTCATCTATTATCTCTATGAAAGAAAAATAATATAGATGGACACTTTACTAGGTAGTTGCGACTATGTAGCGTGGTCGGGATTATTACCTAGATACAAAATAGGAGAAGACCAAGAAAGCCGCCTTAAGGGAATTGATGGTTGAAATAATGTACATTAAGTCTAAAAAACTTACGCCAACAATAACTGCAGTTAAAGTAAGGAATCTAAGAGAAGGTGGCAATTTCTAAATTTTAAATTACATCTCATGCCTTCTTGTTTGTAGTTCCGATTAGGTCCACACCTACTGACCTAACCGGAACCACAAACGATATTGAAAACAAAATTGAGTATCATTACTTCCTTAGCAATATGGTTATAATAAATTGTGTTTTCTTGCCTTAGCATGCTATCAACATTCCTTGGAGAAGATTAGATTCTTGATGTAGTATGTGAATCCCGATAATTTTCAAGCTTGCTGCTCCAGATTGCTTATTCTGGATTCAAGTAGGTCGTTACCATCTTCAAAGTTGGTCAAGAGTTCCCGATATCTTGTGAGCTCGATCAGGAACAGTACCTTCAAAGTTGTGGCATTGAAGAAGTCCTTCATAATACTTTCTTCAGAAGCCTTAAAGGATACATAGAGGGTCGTTGTGTTTATTTTTAGGTCAAGATATGTTGATGCATACTCAAGATGTGGTCCCAAAAGTTGAACAACATATTTTTATCTAGTGTTACTCAATGCATTTTTCTCAACCAATTTGATAAATTAATAAGCAAAGAAGTTATGTAGCATGTGATCTAAACCGACTCTACCAAGCTTATCAAACGTTACATAACTTTAGTCTCATTACCCTATCAAAAAAATTTAACCGAGTTAGTGCATGAATCAAATGAGCTCAATCTCTAAGCCTTTCTGCTGATCGCTCTTCTCTAATATAGATGATAAGATATCTGTTATGCAATTTTAGGAGAAGGGCGATCAACGAAAGGATGAGAGATTAAAATCATTTGATTCATGCACTTACTCGATCAAATTTTTTTATAGGGTAATGATCCTAGAGTTATATAACGTTTGATAGGCTTGGTAGGGTTGGTTTAGATCACACGCTACGTAAATCCTTTGCTTATTAATTTATCAAATTAATTGAGCAAGATACATTTAGCAACGCTCTATAAAAGTGTGTTGTTCAACTGTTGGGACGCCATCTTGAGTGTACATCAACACATTTTGACCTAAAACAAACACAGCGACCCTCCATGTATCCTTTAAGGCTTTTGAAGAAAGTGTTCTAAAGGACTTCTTCAATGCCACAACTTTGAAGGTAGTGTTCCTGATCGAGCTCATGAGAGATCAGGAATTCTTGACCAACTTCGAAGACGGCAACGACCAGCTTGAATCCTGAATAAGCAAGCTGAAGCAGCAAGCTTGAAAATTATTAGGATTCACATACTACAACAAGCATCTAATCTTCTCCAAGGAATGTTGAAAGCATGCTAAAGTAAGAAAACACAATCTGCTATAACCATATTGCTAAGGAAGTAATGATACTCAATTTGCTTTTCAATCTCATTTGTGGTTTTGGTCAGGTCAACAGTAGTGGACCTAATCGGAACCACAAACAAGAAGGGATGAGATGAAATTTAAAATTTAGAAATTTTTGCCTTTGCTTAGATTCCTTACTTTAACTGCAGTTGTTATTGGTGTAAGTTTTTTAGACTTAATGTATATTATTTCAACCCTCGATTCCCTTAAGGCAGCTTTCTTGGTCTTCTTCTATTTTATATCTAAGTGATAATCCTGACCACGCTACCTAGTCACAGCTACCTAGCAAAGTGTCCATCTGTATTATTTTTCTTTTAGAGAAACAACAGAAGAAATTACATTATCGGATACACTTTTATATTTGCACTTGATTCAAATTTCTCATGTTTTAAGATAATTCCATCGGCCAGATTTGCTAGAAGTTACACTTTCTTCTCTATGTCTCTTTTTTAATTAGCTCTCAGATGATATAGTATTTCTTTAACCACTCATTTTCCCTCGAAGGCATTCTCCTACCGCACATTTTTGCGCATGATTATCACCCCAAGCAACCCAACCATATAAATTTGGGCTAGGGCAATAACTCTATTTGTTATTAGATGTAGTATTAATCTTTGAAGGCCTTCTAAGGTTCCAATGCACACTTAAAGTTAGTCCAATCGTTATTGGTTCTCTGCAATGATGCCAAAACTAGATCCCTTTACAATGCCTAACAAATAAATATGAGCAACAACCGACATTAAATCTTAACAGGGTATCAGAACCATATTCATGGTCCCTCAGCCTTATTAGTTCGGACCTACCAAACTTAACTATAAAGTTATAGATTTCTTGTTTGAATGATCTATGACTAATCAGTAAAATCAATATTCACAAAATTAGTGTACTCTATGTGTGTTTCCACGATAACATTATGAGTAATATATACCTCCCACATATGAAGTGGTTCCATCTGCATGTAACTTATTCCTCTGAACCCATCCTTACTACAGCGTCTTGTGATGGTCAACAAAAATTAATCAACTGTTAGTTCCTTATATCTACAAAGAAGAGGAAAAAAATTGATGTCACAAAAAGAATACTATTCATTATTCAACAGATGTGGGGTTTGTTGTATTAGATGTAGAGTCTATTGCATCACATATGGAGTCTATTGTATTAGATATGGATTTTGTTGCAATATATGTGGATTTTGTTGCAACAAATATGGAGTCTATTGCAACAGATGTGGATTCTGTTGCAACACATGTGAGGTTTATTGCAACAGATGTGGAGTCTGTTGGAATACATCAATCCAGCCTTGCTGGTGGTTTGATTTGTTCCAATAGTTAATCTGTCTATTGCAACATCAACAAAAGCCTAAACTATAAATAATGAAACAAAAAATTAAAAAATAAGCAATAAAGAAACAACAACATTTATTCCAACACCATCAACAACGTCATCAGGAACAAAGAAGCAACATCCATTGTTCAAACACCATCAACAACACCACACCATAATGATAACGCTCAATCTACAGCTCTCGTAGGAGTGTAAAGCGGTCGCTGTCAAATATATAACCCAACTGGGTTGGGTATCGATCCCACAGGAAATAGCTTGGTCAACAAGTAAGCAAGGATTACTAGACTTTTGGTGCAAGTCTCGTAAAAAAGGGGGGATTTTATCGTGCAAAATAATGTAAACAAAGTAATAAAGAAAAAATGGAAAATAGCAAAGTAAAAAGAAAGAAAGTTTGGTAAGATGTAAAACAATGAGATTTGAGAAGTTGGAGTTATGTCCACCTTCTGAGTTTACGTCTCTATTGGCTAAGAGTTATGCGGAATTCAGACATGCATGTGCTTATAGAGAATTGTATTCGATGGTAAATCCAAGCGTCTTTCGACCTCAACAAGGACTATTTCAGTTTAACTCTTTCGAGCTTAAAGCGTATCTAACGGTACAAATTCTCCAAGAGGTTAATCCAGTTACGACACTAACTTTTTAATAGGGGATGGGACCCTATTACCTTGACATTATCTCTTTTCCAGACATATAACTTTTCTTTCGAACAAGTTAATGCTATACTGGCGTATTCTATGCGTCTGCAGCCACAAAGAATTTAGATTAGGATGAAGAGAATAATGATATAAGCAGCCTACGTGTCACGAATTCACAAACTCATAGCCTTAGATAGTATCTCATAAGGCTTCCATAACCCCAACGGAGAAGTTTAGCTACTCATGAGTGCAAAGGAAATCACAAAATACATTATCATTGTACCACAATAAAGATCTCACGTTAGGTATCGGGGTAAGAATAGCGTGAATCCCTTGTTTGAGTACTGTTTCTCTTGTTTCAGAAATTAAGAATTGAAAGTAGAAGAATTGTTAGAAGTAGAATGTATTAGAAAGAGAATTTGGAACTAGAATAATAGAGGAATTCATAAAAATCTCTAGCAAAATAGGGTATTTATAATACCCATATCCTATTCCTACTAAGGTAATGCATTACTTAACCCAATCCTACTAGGTTAATGCATCATTATCCTAATCCTAATAAGTTATTTCTAGTCCCCAAAGTCTTTAGAATTGTTGTTTTTGCCCGAGACAGATTTTCCATGCACCACTTTTGGTCCTTGGCATCCAAGCTTTGCTTTCCTCCTTTCGTGAAGCTTTCTTTGGCATCAAGTTATCCATAAAATTCTGAATTCTGCATCATTTATACCTGAAAACTTGCTAATCATGTTCGTTATCTCACTTACAGGAAAAAGGACTAAAAGTGCATGAATTATATAATTTGTCCTCAAAACTTAGCTAAAATATGGGTAAAATATAGTACTTTAGGCGTGTAAATTCGCCTATCATCAATACCCCACACTTAAAGCTTTGTTCGTCCTTGAACAAACTATCATGTCCATCTAAACATCTACTTGGGATTTCACAGTAACACCACAAAATATTCATCAAGACAAGCATGCCAATCATTAATAAAGAGTAGTTTTCTGATCATTAGTAGAAACAATTCAACCTCCAACATAGACTCGTGATGATGATTAATTTGTGTCCACAAGTTGAGGTACAAAGAATCATACACAACTACCCAAGTCTCATCAACCATGTGTGTCTCACCATATATCACCCATAATCACTCACAATTATTGTATATATTTCAAACATGGGTATAAGATTATCCTTGCTCTCACTCTCACAAAGAATTCATATGTTGCAACTGATGACCATAGGCTTTCCCTTAGTGTAATGCTCCACTAAATGTCAGAATGCTAAGCTTAGGATCAAATAGGTCTTTTACGGGTTGTAATGTAGGCTAAGGGACGGGTAGGACTATTTTGGCCAGAAATAGTGACTAAGTTCCCTAAGTTATTTAACACATCACAATATGCCATTTATGCTTTCTTGCAAACAACCTTTTTTCTTTATTTTAATCTACCTCCCTTTGTCACCTCTTTTGTTTTTCAACTTTTGAACATAACTAACTTTTTAGTTTTCTTTTCCTTTTTCTTTTCATAACATACCTCTTATGATAGCAATTCTTCTTCATAACGACTTCAAGCACCAATACATTCTAAAGCATCATACTTACCCAGATTCTTCTTATTTTGTCACATGACTTTACACTTTTAAAGCACTTAGGAATTTAGATCAAATTATGGTCTTGAAAAAAATGGATTAGGCTTACATATGAGGTTGTCAAAGAAAATAGGCTAAAGGCTCAAAGGGGTTAACTAGGATAATGTCCATGGGTAGGTAAAAAGAAGGTAAACAAGTCTAGGTTGCCAAAGAAATGCCTAAATCATCTCCTAAACTTGCACTCCTTATTTTCGCTTTACATACATACCAGGCAAGTTCTAGCATCAGCCACAAACATAGAATATACTATTATCTCACACACACAAGGCACATGGTCGACTTTATTGGGAGTAGTATAGACTCTTGACCCAACAGATGAAGGAATTGAACCACACAATATCACATAGTGAGTCACAATTAGAGCCTAAACGTCTCAATAGTCATGATTTTAGCACAAACTCTTGTCATAATCTCATGCTTCATATTAGAATAATTTCATGCGAAGTTAAGTTAAAAAAAAAATTTAACTAATAACAAAATTAGCTACTAAAAAGAAAAACAAAACAAACAAAAATGCAAATGCAGATAGAGAAGTATAGCATGCAAATACCAGCACCCCACACTTAGACGGGACACACTGCCTTCAGTGGAATATAAATAAGAAGAACCTGGTTAGTCGGACTCCTCCTCTATGTCTGGGGTTATACCCCCTTTGTCAGAATCATCATTGGAGTCGTCGTCATCAGAATTCTCCTCCACATCGGAATCTGGCATTCGTCGATCATCATCGGTCGGCACATCGTCATCAAGAGGTTCCTCAAAATATGTACCTACTCCGCACATCGCCTTCGCATGCTCATTCATTGGGTAGTTATAATCTAGCTGTTGGAGATCTGCAGCAGTTGGAACATAGCCACCGCTCATCATTGTAAACCGAGTCATGCCATAAAGATGGCGAAAGAAACTTTCATCTCGAGCACGCCTTTCTGAAGTGGTAAGTTTGACTCCATGCGTGGTTTCAATATCTTTAACCTTCGTGAGATCAACCTTATTTGGGTTGTGTGAGAGTTTATGATCAGTCGATTCCTCTTCGATATCTTCCTTCCTTAGTATTGCAGTCAACAGGTTGCCAAAGCTGAAGTGGGATCTCTTGTATAGCCTAGCTTTCCGCATTGTGGATCGAATAATTGCCCTAATGTTGATAGGAACATTCGTCATCAATGCGTATACCAAGAACACTCTATATCTTGTTATTTTTGTGTACTGAGTCCCTGAAATTAGGCAAGAGTTGACTATGCACAACCATATTCTTGCTTCTCTATTCAAAGGAGCATATAGGAAAGTGTTGTGTCGTCCGGTGTCCTTGTGTCTACTCCACCATGCCATGGATCTTGTTCTACAAAGTGTGTGTCGAATGGCTCTATATGGAGGTCTACTGTAAAGCTCTTTGAATGGTGATGGATCAACAGCAGGCAAGCCAAGAAAGGAGTTGAAGAAATCCGCATTGAGTTGTAAAACTTGGCCCCGAATCTTGACCTCGCTTCCTATGGTTTTCGGTGACCAGTTGGCATAGAATTCTCTTGTTAAATCGATATTGCATTCTCCCATGTCTCGAAAGATGAAATCAAGATGCAACGCCATGATCTTGGCCAACATGCGCGGTTCTTTCTTTGCTAGGCTTTCCTTGTTTATCAAGTCCACATGAACATATTTCTTCTCTTTGTTGTTCCTATACTATTCCTTTGCTTCCTCCTCTAAAACCCATTTAATTCCGAACATGCGGCGTGGTACTTGCATCAAGGAGGACTCTCCTTGCTCTTTGCGTTCTCTTTTCTTGCCTTTTTGGGAAGTGGTTGCCTTATCTTTGCCTTGTCTTGCTTTGGGTTCCATTGTACCTGAGACTAAAACAATGTTCATGTTAGCGTCATCTCGATTGATACAATCTATAAACAAGCAGTAGTGGCATCACCCCACACTTAGTTTATTGGTACAGACTAGTGAAGTGAACGATGTCGATTACTCAGACTTCATCGATATACGTTTATGTGATATGTTCCAACTATATAATCAGTGCAGTCATACTTCATGAAATCTTGGCAATACTTTCATGTTTGATATATCAAGACGACCACATAGATATTGAATCACGGTATAGCATCTAGAAATACTCACAACCTCATATGTTGGTAGTCAACCATAATTCTTATCTCGATGAACAAGTCTTTCCAACATGTAAGCTTTCTATTGACAAGATTATGCAATTTTCTTGACCATGTCAAATCCAAAAGTATGGAAGTGCATCAAAATCAAATTCAAGTTGGAAACATATTAAGATTATTCTTACGTATTCTTTCACTCACTTAGTTGTATCACAACACATCAACCACATTTAAATCACCAATACTACTTCAAGATTTAGCAATTCATAATATGCGTAGTAGTGTAGTATTTGCGGAATATAAATGAAGAACAAAGTAGTACTTACTTGGTTGATGACCTCGGATGATGTTCTTGCAAACTAAAAGAGAATAAGGAATTTTTTTGAGATGATTTGGAGAGGTAGGCGGCGCTTATGCTAGGTTTGCAATGTGTTTTTAGTCTAAGACTAAGTCTCTTATTTATAGGAGAAGGCTGGGTCGGGTTTTGACCCATTTAAAATCAGATTTGGAGACCAAAAGTGACCATAGGCGGCACCTAATGCTTTGCCTATGCTTGGCATAGGCGGCGCCTTTTGCAAAGCCTAGTTGAGCATAGGCGGCGCTTATGCCATGACATTCTTAGGCATAGGCGGAGCCTTTCACTTAGCATATGAGATTCAGAGACAAAAGGCATTGGCATAGGCGGCGCCTATGCTATGGCATACTTGGGCATGGGCGGCACCTATGCTATGGTACACTAGATTCCGAGAGCTTTGGCCATAGTATAGGCCTTGCCTTGTTCGTGGCCTAGTTTTACATAGGCCTAGCCTTGTTCGGTGCCTATATTTTCATAAGCAATGCCCAATCCATAGGCATTTGCTTCTTCATTCCTAACTTACCACCTTTAACATGCAATACTTCCAACTCAAAATTTGAAACCAATCTCCTCTTTGACACCTCTTGTACCTACACTTGCTCAAAGACAACAAAAACGATTAGAACAATGGGTTGCCTCCCATCAAGCGCCTTAGTTTTGGTCATGGCACGACTCTTCTTTTTGGATTTTTAATTATCAAAAGCAAACAATTAGTAGAACAAAAGAAAGAAAAAAATGAAAAACGATGGGTTGCCTCCCACCAAGCGCTTGATTTATTGTCGCGGCACGACATAGCTATCTCGATTACTTAGACTTCATTGAGATAGATGGTGGATCATTTTCTAAATGGATTCAGACGACAATGAGGCTTACTTGTAGGCATGCAATCTTCTTCGAGATGACCCTTGTGCATGCCTATCCCGGGAGGGATACCAATTATATCATCAATAGTCCAACCCATGGCTCTCTTGTATTTCTTCAGAGCAGAGATGAGAGACTCTACGTGTTGTTCACTTAAATCATCCGCCATACTTACCGAAAGTATATTTCCTCTTTCCAAGAACACATACCTTAGATAATCGGGGAGATCTTTTGATTCTAGTATTGGTGGCTCTTCAATGGAAGTCTTCGCTGTTGGTGATGGTTGATTCTTAAGATCAAGGTCCGGCTATTTAGGAGTATGAGAATAGGACCCTATTTCTGTTAGAGCACATGTAGTTTCTTCATAATCTTCATCATCCTTATGCTCAACAGACAATGGCTCAACAGTAAGCTGTTTCTCTACAGATAATGCTTTCTTATCCTCATAATGAACATCAGCTACAGAGAACACATTCATATCGCTGGGATGCTTCATTGATTTGCATATATCAAAACGGACCACTTCGTCACTCAACTGAAATAAAAGCTCATTAGCTCTCATGTCAATAAGTACACTTCCTGTTGTAAGGAAAGGACGTCCCAAGATTATAGGAACTTTAGAATCTACCTCACAATCCAGAATAATAAAGTCTGCAGGAAAGATGAATGAAGAAACCTTCACCAACACATCATTCAAGATACCTACAGGTCGTTTTACCGACCTATCAGCCATCACGATCCTCATATTGGTTGGTGTCGGATCACCTAACCCCAAATTCCTATAGATGGATAGTGGCATAAAATTGATGCTAGCACCTAGATCGCACAATGCCTTGGCAAAATTCAAAGATCCAATAGTGCAAGGAATAGTGAAAGCACCGGGGTCAGCCTTCTTCTAAACTAGTGATCGGGTAGCGATTGCGCTGCAGTGATGAACATTATCTTTCAACTCATAGCTTTCTACCCACTTCTTTGTCAAAAGATCCTTCACAAATTTTGCATACCCAGGCATTTGTTCTAGTGCCTCTACCAACGGAACATTAATGGTCAACTGATTTAACATATTCATGAATTTGCTGAACTTTGAATCATCCGCAATCTTCTTTAATCTTTGAGGAAAAGGTGGTGGTGGATAAAGAATTGTTTTCTCCATGGCTTTCTTCTCCTCTTGCTTCCGTTTTTCAGACTTTTCAGGCTACAACATATTCGGTGTGACGTCATGGACGTCGTGGGTGGTTTCTATGGAAGCTTCTCCTTTTGCCTTATCATCGATGTCTGCTGCCTCGTCAACCACTTGCTTGCCATTGGATGAAGTTTCCAGCACCTTACCACTTCGAGTAGTGATAGACATGCATGATCCATCATTCCTTGGATTTTGCACAGTGTCACTAGGTAAAGTGCCAGCCTTTCTTTGATTGAGTGCTGCGGAAAGTTGGGTCAATTGCTGCTCTATTTGCTTTATTGAAGTGGAATGTGAGTCAACCAATTGCTTTATTGAGGAAAAATCATGTATTACCTCCGTTACTCCTGCACTGGTTGACTCCACTCCTTTCAACAGTTTAGCCATCATGTCTTTCATATTTCTAGAACCAGATGCAGTGGCGTCACGTCTTCCTGGAGGAAAGTACAGACCACTCTTGTCATTGTTGTTTTTCCAACTACCTTGGTCCTTGTTTCCAGATTTATCATAATAGTTCCGACCTTGGTTTCCTTGGGCATTGCCTTGGAAACCCGCCTGATTGTTCAAGTAGTTGGCTTCTTCTTCCGAATCAGATTCGTCTCTTCCTTTTAACGCAATATCTTTGACTTTTTCGGTCTTCCCTGATAATAGATGCTTTATAAGAAGATCCACTTGTGTTTTCAGGTGCGCCATATCTTGATCACGTTCTTCTTCTCTTTTCCTTTGGTCTGCAGTCATGCCAATAGATAAAGTAGGGCTTGCTACCTCAGAATCCTTGGTATGCCAAGCTCTACTTTGCTTCGTCATCCGATCTAGCATATTGCTTGCCTGACCAAAGGTGAGGTCCATAAAAGATCCTCCAGTCGCATTGTCTACCACTGGTTTAGTTATTGAATTCAAGGCTCTGTATAGTATCTCCATTAGGTGGACATTGGTCATGTGATGGTTTGGGCAACGCATTAGCTTCGTCTTGAACCTCTCCCATGTTTCATGAAGAGCTTCGGTTGGAAGCTGCCAAAAGTTGCTGATTTTATCTCTCAATTGTGCTCTTTTGGATGACGGATAGAATCTTTCTAAGAAAGCGTCTCTCAATTGCCTCCAATTTGTAATAGAATCAGGAGTCAGCCCATTCAACCATAGAGTTGCCTCCCCAGACAGAGGCAATGGAAATAGGCGTAATTGAATTGCATTTTGACCAACGCCAGGATTATCAAACGACTTGCATGTAGAGATAAAGTTGTTCAGATGCATATTCGGATCATCGCCTGCTAGTCCACCAAATAATACCTTGAGTTGCAATAACTGAATCATGGTACTTGTGATGTTGAACTTGGCTCCGGGTGCCAATGGTGGAGGAATAATGGCTCCTGTGGCTCCGGCTCCATCAAGATCATGATCATCATCATCGAAAGCTGGTTGTACAGGTCGGCGTTCATGCCTAAACCTGGCTTGATGATCTCTTCTGTTGGCAGGTGTTGCGATCTCAGCAGCATGCTTAGGGTTTAGTAAATCGTCATCACCTAGGTCCTCGTCGTCAGGATTTATTGCTCGCCCGGGGTTATCAATATTCTGTTAATGCACTTGAGTGGCGGCTAGAGCAGCTAGTCTTGCCTGTTCCTGTTGAGCAGCCATCCTTTTAATTTCGTGTTGTTCCTCTATTCTGCCAATACGTTGTGGTTCAGGATTGATAGGTAATAATGGTTGACCAGAACTTCGAGTATGGGGCATGCGCTGAATAAAAACCTGCAGAAAACAAAAACAAAAACTAAAAGTAAAAGTACGAGAATCTTTGACCAAAGGGTCTAGTAATTATCACAAACTTAATTGACACTCGTATTCCCCGACAACGGCGCCAATTTTTGATAACGCTCAATCTACAGCTCTCGTAGGAGTGTAAAACGGTCGCTGTCAAATATATAACCCAACTAGGTTGGGTATCGATCCCACAAGGAATAGCTTGGTCAACAAGTAAGCAAGGATTAGTAGACTTTTGGTGCAAGTCTCATAAAAAAGGGGGGATTTTATCGTGCAAAATAATGTAAACAAAGTAATAAAGAAAAAATGGAAAATATCAAAGTAAAAAGAAAGAATGTTTGGTAATATGTAAAACAATGAGAATTGAGAAGTTGGAGTTATGTCCACCTTCTGAGTTTACGTCTCTATTGGCTATGAGTTATGCGGAATTCAGACATGCATGTGCTTATAGAGAATTGTATTCGATGGTAAATCCAAGCGTCTTTCGACCTCAACAAGGACTATTTCACTTTAACTCTTTTGATCTTAAAGCGTATCTAACGGTACAAATTCTCCAAGAGGTTAATCCAGTTACGACACTAACTTTTTAATAGGGGATGGGACCCTATTACCTTGACATTATCTCTTTTCCAGACATATAACTTTTCTTTCAAACAAGTTAATGCTATACTAGCGTATTCTATGCGTCTGCATCCACAAAGAATTTAGATTAAGATGAAGAGAATAATGATATAAGCAGCCTACGTGTCAAGAATTCACAAACTTATAGCCTGAGATAGTATCTCATAAGGCTTCCATAACCCCAACGGAGAAGTTTAGCTACTCATGAGTGCAAAGGAAATCACAATAGACATTATCATTGTACCACAATAAAGATCTCACATTGGGTATAGGGGTAAGAATGGCGTGAATCCCTTGTTTGAGTAACGTTTCTCTTGTTGCAGAAATTAAGAATTGAAAGTAGAAGAATTGTTAGAAGTAGAATGTATTAGAAAGAGAATTTGGAACTAGAATAATAGAGGAATTCATAAAATCTCTAGCAGAATAGGGTATTATAATACCCATATCATATTCCTACTAAGCTAATGCATTACTTAACCCAATCCTACTAGGTTAAGGCATCATTATCCTAATCCTAATAAGTTACTGCTAGTCCCCAAAGTCTTTAGAATTATTGTTTTTGCCCGGGACAGATTTTCCATGCCCCACTTTTGGTCCTTGGCGTCCAAGCTTTGATTTCCTCCTTTCGTGAAGCTTTCTTTGGCGTCAAGTTATCCATAAAATGCTGAATTCTGCATCATTTATACCTGAAAACTTGTTAATCATGTTCGTTAGCTCACTTACAGGAAAAAGGACTAAAAATGCATGAATTATATAATTTGTCCTCAAAACTTAGCTAAAATATGGGTAAAATATAGTACTTTAGGCGTGTAAATTCGCCTATCATCACATAACTTCCAACAACGTCAACCCCACTAACAACATCAATAACAGCATAAACAACAAAGAAACAAACAAAATACATAAAAAAATGATACTGCTAATAAGAATTTTAAACTTCTCCCAATAAAATGCTTTTTTAGCATATTGTAATAAAAATTCTTGATTTGTTTATTCAAAACTTAAAAGTTCCTTCAAATTTTTTAAATATATATGATATGGGTAAATGTAAATTAAATAAAAAATAGATGTAAATAACTTGTAAAGAAGAAAAAGAGAATAAAAGAGCAATAGTGAACCATACCTTAACGTCAAAAGGGGATCAAAACAACAATTTTAGTCGAGCAAAGATATGGATTGGTGTACATCCGAAAGGATCTTTATGAGAAATAAAAAAAAAAAGAGAGGAGAGAAAAGGTTGTGATAACCCTAACCTAAAGAGGAGAGAAAGAAAAAGATGAGAGATGAATAAAATAAATTTAGGGCTAAAGATGAGGAGAGATGAGCTAATTCTAGATATATCATGTACGTGGACATGAGTTTCAATATTCATGAATTAATATAATTAATATTCACTAATAATTTGAGGGGCACAAGGAAAACTAGTGACATTAAAACGACAATATAAGACTACTTAATGAACACATTTTTGAGTTATCCAAGAAAAAGAAACTCTTTATTTTTTACCGCATTTTATAGTACTTACTACTTTATCTCCTCGGATAGAAGATTTCTTTAAAATTAAAATAAAAAATTTTCAAACAGATATGCCATCTGTTGCAACAAATATAAATATTTGTTTAAAAAACCCAACAGCAAAATCATTTGTTACAATAGATATCAATATCTATTTAAAAATCCCTTTTCGTTTGATAATTAAATCAGATATGTTAACTGTTACAACAAATATCAATATATGTTTAAATATCCCAACAATTCAGTCATATTTGATGACAGATGTAAATGTCCATTTAATAATTAAATCAGATATATCATCTGTTGCAACAGATATGAATATTTGTTAGAAATTTCCAACATCTCGGACATTTGTTCCAACAAATTTCATTATCTAAATTGCATGGTGTTTGTAATGCGTTCATCCCGATGTGAGTCGTCGATCGATCACTCTGAGTTGAAATGACTTCTCTTCAACTTAATGTTAATATAATGATAGTACCAAAATTAATTTAGGTGGAACTAGGGATGAATAAATGAGCTCACAGGGTCAACTAAAAATCCAATTGAGTCATTAGCTAAATTGCATGGTGTTGGTATTGCCTTCATCCCGACCCGAGTCATCGATTGATTACTCCGAGTTGAAATGGGTTCTCATAAACTCGATGTTAAGATAGTAATAGTACCTAAATTGATTTAGGTGGAACTAGGGGTAAATTAATGATCTCACAAGTTCAACTACAAATCCAATTAAGTCTTTGCAATTATATGGTGTGGGTATTGCGTTCATCCCATCCCGAGTCATCGATCGATCACTCCGAGTTGAAATGAGTTCTCATCAACTCAATGTTAAGATGGTGACAATACCTAAATTGATTTAGGTTGAACTAGGGATGAATGAATGAGCTCACAATGTCAACTAAAAATCTAATTGAGTCTTTGCAATTGCATGGTGTTGGTATTGCATTCATCCCGATCCGAGTCATCGATCGATCACTCCAAGTTAAAATGAGTTCTCATCAACTCAATGTTAAGATAGTGATAGTACCTAAATTGATTTAGGAGGAATTAGGTATGAATGAATGAGCTCACAGGGTCAACTACAAATTCAATTGAGTCTTTGCAATTACATGGTATTGGTATTGCGTTCATCCCGACCCGAGTTATCGATTGATCACTCCGCATTGAAATGAGTTCCCATAAACTCAATGTTAAGATAGTGATAGTACCTAAATTTATTTAGGTGGAACTAGGGATGAATGAATGAGCTCACTGGGTCAACTACAAATCCAATTGATTCTTTACAATTGCATGGTGTTGGTATTGCGTTCATCCCAACCCGAGTTGTCAATTCATCACTCTGAGTTGAAATAAGTTCTCATCAACTCAATGTTAAGATAGTTATAGTACCTAAATTTATTTAGGTGGAACTAGAGATGAATGAATGAGCTCACAGGGTCAACTACAAATCCAATTGAGTCTTTGCAATTGCATGGTATTGGTATTGCGTTCATCCCGACCCAAGTCATCGATCAATTGCTCTGAGTTGAAATGAGTTTTCATCAACTCAATGTTAAGATAGTGATAGTACCTAAATTGATTTATGTGGAACTAGGGATGAATGAATGCGCTCACAAGGTCAACAACAAATCCAATTGAGTCTTTGCAATTGCATGGAGTTGGTATTGCGTTCATCCCCACCCAAGTCATTGATCGATCACTCCGAGTTGAAATGAGCTCTCATCAACTCTATAATTTAAAAACTATATCTTTTAAAATTTTTAAAATTAATTAAGATCAATTTGGTCCAAATTAATAATTTCAAAACTTATCAATTTTTTCCAAAATTACAAATCAACCCATACAAATCATCCATTTGCGTGAAAAACTTTTTATTTCAAATCTAAAGTTCTCTCTCTTCTCTCTCTCTCTTTCTCAATAATACAAACTACAACTACTCAACATATTGCTCAACCCTTCAAAACAGGTCTATTATTTCCCATTTACGACCACATATAGTTGTTATTTTTGACTTTATTCCCGCTTTAATCCATCATTTTCTCTATCTTCATAGGTAACAGATTTTGATAAGAGTTCTACATTTATTCTTTATTCTAAAAATTGGTCTTTTTAGTTAATGATGAAAAAGAAGACTTTTAGTTATATTATCTTCGAGAATGGGTTAACAATTTTCAGTTTTGATGCTAAGAAAGTAGAAAGCACCCGAGAAAACCCTAGTTTTCTTCTCGTTGTTATGATAACTGTTGTGGTATTGTTGGATGGTGTTTGCGGTGTTGTTGGTGGCTATTGTTGGTGGTGTCAATACTTGTGTTTTTTAGTGGTGGTGTCGGCGGTCTTGGTATTGGTATTGGTGGCATTGGTGGCATTGGTGGTGGCATTGATGTGGTTGTGGTGTTCCATCTATTGTAAAGGGTGGAAGATCTGTTGGGAGATATTAAATAGGTCTTCAAATAGATTCCCCATCTGTTCCAACTGATGGGTTATCCGTTGGAGTATTTTTTTGTAATGTGGCGTAGAATAATTTATTAAAATTTGTCCATCTGTTGCAACAGGTGGAATATCTGTTGGGAGATATTAAATAAGTCTTCAAACAGATTCCCCATCTATTCCAATTGATGGGTTATCTATTGGAGTATTTTTTTGTAATGTGGCATAGAATAATTTATTGAAATTTGTCTTACCTTTTTTAAAAAAATTATGCAGACATCAAATGCAATGTATTTTTTATTTTTCTATTGTTTGTAGTTAAAAGATTTCTCCCAAAAGAAAAGAAACAGAAAGTGGATCAACTTCTGCCCACCTAACAAAAAAGACTAGAGTACAGATAGATTCGGAGGAAGTTCCAGAACAATCTCAATCAGGGCAAAATGAAGCTGAGGAAAGTGATAAATCTTTCTCACCAATGGGGCGTGAAATAATATCAAAATCCTAGCATGATTTTGTCAAAACTATTAGTATCGATGGATTTCGAGTTGCGATGCTGATGAATAGCCCTAATGCAGTATTTTGTGATGTTGTACTTAAATATCAGTTGGGAAAATCTTTTAACAAACTTAGGAGTATTATGAAGAAGGAAAACATAAATGGACTTTTTAAAAAGAGTTGTTTTGCATACTTTCTTGAGCTGTCTGAGGCCCGCCCTCTCCGTTTCCCAATGATCATGGTATATGACCTTCTCCAGCACAGGATCAAGTATGCAGGGGATAATGAAGGTTCAAAGGAGGACGGAAAAAAGATTGGTGAAGATGGTTAATCTGTTGCGATGGATGGGTCGTCTATTGCAATAGATTACCTGTCAACTATAACTGGTGCAATAGATGGGTAATCTGTTGTGATAGAAGATCCATATTTCACAATAGATTAACCATCTGTTGCTCTGGTTCTCTGAACCCTACTCAATAGATTACCCATCTATCCAAATTATGCACCAATGGGTAATCTGATGCAACATATTACCAATCTGTTTTGACATATAGATCAGCTGTTACGGCAGCTAGATCGTCTGTTGCATGAGTTGGCTATATTACCATCCATGTAACCATAGACCCATACAACCCAATTGACTGTAAATTATTATTATATGATTTAAATGCCTCATGTCTTTTTTTATTGGTTGTGCATCCTTGGATCGTGCCTACCATTGATGAGCTGGGGATGACTTCTTTTCTTACTCTGGGTCTTGTTGATACAAAAGAAGACCCAACGGTGGAGCTAATAAAGAAGGAATTTGTTGGAGCAATATCCATAAGAAGAGTAGTTAGGCAAGGTCATCCTAATATTAAAGCTCTTCATGATCAACCTCAGACTACAACAGATCTGTGTGCTTCTTCTGGGGGTCTTTCTAGTGGAGTTATTTGTGATGGTGGCATCCATCATGATACTACTGCCAGTCGTGATTATGAGCATGTTGGTGCTCAGTAAAAAATAAATACTTTTGAAAACACCCCTTGCACAGGTCCTCCCTCTCACCCCTACATCAGTCCCTACCACTCATACAATGGTCCCTCTCACCCCTCCTTTCCCTCATGTTCTCATTAAAAATGCAAAATATGCAAGGATACAGAAGATAAACTTGTTGAAAAGCTAGAGGCTATTACTGAAGCTGTCGAGGAGTTGAAATCCAGAAGGGGTGTCATACCATCCAATGAGGTGAGGGATCCATGAACTCCTACAATGGCGGTTAAGAGGAAGAGAAGAAAAATTAGACAAATTCTCTTTATTCTGAAATCAACAAAAATTACAACTCCTCTCGCTCCAAGAGTTTTTGAAGTTCAGGGGCTGCCGATGAAGGTGGACATATTCTCAGCACTTGGCAAGGAGAAGAAGGACCTAGAAGAATTTATGAAGACAAAGGTTCAAAAAGAATACACCATGCATTCATTTGCCACCAAAGACTTCATGAATATGAAAAATATACATGTGTGGTACGAGGACAATGTAAGTTTACTTTTGCTAACCTAGCCTTCTAATCTACTCCATGAATAAGAATCTATGTAGCAGATGTGTAATCTGTTGCAACAGCTTGGTATTCTATTGCAACATAATGCATATCTGTTGCATAAGTTGTGTTGGCTGGGTAATCTGTGAACTGATTCAGAGAACCCTCTGCATCGGATTCTTTCCACTGTGTTTTTATTCTTTACAATTACTAACCTATTTAAAAATTGTCTTCTTATCCCATAATATGTTGATGTAATTCTCTGCCTCATGAAGGGCAGGCAATTAGCGTACTCGTATGCTTATGATGTTGCCGATAGGTTAATGGACCTCAACTTCTACAACAATTTCAAGGATAGGTACGCTTCTCTTTGTGAGCTAGCTAGTATCGGTGGCCCGAGATTTTATTAGTTAGTTTCTATGTTCCAATGGGATGAAGAAGAGATTAAATATGTTAGAGGGAAGAGTCAATATCCACACGGCAAGAGCTGGACTAAGGCAAAAAGAATCCTTACAGTCATGAACGTAGATGTCACACATTTTCTCACTGTTGAGATACTACTCTATGAGGAAAAGATTAAGGTTTATGACTGAAACTTACCTGTCTTAAGCGAGAAGACATTTTTAACCCATATGCAATCACTCTTGAAGTTGTTACCCAAGTTATTGATGCAGAGTAAGTTGATGGATCATTTGCCAGCTAAAGTTTTAACGAAGGAATCAAGAGATTTTAAAGGTTGAAATAAGAACATCCAACTCCCAAAAAATACAATCGGTGTAGCGTGTGGGCTGTACTCACTTTCATACATTGAGTGTTTGCTGACCGGCACACAAATGACCGGTGTGTGCGACGCCATTGTGGGAAAGTGTAATACCCCACATTTCAAACTAGGATGAACATCCGTTATTCCTATGCGTAGACATTTCAAAAGCCTCAAATCCTATGTAAATTTAGAGTGCTAATCAATTATGTACTGTGGGAATCTATTTGAGCATGAATTTAGATCATATAGGTCCCCTAACTCAAGTACAAATTGAAAGCTTTCCTATCGTTCAAGTTTTAGTGAGCGTCAAAACTTGGGTCACATTCAATCAAACATAAATCATTTTATATGAATAACTGGATGTATTACTATATATAAAATGAAAGATCTTTGAATTATCTTTCCAACGATACCAATTTCACCCAAATCCGATATTGTAGCAAGGAGTTATACCCATTTTACTCCAGCATGTCTGGCTGGAAAATTGGTGACGACAATCGTGACAAGCCGTCACGCCTGTGACGGCCTATCAGCAATGTCGTCAGACCTGGGCAGATTTATGACCCTGGTGACGACATTTTGTGTTTCCGTCACGCCCGAGATGGCCTATCACCAATGTCGTCAACCTTAACCAGAAACTCAAAATTCATGAGTATTGTTTGGATTCAAGGTTGTATATTTATGTGTTTTTCATGAAGCATGTGAATACGTTAGTTGAAACCCATGAATTTTGGATGGATTAAGATTGTCAAATTGATAAGCACACCTATGCCTTAAAGAGTGCATGCAAGGTGTTTGATAAAATGCTTAGGATGCTAGAAATTCATGTTTACATGGTTCCATGATATCTAAATGCCAAGTTTATGTTAGCTATATACTTCAATATGAATTTCATGCAATTCATGTGTTTCTATTGTTGTGGTATGAAGCATGTATGATAATGGAGATATACAATATGTACATGAAA
Source organism: Capsicum baccatum var. pendulum (assembly GCA_030864225.1). NCBI lineage: Eukaryota > Viridiplantae > Streptophyta > Magnoliopsida > Solanales > Solanaceae > Capsicum > Capsicum baccatum. The sequence goes on from CM061556.1 coordinate 224,171,232, forward strand.
TATATCCATGCACTCCCTACCATGCTTAAGATGTTGAATAACTATATGAAGTATAATATCCCCTACTTATGACAATGTGAATTGTGGACTCCAATCTTATTATCAAGTCAGTCATGTTGTGTCAGTTTCCTTCCATCGAGTCCTGGGGGTATTCGTACCCGAAATTATAGTTGTGTGCCTAGAGCCATGTCATATTATCGCGATACTCTCATTTAAGCTATAATCTATAGAATTCAGTCAGTCATGTGACTCAGGAAAACTCAAAAATCTCAGTAGTCTCAGTAGCTCAGTAATCTCAGTGATCTTAGTACACAGTAATATCTGTAACCTCAGTATTCGCAGTCAATATCAGTAACTTCAGTACTCTCAATCAGTCCTTAGAACTCATTACATTTCGTTAGTCATAGGAATTTAGTAAACTCAGTTTAGCTCTGCTAAACAATTCCACTATTATCAGTTCAGTTATTCAGTTTAGCCCATTTATTAAGTTCAGTGTCTTTCATATGGGAGTAGGATTTAGCACTGAGTGAGCCTAGGGATAGGGACTCACCCGCTAGAAAGGACTGAGATCCTTAGAAGCAATTCCTAAGTTCCAGAACTACATATCCAGCGTAGGTACGAGATGTCACCTGTTAGATAGGACTGATATACTCAGGGGTCTCCCATTAGCATAATTATATATATATGACTGATCCTAGGAGTCGCCCACTAGATTAGGAATGACTCCTCAGCAAATGTCTTTACTGGTGGTGTGGTACTGACACCCTTTCAGTTAGGGTAGAGATTAGACCCCAGTCAGCTTAGCTTGGGGCATGTTGGTCAGATGAACACATCCCACAGTTTTAGTTACAGATTCAGGACTGTCAAATACAGTCAATTCAGTTTACTAGTACAAATTCAGTACTGTTAGAGGCAGTCAATACTTATCATTATAAATAGACTTCAAGATCATCCATTAGACAGGACTGATCGCAACTATAGTTAAACAGTATCAGAATCATCAGATTTAAAGATCACCCACTAGATAGGACTGATCTCAAATTTAGTTACTCCATATAGATCAGAAATCAGATAGTTACATCAGAACTTTCACTGTCAGATACAATCGCTCAGTATCAGTTACATCGGTTAGGCCAATCATCATAGTTATATCAATTATGTCAGTCGTCATAGCTTACGTTATCAGTACTCAATTTCAGGATTGTTAGAAACAATCAATTAGACTAGTTCTTTATAATTTGAACTGTCAGAAATAGTCATTCATCTATTCAGTATCTCAATATCAGTAAAGTCATGACGTTAGTATTCAGACTTAGTAGTCAGTATCACCACGAGTTGAGTTATAGTTGGCTATGCATGTATGTATTCTCACGTTCATATTAGTCAGCATTGTTCATGCATGTAACCCCTTTGTATTTAGCCTACCTCACTCGTATACTCAGAACATTCAGTCGTACTAATGCATTTATGCTATGGTGATTTCTCTTATGTTACACCATAGGTTCAAAAGCACGAGATCCAGATCAGCAGTAGATTCTAGTATCAGCAGTCAGAGTTAGAAGTAAGTCCTCATCTTTTGAAGACACAATTATTTCATTACTATTTTAGTTTTCAATTTATTTTAGTAGTTGGAGTTAGTGGGGACATATCCCATCAACTCATTATTCATATAGTTAAAGCATTTTAGATTATCATGTTCAGACAGTTTATTTCAGTTGTTTTGGGTATTTCACACCCCACTCAGATAATATGTTTTTATTAGATTTGAACCTTATGGACTTACAGCCTTTATTTCCATATTTATTCAGTATATTATGCAGTGTACAGTTACAGATATCAGTCATAGGTTAGCTTGTGGCCCTTCGGGGTCATGAGCACCATGTAGCATTCAGGTTCAGAAAATTGGGTTGTTAAAAACTAGTATCAAAGCCTAAGGTTCAATAGAGTCTTAAGAAGTCTAAAAACCGTATCAAGTAGAGTCTTGTATATGGGTGTGTTGTGAACCACACTTATGTGCAGGAGGCTACGAGATGTTTTAGGAATAGTTTTCCTTCTTTTATATCTCAGATCGTCCTATAGCAAGGTTCTCTAAGAAACTCATGTGATTCTCATCATGCTTCACTCATGTTAATTCCACTTTACTTTTAAGGTAACAAAAATAGTGAAGCTCAAGTTCTAAAGATAGGGCTTTCTCAAATAGTATCCCTCAGTTTCTTTATGTTCCAAAGTTGTACACATCTTATTCATGATCATGAGCACTTGTTCTCAAACCCAGATTTAGATATGCCATCTGATCCCTTTTCAAAATCCTATGATAGTATGTGACCCAGAGTTAGAAGAATGAACCCAGGAGTTTAGCAGTAGACAAGTTAGAATATGATATACAGATTGAATAAATTATGTATTCATGGGGATAGTTGTGCTATAATGAATCAGTAAGATTGGACAGTGTGAGTTAGAAATCTAAGTTTATTGACTTGAAATTAAGCATGAAGGTGTGAATGTGATATTAGTAGTATATAAGAAAACATATACAGATAATATGTTTAATAAGGCGAGCGTGTGTTGATCAGAGTATAAGTATGTGATGATGATTTTGGTGTAGTTCAAAGATTATTTTAGTGTTCACAAACGTATGATGATGGCTTAAAGCTAAGGGAGAGATAATAGATCAAGTAACCAAGTCAGGCTCTCAGATTCCCAATTTTAGTGCCAGTATGTACAGACAAGCAGTTAGGGAAGGCGATTCCTGACCCATCCTAATCTAAGCATAAACCTTCGTACTTCAGTCAGCATAGTGCCTATACATGCTTCATGTATTAGATTCCATGAATACAGCTTATGTTCACACACATTCCATAGAATCTTATGCGCTTTCAGTTCCCATTAGAGGGAGTTCAGTTCTAGATCACTCAGTGTTACAAATCATGTTCCATAAACTCAAAAATTCCAGATTCAGGTCATGCAGCTCATGACTCATGTACGCGTATCATGTTTTACAGTATAATCATCTTCCATTACTCATGCTACATCCCTACTGATAAGTTAAATTCAAACTATGTCATCCATACCCTCAGTTTAGACCTTTTGGTACACACATGGTATTTATATTCTATCCCTTAGACTTCAGTCAAGTGCCAAGTTCAGTTATGTGTCTATTCATGTTTTAGATTTTCCTGACTTAACCCCTTCAGTGAGATCTCTTTATGAAAATAGTGTAGTGTAGCGATGAGTAGTTTCTTAAATAAGAGAGTGAATGATTCATGTTAAGAGAAGGTTGTTTCATGCTTTCTTTACACTAGGGTATAGTTATGAAGATAGACTTGAATATCCTGTTAGTATGCAAGCAAAGGGCTAGGGAGAGGTAGTACTTAGAAATTGGGAAAATTCAGAGTGCGAATGTATATTCAGATCCTTGACTTATGTCAACCTTCATTGTACAACTATCACCAGTTTTTATCTTGGTTACAGTTTAGTACTCAGTACTCAGTAATTAGTGCTCAATCTTAAAATTAAGCACTTCAGTATCAGTCTAAACCTCAGTTTTAGTATTCAGTTATTAGGACACAACATTTAGATCCAATATGGATCCCAGTTACAGTCTTAAGTTATAGTGTCAGCTTCAGATTTGTTTTCAGCTCAGAAATTCAGTTTAGTTTTAGATTTTCTTGACCGTAGTGTACAGTTATCAACTACACAGTTATAGGTATTTCAATACCTCAGTCTATGGAGTGTTTTCAAATAATGTAATACGCTTGGTCCTACATTTTTAGACAATATAGCTTTCATGAAATCCATGATCAATTTCCTCATGTCACTCGGTCATTCCCTTCTCATATGCATAATACTTTATAGCCTCAGCCCAACTACTCAGATTAAGCATAATTCAGGCTTGCATACCTAGCATTTAGTTACCAGTTACTCAGTTAATCAGATAAGTTAGTATGTCTATGCATTCATGCATCACACTTCAGTTTCAGATCTCAGATAATCAGTCATGATTTTGTACCTAAGTACCTTGTGCATCACCTCAAATTCCTTAATATCTTAGAAAGGTTAGTCTAGTATCCTTTAAGGGACATAGTGTGCCAAGGGAGAGATTCATTATAGCCCCCAAACTTTCATGATTTGAACATGTCAATTTCTTTGATGAATCTATCTTGGAGGAAGTTTTACCTATAAGCTGACCCTCTAGCTTCAAAACTCAGTCGTAGGCCATGTACTCAATGTCTCATTTCAGTTCATGTATCACATTTCAAATTCAGTTGTGTTCTCATGTTTTCGCTCATGCATGTTTAGTAAACGATCTCAGGATTCATTAGCATTTCCATTGAAGGTAACAGTCCTCTTTAAGCTTATTCGGCTTCATGTTAAGTATTTAGTACAAACTTGATATTCAGTTCCATGCTCAGTTCCTAGTTCAAACTTGGTATCTTTACCATTGCATATTCAATGCATGTTCATGAGCTAGTTTAGTCATATATTTATGTATCAGATATGCGTGATCAGCTTATCACTACTCTCTCTTATGTACTTATGAATCAATTATGCATGCATCAGATATGCATGTTCAGTATGATATGTTTAACTTATTAGTCATGTCAGCCATGAAATCATGATCAGTCATTCATGCTTTATATTTTTGTTAGTTTTTCTTTCTCTTATCTCAGTCAGTCTCATTCGAGGACGAATGTTCCCAAGGGGGAGATATTCTAATACCCCACATTTCAGACTAGGAAGAAAATCCATCATTCCTATGCGAAGACATTTCAAAAGCCTCGAATCCTATATAAATTTAGTGTGTTAATCAATTATGTAGTGTGAAAATATATTTGAGCATGAATTTAGATCATATAGGTCCCCTAACTCAGGTACAAGTTGAAAGTTTTCCTATCGTTTAAGTTTTAGTGAGCATCAAAACTTGGGTCAAGTTCAATTGACCATAACTCATTTTATATGATGAGCTAGGTGTCTTACTAAATATCAAATGAAATATCTTTGAATTAGCTTTCCAACGATACCAATTTCACCCAAATACAAGATTGGAGCAAGGATTTATACCCATTTTACTCCAGCATGTTTGGCTGGGAAGCTGGTGACGACAATCAAGACAAGCCGTCACACCCGTGATGGCCTATCATTAATGTCATCAAACCTGGGCATATTTTTTATCTTGGTGATTACATTTTGTGACAAGCCATCACGCCCGTTATGGCCTATCACCAATGTCATCAACCTTAACCAGAAACTCAAAATTTTACCCTTTTGTGACGATAATTCGTGATGGCCTATCACCAACTTGACGACTTGTCACAAATGTCATCAGCTATTTTTTCCAGTAATTGAGGGATATTTTAGTAAGGGTATTTTGGTCTTTTTCTTTCACTTCCCATGACTTGTAACTCTCAAGGAGCGTATTATATTCCATTCTCTTTAGTTATACATCTCAAAAAGCCCTCTCATACACTCTCAACCACAAGATTAGGGTTTTCTCTTAAGATCAAAACTCTCAAGAACAAGCCCTAGGGTTTTCATAGAAGAGTCTATTTCAAGAAAATTTCATCGTCAATCTTGATGAATTCTTAATCTAAGGTATGCGTAGTGTTCATCAATGGGTTCCTTTCATCCATGGAGATCAAGAATCATGTTTTAAATTAAAAATTGTGATTTCTTTGTTGTGTTAAGACTATATTCATATTGATGAGTTTTGTTTGGATTCAAGGTTGTATCTTGATTTATTTTTCATGAAGAATGTGAATAGGTTAGTTGAAACCCATAAATTTTGGATGAATTAAGATTGTCAAATTGATAAGCACACCTATGCCTTAAATAGTGCAGGCAAGGTGTTTGATAAAGTGCTTAGGATACTAGAAATACATGTTTACATGGTTCCATGATATCTAAATGACAAGTCCATGTAGCTATATACTTCAATATGAATTCCATGCTATTGATATGTTGCTATTGTTGTGGTATGAAGCATGTATGATAATGGAGATATACAATATGTAAATGAAATATATCTATGCACTCCTTGCCATGCTTAAGATGTTGAAGAACTACATAAAGTATAATATACCCTACTTATGACAATGTGAATTGTGGACTCCAATTTTATTATCAAGTCAGTCATGTTGTGTCAGTTTCCTTCCATTGAGTACTGGGGGTATTCGTACCCGAAATTATAGCTGTGTGCCTAGAGCTATGTCAAGTTATTACGATACTCTCAGTTAAGCCATAATATATAGAATTCAGTCAGCTATGTGACTCAAGAAAACTCAGAAATCTCAGTAGTCTCAGTAGCTCAGTAATATCAGTGATCTCAGTACTAAGTAGTATCTGTAACCTCAGTATTCACAGTCAATCTCAGTAACTTCAGTACTCTCAATCAGTCCTCAGAACTCAATACATTTCATTAGTCATTGAAATTCAGTAAACTCAGTTTAGCTCCGCTAAACAATATCACTAGTATAAGTTCAGCTAATCAGTTCAGTTCAGTTATTCAGTTTAGCCCAATTATTCAGTTTAGTGTCTTTTAGATGGGAGTAGGATTCAGCACCGAGTGAGCCTAGGGATGTGGACTCACCCTCTAGAAAGGATTGAGATCCTTAGAAGCAATCCCTAAGTTCCAGAACTACATAGCCAGCGTAGGTACGAGATATTTCCCGTTAGATAGGACTAATATACTCAAGGGTCACCCGTTAGCACATTTATATGTATAGGACTGATCCTTGGAGTTATCCGCTAGATTAGGACTGACTCCACATCAGATGTCTTTACTGGTAGCCTGGTAATAACACCCTTCCAGTCAGGGAAGAGATTAAACCCCAGCCAGCTTAGCTTAGGGCATGTCATCTTGATGAATACATCCCACAGTTTCAGTTACAGATTCAGGACTGTCAAATACAGTCAATTCAATTCAGTAGTACAGATTCAGTACTGTTAGAGATAGTCAATCATTATCATTATAAATAGACTTCAAGGTCACCCATTAGACAGGACTGATCTCAACTATAATTAAACAGTATTAGAATCATCAGATTTAAAGATCACCCACTAGATAGGAATGATCTCAAATTCAATTACTCCATATAGAACAAAACTCAGATAGTTCCATCACAACTTACACTATCAGATACAGTCTCTCGGTATCAGTTTCATCAGTTAGGATGATTATCACAGTTATATAAGTTATATCAGTTATGTCAGTATTCATAGCTTACGTTATCATTACTGAGTTTTAGAACTATTAGACACAGTCAATCAGACCAGTTCTTCACAATTCTAACTGTCTAAAATAGTCATTCATCTATTTAGTATCTTAGTGTCAGTAAAGTCATGTCGTCAGGACTCAGTGGTCAGTATCACCATGAGTTAAGTTACAGATGCTTATGCATGTATGTATTCACACATTCATATTAGTCAGTATTGTTCATGTTTATAACCCATTTGCATTTAGCCTACCTCACTCGTATACTCAGTACATTAGTTGTACTAACGCATTTATGCTATGGTGCTTTCTCTTATGTTACACCATAGGTTCAGAGGCACGAGCTCCAAATCAGTAGTATATTCCTGTATCAGTAGTCAAAGTTAGAGTAAGTCCTCATCTTTAGAGGATACGATGATTTCATTACTATTTTAGTTTTTAGTTTATTTTAGTAGTTGGAGTTAGTTGGGGACATGTCCCATCAACTCTTTATTCAGATAGTTAGAGGCTTTCATATTATCATGTTCAGACAGTCTATTTTAGTTGTTTTGGTAGTCCATATTTATTTAGTATATTATGCAGTGTATAGGTGCAGATATAACTCATGGGTTTGCTTGTGGCCCTTCGGGGACATGAGCACCGTGTAGCATTTCAGTTCAGAAAATCAGTGTGTTATAGAAAGATGCAATGGGTCTGGGTATATGGGGTACTAATTAAATGGTTGGAGCCTGTGTATAAAGAAAAATATGTACAAAGATGGAGACGAACATGATTACAAGTTTTTATTTCAAGCCAATTCACTTTACATGTAGTGGCAATAATTTTTATGTCTGGCCAAGTTGACCTTTTATAATGCAACAAATTTTATATCTGTCGTAACAGATATAGTACCTATTGTGACATATTAATTTTATGTTAGAATAAGTTGGTCATTTGTTGCATTATGCAGATGTTCCAAGTCCGTCTGTCAAAACAGATATACGATCTATTGCAACATATAATCTATCTGTTGTAACTGATCGGTAATCTGTTGGAGAAAATAAAAAAAGTAGGAATACCTGTTATATAATTTCCAGCAGATGACCTACGTTTTGCATCTCATGTTGCAACATATATCTAAATCTGTTTGATGATATAAGTCATTTTTTATAGCATATGTATTATTTGTTGCGATATTTGAATCTAGTACTCCATTTCTATTAACAAGTTCAAAACCAAGGATTAAATTATATTCATAGACAACATAAAGTATATTGAAGCCTTCGGAAATTACATGAAATAACTCAACAAATAAATGAAATGTAAAAAAAAAATATTATGGGTACAAATGATCTACTCTACAAATAAATCAACAAGTTAAACCGAGGATGATAGGTTATTACATTGACGGACTCAAGATATAAAGATATAATCAATATGGATGAGTTGTTCTTCATTCAGTGCTACAGAATTCGGCTTTGGTCGTCGTGGATCTTTAATATTACTTGTGTACGACTTCTGAGCTTTCGCTTCTCCATATTTTAATAAAAGAGCAGCATATCTATTGAGGAGTAATTCGGCATCAAGTCCATCATTTGGTACTATTAATCCATTGCTCAAATACTCGGCGTAGGCGGTAGCCAAAGGACCGCAATCCCTGTGTTATAAAAATAGATAATCCATATCTTGCAGTTCATGTAAACGTTGTAAAATTTGTGAAATGAAACTAAATCATGACACTTAAACTTATAGGCTACCAATGTTTTTTTGAGCAATTCCTTTAACATATTGTACATCAAATAGATTAGCCATTTTATCCCGGTATGCTTCAATCGTCGACCAATCAGTACGAACCTTTTGGTCAAAAAAGCTACTCATATCAAGGTAAGTAGGTAATATTTTGACCAGTTTTTGTATCTCAGATGATGGCTCAGAACTTATCATTCATGACATCTAGCCATAAACTCAGATGTGCCTCTCTTTTAGAACAACACCAACCAACACCCAATGGAATCCATCACCACAATTGATTAGGATTACACTTCATCGATCAAATGCCAAGGTAAGCCTGCCAAAATGTTAAAACATTTGATGATGTTGATTATGCATTCCTCATTTGAGGAAACTTCCAGTTATTGTTGACAATACCTATCGTAGGCATTATTGATGTAAACTTTGTACAACCAATTTCCTGTCGTGTATCTAGATTATTCTTGTGTTTGCAACTTGACCTTCTTTTGGTGGTAGTAAAAAATAACATCAATGTGCTGCACATATTATCAAATATTTCATATTACGTGATGAAAAAATTAATACACAGATGTAATTAAATAAAGTATTAATTAATAGTAATATGTATGACATTTAAACCTTATCATTCTAGCAAGTTTGAGGCTGTGACATTAAATAAAACCAATTCTTCATTTGGGATGTGCAACAACTAAGTCGAATATATCAAAACCAAGACTCAATTCGTTCACTTTGTAGCGCTTGTCATTTTGTTTTCTACATGATGATTTATGTGTCTTAATGTCATGTTCTTACAACAAGAATTGTATAAACCAATATCTATAAAATTGATTATGTACCTTATGGAATATGCTTTAACAGCCCATCGCCAATCCATTCTGAATAGTCATTGATCAACTGTATATATTTTTTGGAGCTTCGTCTAAGATGTTGAACCCTTCAAATGGTAATTCTTCTGTTCTCCCAATCTAACAGGCTCCACTTTTTATTCTTCTTTGGAAGCAGTTGATGGATTATCAATTGTGATATTATGCTCTTCACCAGTAGCTTCTACTATGACATCCACCTGGAAAGCAAGAATTGTCAATGCTAATTAGAGATATACAACAGATAGTCCATCTGTTGCAACAGATGAGTTTTATTGTTCATTAGATGAATTATCTATTGGGACAAATTCAAACAGGTAAATCAGAGTAGTATGATAATTTTGAATAGATGACCTATCTGTTGCAACATAAGACTCATTTGTTGAAACAGATAATGAATCTGATGCAACAAGTTAGACAATAGTTACCACAGATGTATATATATGTTTGATAAGTTTTAGCAGATGTATCATCTGTTGAAATGGATATGTGACTTTGTTTCTTGGAACAGATGATGTACATTTAAATCCTTCAGCTCATGTTGCTCTCTTGTAGCCCTTGCACACTGAACATCGGTGCAAGGCAAAGATAGAGGTATTGCAACTTTGCCTTTTTTTATGCTTGATGATGCCTTGGAAGTGTCATTCCTTCTCCTTTTAGACACCTTGATCTTTAGTGAAGTGTCTGGATATGAAATCCTCTTTGAAGGAATAACACCCCTCTTAGATGTCATTTCCTTTATAGAAATAGTTAGTACTTTAATAACATTAATCACTCCATCATGTTTCGCCTTGCAGTTTTGATATTTGCATATAGAACATTCGCTAGATGTGGAAAAATTTGGAGAAAATCTGTACAACCATTATGATCATAATCATAATGGCTTGTTGTTTCAAAAACTGTAAGAGGAGCATCATTAGCCCTGACAGCAGCACCACTACCACTACCAATATGATTACCATCATTAACAACAACAATCCCACCCTCCAAAAAAAAATTTCTTATGATGGTTGTTGCTCCAAACAATTTCCTTTTTATTCCATCAACGACCTTAGGGTCCGATAAAGTTTGCACAGACCGTAAAGTAAGAAAAAATGGCATCTTCAACTCTCGGTTGGTCGGAAAATGCCACGGATGGACAATCTAAAATAAATTGGTACATATATTAAGAATGAGGATGAAATCACTTAATTATTATTTAAAACAAAAACTTGATTAGAATTGGACTTATTGCTTCCTTAGGGGGATTGAAAATATCAAAACATTTAGCATTTTTATCGGTTTTAGCCGACAACCATCTCAGGATTCTTGGATAGAAAAGTTCTTCCTGGTAGTTCACTTGTTGTCTCAAATAAGGAATGACTTCAAATGCCCAAGCCTATAACATAACGCCAATAAATCAAATGCATTATCGAATAAAAAAAGATGAATCATATCATGATAAATGAAATATTTACCGTGAAGGCCCATAGAAAGCCATATAAGTGGATTGTCTTTGCGTTAACGGAGTCAACAAATATCCGACAATCATTTTGAAGCTTTCATAACCCCAAGGATAGCTGTTAAATGCCTCAAGATCCTCAGAGAGATTTATTGAACCAAGGCTTATGTTGTTGTTAACGTCTCTCTCCCAAAGAATATTATGTACAAACCAAACCAAGAACAATAATTGCTTGTGCTTCTTTGAAAGTCCTTTACCTTTTAACGCTTCTATCATATTTTTGTTTTTGAAGCTTGGACCAACAATGGACACCAGGTCTTCACGATTGCTCGACTTTCCTTTGACTTGTTTAGGGATGCAGGGTGCTTTTTTGGGGTCAGAGTAGGTATAACTTGAGAAGGAGAAGGAGGATAACCTTTTAGTCCGGTAACTATGGCAAACTCCTTCCAACCAAAACAAACAGGAATGCCACAGTAATTTATCCATATCTCATCCATCTTATCTTTGTTTTCATACATAAACCTACACTTGAGAAGATTATATACCATTTTCATCTGAAAACGAGCATTGTTGTCCTCCGACAAATAAAGATATTGCCCAAAGCAGATTTCCCTGAAATATGAATCCAATTTTTATTCTCAAAGTATTTTTCTGAAGGTGTTGAAAGATTTTCCCATGAATGACTTAACCACGAGATCACCCGTTAAATCTGTGGCACCATCGTACTGCATTCTCACATGATAACGATCAATACTGAAGGTTTTGACCATCTCTTTAGTGGAAAGGCTATTAGCATGTGGATCATCTCTTTTGAAAGATTCCTCCTCTCCGTGTTCATTATCTTCTACTTCTCATTGAGATAATGCTTGTAAAGCAAGATCATAGAGTGGTGGATGTAGCCGAGCTGCTGCACTTGTTCCTTTACTTGGACTTGATTCGATTTTTTTTATTTTGGGAGCCATATTATCTTAAATTAACAGAAACATAACATAGATTATAATTGATTAATGCATTACAGTAATATAACAATTCTAATTGACTATTAATCTATTGCACTAAGTATGTTATCTGTTGTAACATATAATCGACCTATTGTAACAGATGAGTAATTAATGAAAATCATAAAAATAGATCACTAATATGTTGCAGAAGGTATTTTATATTTTGCGCCATGTATGTTATCTGTTGGAACATATAACTGACCTGTTGCAACGAATGAGTAAACTGTTGGAAAGAATAAAATAGATCACTAATTTGTTGCACCAAGTAGTTTATCTGTTGTAATATATAACTAACCTATTACAACGGATGAGTAATTCGTTGGAAACCATAAAAACAGATCACTAATCTACTGCACCAGGTATGTTATCTGTTGGAATATATAATCGACCTGTGGCAACGGATGAGTAAGCCGTTAGAAAGAATAAAAATAGATCACTAATCTGTTGCAAAATGAGTCATCTGTTGGATCAATATTGTTTAGATTTCTTCCAAACAGAAGTGTTATCTGTCGCAACAGATGAATGATTTGTTAGATTGTTCACCTGTTGCATCAGAATTTCATAGTTGCATCAGATTTTCATCTTTTGCATCATATGTTTCCATCTGTTGCATCAGATGTATTCATCTATTACATCAGATGTTTCATCTATTACATCAGATGTTTCATTTGTTGCAACACAAACACATCACATACACACACACTAAGAACATCAACTGTGACAAAAAATTACCAACAAATTCAAATCAATAGTACGACAACAAGAAGAAGAAACGTCAAAAATTAGGTTTTTATTCATCCATATTTCAATACTAGAAGAGTAGTTGCTCAAGTTTCTCTGTTTCTTCATAATTTTTACCTGTAAAAAAAAGAAATGGGATGATGAAGAACTCGAACTTGTTGTTGCCGGAGAAGTCTTCACGTCGATTGACGGTTGAAAGTCGAAAAGGAACTCTCCTGACTATTTATCACCAGAGGTTGAAGGGAGAAATTTCACAGAACTGTTGGTTGGGAGAGAGTTGAGAGAAGTTGTCGAGAAAGAGGAGAGATTGGTTGATTTGGATTGAAGAGAGGTGTGGGTTGGGTTGATTTGTATTTTTGAAAAGATTAGAAAGTTTTGAAAATATTAATCAAGACCACAATTAACTTAATCAAGTTTCCTAATGATGTTTGACCCTTTAAGTTGGTCAATGTCACCAATCCTTCATTCAAGGCTTAAAAGACACCTTTTCTTCAATTTTCTCTAGTAAGTTTACCTTGAGTTATAAGAAGCAATTCTCGGAATCATCTAATAGTCTCTTTATTCTCAAAGAAAACACCAATAATTGATCAATTTCTGATATGAAGAAAAGTAAAAATGACATTAGGATTTCATGTTAGAAATTAAAGTGGTGAAATTTTTTATTGAAAAAAATTGCACGAAACTTTTGCCCTGAAAATATTGAATCAAATGAGAACAAAATTATGATTGAAAAACCAAAAAGAAGGAGTCCTACACCTATAATTAAAGGAATGGGAAGTGTTAGATAATTTTAGGTAAAATAAAGTTTCAAATTTTATACACAAATCTTATTGATTTTGAAGCCCTTAATTTTAGGAGATTTTTTTTTATAAAGGTTTTCTTTTGGTAAAGTCACGTACAAAACACAAACAATAACTTTTTTTTTGGGGGGGGGGGGGGATAACTACATATTTTAGCAAACATAGACTCCTAATTACCCTATTTAGCCTAAGTTTCAATTAATTACAATTCATAGCCTCTACTTGCCTATTAATTATTCCTAATTAGAATTCATAATCTTCCTTATGCTTTTTCAGTTTTTTTTTCTTCAGTTTTTCTTTTCCTTTTTTGTTGTTTTCTCTTTATTTTTATTTTTTCACTTTATTATTTATTATTTTTATTTTTATTTTTATTTTTTTTTCTTTTTCATTTTTTCCTTTTCATTTTTATCCTCGTTTTTTTTCCTCTATTTTCTATTCCTCTTCTTTTTTTGAATTTTTTTCTCCTTCTTTTCTCTCATTTTTCTCCTTTTTTTTTCTTTTCAATTTTTCTCTTTCTTTTCATTTGAGCAAACTAGCAAACACAAATACAAGTGTAAACTATAAAATATAAATACAAATGCAAACTATAACATACAAATACAAGTGCGAACTATAAAATACAAATTCAAATGCGAACTATAACATATAAATACAAATGTGAACTATAAAATACAAATGTGAACTATAACATCTATATCTATAATATATTAAAAGTGTGAAGACTCTTAGAAAAGTGATTTAAACTTTGTTTCCTTCATTAAAAGTCTCTTCTTTAGAAAAAACTATCTTTTCACTATTTTTAATTTATTATTTAATTATTTTTTATTATATTAAGTAGACTTTCTAAAATATATGGGACTCCTCAATAATATGGTAGGATAATTAATTAATATTTTTCTTTCTACTAGATTTTCTAAAATATTTGGGACTCCTAAAATATATGGTAGGAGAATTAATTAATATTTTCCTTTCTACTGTTCAATTAGAAAAATACTTCTAAAATAGGAATCTATTAATAAAATACTTCTATAAATATTGAGATGTACGTTAAAATAGAGAACAAACTAATTTGCCTATTGAATTCATGAATATATATTTTGAGATGGTGTGATATGATATAAGAGACATGTTTTAAATAAAAAATAACTTGCCTTTTTTGCTGCAGAAAAGCCATCATCATTTAAAATAATATAATATATGTCCAATTATTCAATTAAGCTGTCCACTTATTTCTATGGCTTGCCTTTAAAATATTTCATTCTAGAAATCAACTTCTTAACTGTTTTTGACAGCATAATAGAATTCAACATGTGTGTGTATGTATATATATATATATATATATATATATATATATATATATATATTTATATCTTCTTTGTTTTCATTCAAAATTATTCTTTAGGGTCAAAAATTTCGCTCAGACAAGAATTAGTTAGATCAAAATCGAAGTTTTGTGATCTCTATTATTTGTTTATTTTTATAGTTTATGGTCATAGATGAATGTGGTTGGCTTTGAAGAATTTCTTATGTAAAGGTCAGGTTTAATTGTATTGTTTTGATATCTTTATTATCTTATTATTTTATTTTAATTTACAGATGCTAGACGAATGTGGGTCGCCTTTGTAATTTTTTTTTTAGGTAAAAGTTAGGTTTAGTTGTATTATCGTAATATCTCTATTAGTTTATTATTTTGTGGTAGTTTATCATTTGTAGATGAATCTCGATCGGCTTTAAGAAAATTTTGTGTGTAAAATTTAAGTTTAATTGTATTGTTTTGATATCACTTTTATTGTATTATTTTGTTGAAGTTTACATGTGATAGATAAATGTTGGTTGACTTTGAGAATTTTTTTATTTAAAAGTTAGGTTTAGTTGTATTATTTTGATATCTCTATTATCTTATTATTTTGTTATTGTTTACAGGTGATAGATGAGTTTCTGATGACTTCGAGAAAAATTTTGTATGTAGAGATTAGATTTAATTGTATTATTTTGATGTCTCTATCATTATATTATTTTGTTGCAATTTACAGATGGTAAATGAATGTCGATCTACTTTTAAAAATATTTTTGGTAAAGATTAGGTTTAATAAATAAATTCTCCATTTTTACATACTCAAAAGATATTAAATTTAATTATTATATTCATTTTTATTATTTAACAAATATCCTATTTAGTCTAATGTTTGAACAAATAAAAGTGAGGTACACGCGCAAAGCGCGTACACCTATACTAGTACAAATACAAGTGTGAACTATCATTTGTATTTTTTAATTATTGAAAAGGAACGATATTGATTATTTTCTTTCAATGAATACTTGTTTGTATTTATTGATACTAGTTGTATTTATTTATACAAATAAATACAACACAAATTTTTATACAAATACATATTGTATGTATTTGTAAAATCATTTGTTTTATTTGTTTGTCATTGTATTTGTATCAAGTTATATTTGTTTATTTACAAATATGAATGATGATTTTGATAAACAAATACAAAACCGTATATTTATATCAAATGATACATTACATATCTATGTATTTTAGAATCACGAAAATACAATTAATGCATTTAAATGTTTATATACAAATAATAAATTATACATAGTTAGGGCTAAATTCAATATGCAATCAACTTACAAATACAAATACAAAATAATTTTTAAAAATAAAAAGGTATCGACGAAAATAGAATACAAATAAAAGTATAATCTAAATATACAAACACAATAAAATCATAATATAAATATAATCCAATATAATATGCAGTCAATTATATAATATAAATATAAAATAGTTCTTTAAAATACAAGTGTGAATTATATAAAATATAAATGATGGCGCAAAATAACAAATACACACTACTAAAAAAAGGGGAGAAAACCGACCACAAAAACTGACCACAAGTGGTTGGTTTTCCCCAAATTCCGACCACAAAACTGATCAAACTGTGTAGTTGGTAAACAATTGGTAGTTTTTTTTAAAAACCGAGCACCTGTGGTTGGTTTTTCAAAAAACTATATTTATTTTTAAAATTTATTATTATGCTTTTAAAATTTGAGAAAATAATTTTTAAAAAAATAAAAATAAAATAAAATCGACCACAAGTGGTCGATTTTTAATTTAATTATTTAATTAATTTTAATAGAAAACCGACCACTTGTGGTCGGTTTTATAATATATTAATTAATTTATTTATTAGAAAACCAACCACAAGTGATCGATTTTCTAATATATCAATTAATTAATTTAATTGAAAACCGACCACTTATGGTCGGTTTTTCTATGAATTTTTTTTAAATCAGCAATTGTAAATGCTTTCAAAAGTGTACAACACAGCAATAGTTTTAAAAGAGTTCCAAATACAATATAATGTGTAAATTCAAAGTACAACAATAGTTTCGAAAGTGTTAACAACTACAACAATAGTTTAAAAAATGTATAAACCACAACATAATATCTAAATTCAGAGTACAACACATACAAAAGTCAAAAAAACTAAAAGTCATCATC
This sequence comes from Capsicum baccatum var. pendulum, assembly GCA_030864225.1. Taxonomy (NCBI): domain Eukaryota; kingdom Viridiplantae; phylum Streptophyta; class Magnoliopsida; order Solanales; family Solanaceae; genus Capsicum; species Capsicum baccatum. The sequence goes on from CM061556.1 coordinate 224,188,536, forward strand.
ATCGAATTCGTCCTCGTCCTCGTCTTCCATATCCTCATCTATGTTGATATCATCCAGGGGCCAAGTCCTTTCGCATCCCGAACAGCATCAACAGGACACAGAGGAATAATCTCTGCAGTTTGAATGAAAGAGCTGAACTGCTCCTGCATCATCCTGATTTTTGATGAAGTTTCCTCCTCTCTTTTCTGCGACCTCTCTCTTTGTTTAGCAAGTTCTTCAATGAGTTTAGAAATTGTACTTTCTAGTTTTTTAGTGGTTTCTCTATCAACTAAAGAGCTAAAGTATGCAGGGTCGAACGAACACCTAATATTATCGTCAAAAAATTGTTGTGGTATCCGTAGTAATGGCCTCTAACTACAGGACCCACAACTTTTTTCCATAACTCCCCTCTACATGTCAGGGTAGTGGGTCACCCTAAGTTTCAGGAGGCCGAGTACTACGATACTCACTAACGAGCTGCCTATATTTGTACTATATTAATTCAAAGTAAAGTTAAAATTAAAAGTCAAAAAATAATAAAGTACTTATAAGTGTATAATATCAAATTTGAGAAAAATATTCATAAATGCAATATTTGTTTCTTACATAGGCAGCTTTTGCATGAGGTTCAACCTAGACATCTTCATCAGTAAGGTTCTTTTTCTTCTTCAGATGAGTCTCCTCGAATAGCTCATCATGTGGTATCTTCCTACTCTTTTTTTTCCCGCATATTAAAAAATTATCAATGTTCAAACAATTAAAAATTTAAATAGAAATAAACAGTTGAAACTGTAAAAGTTACATACTAATTTTTCCTGCACAGCAAAGGTACTTCTGGCACCTGCAGTATGTAGGGAACCACCCTTCGATAATGCCAGGGCTTTCCTTTGTTTTTCCCTCAGCAATTGGTATTCTTCGCTATTCTAAAAGAGAAGATATAGTTTCCATAATGGTTCACTAATCCAGTCAGGTTTTACCACCTTGGTTCGGGCATAATCCAACAGACCGTTATACCTGACTCTACATCTTTTGAAAAAGTTCCTCCTTATAAGAAATATATTCGCATCATCCCACCAGTAAAATTTCTACAATAAAAACAAAAATATAATATTTAGTCATTTTTTTCTAACAAAGTGTTAAGTAGTCGATAAGTTAAATTCTTACTTCATATTCTTTAAACATTCTCTCCCTGTCATGTTTTGGAACTTGACGCCAACTGGTCCAGTATCCATTGAAGTTCTGACAAATGCATTTTCTAATAGCTTGTCCAACTTTAGCATCCAACCTAAACCTACAACACAAGATCAAACAGTAATTTCATATAGCACAATAATATAGTAATGAAAAAATGAATAATGTTATTATATTTAGAAATCTTACCCTGTCGCAAATGGAATGAGATAAAGCCTCCCATAATTATCTTTGTCTCTTGGTTACGGATAAAGTGATGGTAGATGCACTGGTGCGGGCGGATCTGAAGCACCAGATAGAGTGCCTCTAAGATGAAGATCCAACAATCCAATAGATCTAGCAGAATCACTGTGTGTATCTACGTGACTGCTACAGGAGGGTATCGATGATGGCACATGTCCGAATGTGCCAGCGGCCATCTGATAGTACTGTGGTAGCCGTGGCACGGTGATTGGAGCAGATTGGGTCAGTATAGACCTATGAAGTGGCCCCATATGCGTAGGAGCGGGAACGAAATGCTGGGATGACCTAGAATACGAGGGTCGTGCTGTTGCGTCAGCAAACCGACCCTCAGATATATGAATACCTGTCGGCTGTCTATGAGGCAGAAGTTGTCATTTGTTTTTTGGTTTTGTGAGATCAACTTTTTCCTTACCTTTGTCACCTCTGACTGACATTAAAATTATATAAAGTTAACAAGTAGTTAGTTCCTAAAAAATCATTATATAAGAAAACATTCTTAATAACTAATTTCAAGTTACTAATTCACATTTCAAATCGCTCCAACAAAACGATATAGAAAAGAATATTTTTAATAAATTATGGAACAGTGAAAACAACAATCTTAAACAGTATATTACATATCAATCTTAAATGAGAAACATAAAGGTAAATATATAATACAAAGCATAAAGACATCAATACATAATAAATACAACCTACACAACTAATCCTCCTCTTCTGAAGACTATCCACTAAACCATTCACCCTCTTCAGAAGTTTCCTCATCTCCAACCCACTCATCCTCTTCTTGCGCAATATTAACTTCTTCAAATATATTTTCCGGGTGATTCAAATTATCCACTAAGTCCCTCATCCACTAACTAGTGATCAATCTATATTTTATTTTGATATACAGTCTCCAACACATTCTCAACTTCCACCCGTCTCATAGGTTTTATTTTGATTACAGCCTACCAATCAGACTTGTCACTGCGCAATGGATAAGGAGAATAATAGATTTGCTTAGCATTTTGCACTAGAACAAATGGATTGTAAACAAGATACAACCTATTGTGCTTCACTTCAATGATGTTATGCTTCTTATGTACTCTTGTGCCTCTTGTGCTTAGATCAAACCACTTACATCGAAAAAAATAATTTTTTTATTGGGAAACCAGCATACTCCGGTTCTAAGATCTCATGTATGATGTCAAAGTAATAAACATCATCATCACCCTTAACCTAAACACCACTATTGTTTGTTTTCCCTGTTCTGGAGTGTTGTTTGGTGGAAATTTTGAACCCATTTTCTGTGTAATGGGACATTGCATGAGCTTCAACTGGACCCAAAGAAATATCTCTCAAGAGTTGATCGTATACGACTGCCTTTGGTGAGTGGTGTACCTAAATATATTATATATATGTTAGTTGAGGAATGTGTAAATGTTTAAAATTTGTAGAAATATTAATACACCTACGAACCTTATATGTAAACCACGTTACAAAGGATGCGTATACTTGATTTTTGTGGAATTGAGTCTTAAATGAACTGAAGATCCAACATGCAAAACACGATTAGTTTCTTTAAGGGAATCAGTAAAAAAATAAGATATGATAAAATTTTAATCTCCTTAGTTTAGTAAGGGCTCAACTTTCGGGAAATTCAGCAAGACATACAAAGTTGCTATTTTGCATTCTATGGGAGTGAACCAGCTAAGTATGGTCTTTTTATCCTTACAACCAGATTGATTGAAAATTGATATTGGTTGCAAATAAGGCTCATTCACATCGTCCTGATGATGATTTGGCCGGTTTCTTGAACAATAAAATTCATCATGAAAGTAGTATGAACAAACTTGAGGCGTTTCTCTTACAATATATGCCTCAACTATAGAGCCTTTCACCCTATTTTTATTTTTAGGACCCCTTTTCAATTTTCCAATTGCCCTGCATAATCTTAAGATTAGATGTTTACTATATTTAGAAAAGATAGGTATGAATTTAAATATGTTGCAATTGCTTACCGTTAGAATGGATACATCCACCTAGTTTGAAATGGACCACCTATCCGAGCTTCGTGCACAAGTTAAATAGGAAGCTGTTCCATCACATCGAAGAACGTTGGCAGAAAAATCTTCTCTAGCTTGTTGGTGGCACATAAATCTTTAAAGAACAAACTGATCTCTGCCATTGGTTTCCATATGTTTTCAAGTAAACAAATAAAAGTAATTGGAAGTAATTGTTCCATGAAAATATGACAACCATGGATTTTCATTCTATGCAATATTCCCTATGCCATATCAACCCTCTTTCCCAAATTTGAGGCAGATCCATCGGGCATCTTCAAACTTTGGACTCACTCACATATTTGACGTTTTTGGTCCAACTTGAATGTAAAACTAGCCTTGGGATTAAGAACATTACCATTGGGCCCCTTCTGTAAGTGTAATTCGCTGCATTTGTAATATTCTAGTAAGTCAAGTCTAGCCTTAGGATTATCACTTGTTTTGCCGGTAACATCCATAACTGTGTTGAACAGGTTGTCAAAGTAGTTCTTATCAGAATGCATGACATCAACATTATTTCTAAGTAAATTATCTAGCCAATATTCTAACTCCCAAAATATACTCTACTTAGTCCAGTTATGCAAAACATCATATCCATCAAGCTTGTACACTGGTTCTTCGCTGGCCTTAGGCAAATCCTGAACTATCTCCCAGATGTCATGACTAGACAGCCTTGGAGGTGGACCATTATATTCCCTTCTATTCCTTCTGAATGCATTCTCGAGTCTCCTAAATTCATGATCATGTGGCAAGAAACAACGATGACAATCAAACCATGAATTTTTCTTGCCAAGTTTCAATGTGAAAGACTTTGTTTTTTTCATGCAGTATGGACAAGCTAGCTTCCAGCTGTCATCCACCCAGACAACATTCCGTAAGTGGGGAAATCATTAATCATCCATATTAGATATGCACGCAGATTGAAATTCTATTTAAGAGAGACGTCCCAAGTTTCAACCCCCTCATTCCATATAATTTGAATTTCATCAATCAAAGGTTGCAAGTAGACATCTATTCCGCTTTTTGGATTACGCGGGCTAAGAACAACACAATTCAGAAATATATAGGGTCTAGTCATCAACATTTTAGGAGAAAGATTATAAGGAGTGATAAATACAGGCCAACATGAATATGGCGCAGCACCAACTGAAAAAAGAGAGAACACATCCGCACATAATCTCAAATGAATGTTTCGTGGCTCAGCTGCAAAATATGGATAAGTTGCATCAAAATGCTTCCAAGCCTCTCCATCAGATGGATGACATATAACACCAATGGGCCTTCTATTTTCACTGTGCCATCTCATATGAGGAGCTGAGCTATTTGAAGCATACAACCTCTTCAACCTTGGTTAGAGGTAAATAATGCATCGCCTTAATAGCAATTTGATTTTCACTAGAACCACGCTTATATCGAGGTTGCTGACAAAACTTACAGGAATCTAGGTTAGCATCTTTCTTAAAGTATAACATGCAAACATTTTCACAATAATCAATTCTAACCAAGGAGAGACCTAACTTTGACACCAATCATTTTACCTTATAGAAAGAATCAGGAACCTTCAAGCCGGGGTCAACTAAATCCTTAATTAGGCCTACCATTGATTCCATTCCTCCTTCAGTAATATTTCAGTCAGATTTAAACTTAATAATCTAACAAAAACAGAAAAATGAGAGTGTGAACACCCGTCAAACAAAGGATGACTAACAGTATGTAATTGTTTTTATAGAATTTGCCCGCTTCGCTATTAGGAACATCTTCGACTTTTTCTCTAAAGTTGCCACCGTGTTGCATCCCAAAAGCATTGTGCACCATTTCTGTCATCCTAGTATCCTAATATTCATTATGCCCTACAGACCTACTACTTTCTCGAACAACAAAGTTATTTTGTGCAACATCACCATGAATACCAAGCAATCTTAAAAAGTCCTCGTGAAACTCCTTTCTATAAAGATGTTCCTTTACAACTTCTTCACTTACAAGATTTATACCATCACATCTAATACAAGGATAACAAATAGCCCCAAAAAGTGTTCAAACTTTAAGTGTCTTAGCATGTTCAACAAATATTTGACACCTTCAACAAATTCCTCACTAATACCCATTCTATTATCATTGTTTTGTTGATCTACGCAATCTATTAGATTCAACTAATTAGATCAAGTCAAAAAAATTCAATGAAGTCACCAACCAAACAGCATTCAAAACAAAAAAAAAATCCTTTAAGTCCCTACACTTAACCATTTTCAACCAACTAAGTCACCTACCAAAAAACATTCAAAACAAAAAAAATCCACTTTAAAGTCCTCACACTTAACCATTTTCAAACAACTAAGTCACCAACCAAACCACATTCAAAATAAAAAAATTCCCTTTAAAGTCCCTACATTTAACCATTTTCAATCAACTAAGTCACCTATCAAACTACATTCAAAACAAAAAATCCACTTTAAAGTCCTCACACTTAACCATTTTCAACAAACTATGTCACTTACCAAACCACATTCAAAAATAAATAAATCTCCTTTAAAGTCCCTACACATAACCATTTTCAACCAACTAAGTATCAAAACAAAACCACAATCAAAACACAAAATCCACTTTAAAGTTCCTACACTTAATCATTTTCAACCAACTAAGTCACCAATCAAACCGCATTCAAAACAAAAAAATTTCCTTTAAAGTCCCAACATTTAACCATTTTCAACCAACTAAGTCACCTACCAAACCACATTCAAAACAAAAAATCAACTTTAAATTCCTCACAGTTAACCATTTTCAACCAACTAAGTCACCTACCAAACCACATTCAAAACAAAAGAATTCCCTTTAAAGTCCTCACACTTAACCATTTTCAACAAACTAAGTATCAAAACACAAAATTCACTTTAAAGTCCCTACACTTAACCATTTTCAACCAACTAAGTCACCTACCAAACCACATTCAAAACATAAAAAACCCCTTTAAAGTCCTCACACTTAACCATTTTCAACCAACTAAGTCACCTACCAAACCACATTCAAAACAAAACCACATTCAAAACAAAATAAATCCCGTTTAAAGCCCTTAAACTAAACCATTTTCAACCAACTAAGTCACCTACCAAACCACATTCAAAACACAAAATCCACTTTAAAGTCCCTACACTTAACCATTTTCAACCAATTCACCTACCAAACCACATTCAAAACAAAAATATCCACTTAAAGTCTTCACACTTAACCATTTTCAACCAAGTATATCACCTACTAAACCACATTCAAAATAAAAATTCTCCTTTAAAGTCCTAACATTAAACCATTTTCAACCAACTAAGTCACCTACCAAACCACATTCAAAAGAAAAATCCCCTTTAAAGTCCCTACACTTAACCATTTTCAACCAACTAAGTATCAAAATAAAACCACATTCAAAACACAAAATCTACTTTAAAGTCCCTACACTTATCCATTTTCAACCAAATAAGTATCAAAACAAAACCACATTCAAAACACAAAATCCACTTTAAAGTCCCAACACTTAACTATTTTCAATCAACTAAGTCACCTACCAAAATACATTCAAAACAAAAGAATTCCCTTTAAAGGATTGCATGCAAACATGGCAAATTTCATATGGCTAATTCATGAGCAATCCAACAGACATCTACAAGGCACAATAATAGCATGGGGTTTATTTGAACATAAGGTTAAAACATGAATCCATCACTTAAGTCACAATTTAGCTATATTACATGATCTCTAGTCTCTAAAGCATTTTATCAAACACTTACATTGTATGACTTATGGCATGACATAATTATCAAATTAACATATCATAACCAACTAAAACTCATGGTTTTCAACTCACATGCTAACATATTTTCATAAAAACACATACAGATTCCAACTTGGAAATCATATAACAACAACCACATGAACATAACCAACCCATAGCGTGAAAATCATAATTTATAGTTTAAAACTTGGTTCTTTGGCTTCATGGGTGAAAAGAATCCATGAATGAACACTATGCATACCTGGGTGGATGATTTTTTGAAGATTGGTGGAGAAAAGCTTGAATTCTTAACTTGGAATTAAACGCCTAGGGTTTCGTGTTCTTGGGGGATTGATCTTTGAGAGAAACTCTAATTTGGTGTTGTAGATGAAAAATGAAGTTATGAGCCCTGGTCTGGTATAATTAGAGGTTAAGACCAGTGGAAAAAGACCCAAATACCCTTTTCAAAATGACTTAAATTCACAGATCGGAAGTGGCGACGGTTTGGACAATGGTTCTTTGGTGGCTCAACGGTCCGTTGGTCCTGACCATCGTAGTTGGCCAGAACCTAAACTTTTTACCTTGTCTGCGGCGGTTTGGGTGACTGTCCATTGCTGGCTTGACAGTCCATCGGTCTTGGCCATCGCACTTGACCAGAAGTTAGGTTTATTGCCTTAGTCGCGATGGATTAGGCGATGATCCATCGCTAGCTCGACGGTCCGTCAGCCTGAACGTCTCTTCTAGGCAGTTCTGATAGTTCTCTATAAAATGTCTATAACTTTTTACTCCGATACCGGATTTGGACAAAATTAGTATCGTTGGAAAGCTAATTTAATTTCCCACATGTTGAAAAGTCAAAATTGGGGAAATTATATATTATTTAAATATTAATCATTTAGGAAGTCATCACTAACTCTTCTGGAGACTAGATTTGACTTAAAGAAAGTTTGGGGTATTACAACTGCTGCAGTTGTTGGTGCGCTGGGATATCTAGGTGCGGTCAGGAATCTGAGTGTCTGAACCTATGATATGAGACATCATAGAGTAAGAAACGAGTATGCGGTCAGTACTTTGAATGTACTGGTATACTAACTGAGGTCGGGCTAATATGTATGATTTCATGTGCATGCATAGTAACTGACTGAATGCATAACATTAAGTATTGCGTAAAATGTATAAAATTTGAAAAGATTGAGAATGCATAACTAAGAATAAAATATGTTCTGAATATAGTCTAAAAACTGAAATATTGAGTACTGGTAAATGAGTATCTGACATCTGCATACTATGGTCAAGCAAAACTGAAAATGAATTGTTGAACCGAATACTGGACTGAGACTATAGGAGCTAGATATAACGGACATGCCCTAATATTCTTCTCCATCGTCGTCTTCTTCTCTTTCATCATCTTTATCATCTTATTCAACTTCATCATCTTCTCCATCCCCTTCTTTATTTACATTTACTTTCTTTTCATTTTCATCACGTTCCTCTTCATCTTTCTCATCTCTCTCACTTTCCTCATCTTCTTGGCTATCTTTATTTAAAATCTTCAAATTGTTCACTTCTTTATACCTTATTCTTATTATCTTTTCCCTTCTCTTTTTCTATATCTAGAGCTAATTGAAAAGGGACTTCTGCTTCTGATTGAGATATTTCTTGTACAATAAGTTCATCTAGTGTTGAATGTAGCCTAGATACTTTACTTCTTTCTTTCTTTTGCATTGATTCACTTTCTTTTTTTAGGAGTCATTTTATCTACAAAAAAGAAGAAAATAAAAAAGATTCTAACTAATTTGTGTATTATCAAAAAAAAAGTTAATAATGAATTTAACAAATGAAAATACAAAAATAATAATTCCAACAGATAGTTCATCTGTTGCAATGGATGATTCATCCATTGAAATAAATAAAAATAGTTTCAATATTGTTTTGATCTCTTCCAATAAATGACTAATCTGTTGCAATGGATGGGTCTCCTGTTGGAAGAAATCAAATCAGTATGTTAAACTATTTTGATTTCTTTCAACAAAAGACCCATCTATTGTAATAGAATACCTATTTGTTGGAATAAATCAAAATAGTCTTGATAGTCATCTGTTGGAACAATTGTTATGATTTCATCCAAAATATGAGTAATCTATTGGAAGTGTAGACACATAATTTTGCCTCTCCAAAAAGTAAAAATTATCCATTTACCTCACCTTACCATGTACTCCCACCATTTGATAATTTTTTCACAAAAAGACAAAATTAACCAATTCTTAGTAAATACCCAATTAAAATCCCTCACTGCCATTACTCCACCCACCTTAATCCCATGTACCCCCTAACACGCCACTCATATTTTTTGTCATAATAATAGAAACAGTTACAAGAAATAGACACTCACACAAATGAACAATTCCAGTACATCACTCCTTCATTTGAATTCAATAACAATACTACATACACCTCAACATAGAAACTCACATACACAGTGAAGGGGAGAGATGGAGATGTAGACACACACAAAGTAGGAAAAATAGTGAGGAACTAAGGAGAAAGTGAAGAGAGAGTGATCGAAATTAAGAGGAAAAAATGATAAAGGGAGAGAGATACAGTGAGAAACTAAGAGAGATTTCACAAAGGGGAGAATATGAAAAAACAAAAAGAAAATCGAGAGAGATAGAGAAGAAAAGAGGGATCGAGAGAGATGATAGAGAGAGAAGAGAGGCGATAATCAGTGAGAAAATAATAGAACACATCCTTAAACTTTTCATCAACATAAGAAATCAAGAGAAAAATAAAATGAGAGTCTTATTGGTGAAAATCATCATGGGCATCATAAAACGATTGTGAGTTGAGAGAAATAAAATGACAAAGTTTTATTGGTGAAAACCCTCACAGACACCATAGGATGTTTATGAGTTGATAAAATAAAGTAAGAGAGTCTTATTAGTGAAAACCTTATGGGCACCATAAGATGATCGTGAGTTAAAAAAAATGAAATGAGAGAGTCTTGTTAGTGAAAATGCTCACAAACACCGTAAAATAATTGTGAGTTGAGAGAATGAAATGAGAAAGTCTTATTGGTGAAAACCCTCAAAGAAATCATAAGGAAATGGTAAGTCAATAGAAATGAAAATGAGAGAGTTTTGTTGGTAAAAATCCTCACGAGCATCGTAAGCGATGGTGAGCTGAGGAAAATATGAATGAGAGGGGCTTGTTGGTGAAAATCCTTCAAGGTATCACTAGACGAATGAATTCTATGAGTGCAATGGGTTTAAGGAACAACTCAATTTTAGGGTCATTAACTTAACAACAATTGGTTAGAGTTTGGATGAAAAGATCAGGCAGTTTAATCCAAATGCGTTTCATAATCATTAGAGTTAACTGTCATTTTCAGATATATTTTTTCTTTTCTCTGATTTTAAAAATGGCATACATTATCTTTTCTTTCTTCTCTATATTTCTACTTTTGTACTTTTGAGTCTGTTATTTAAATAGAAAATTCTTATCATTTTTCTCATATTTTTTAGCCAAGTCCATGTCAAAACAAGTGAGAAAATATTTCAAAACTTGCTACCAACTTATTCAATTGTACAAAGCAATATAAAAGGCTAGCAAATTAAAGATATATAATTATAAGCAGAAACAAGGGATGCGGAAAGTTTTGTCAACAGACAAGTTAGGGGGCTCATGGAAATATCAAGGTCCAAAGGGTTTATCTAAGAGACATAGAAAAAAAAAAGATATTCTATTTGTTGTAGAATTACTCTTATTAATCTGAGTTTGGATCAATGGTGCAACAAGTTAACAACATATGCCATTAGTTGGAAGCAAGATTAAATGTGACAAGGGCAAGAGTAATCACCTCAAAATATAAAGTCGCATGCCAACCATCATGTTTTTTAAACTCACAAGCTTGTTTTTATGAAATAAGAACACATGTTACCTTCAAATCAACGACTTTAGAGCCTTAATATCAAAGGTTGCAATGCCTCACTTCTACAAACGCAAGAGGCAATGTTGCTCCACTAGTTTGGTAATCAAAATCATGGTAAAAACTCATCATGCTATATCTATAGTAGACGTACTTCTTTGTCCAAATATTTCAATTTTTATTTCTTAGGTGACACACTTCATAACTCGAACCTTTACTCCGAAAAGACGGATTTTCTAGTTGAGTCATTCTATTTAACCGCTAGGAGACACATTTCCTTGTTTGGGTAATTCAAATTTTGTTTGTTTGGTGACAAACTTTCTAACTTAAGCCTTTACTCCTAGAAGATGCACTTTCTAGTCAAGTCATTCCATTTAATCCTTAGGAGACGCACTTCTTTGTTTTGGTAATTCAAGTTTTTCTTGTTAGGTGATGCACTTCCTAACTTAAGTATTTACTCCTAAAAGATGCACTTTCTAGTCTAGTCATTCCACTTGACCATTAGGAGACACAATTCCTTGTCGGGTAATTCAAGTTTCGCTTGTTAGGTGACGCACTTCCTAACTTAAGTCTTTACTCCTAAAAAATGCACTTTCTGATAGATTCATTCCACTTAACCCCTAGGATACACACTTTCTTGTCTAGTAATTCAAATTTTAGTTGTTAGGTGATGCACTTCCTTGACTGGGGAATTCAGGTCAAATTTTTAGGTAACGCACTTTCTAAATTGAACTTTTGCTTCTAGAAAACGCACTTTATAGTTGGGTCCTTCCATTTAACCCTAGGAGATGCATTTACTTGTCTGGGTAATTCAATTTACATTTGTTAGGTGATACACTTTTTAAATTGAACCTTTACACCAGAAACCACACTTTTTAGTTGCAGCCTTTCATTTAACCCCTAGGAGGCGCATTTCCTTGTCTAAGTAATTCAATTTGCATTTTTTAGGTGACACACTTCTTAAATTGAACCTTCACTCCTAGAAACCACACATTCTAGTCGAGTCATTCTATTGAACTCCTAGGAGACGCACTTTCTTGTTTGGGTATTTCAAGTTTAATTTGTCAGGTGACACACTTCCTAACTTGAACCTTTATTTCTAGAAAACATACTTTCTATCCAAAATTTCTTACTTTGATTCTTAGGAAACATACTTTCTAGTCTAGATCATTTAGTTTTACTCTCAAAATCTATATTTATGGGACAGAGTCTCGATTCACCTTTGCATCATGCATTTTGCAAGTTGTTATGATTTGATTTGACACACACAAATTTTTCTAATGATAAATTGGGAAAAAATTTCATTCGTGTTATTTGGGATTTTATTTTCTATTCAGGGACCTCCTAGAGAATGAGACTTTATTTTTTGAAAATGAGATCTTTCTTATCATAATATTTGTTTGAGATAACTTTTGTTCTAGTTTTGATTTTTAGTTCAAGAGTCCACTTGGAGAATAGGGTGAATATAAAGAAATTACAATTCAAGAGCCCACCTAGAGAATAGGGTAAAGAAATTGCAAGTCAGGAGCTCGCCTGGAAAAAAATGATGAAACTATAAGTCAGAATACCAATAGCAGAATAGGATCAAGAAATTGAAAGACAACAAGGTAAAAAATAGCAAGTCAGGAGCCCGCCTAAAAATAGGGAAAAGAAATACCAAATCAGGAGCCCACTTGGAGAATAGGATGAAAAAATAGCAAGTCAGGAGCCCTCCTAGAGAATAGGGTAAATAAATTACAAGTCAAGAGCTCTCCTGGAGAACAGGGGGAAGAAATTGCAAGTCAGAAGCCCTCTTGGAGAACTAGGTGAAGAAACACCAAGTCAGGAGCCCACTTGGAGAACAAGGTGAAGAACTTGTATGTCAGGAGCCCGCCTGGAGAATAGGGTGAGGAAATAGAAAGTCAGGATCCCACCTGGAGAATAGGGTAAGGAAATTTCAAGTCAAGAGATCGCCTGGAGAACAGGATGATGAAATAGCAAGTCAAGATCCCACCTGGAAAATAGGGTAAACAAATAGTAAGTCAGAAGTCCACCTAGAGAACAGGGTAAAGAAATTGCAAGGTAGGAACCCACCTAGAGAATAGGATAAAGATTTTCAAGTTCAAGTTCAAGTTAGAAAGTCCCACTTGAAGAACATGGTCAACTTTTTAGTTTTTATCCAATACCAAATTTTGCATGGAGAAAGAATCTATTTTAAAGTTCAACCCAAAGAAGATCAGATCCTGATGATCGAGAGAGACGGAGAGAAAAAAGGGATCGAGAGAGACAATATAGAGAGCAGATAGGAAAGAATACAATGAGAAAATAACAGCCCACATCATCAGATTTTTAATGAAATCTATCTGGAAATACCTTCTCCACCGACGAACCATTTCCATTAGCCCACCAGCACCATTATCCCTAAAATTCGGTGAAGCCACCAGTTTCATCTCACCCCAAAAATAGTGAAACAATAATAAATCCCACTAGTTGCTTCCTCATCAAACCCGCTGGAAAATGCATAAAACTAGTGACCAGATCCCTCATCGAAAAACCTATCATCATCGGCCCACCCATCTTATCGAAGATTCCACCAATTGCATAACAGACCCAAAATTGCATTCGTTGTTCGACTGTTTTTGGTTAGATTTAGGTGTCGTGGTTTTAGTTTGCTTGATTTCTAAGGGTTATTGTTTGAATCATATTTTAAGGGATTTTTGTGATCGAGTTGGCTCATTGTTGATATTTTGGTACTCATTGAGATTCTCGGGTCGACTCTTTATTCTTTTCTTAAGTCAATCAAAAGTGCTCGGAAGGTTCAATTCTTCAACTCTTTCTCTTCATTTTATCTTCGACTCTTTATTCTTTTCTTAAGTCAATCAAAAGTGCTCGGAAGGTTCAATTCTTCAACTCTTTCTCTTCATTTTATCTTAATTTGACGTGTTGATGTTATGATTACGCATTTGATAATTGTGAGTTGGTGATGATTTTGAGTGTATTTGAATAATTTTAATTGTCATGGTTTTGAATATTTTATTTCATCTTACAATTAATCAATCGTGCGATTGGAAATGAAATTGGAGCACGGTCTAAAAAATTGATAAAAGTGAATATTAATTTGTTGATTTCTTGATGGTTGTTTAATTTGAAATAAACGTGGATTTTGTTGAACACGATAGTAAGATGTTTAGGCCGAGAATTAATAGGCAAATTTTAGGTTTTGGGTAGGTGAGCATTAGGATTCTATATTAGCAAATATGTGAATGCTTGTTTTGAAAGATTTTTCTATTTTATCACATTTTTCTATCAAATGTATTTATTCGTCGGGGGATGCCCCGAGGTCATATGTATATATTCATCGGAGAATGCCCCGTGACACTTTGTATTTGAAAGACCGACTGTGATCAAGGCTCAATGCATCGGTTAAAGTTTAGCTTAGGGTAGTTAGAATAGTTTAGGTTTTCATTTCAGCATTTTTTATTTTGGTTTAATTAAATTGGATTGTACACTATTTTTTTTTAGTTTTGACTGTTTGGTTATTTGTTTTCTTGTTGTATGTTTTGTTGGTTTATGAATTTCATAGTGTCATATTAGCCGATATATTCCATGAAGCAATCGTGGTTGAACCACGGGATCAAGGGATGCCTAACACCTTTCCCTCGGGCATCAGAATTTCTTAACCGAAATCTCTGTTCGTAGATTTGTTTTAAAGAGTCAAAATCATTTTGAAAAGAATTTCCAAAGGTGACTTGACAGACTAGATTTATGTCAAGTGGCAACTCTAAGTTCAATTGTAAAAATTCTTGTAAAATAAATTTTACTTTTTAGTCACTTTGATAATTAAAATCTTTTTCGAACTTAAAATTAATTATTTTTTGATAAAAAAAAGGTGTGACAGGAAGAAATCAAATTTGTAGCAAGATTGTTTTGATTTCTTCCAACAGATGATCCATCTATTGCAATAGATGAGTCATCTATTGGAAAAACTATTATGGTTTCATCCAACAGATGAGTATCTATTGGAATAATTGTTATGTTTTTTCCAACAAATGAGTCATTTATTGAAAAAAATCAAACCAATAGCAAGATTTATCAGTATTAACAATATTTTTACCATTTAAATACATACATATATCAACAAGAACACCAACAACTATAGCAATATTTATCAATACACCAACACCAATATTTATCAATACAACAACACCAATACCACCACCAATACCAGCACATACCAATAACACCAACATTTATCAATATACCGACACCAACAACATCAACATTTACAAATATAACAAAACCAATATTTATCAATACAACAACACAAACATTTACCAATATTTACAAATGCAACACCAACACACACCAAACAACACCAACAAATACAAACACCAACAAACTCCAAGAAACACAACAAACACTAAAAAAATCAAGATATAAGTGTTCACTTAAACCAACAAAATCAACAGTTGTTGAATTTGGTCACAATAGATGTCTCTAAATAAAAGTGAAAATTCAAGTTTCATTATTTTTACAGCAATATTCGAGAATAAGAACTACAATAACAATAAAAAATTATATTTCTCTTAGAAAAAATATCATATTTACATCAACCACCATATTAAGAGAAGAAATACCACAAATTAGGATTTTCTTGAGTTTCCATTTCATTTTTAAGCATTAAATAGTAAAACTGTTAACCCATACTAAAAGAGAAGTTAACTCAAGTTATTTTTTTCCTCATAACTGAAAAACCTAATTTTTTTTAAAAAACAAAACCAAAAAAGAAGCCTTTACCTGTGAAGAGACAGAAATTGACAATTAACATTCAAAAAGAAACGATAAAGAACTCAAAGTTGTTGTCACCGAAAGATGTTGGCGCATTGATCTGTTGTCAATAATTTACAATATCTATTGAATGGTGGTTTCTTTTGTGTGTGTGTGAGAGAGAGAGGAAGAGAAGCATGACGTTGGAGAGCATAGAGAAGGGGAGTTATGATTTCTAAAAAAGTGATTTTGATTTTTTTAATTTTATTAAAATAGTTGTGGATTATTTTATATTTTTTAAAAGATTACGAAGTTTTAAAAATGCTAATTGGATCCCCAATTAACATAAAATGGTTTTTAATTGTCTTTGATGCTTAGAATTGATCAAGAGTCACCAAAAATTAAAACAAGACGTGGGAGACTCCTTTTGTTCAATTTTATCATTGTCTTTATTATTGTTCATGGTAAATTCTACACTGTCCTGCTTGTCATGTTATCTTCTATGTGTTTCTCTTCTTTGTACCGAGATTTGCTATACTTGAGCTAAGGGTCTTTCAAAAATGGTATTTCTACCTCCCGAGGTAGTATAAGGTCTCCATACACTTTATCCTCCCCATACCTCACTTCTAATATTTTACGGGTATGTTTTTGTTGTAGTACTTTATTCCTATTTCTACTTAGCTTCACCTGATTCATATAGGAATTGGATTTGTAATCCTAATTAAATACGATTTGGTTTGATAAAATTTAGTTTTTCTAATTTATTGGTTGTTCAAAATCTAAATGTAATCGATAAGCCAACCACAAAATTGATTTCTTGATATATTGGTAATGGATTATCAGATAAACGGTTGGTGAACGTAATTAAATTTTATAATTAACGGGTTATTGTTGCAGAGGAGAATTATTCAGTTTTCTAATCAGATCAACTGTAACCCATTAAAATTGTCTTGCTTACACTTTTACCCTAGCTATTTTAATACATGGTATTTGCCCTAATGCCTCATTAACCCATTTATATTTTGATTCCTGCCGCTCATTCTTATTTTCTGTTTTGGTGATTTTCAAATGCTAAGTATTGTTAGTACTACTATTTTTTTTCTACCGTATTTAGCACTATGAAACAGTCCTCTTTTTTGTAAGTAGCGTAAATTTCATTAAAAGAGAAGGGTACCATGAAGGTTAGGCGATATATCCCCATTAATCGTTCGATAATTACTAACCCGTTACAAATAAACCGATATCTTATTGGTTGACTAATACATTAGAATATTTAAAAGCCGATAACTAATAAGTCAAACCAGCTTGTGTTTGATAAGTATATTACTTGGTTTCCTTATTACTTGGTTTATTCAGCAATTAAGGGTATGGCAATTGGGTAATGAAATGTCGCTCACTAGTGTTGGGAGTTAATACCTCAAATGGTCACTTAACTTTATATTTTTATCTCAAAAAGTCACTTAACTTGTATTTTTACTTCAAAAACCACTCAGCTTTCACATTTTTACTCAGAAAGTCACTCAAACTATTTAATCATTTTTTAAATAACATTTGCTTATGTAGAATTACTATTTAAATGAAAAATTCAAAAAAATAAAAAATTATCTCATAGTGACCCTTTTATACTTATTCCTATAAATTAATTTCTCTTTCTTATTTTTCTTTTCCGTCACGCATATTGTAATTGATTCAACATCAAATATGCCTAATAAAATATAAAAGGATCAAATTAAATTTAACAATAATCGAAGGATAAAAATTTATTAATATAAACTATATTAATATGATGAAATATAACTAAATAATACGTAATTTAACTCATTTATTACTAAAAGTCACATGTGCGTAGTTATTACATACATATAGTGAATTCCTATATTGTAGGTATATTACTCATAATATTTAATTATGGATATACAATCCCTATTTCATCATACATATACATATAATACAGTATTTTATCATACATATAGTACAAATATTTATAAAAAAAAGGCATCTTTTGAGTGAAAACAAGAATGGGGGGGGGGGGGGGGTGTATCATTGAGAGCATCACATTTACAATAAACTATATAATGTGCAAATTTAAATTTAACTAAATTTCAATACGAACATCAATATCAAATTGAACAAAAGAAGTTGAAACAAGGATTGAAAAGGTAGAGCAAAATAATTATAATTTTAATTTTTTTGGTTATTGTTAAATTTTAATATGATCCTTTAATATTTTATTAAACATATTTAATGTTGAATCAATTACAATATGCGGGAAAGAGAAAAAAATGAGAAAGAGAGGGGGGGGGGGGGGGAGACACTAAATTTATGGAAATGAGGATAAAAGGGTCATTAAAAGATGATTTTTTATTTTTATGAATTTTTCATTTAAATAATAATTCCATGTAAGCAAATGTTATTTAAAAAAATGATTAAATAATTTGAGTGACTGTCTGAGTAAATATGTGAAAATTGAATGACTTTTGAAATAAAGATTAAAATTGAGTGACTTTCTGAAATAAAAATCCAAAGTTGAGTGACCATCTGAGTTATTGACTCCTAGTGTTGGTCACGACTTATCCAATCATGACCTAATAAGCATTAAGTAAAACCATCACACTAATAAAAAAAAGGTGAAAACCGACCACATGTGGTTGAATTTCTCCAATTTTCGACCACAAAATCGACCAAAATGTGTGGTCGGTAAAGTTGTGGTGAATTTTTAAAAACCGACTACAAGTGGTCGATTTTATTTAAAATATATATATATATATATATATATATATATATATATATATATATATATATATATATATATATATATATATATATATATATATATATATATATATATATATATATATATATATATATATATATATATATTTAAAATCCATTATTATTTTATTAAAATTGGAAAAAATATTTTTAGGAAAAAAAAATTGACCACAAGTGGTCGTTTCTTTATAAATTAATTAATTAAATTTAATATAATATCGACCACTTGTGGTCGGTTTTCTGCAAAAAAAAAAAAAAAAAAAACGACCATAAGTGGTTGGTTTTTTTGAGAATTTATTTTAAAAATAAAAATAAAAATCCAAATACAGCATGCAACAAGAACAATGCAATACAACAGTAACCAAATCAAATACAATAGCAACAACAACCAAAAACCAAATGTAAATACTTTCAAAAGTATACAACACATACAAAATGTCCAGCAAAAGTGAATATAAAAAAACTAAAACAATAGTTTCAAACAACAAAATGTCTAAATTCAAAGTACAACACATACAAAAATAAAAAAACTAAAAGTCATCATCATCGAATTCGTCCTCGTCTTCCATATCATCATCCGTACTGAAATCATCCAGGGGGCCTAGACCTTTTGCGGCCCGAACTACATCACCAGGACATGGAGGAATGACCCCCGCAGTTTGAATGTAAGAGCTGGACTGCTGCTGCAACATCTTGATTTGTGATGTTACCACCTCTGTCTTCTTCTACCTCTCTCTCTGTTTAGCAAACCTCTCTCTCTGCTCAGCAAGCTCTTCAGCGAGTTGAGAAACCGTATTTTTTAGTCTTCCAATGGTTTCTCTATCAACTAAAGAGCTAGAGTATGCAGCGCCAAACGAACACCTAATATTATCGCCAAAAAATTTTGTGTGGTATCCGTAGAAATGGCCTTTATTTGCAGGACCCACAACGTTTCTCCATAACTCCTCCTCTAAATGTTGGGGTATTATGTCACCCTAACTTTCAGGAGGTTGATTACTACGATACTCACCAACAAGAAGCGTATATTCGTCCTATATTCAAAGTAAA
Source organism: Capsicum baccatum var. pendulum (assembly GCA_030864225.1). Classification (NCBI taxonomy): domain Eukaryota; kingdom Viridiplantae; phylum Streptophyta; class Magnoliopsida; order Solanales; family Solanaceae; genus Capsicum; species Capsicum baccatum. The sequence goes on from CM061556.1 coordinate 224,208,241, forward strand.
GTTAATATTAAAAGTCAAAAAATATTAAAGTAGTTATAATTGAATAATATTAACTTTGAGAAAAAGATTCATAAATTCAAAATTTATTTCTTACATGGATAGCTTTTGCACGAGCTTCAACCCAGACATTTTCATCAGTTGGGTTCTTTATTTTCAGATTAGTCTCCTTGAATAGCTCATCAGTTGGTATTTGCCTACCCTTTTCTTTTTCCTACATATGAAAAAATTATCAATGTTCAAATAATAAAAAAAAAATTAAATAGAAACAAATAATTAAATCAGTAAAAGTTACATACCATTTTTTCCAGCACAACAAAAGTACTTCTGGAACTCGCAGTATATAGGGAGCCACCCTTGGATGATGCTCGGGCTGTCTTTCCTTCTTCCCTCAACAATTGGTATTTTGTGCTACTCCAATGGCGAAGATATAGTTGTCATACGGGTTCAGGAATCTACTTAGGTTTTACCAATTTCTTTTGGGCATAATCCAAGAGATCGTTAAATCTGGCTCTACATCTTATGAAAAAGTTCTTGTTTATAAGAAATGCATTTGCAGCATCCCACCAGTAAAATTTCTACAACAAAAATATAATATTCAATCATTTGTTCTAACAAAGCGTTAATAAGTAGTCGATAAGTTAAATACTTACCTTAAATTCTTCAAACATTCTATCCCTGTCCAGTTATGGAACCTTTTTCCATCTAGTCCAGTAGCCGTTGAAGAGTCGAGTGATGCATATTCGCATCTTTTGTCCAACTCCAGCATCCGGCCTAAACCTACAACATAAGATCAAACAGTAATTTCATAGAGCATAATAATATAGTAATGAAAAATTTAGTAACATTATTATATTTAGAAATCTTACCCTCTCGCAACTGAAACATGATAAATCCTCCTAGAATCATCTCTCTCTCCTGGCTGCCTAGTAGGTGATGGTGGATACACTGGCATGGGGAGGATCTGAAGCACCAGATGGAGTGCCTCCAAGCTGAAGATCCAACAACCCAATAGATCCAACAAAATCACTATGTAAAGCTGCATGAACACTGTAGGAGGTTATCGATGATGGTAGATGTCTGGAGGGGCCAAAGGTCGTTCGATAGTACTGTGCTGGTGGTGGCACAGTAATAGGAGAAGAATGAGTTGGTGTATACCCATGTAGTGGCTCTATATGCATAGGAATAGGTATCAAATCCTCGGATGACCTAGAATATGAGGGTTGTGCTGTCGCATCCCTCAGATATATGAATACCTGTCGGTCGTCTATAAGACGGAAGTTGTCTATTCTTTTTTGGTTTCATAGTATCAACTTTTCCCTTACCCTTGTCACCTCTTTCTGAGATCTAAATTATGTTAAGCTAACAAGTAGTTAGTTCCTACAAAATACATATATAAGAAAACATTCCAAATAACAAATTTCAAGTTACTAATTCACATTTCAAATCGCTCTAATACAATACGAGATATAGACAAGAATAATTTTATTATTATATAAATCATGGAAAAGTGGAAACAACAAACCTAAACAGTATATTATATATCAATCTTAAACAAGAAACATAAAGGTAAATATATAGTACAAAGCATAAAGACATCAATACATAATAAATACAACCTACACAACTAATCTTCCTCTTCTAAAGATTCTTCACTAAACCATTCACCCTCTTCGGAGGTTTCATCATCTCCTACCCACTCAGCCTCTTCTTTCGTAATATTAACTTTTTCAAATATATTTTTTGGGTGATTCAAACCGTCCACTAATTCAATGTCCACTAGCTAGTGATCAATCTGCTTTTCATTTTTATACGTAGTCTCTAGCACATTCTCAAATTTCACCCGGCCTATAGGCTTTGTTTTAATTACAGCCCACCAATCAGACTTGTCATTGCGCAACGGATAAGTAGCACAATACACTTGTTTAGCATTTTGCACTAGAACAAATGAATCGTAAATAGGATATGACCTATTGTGCTTCACTTCAATGATGTTATGCTCCCTATGAACTCTTGTTCCTCTTGTGCTTGAATCAAACCACTTACATTGAAAGAGGACAATTTTTTTATTGAGAAACCAGCATACTCCAGTTCTAAGATCTCGTGTATGATGCCAAAGTAATCAACATCATCATCACCCTTAACCCAAACACCACTATTGTTTGTTTTTCTTGTTCTGGAGTGTTGTTCAGTGAAAAATTTAAACCCATTTACTTTGTATTGGGACATTGCATTAGCTTCAACTAGACCCAAAGAAATATCTCTCAAGAGTTGATCGTATGCAGCTGCATTTGGTGAATGGTGTACCTAAAAATATTATACATATATATATTTTAGTTGAGGAATGTGTAAATATTTAAAATTTGTAGAAATATTAATACACTTACGAACCTCATTTTTAAACCATCTTGTAAAGGATGCATAAACTTGATTTTTGTAGAATTGAGTCTTAAATGAACTAAACATACAACATGGGAAACAAAATTAGTTTCTTTAAGGGAATGAGTAAATAAATAAGATATGTTAAAATTTTAATCTCCTTACTTGAGAAAGGTCTCAATTTCTGGGTAATTCAGCATGAGATTCAAAGTTGTTGATTTGCGCTTCGTGAGAGTGATCCATTGAGGTACGGTCTTTTAGACTTACAACCAGATTAATTGAAAATTGGTATCATTTACAAATGGGCCTCATTCACATTGTCCTGATGATGATTTGGTCAGTTTCTTGAACAAGTAACTTCATCATGAAAGTAGTATGAACAAAATTCAGAAGTTTCTCTTGCAAGATATGCCTCAGATATTCCACCCTATGTTTGTTTTTGGGACCCCTTTTCAATTTTTCAATTGCCCTGTACAATCTTAAGGTTAGATGTTTACTACATTTAAAAAAAATATGTATGAATTTAAGTATGTTGCAAATGCTTACCATTCGAATGGATACATCCAGCTAGTTTGAACTGGACTGCCTAGCAGAGTTTAGTGTACAAGGTAAATAGGAAGATGTTCCATCACATTGAAGAACGATGGCGGGAAAATCTTCTCCGGCTTGTTGGTGATAACAGTAATATTACTTTCCATTCGCGCCAATTTTTCTTCTTTTAATATGGTGGCGCATAAGTCTTTGAAGAACAAACTGATCTCTGCTATTGGTTTTCATATATTTTCAGGTGAACCAATTAAAGCAATTGGAAGTAATTGTTCCATGAAAACATGACAATCATGGCTTTTCATTCCATGCAAGATTTCTTGTGTCATATCAACCCTCTTTCTCAAAATTGAGGCATATCCATTAGGCATCTTCAAACTTTGAACCCACTCACATATTTGATGATTTTGGTCCAACTTGAATGTAAAACTAACCTTGGGCTTAAGAACATCGCCGTTGGGCCCCTGCTGTAAGTGTAATTTTCTGCAGTTGTAATATTCTAGTAAGTCAAGTTTGGCCTTAGGATTATCCTTTGTTTTGCTGGTGACATCCATAACTGTATTGAACAAGTTGTCAAAATAGTTTTTCTCAATATGCATGACAGTAACATTATTTCTAAGTAAATTATCTGGCCAATATTCTAACTCCCAAAATATACTTTGCTTAGTACAGTTATGCAAAATGTCATATCCATCAAGCCTGTACAATCATTCCTAACTGGCTTTAGGCAAATCCTGAACTATTTTCCAGACGTCATGACCAGACATCCTTGGAGGTGGACCATCATGTTTTCTTTTATTCCTTCTGAATGTATTCTTAACTCTCCTAAATTCATGATCAGGTGGCAAAAAATAATGATGACAATCAAACCATGAATTTTTTCTGTCATGTCTCAATGTGAAAGATTTTGTTTTTGCCAAGCATTATGGACAAGCCAGCTTTCTAGTTGTCATCCACCCAGACAACATTCCATAAGCAGGAAAATCATTAACAATCCACATTAGATATGCATGCAGATTGAAATTCTGTTTAAGAGAGATATCCCAAGTTTCAATCCCCTCATGCCATAAAATTTGAAGTTCATCAATCAAAGGTTGCAAGTAGACATCTATTTTGCTTTTTGGATTACGCTGGCTAGGAATAACATAATTCAGAAATATATAGGGACTAGTCATCAATATTTCAGGAGGAAGATTATAAAGTCCCTAGACTTAACCATTTTCAACCAACTAAGTCACCTACAAAACCACATTCAAAATTAAAAAATCCCCTTTAAAGTCCCTAGACTTAACTATTTTAACTAAGTCACCCACCAAACCACATTCAAAACAAAAAAAAATCTCCTTTAAAGTCCCCAGACTTAACCATTTTCAAGAAACTAAGTCACCTACCAAACAACATTTAAAACAAAAAATCCTCTTTAAAGTCCCTAGACTTAACCATTTTCAAGCAACTAAGTCACCTACCAAGCGTAACATTCAAAACAAAAAAAATCCCTTTTGAAGTCCCTAGACCATTTTCAAGCAACTAAGTCACCTACCAAACCACATTCAAAACAAAAAAAATCCCCTTTAAAGTCCCTAGACTTGACCATTTTCAAGCAACTAAGTCACCTACCAAAACCACATTCAAAACAAAAAAATTCCCTTTAAAGTCCCTAGACTTAACCATTTTCAAGCAACTAAGTCACCTACTAAACCACATTCAAAATAAAAAAAAATCCCCTTTAAAGTCCCTAGACTAAACCATTTTCAAGAAACTAAGTCACCTACCAAACCACATTCAAAACAAAAAAATTCCCTTTAAAGTCCCTAGACTTCACCATTTTCAAGAACTAAGTCGCCTACCAAACCACATTCAAAACAAAAAAATTCCCTTTAAAGTCTCTAGACTTAACCATTTTCAAGTAACTAAGTCACCTACCAAACTACATTCAAAACAAAAATAAATCCCTTTTAAGTCCCTACACTTAACCATTTTCAAGCAACTAAGTCACCTACCAAAACCACATTTAAGAAACAAGCAAAAACAAGGCTAACAAGATGTCAACAACAATGCTAGTGAATTGAACAAAGCCACAAACGGCTTCACTAGACTTCACTATAAACAATAACAAGAACATAACAACAATGCTAGTGAATAGAACAAAGTCACACACGGCTTCACTAGACTTCAATATGAACAATAACAAGAAGATAACAACAATAGTGAATCGTGAGAAATTAACTTATCTTTGCTTGGCCTAAATTAAAGTGAAACAGATAACCGATTACCGAATTAAGAATCTAAAAATATCAAGATAAAAAATTTCAACTTTGAGTGATTTAGAAAAACTCATATAATAAACAACAAGCTAAAGAGCTAAACCATAAAAGTAAATTCATTCACTTTAAAAACAACAAACTAAACCCTCATCAAAAACAACAAGCTAAACCATAAAATTCATTCAAGAATCTTATAAAATCAAAATTAAAGATTCCAACTTTGAGGATTTATACAATCAATAACTTCAATCAACCAAAAGTCATATCTAAAACAAGAAGCTAAACAAGCAAAACATGTTCAAATAATTATGTGTATTGCTCAAAAATTCTGCAAATAACTAAACAAAATTCGAGCTACAAACGAGCTTAAAAAAACTAGTACAAATTAACCTAAACTTCACCATTATAAATTTCACAATTATATAAACTAGTACACCTATAAATCAACCTCAAAAAGCCCAAATTTTGCAAAACACAACAAAACTCTTACCTGAGCTGAGATGTCATCGCAGAGCACTCGCCGGAGCAGTGAGTTTTATGATTGGAAAATTATAATGGGTGTGTTTAGGGTTTTTTTTTGTGTGTGTGCGCGCGCGATTTTGTGTGTGTGTTTGTGTGTTTAGGTCGATTTTGGCTAGTTTAGGTCAGGTTGGGTCGGGTCATGTGGGGGGTGGGATCGGGTAGGAGTTATATAATTAAAATATTTTTTTATTATTATTTTGTTGAAAACCAACCACTTGTGGTCGGTTTTTTTAGATATTTTAATAAAAACTGACCACATGTGGTCGGTTTTTATTAAAATATCCAGAAAATTGACCACAAGTGGTTGGTTTTCAACAGAATAATTAAAAAAAATATTTTAATTACTACAATTAATAAATCAATAAATTAATAAATTAAAATTAATTTTAAATAAACTAATTTTTTAATAAATTCTATAATATTTATAACAATAACATGAGTAGTATATTTCTTCAATCGTATAATAATAACATTAAATTTTATAATTTACGATAAATTTTTAGTTAATAAACTTTTAATTACGATATTATATATTTACGATATTATATATATATATATATATATATAATATTGTAAATATATAATATCGTAATTAAATGCTAATTAACTTAAAATTTATCATAAATTGCAAAATTTATTGATATTATTATATACCTCATAGTAGAATATGTTAATCAAATAAATTATTGATTACTTGTCTTACGTTATTACAACTTCAGTAATATACGCGTATCTACATATTGACACTAAATAGTATATCTATTTCCTCAATAGTATGATATCAATGTATTATTCAAAATATTTTGATATAAAGATTCAGTTATCGAGCTTTCGATTACTGCATACGTCACTACACGAGATATACATATATTCAATTGTCTATCAACTTTCAAAAAAGTACTATAAACATCACATACACGATTTTAATATACTACCCCATAATAATATATAACGTATTTCACATATACTGATCAAATGAATTATCAGTTAGTTTTATCTTATGTTATTATATACCTTCACTATATAATTAATATGTAGATACTATATATATATATATGTGTGTGTGTGTGTGTGTGTATAATTAATATAGTTGTATGTAGATACTATATATATATATTCTAAGTCTTGGACCTCTTAACAAGCTTAAAGGACTGAATTAAGCTAGAAATTTTGTGGGGTCTTACAATATCTCCCCCTTGGGAACATTCTTCCTCGAATAAGACTGACTAAGTTGGGAATACTAGTAGACTGAATTTAGACACTAGACATGCACAATTGAAACATGATTTCATAACTGAGATTACTGATATACTGGATTTCATAATGAGCATGCATATCTGATGCATGCGTACATAGCTGAACATAATTTATGAATACACAACTGCGAATACTGATAAGCTAATATATATACTGAACATGCATATCTGATGCATGGGTACATGACTAAACAGGCTCATGAACATATAACTGAATATGCAATGGTAACTGGTAACAAGTTTGTAAAGGTAATCTGAATATGGAACTGAGTAAGTTCAAGGAAAAACTATTACTTAAACTAAAAAATATTGATAAACCCAAGATCATTTTAGGAGTATGCTTAATTGGGAACATGAGAAACGGACTGAGACTTGAACGTGATACATGAACTGAATATTATTAACTGAACTGAGCCCCTTGAATACATGTCTTACGGCTGAGATTGGAACTTGCGGTTAAACTTATTAAGTACTCACTACTCCAAACTGGATTCATTACTTAAAGAGAACTGGGAGGTTTAGGACATGAAAGCTTGGGGTTATAGTGCATCTCCCTATTAGGAAATTATGTCCCCCAAAGAATACTGACTTGGCTGAGATACTGATAAAAACTGGGGCGATGCACAAGACACCTACAAACTGAATTGTGACTGAATATCTGAGGCCTGAAATTGAGACATGATATATGAACTAAGCTGAACATGTAACTGTCTGGTTGGTCCATCTTAGAATAGTTACATTTATGAGACTTCAAATAGTGTGACTAGATGCAAGGATGGAAAACCATACCATACAAATTTGTCAATCTGACTACTAAACTAAATTACTGGCTTTATGGACTAACTTATACTAAAACCTTATTCTCAACTGGAGCTTTTCTCTAACACTTTTTTTATTAACTTTCCAGCAATTTAAGGAGTAAGGAAAGCTTGGCATTGTCTGAATAAGACATCACAGCGTGGCTAAAATTTTGTAATATAAGGCAAGGCCTACGAATCATCATCTAAGATAGAGTGACTAAGACTTATGCACTGCAACTATAATTTTTTTTAAGCTTAGACATATCCCTTCAATACTCTCTCAACTATACTCTCTACCTTTGTACGAAACTTCACTTGGGACTACTAAAAAAATATTTGCATGGGCGCTGTGCACGAATGTAAAAGCATACTAACTTATCTGATTAACTGAATGATTGATAGTTGAATACTGGATCTGTAAGACTAAACTGTACTTAGTATGAATAACTGAACTAAAACTGTAGAGTATTATTCATATGAGGAAGGACTGACTGAGTAACATAAGATAACTGAGCATGAATGCATGAAAAATTATATTATTTGAGAATACAAGACCAAGCGTTTAACATGATTCTAAAATATTCTGTAAACTAAGGTACTGAAATACTAATAACTAAGTAACTGGTAACTGTACACTATGGTCAAGCAAACTTAAAACTGAACCTAATTGTTGATCTGGTTACTAGACTGAGACCAACACTATAACTAAGACTGTGACTGAGATTACGATTCAGATGGTAATTGGGACTGAACACATTGTAAGGCATGAATGTAGAAGTCATAAGCTGCATGACCTGAGTTTGGAGCTTCCGTATTCATGGAACATGATTCGTACTACTGAGTGAACTGGAACTCCTTATACTAAAAACTAGAAATGCATATGATTCTATGGAAAGTGCATGAATATAAGTTGTGTTCATGGAGTTGAGACATAAAGAATGCGTAGGTATCGTGATGATTGAAGTAAAAAACTTTAAAATGAGGTAAAGACGGGTTGGGTATCATTCCCACCCATTACGTTTCTACACATACTAATATTACTACTAAAATCTGGAAGCCTGACTTCCTGAGATATCATAATCGGACAGTTCCTATATACCCGCTGAGCTATGATAGACTGACCCACTGGGGTGAAGGCAGAGAAATATTTTGTTAATATTTGGTCTGACTTTAAACTTAACTGTTATGCAAAGAATTAGAAAAGACAGAGAAGCTCCTAGATTTGATGAGACATAAACAGGTAAATGAAAGGTTTATAACGTACCAGTGACCGCATCAGGGGAATATTCCCGATCTTATCTGGACTGAAGTTCATAGAGCCTATTTGGGCACTGCCCACTGGTGGCTCAAGAAGTGGAGCCCAGCTAATTCAAGTGATCGGACTGAGCTGAGGGATGGTTAAACTGACCCTGAGAACCTGACCGAGGACAATATCTGACCCTATAGCATTTCTTACCATATCCAAAACATACATCACTTCCAACCCTGGAGATACCCTGATGGTTTCTGCCATATTTTTGGCAAAAAGGATTTGTTCGGGAACTCTTTGGCCTTGACATTCTGGCCCTCTTATTCTTTCTCCCCTTCTTCCTACACCTCTTCTCCCAACCTTGTAGAGCATGATCCATAAACCTAGATAGGATAACAATAACCTAATTTTTCTGAGCAACTATTGAATAGGCTTAGGCGGTGAAAATAACTCTAAATTCAGAATGAGAAACATGCTCATTCAGGGGATCTGTATGAACGGGCAGAGGGGCTGACTGGTTTTCATTACTTCTTTTGTTAGCTTCTCTGGAAGTCATGTTCTAGAAGCATAATGAAGAGATGTATTAGACTGAGAGTTTAACTTGAGCTCATGCTCACTTGCATGACATGAATACTGAAAGAAGGGAAATTGTTCCTAAAACATCTAATAGCCTCCTGTCCATAAGTGTGGCGCAAAACACACCATACATAAGACTCTACTAGATGCGGATTTCAGATTTTCTAGGACACTGTTGAACCTTAGGCTCTGATACTAAGTTTGTAATGCCCCGAGTCTATACCTCAGATGCCACATGGTGCTCATAATCCTTAAGAACCACAAGTTAACCCATGATTGGTACCTTTTGCAATAACTAAGTAATAATACCGTAATTATACAGAAATAGGTGAAAACTTACCATAAGGTTCAATACTGAATAATACTAAATATGGTATCACAATACCCAAAACTAAAAATCAATACTGAAAGAAAACTGAACAACTAACTGAAAATACTCTAGTCTGAAAAAGCCTCTAACTGTCTGAACTGTGGAGTTGATGGGACAAGCCCCAACTAACTACAACTACTGAAAATGAATTGGAATGTTGATAACAATTATGTCCTCAAACTATGAGGACTCACCACTACTCTGTCTACTGATAAACTGAACTGCTATGGGTGCTCTAAAGTCCATGCGTCTGAACCTATGATATCAGACATTATAGCGCAAGATAAAATCATGCTTCAGTTCTTTGAATGTACTGGTATGCTTAGTGAGGTAGGATGAAATGCATAGGTTCATATGCATGAACAATAATAACTTAATTACATGAGTATGGCTGAGTAATAGTACATATATGAATACGTATACTATAATTGGGATCATGATAATAATGAAGTCTGAATATTGATTAACTGTTATCTAAGTATGCTGATACTGAATTACTAATAACTGAATAACTACATCTAACAGTCCTGATTCTGTGGAACTATACTGAGTTCCATACAGAGCTGAGTCACTATTTTGAGACTAAGACTGAAACTGAGATTGTGGGAGGTAATCATCTAACCGATATGCCCTTCTTGGAACTGATTGGGGTCCAACCTATAATCCCAATTGGAAAGGTGTTAATACTGTGCTACGGGTAGAGATAAGCTGTGAGTTAACTATCTCTGATAGAAAGGTCTTCCATCAACCATTGCTGGTAAGACAACTCAAATGAGATGTACCAACCCTCATAGTATCTGGCAGAAAGATATCTTAACCTATGCTGGCAACATAGTTCTGTAATCCAGGGATTGCTACTAAGGTTCAAATGCTCTATTGACAGGAATTCCCCCATCCCTGGGTTTGCTCAGTGGTGAACCTACTCCCAACTGAATGGACACTGAACTGATCTCTAGTTTGTACTAGGCCAGACTAAATTATTACTGATATTACTATTTGACTGAACAGAACTAAGTTCACTGAGTTTCATGGACTGACTAAATACTACTGAATTCTGTTAACTGACTGAGCACAGAGTGCTACTAAGGTCTAAACTGAGTACGATGACTCGATTACGAACACTACTGAGAGTTCCTAAGTTCTTGTATTTGGATGAGTTCTACTGATCGAGTCACTACTTAAATTACTTTGCAACTGAGACTGGCTCTGAGTAAACAACTAAATTATCGGGTATTAAATACCCCCAGAACTTGATAGCATGAAAATAAAGCATCACATAATCTTTCTTAGCATAACAATGCACATTCTATTCATAAACCATCTATAGGGACATTTTATCAAACAATTGCATGGCATGGTCTTGTATACATGCTAACATGATAATATTCCACTATTGAACTCACATGGATAATTCATCAAACACTTGGAAGGCAAAATCTATGCACATAATATTAAACAATATGTGAGCAACACACTTTCCATTGGCAATTTCACAATTCAAGAGCTTTAACACGAATTTACGTGATATTATACATATGATAATCGATTCCACATTAAGATCTGTTTTAATTCATTGGACAGAAATCTAATTACAACAATAGTCATGAATACACTTTAATTCCAATCAAGGAAATCATGAAATCAATCATACTAGAAGTTTGAAAAGGTTTCTCTAACACTAAGGGTGGAAAAAACCCTTGGATGAACACATCACATACCTTAGTTCCTGAATTCTGAGAGATTTATGGTGAGTTCTTGAGTTCTTTATTTGAAATTTGAACACCTAGGGTTGTGTTCTTGATAATTTTTGAGAATGAATTAGTATAATTGCTCTTTAAACGGTTTAATTTTGTGTTATGAGGGTTGAAGGACGTGGTAAAAAAATCCAATTACCCCCAAAGATATGGCTTTTAATGACTGAAAAACTGTGTTATCGATGAAAAGATCGACGTATTGCATCATTGGTATCGATGCAATGGCTAATGTGTCGCATTGAGTTCGTGTTGGTTTACTAGAATTGTACTGAAGCTGGAGGAAAAACTATTTATCAATGTGATAGTCGATGCTGATACAAGTATGAGGAGCAAAAGGATTACAAGTTTTTGTTGAAGTTCCAAGTTCCGGATTTGCAAAGTGAATTGAAGACCTTTTGAAGTCTTTTTCAAAGACTTTTCCAAGATCGAGAACTACAAAGACTACAAGGCGCGTTTATGAAAATGGACGTGTTTGAGCTTGTTGTGAACTTGCCCAAGGGAGTGTACGCCTTGACATGTGAGGGATGGCCTTAGGTGCTGAAAATTACACCCAAGCATTCCCCAAATACACTCTACACCCACCACCCTCATTAAGGGCAAAGGAGTCCTTTTGCAACACCTTTTGTAACAGACTATTTAAATAATTTTCTTAGTCTTGTTTCGGAGTTAGCTTTTTTTTGAATGAAGATTGTAACATTGAAACACCATTTTTATCTCAAGGATAGAGTAGACCACCAACTTTGAACATCACAAGAAAGATTCCACTTGTGTTGTGAAATGGCTGGAAACGTGAGTGCTTGAGTGAACCGAGATCCTCTTGTATTCGCGTAAGAACTCAATGCTTGTTAATGTGATTTGTAGAGGTTTTAGAGTTTGATACACTCTTTAGTTGCTACATTTTGTATTCTGTTTGTGTCAAGTTATCTATCTTCTTTATCTTTCAAATTTGTGTTTGTTGTTTTCGCTTGGTGTCTTATATATGTGGGCTGTTTTGGGAGATTGCGGACTGTTTATGCTTATTTAGATACCATTTGGTGTCATTTGGTATCAGATCCATCATTGATTTCATTCCCACAAGATCAATCTTGGGCTTGTTCACTCAAAAAATTAAAAAAAAAGTGTTGAAAAGCTGAAAAACTCAAAAATAGTTAAGCTGTCCTATTTTTTTTTTTGGTTCTTGGCAGAAATTTTGGTCATGAAGTTTTTGTGTTTTGTGTGTTATAGTGTCACATATTTATTTCCTAACACTACAAGAGGTGTCCAAAATTGAAAATCTCACAAAAAAAGAGTTGTTTCAATTTTTTGTACCTTGGCAGAGAAATTGTGTCTTGGCCGAGATTTAAAGCATAGATTTAGGTGTTATTTTGCTTGTCTTAGTAGTTTCGTGTGTTAGCTTGTTTTTTCCCTAGAACACTTGAGTCTAAGGTTTAAGTTTTGCGACTTTGTTTAGTGTTGTTGAAGGGTTGGACGGCTTGAATATTGTTGTTGCTCATAAGTGTTCTTATTGTTGTTCATAATGGTCTTGAGGTGAATTTTCAACAAAAGATGTGTTTGATTTGAAAAGGGGAAGAGAGACGTTAAGTCTTGTGTTTGTCTTGAAAATAGTTTCAAGACAACACCCAAAGAAGCAAATCAACAAAACACCTCCCAAAAGCTCCCTTACCAAAAGAGTGTCAAAACCTTTTTCAAAAAGAACCAAAAGAGGAAAGGGACAAAGCCAAAGCAAAAAGGTGTTTTACCATTTTGGTGCAAGTTGGTAAAATGCCTATTGACACTTTTTGGCCTTTGAAAAAAAGAGTCCAAGGCCTTTTATTTCATTCCAAAAACCAAAAAATCCTCACCAAATAAACAAAATTGAATTATTCAAGTTGGACAACATCAAACTTCAACAAAACAACAACACCAAACTGCCAAAATAAAAATTGTGGGCCACATCAACAACAAAACACAAGTCATAGGACCTTCCAAGTTTCTTTCCTTATCTCTACTAGTTTTCTTTCTATTGACTCTACACTAGTTGGAAACTAAATAACAACCTGCTAAGTTGTGAACTAGGTTTCGAGTACGTCTATGTGTCAACATTCATTGTGGTGCTTTGCTCGTTTACAATTCGTAGTTGTTCTTGGTTCAAGTGCGTACGAAACTTTCTTGAGTCTTCAAAACCGAAATCCATTCTAACTCAAGAGTAGGCTCATTCTTAAGCACTAAAGGATTGATATCCAGCTTACAATACATGAAGAACCAAGTGAGGAAGCCGAGTGTAAAGAATGTATGAGCGTATTTTGAACTAACGTTTGATTGTTTTGTAGGTACAATTGCAAATGGAACCCAAATATTCTAATGCTCCAACTGTGGACAACAATTTTATGAATGACCTCTTAGCTAGTCTTGAAACTTTGTCTCAAGGCGTGGCTAGGATAAAGGAAAATGTTGAGAAGTTGGCTCGGATGTGGCCTCAACGAATGAGAGGTTGTAGAGGGTGGAAAGACAAAGGAGTTCTCGACCTCATACCCCTTAAAACACCTCACCTACTATTACGCCCAAGACCTTGCACCAAATGTTGTATCGACTAAGTGCTATAAACTAAGTCAATCTTTACTCCCCAAGGAGAAAACAAGATGGACCTAGCCATTCCTCACTCCACCAAGTTCCACAAGACGGACTTGGAACCCAAATTCCATCCCTAAACCTGAATCCTCCACTCCAAAATTCTCTAATTTAAAGACCCTACACTTCACTAAATCCAATGTGTCCTTCCCAAGATAGACTAACCCAGAAACACAACATCTAAGTAGAAAAAGATTGAGATTTAGGATCCAATAAGAATGAGGCCGAGCCTTGAGATGGAGAGAAACTTAGTGGTGAGATACAAGAAGAATGTGAAGAAAAGGAAACCGCGGGTAGTGATGTAGGAAAGGGAAAGAAAAGTATGCTTATCGGGTTTTCCCATAAAAGATCTTTGATACTCACTAACCCATATGCTAGCACTTTGCCTAGTATTGATCCTTCTTATGTACAGGTTCAAGTTCATATGTTATCAAAGAAGGATCAAAAATGAGTTCCACACAATAACATGGGAAATGAGCTAGTGACACACTTAGTCGAGAGCTCCAAAAAAAGGACTATCGTGCTATACACTGAGGTATAATTGCTATACTCTACACTTCCTTAGGCTTTAAATGTTGTGATAAAGATATTAGTATCCAACGTGAAGTAGCTTCGGGTTTAAGTAGTGTAGAAAATCATGAATCCTTCCTTGGTAGTTCTCTTGTTGCATATGTTGGTCAATTTGCTCTTAAAGAGAGTTCACTACTTGATCATGTGAGTGGTGTGATTCAAAATCCTCAAGTTAGTTTTCATTCTTGTAATATTGACCATGATATTAGACCTATTCCTTTGAGCTTGTGTGATGCAAACCTTGCTACTAGTTTTTCTCAAGGTAATCATATGCTTGGAAAACTTTTGAATAAATGTGTTCTTGCTCTTAAAAGAAGACTTATAGGCCACAACTCTTTAGTCTTGGATGATATCCTAGTAAAAGGATTGGTTAATCTTGGCTTATACCCTTGGTTACACCATACCTTTGATCCTAGAACACTAGTGGGTTGGGAAAGGGGTTGCCTCGGCTTATGCTTATCTTTCCTTGATGATTATCTTATCCCTATCCTTTGTAATGTTTAAACTATGTATTTCATGGTAAAAACAAAGGATTGCTGGTTGTATTTTAAAAGTGTACCCCCTCGGCAGGATGTCTTCATACTTGATTCCTTTTTATACTACCTCTTTACCTATGATGATAACCATGTTAATTTTGAATTTGTATTGTGTAGTGGTAGGAAATTTGGTGGCTGGTTTCCTTGTTTACATGATGGTGATATGTGGTTGAGATGGATCTTAAGATCAACAGTGGTACTATATTTGATGAGGTCCTTTGTAGAGGTAACGAAACAAATGTATCTTATGGTTCCTAAGATAAAGGTAGTCTTACCTTTTTGGTATAGTAAAGCCATTAAGACCATTGTACTTTTCTTGTCACTTGATATTTGTCAGAGATACTTTCTTTGTGACATTCATGCTAAAATTTTCATATCACACACAAAGGACCCGTGGGTATATTCCAAATGTCAACAACCATGGCTTGATGACATATGTGATAGTTTCGGATTGCACTCCTCTTTCCTTGATATTTATCTTAGCCATATCCTTTATGATTCTTGTGGTATGTGTTTCATGATCATAACAAAGGATTATTGGTTGTATTTCAAAAGTGTACCCCCTTGGCATGTCTATACAATTTATGGTACTAATGCTAACCCTCCTATCATAAAGATTGTATGCTTATTTTTTCTCTCTTTGGTTTTGCAAGATGTGAATTTGAGGACAAATTCCTTTCAAGATGTAGAGGATGATACAAGCATGAGGAGCACAAGGATTACAAGTTTTTGTTGACATTTCAAGTTCCAGATTTGCAAAGTGAATTGAAGACCTTTTGAAGCCTTTTTCAAAGCCTTGACCAAGTTTAGGAACTACAAAGACTACAAGGCACGTTTATGAAAATGGACACGTTTGAGCTTATTGTGAACTCGCCCAAGTGAGAGTACGCCTTGACATGTGAGGTCTAGACTTAGGTGCTAAAAATACCCCCAAGTCTGCCCCAAATACACTCCACACCCACCACCCTCATTAAGGGCAAAGGAGTCCTTTTGCAACACCTTTTGTAATAGACTATTTAAATATTTTCCTTAGTATTGTTCTGGAGTTACCTTATTTTGAATGAAGATTGTAACATTGAAACACCATTTTCCTCTCAATAAGAGATTAGACCGCCAACTTTGAACATCACAAGTAAAAGGTTCCACTTGTGTCGTGAAATATCTTGAAACGCGAGTGCTTGAGTGAACAGAGCTCCTCTTGTGTTCTCATAAGAACTCGGTACTTTTTATGTAATTTTTAGAGGTTCTAGAGTTTGATACACTATTTAGTTGTTACATTTCTTATTATCTTTGTTTCAAGTTATTTATCTTCTTTATCTTTCAAGTTTGCGTTTGTTGTTTCCGCTTGGTGTCTTGTATATGTGGGCTATTTTGCGAGATTACGGACTTTTTTGTGCTCATTTAGATACCGTTTGGTATCACTTGCCGCAATTAAAGAATTTCTCCTTGAATTTCTTCTTTGAAGGGTTTCTTTGTTGTCCAGCTTTCTTCTGTTTCTTTGAGTTGTTATGGTCGTCTTCCACAATGTTAGCTCCACTTAATGCAGAATTTCTTTTTGAATTCCTCTCGGTTGCTTTGTTGTCTTCTTCAATGCACAACCTCACAATGAGGTCTTCGACAGTCATCTCCTTCCTTTTGTGTTTTAGGTAATTTTTAAAGTCCTTCCACAAATGTGGCAACTTCTCTATTATTTCTGCAACTTGAAAGGCATCGTTCACAACCAAACCTACAATAAAGATCATGTGAACGTTGATAAAAATCTTAACATGTTCAAATAAGGTATTTACTATATTCATACCTTGAGGAAGGAGATCGTGAATGATAACTTGCAATTCCTGTTCTTGAGATACGACAGTCTTACTGTTAATCATCTTGTATTCAAGCAACCTTGCAACAAAGAACTTCTTATAAGTTCCAACATCCTCTGTCATATAGTTTTGTTTTAGTGCATTCCACACCTCTTTCGATGCCTTCATTCTGTTCTACACGTTGCACAGATCGTCTTGGAGGCAACTTAGTATATAGCTTTTGCATAGAATATCTGAATGTTTCCATGGATCCATTACAATGAACCGCTCCTTGTCCGATGTACCTTTGAACACTTCTGGAGTATCTTCAGATATGAACCTTTGAAGATACAAAGTTATCAAATAGAAGAACATTTTTTGTTGCAAACATGCAAAATCTATACTCGAAAATTTTCTTGGCATCTCCGTCGGTGCCATAGTGGGTAGCGCAGTTATGAGACTTGTTGTAGCAACATTCGTTGCTGCAAAACTTGTCCCACCATCAGTTACTTCATCATCAGTACTCATTTTTCCTGTCACATAAAGATAGTCAACTTTAGTATATCAAAAAAATAATTATAAAGCTGTAGCAACTTTAAAAACTGCTTGTTTTTAGTTTAACGATGAACTTTTTATGTGCTCTAATCGTTAACCGAGTGATCTTAAACTTGTGATGAAGTTTTATGTCTTTAAATCACTCATTAAGCTCAAACATAATAGAAAGCATAAAGTTTTATTCTCTAAAAACTAAAAAATAAAAATTATAGATTAATTCCTTAAGATTGTTGTTTCGGGTACATAATTTGTATGTTTACACAATACACTTCAATCTAAGTTTAAGATTATTCCAAGAACAACAATGAAGTTTAACACCTTCAACACAAGTTCAAAATGACTAATCAATATGAACTATCAAAGAAGTATGTTTATAAACTTTTTTTAAAGAAATAAGATGAAGTAAAAGTAGAACCAAGTCCTCCGATTTCACAGAGTTTTCTTAAGGAATTAATTCTCCTCAAGTACCCGAGATTGCAGAATTTTTTCTCTCAAGATAAAATGGCTCACAATCTGAAGGTAGCGGTACCTAAAACTTTTAGATTCCTCAAACACACTCAACGGCTGATGATCACAAAGAGTTTTTGGGAGAAGAAGAATGTTTTTCAACACTTAAAAATTATTTCTATATACCTGAGGAGAAGTTCAGGTATTTATATCCATCAAGTGTACCTTCAGAAATGAAGCAATGGTTCATGAAAAAGTGTATCATTTTGAAATAGTCATGTCTGTGCCTTCTGAAATAGTGTGTCTTTTCTGAACCGTTATTTTTGATCGAGCAGTCATTCCTTTTCTGAAACAGTGTGTCATTTTCTCAAAGGGTTGCATCCCTTTCGAGATGCGTTTCTACATGCATTTGCATGGCGTGCATGGAGAAAATATTTTCGTTGGACTTTTTTAATTAAAAATTCACTTATTTTTTTTTTGAGTCTCAAATAAACTTTGTCCGAAAAATTAATCTCAACAAATCCAAAGCCAAGCGAGCAACGATGACGGCATGAAGCATCTCTTGGTTCTTGTCTCACTATCCATTTGAAGTTGTGCTTCTTAATAAAAACACAAAAAAAGTTGTTTTCTCCCACCAATGTTGGAGAAGTAGACTTTCCTTTAAGTGAGTAAGCTTTCCTTTTAAGTGAAAGCTCATTTCCCCTCAAGTTATTACTTCCATTTTTCATTCACACATCCAACTTGAACCCAACAAAATTCACATTAAATATTGTCATACTTGTTGGAGTTAATTACTTTCATTAATTACTAAGGGTAAAGTTGAAAAAAAAATACTTGATTGTCTCTTGATTCTTTAAACATGTCAACTATTTAGACACAATTTTTTTTGACAAACATGCCAAGTATTATGAGACGGATGGGGTATAAGTTTCTATGCTTATGAGAAGTAAGATAAAGTTGAGATAAAAATTTTGGACTTACAATATTTTACAGATAAAAATTATTTTATATGGGTTGGGCCAAAGCCTTTGGTATTTGTAATGAATCCTGAGGTATTAAGGGATGTGTTTAACAAACATGCCATCTATCAAAAGCCAGAATCAACTCCTCTGACCAAGTTGTTGGCACAAGGAATAGTAAGCTATGAAGAGGATAAATGGACAAAACACAAGAAAATTCTCAACCCTGCTTTTCATATGGAGAAGATAAAGGTATTTTTTGATTCCTCTCCCTTGCAATGAAAATGTTTAAGCTATAATTTAAGTAAATAAAAGTGTGTTATCGTCAATCTCTTAACCTTTTAATTAAATAATTATACAATTCAATATGATAGAGTAGATTAGGGGTGGAAAACGGGCGGATTGGATTTGATTTGGACAGGTTAAATATGGATCGAGTAAAAATGGTTCGGATTGCAATCCGCCCATATAAATATGGGTAAATATGGATTTGGTCAAATATGGATTGGGTAAAAATGATTTCAACCCACTTTAACTCCCAAGTCAAAAACTTAAAACTTCTATATCATATTAACTTGACTTTTTTTCCATTTCTTTTTTTTTTAGTTTTTTTTGTCTCTCTTCTATAAATGAAGGCTCTCGTTTTTTTTTCTTTTTTCATTTTTTTGTCTTTTTTTTCTCTCTTCTATCTCTGCCCTCTACCTTTTGTTTCTCTTTCTTTTTTCCTTTTCCTTTTTAGTGTCTTTTTTTATTTTTTTATTTTTTTTTATTTTTTTATTTTTACTTCTTTCTCTTTTTTTTTTTTTGGTTGTATTTTATGTTTTATATTTTTTTTATTTTCAAAGAACATGGTTAAGTCGAGTACAAATTATGGATGATGACTAAAATATCACAACCACTCAGTATATTTGTTTTCACAATCAACTTTTTTCTTTTTTCTTTTCTCCTTTTTTATTTTTTTCTTTTTATTTTTTTTATTTTTTTCCTTCAATTCTTTCTTTATGTTTTTTTTTTCTCTTCTATCTCTAACTTCTACCTCTCTTTCTAATTTTTTATTTTTTTCTATTTTTGATCTCTTTTTTTTTATGATAACGAAAATATCATAAGCACATATTGATTTATATTCGCCCAACATTTATAATTAAAGGGCTATATGGATCCTCAGCCATATATATTTTAGTCTCAAGAAAATACAATTAATTCATATACTTTTTTGGGGTTTTTCATTCGGTGTTCGGTGCCTGCATTGGAGCCCCAACTAATCCGGATCGGGCGTTGTAGGGCCCATTAAGGTGACAGCACTCCCAACAGAGTTTTCTTCATAACTAGGGTCGTACCCTCGACCTCTGGTTAATGGTGGAGCAGTCTCATCTACTGCACCACAACTCATGTTGATTTTAATTTATATATTTATTTGTATATAAATACAAATGATAAATTGCACATATTGACAACTAAACTATTCAAATACAAATAATAAATTTATTTGAAATATATAGTATGATACAAATAAATTTAAAGTAAAAAAATATAAAATGCCATGACAAAAAAAAATGAGGAAAAGAATATAAAAAAATAAGAAAAATGACAAAAACAACGGACTAAGAATGAAAAAGGAGGAAACAGAAATACAAAAAAATAAAATTGAAAAAAAAATGATGAAAAAGAAGAAAGAAAAAAAGTGTAAGAAATGAGTAAAAATAAATGGAAAAAATGAAAAAGAAAAAAAAACAAAAAAAAAAGAGAAATAAAAGATAGAAAAAAATAATAATAAAGGAGTGAGACTATGGATTATAGTTAATTGATAAGAGATGTTATGAATTATATAGGTTAAATGGGATAATTAGAAGCTTATATTTATTAACCCATGTAATTCTCAAGCGAATACGAATGATGAAATAAGAATGAGAAAGGGGAAAGCGAAAAAAAAAATACAAAGATAAAAAATAAAAATAATAAAAATAGATGAAAAGTGAGAAAGAAAAAAAATAAATTATAAGGAATGAGTAAAAAAATGATAAAGAAAAAAGGTAAATTAAAGGAAAAAATTAAAAAAAAAACTAGAAAAGAAAAAAACTGAAATTTTAAGTAAATATGGGTGATCTCTGTGTTTAACCCACATTTTATCCATTTTGTCCATATTTGTATGAGTTTTTAAAATGAGTTGAAGTTCATATTTATCCATTTGAAATATGAGTAATCCAATTCATTAAATATGAATTAAATAGACTCCTTTCACAAATATGGGCTGAAACTGCCAGCCGAGAGTAGATGGTAGAACAGGAAGAGAACATAGATTCAAATTCAGTCGTCACTTAAAAGCATAAGGTATTTTCACATAGGGGCGGAGCTGAGAGGCAGAAGGGGTTTCAAATTTGGTCGTCACTTAAAAGCATAAGATATTTTTACATAGGGGCGGAGCTGAGAGGCAGAGGGGCTGGGTTCATCTGAATCTCCTTCTCCTTTGTTGATCAATATTACACTATACATATAAGGTTAATGTTAAATTTATTTTTTATGTATGTGTAGTAGATGTTGAATCTCTTTGGCTTCTTGGTGTGTTTAGCTCTTTTTATATTTTGACTTCTCTTAGTGAAAATTCTGACTTTGGTTGACCAAAATTTATTTATTACCATAAACTAATGATATCAACTCTGCTTTCATTCTGTTTTCTGTCTAGCTTGCAAATATAGTCTAAATTCTTTTCAGGAGATAATATTTATACAAGAACATGCAGTTGGTTTGTACTATTAATGAGTTGTTTACAAATGTGTAGGATATGCTTTCAGCAGTTCATTTGAGCTGCACTGAAATGGTGAGCCAATGGGTGGAGGCTGTCACAATGAAAGGATCATCCTGCGAACTTGATATACGGCCTACCTTCAAATATTGGCTAGTGATGTAATTTCTCGCACAGCCTTTGGCAGCAACCATGAAGAAGGTTGAAAGATATTTGAGCTTCAAAAAGAACAAGTTGAGCATGTCATTGAAGTTTCTCGCACCTATTATATTCCAAGATGGAGGTACTAATTAAAATGTCCTTTCTCCTGAGTTTAAGTTATGTAGTATGAAATTCATTAGTAATCTGTCGCTAAATGGTCTCTAGCTAACACACTCTTAATGGTCACTAATTCGTTGTTAAATAGGATCAATGACTAACTTTTTTTGGTTTAGTGACAAAAGTTGTACGCCACTAATTCCTGTGCTTCTGTAGCGCCTGTAATGATAAGTTAACATACATTGATAGAGTAAAAACTCTTTAAGCGCGTGTATATAACTTAAACCCTTGTTTCCCATATCTATATCCAAATATAACATTAAAAAAAGTTTAAATAGTGATTATTTGATGATGATATACATTTTTTAATGTGTTAAACTAATGTAGGATTTTACCAAGAGAAATAGAAAAATGAAGGAGATTGAGAGAGAAGTTCAAGAAACAATAAGGGGAATCATTGATAAAAGAGTGAAGGCAATGAAAGCAGGGGACACCAATATGATCAATGACTTATTAAGCATATTGTTGGATTCCAACTTTAAAGAAATTGAACAACATGGTAACAAGGATTTCGGTATGACTACAAAAGAGGTCATTGAGGAGTGTAAATTGTTCTATTTTGCCGGACAAGAGACAACCTCTGTATTGCTTGTATGGACTATGATTTTGTTGAGCAGGCATCTAGACTGGCAAGCTCGCACTAGAGAAGAGGTTTTGCAGGTGTTTGGGGATGGCATGCCCGAATTTGATGGATTAAACCGCTTGAAAATTGTGAGTTAGTTTAGCTTGTTACATTCTTTTTAATTTTCATATGTCCACAATAGATGGTGTTACTTTTACTTAGCGGCAGATTAAGGATTTAGCTTGATGAGTTTAAAGTTTAGGTTCCGTTGAATTCATTGCACTTTTGAAAGTACGGGTTCAGAGTTTAAAATTTCTAGAATTATAGTATACATCTCTCTCTCTCGGTTCCATTTTGTGCGACACTCTTTTCCTTTTAGTTTGTTCTGAAAGAAATGAGAAGTTTCTATTTTTTTAAAACAATTTAATCTTGAACTTCTCAATTACCCTAAATGAAACGCTTTTATTGCCAAAGAAATGTCATGAAATGCTTAAGATCATAAGGTTTAAAAGACTCTTTTTTTCTATTTAACTCCATGCACAATCAAATAGTTAGTATGTGTGTGTTTAGATCGTTTGTGGAAAATATTAGATTCACTTGAACCCGTTCAACGTAGGCTCCACCAGCCTTTGGTTCTTTGTTCTTGATTTCCTTATTACTATGATAATTATGCTGAACACTTTTTAACTATAGGTGACAATGATTTTGAATGAGTCGTTAAGGTTATATCCAACAGTTGGTGGGCTTGGTCGAAGGATTACAACTAAAACCAAGCTAGGGGAACTAATTTTACCAGCAGGAGTGATGTTGGCTTCGCCAACAATTTTAGTTCATCATGACAAATAAATATGGGGCGAAGATGCAACGGAATTCAAGCCAGCACGATTCAGTGAAGGCATTTCAAAGGCAACAAAAGGCCAAATGACATTTTTCCCATTTGGCGCGGGACCTAGGATGTGCATCGGACTGAATTTCGCGATGATAGAAGCGAAGATGGCTTTGGCTATGATTCTGCAACACTTCATGTTTGACCTATACCCTTCATACACACATTCTCCACAATCTATAATAACTATGCAACCTAAATATGGTGCTCCCCTGATATTGCATAGATTGTAAGTGTTGGTTTTGAAGCATTTTAATATAAATAATTGCTTCATTATCGTGATAGTAAGTAATCTTAATAAGATAAAGACGTGGGAGTTTCTATTGTTACATATACTTGTGTCATTATGGTGTCTTAATCCATCCGTTGCATTGCTGAATTGTGCAGCACATATCGCTTATTTGTTTGATGTCATTATATGGCATTACTCCTTTGGCAGTTAGTGGAAACATGATATCAAATATCATGGTCATGTTGGTTGGATTTTTTTTTTCAGTGGCAGTGGCTTTTAAGCCAATTAATCTGATTAGTTAAGGTGGCAGAATGTGGTCATAAGTTCTTTTCTAACTTTTGCAACTTCTAGGCCATTGTTCTTCTATTTTTACTAATCCTCATTCATTCTTATTCATTGCATGAAAAACTTCCTCTCCAATAATTAGAGTTGGTATTGCATTTTTTTCGTTGTAGACACAAGAAAACGTAGAGCTCACAAAAGTTAGTAAAAAAGAAAGTTTATTAGTTAAAAGGAGGTGTTCTTTTTTATAGAGCATTGAAATCAACTATTGTGCAGAATTTGTTGAGTTGTACTTTGTGAAAAGACTGTTGTATCCTGTAAGGGATAAGTCAAGAAGAATACTGTTGGAGTGGTGAAATCATTTGTTGTAGTGGGCTTAAATTCCCTTAAAATTGCTGGTGAAATTACAATAAATTATAACTGAATTTCTTTTAAGGAGATTCAATGGTAACAATTGAAAAATCTGCGGATATCAAGATGGAAAATTTTAACAAGCCAATCTAGTTCAATGGTACTTATTTCAAAAAGTGGAAGGCTAAAGTACTTCTCTACTTGAGTCTTCTCAATATTTTTAATGTGTTAACTTATAAGAATTCAAATAAGCTAGACAACTATTTCACGAATGATGATGAACTTATTTCACTTCAAGAGAAAGTTGAAAAGTACGATGGTGACTCCTATAATTGTCGGTATTTTTACTTAATAGTCTATCTGAAAATTTTTATGATTATTATGATAGAATTTACTCTAGTGCAAAGAAAATTTGAAAAGCACTGCAGAGTAAATATGATACCGAGGAGGCTGGAGCAAAAAAATATATTGTTGGCAGATATTTTCATTTTCAAATAGTAGTAGACCAAGCTCAGGATGTTTTAATGATTGTTGGAGATCTCAGGTCCACGAAAGTTGAAATTGGAGATAACCTTATTGTTTGTAGAATAATATAAGAACCTTCACCTTCTTGGAAGGAATTTTAAAAAACTATGAGCCATAAGGAAAAGGAAACTTCTCTTGAGACATTGATAATGAGAATCCTCATGGAAGAAGAGGCAAGGGGCCAAATGTACTTTTGCAAACGGAAGAGAACAACATCACACAGAAGGTAAATTTAAATACTTCAAATAATGTTGTCCTTGAAACTAACAAAAATACTTCTTTAAAGCCTAAGAATGAAAATTTCAAGACAGATAATGATAGACATCCCAAGGACAATAATGATGGAAATAACCAAACAAAAAATCAATATGATAGAGTAGATGATAGAATAGACGGAGAACATAGATTTGAATTTGGTCAAAAGAATTCGATATTTTCACATAGTGGCAGAGCTGAGAGGCAGAAGGGGTTCATTTGAATCTCTTTTGTGATCAATATTACACTATATATATTAGGTCAAATCTATTTGTTTATGTATGTATAGTAGATATTGAATTTATTTGGATTCTAGGTGTGTATAATTTTTCTTATATTTTGAATTCTTTTAGTGAAAATCCTGACTTTGATTCACCAAAATTTATTTATTACCACAAATTCATGATATTAATTCTGCTTTCATTATGTTTTCTATCTAGCTTGCAAACATAGTCTAAATTCTTTTCAGGAGATAACATTTCTACAAGATCATGCATTTGGTTTGTACTATTAATAAGTGGTTTACAAATGTGTAGGATATGTTTTCGGTGGTTCATTTGAGCTGTGCTGAAATAGTGAGCCAATGGGAGGAGGCTTTCTCAATGAAAAAATCATCTAGCAAACTCGAATATGGCCTTATTTTAAATATTGGCTAGTGAAGTAATGTCTCACATAGCCGTTGGGAGCAACCATGGACAAGGTCGAAAGATATATGAGCTTCAAAACGAACAAGCTGCGCCTGTAATTGAAGTTTCTCGCACCATATATATTCCAGGATGGAGGTAATTAAAGATTTATACAAGTTGTCCTCCAACTTTGGGACCTGTTCAAATGGAAACAACAGAAAACTTAACAACGCAGTATGTAAACTGAGTAAATAAGAAACATAGAAATTTTACGTGGAAATTCCTTGCTCAAGGAAGAAAAATCATGACCTACCTCTAGGATTTCCAAAGCTTCACTAATATTCAAGTAACCTTGAATACAAACTCCATGACACCAAGGATTAAAGCTCTTAATCTTTCTTCTCCCGGTAATAACTCTATTACAACGAGAAATGTGCAATACCTCTACTGCACCACAACCCAACTAACTCTAAATGAGTCAACAAGCCTACTCTAGCTTCAATATCACCTAATTCTAGATGACAACAATGAGTTTGAGAACTAGAACAAGATACCTACTAATAATAAATAACCATAGTAGGCAATGTTTATAATCAAAAGACAAAGACTCAATCATAACAAGAAATTGAAATCAACTTGTGACCTAATAGGTTCCTTGTTGCGAGTGAGGCTTTAATTCAAGAGATTCAAGTGAGTATTTTATTTTAAGAATATGGAACCTTGGGTTTCTTGTTGTAGAAGATGAGCAATATATATGAGACAAGAAAACCTAAGCGAATCTCACTGCCTGAGATAAAAAATGCAGTAGCTTTCTCGCCAACTTTTGCACTATCATCCAGCTGTGCATGATAGTGACGTAAATGTAGTCACCCAAGTCCTTAAGTAGTTGTAAGTTTTTTCATCACATGTTCTTCAGGAACCAGGTCCCAACAGATAATTTATCAATTATGAAAATTAAGGACTTAACAATTTCCCCCTTTTGATGATGACAAACCCATACATACCTTCAAGAATTCATAACCTATTCCTCTTGTATATGATACCATTTCCATACACTTTCCCTATCTATTAGCACCTAAAATTCCCCCTGAGTTTGAGGACATGTTCACCAGATAAGAGATACACTACTCACACCAATACACCTCATCACTATACCTCATATCTACGTCATCATATCTACACTGTCAATACACCTCATCACTATACCTCATCTTCTCCTTTTGGCATAATCAAAGTGAAAGAATATTAAACCAAGTATAGATATGACACATGTTAACGCATGTCCAATAAGGCTATAATGACATGAGTAAGTCAGATTAGAAAAAAGATGAGAGATGATAGCATAAAATAGATGCATTCAAAAATCAAGAAGGATAGTATTATACACTATTCAAACAACAACATCAGCATTAAAAACAGTAGTACCATCACATTAGGAAGAAAAACAAACTAGGGAAACTAGACTAAATGAGGCTTAAGATTAAGGAATAAGAAGGAAAGAGATTTAAGAGGAAGGACTAGGATGGGCTTGGGACAATTGGCGAAGAATCATGGCCATTCTCTCACTTTCAGCATGATGATCCTTCAGGAGTTTTTAAGTTAAATCTTTAATATTTGCAGTTAAAACCTCAACTTTTTCCTCCAACTTCTTTACTTTCTTATTCAGCTCCGCATTTTCAGCATTCAACTTTGCTAATGAACTAGGTCTCTCAAAACTTTCTGTCATAGCACTTGCCGTTAAGGCAAAGATCTCAACATCGTTACGTTCCACCATAGTTGCCATTGATCCAGTTCCTTCCTTAACCCAGTATGAACACCAATCAAATCAGCAATAATTAATTTTAGCTTCCCACCACCTCTTCTTGGAATGCATTAATTATCTTCCAAGGTGGTAATACTAAACATCTACTTTACTGAGCCAGCCTTTGCATACCCACACTCAATATTGAAATACATAAAAACCTTGTTTAGTAAAAACCCCTAGGCTAAACCATGTTTTCCATCCTTTGCCATTATTACAGTGTTCATGTGCTCAATCATAATTTCAGAAAGATTTACCTTCGGATACTTTGATAGGACCTCCATTTGGAATAGGTTGGGGACTTGTTATTTTAGTCATCTTTTAAGATAGAGGAAGGAGTTCCTTGTTCACTAACTCAAAAAAAAGTTGATATTCTCCTTTCAAAGCCTTTTTGCTCACATTCTTTATATTCATATCATCCAACTTGTCGCAAATCTTCAGAAACTTTTAGAGTTTTTTTCTTTGCTTAGGGACTTGGTCCCTTCAGCAGGTACCACAAAAATCTCAGACATCACTTCTTTATCAAAAGCAATGTTTACCTCATTAACCTGAGTGGTCAAGTACAGACCATCATAAAAAAAAAGTCAGATTGTGGTAGAACATTCTAACTTCTTTTTCATGCAAAAGGAGAACTGGTAAATCAAAAAATTATTCCCAACTTTGGAACCTCACCTAATCTATCAACTCAATCATCCTAGGCATACCAGTAACATTAAGGTCAAAACTCTTTTCCTCAAAACTTTTTAGGTTTTTAGGATCTCTTGTCTCACTTCTCTTGACAAAACCTTCCCTTTTTACCTAGAAGTAAAAGCCTTTCCTGAGGGACCAATTTCTTTTGCAAAAAATCCAGGGGCTCTTGAAGTCTTAGCAGACTTGGAATTAGGACTTGTTCCCTTAGTGCTAGGCCTCTCAGACATTTTTCTCTTACTAGTACTTATGGTCACCGGTTTCTTGATCATCACTTCTTTTGATTTCCCTTTGTTTGGGGAAACAACAGTCTTCTGGTCACCGATTTCTTGATCATCACTTTTTTTTATTTCCCTTTGTTGGGGTAAACAACAGTCTTTTATTTTGACTTAGCTCTAGACACAACCACACTTCTTTTAATATCAGAATCAATATTAGCATCCTCAGACTCATCATACTCGAGCATACTCTCAAGAAGGCTGTCAAAATCGCTATCACTATGCCCTTAAGGAAACTATCAAAATCACTATCACTACTATAATCAAAGTCACTCTCAGTTTCCTCAACTTGCACCACTTTTTCAATTGGAGGTTCAACCATAGGCACACCCTTCATTTTCAATGTTTTCCTTTTCTTAGTAATTATTATTTTTCTCTAAAGCCACTTTCATCAAATTTCTTGTACTTGACCTGGTCACAAGAGGTATCACTATTTCAGATGAACCTTTGGTAGAGGAGAAAAAATCCTTTTTTAGATAGCTTCCACGATAATGGTAGGTCATCCTCACTGTTAGAGTCTTTTTTTTATCTGCATGTCTACCTAAAAAGTCAAGCACCTGGGGAAACAATAGGTTGTCATCCTCAAGATTCTCAGGAGGATCGTTTTTTTTCCTTGTGAACAAAGTAACCGAAGTTGTATCCTATTTTGGTAAGTCATGAGTATAGGGTCTTTAGGGATTCTCTACTAAGTGCACTGAGACCTTGAACCCCAATTTACTCACTCATGGTTAGGATATTTGAGGAGGTTTCCTTAAAGGTTGGTAAATCCTTATCAAACATATTCTCATCAATGGAAGCAATTCTAGACCTACTTGGTAACTCAATGTTATCTGGGGGATGCAACCTTATAGGAAGAGTCTAAAGCTGACTCAAATTAGTTGTTCAGGAGCTGGAAGGGTTTTATTAGGGACTTTTTATTCGGAAGAGTTGATGATAGGATCAAGGATATAAGGTGCATCTTGGTCAATTTTCTCAGAAGAAGGCTCACTAGATGGATCTTTCTTCTATTGAGCATTGAAATCTCTAGCAATTTTATCAAGGGTAAGAGGAGAGAACTCTGCAAGGGAAAAATGGTTCTAGGATTCAAAATCATATGGGATGGATGGGGTATCAAATACTCTCAAGAGAATTACTCATCTTGGAGACAAAATATTGGTGGTAGAATTTGATAACGCTCAATCTACAGCTCTCGTAGGAGTGTAAAGCGGTCGTTAGCAAATATAGAACCCAACCTGGGTTGGGTGTCGATCCCACAGGGAATAGCTTAATCAACCAGTAAGCAAAATTACTAAACTTTTGGTGCAAGTCTCGTAAGAGGGGGGGGATTCTTGTCGTGCAAGTAATTTAAATAAAGTATCAAAATAAAAGCTGAAAATAATAAGAAAGAATGTTACGTGAGTTGTAAACAATGAGAATTGAAGCGTTGGGGTTATGTCCACCTTCTGAGTTATACGTCTCTATTGGCTATGAGTGTGTAGAATTGTGACATGCATGTGCTTATAGAGAATTGTATTCGATGGTAAATCCAGGCGTCTTTCGACCTATTCGAGGATTATTTCACTTTAAATATTTCGAGCTTAAAGAGTGTCTAGCGGTATGAATTCTCCAAGAGGTTAGTCCAGTTACGGCACTAGCTTTTTAATAGGAAAGGGTGTCCTACTACCTTGACATTATCTCTTTTCCAGACAGATAACCTTTCTTTCGAACAAGTTAAATGTTATACTGGCGTTATTCTATGCGTCTGCAGCCAAAAGAATTTGCATTAAGATGAAGAGAATAATGATATAAGCAACATACGTGTCTCGAACTCACAAACTCACAGCAATAGATAGTATCTCATTCGGCTTCCATAACCCCAACAGAGAGGTTTAGTTACCCATGAGTGCGAAGGAAATCACAATCGACATTGTTATTATACCACAATAAAGATCTCGTGTAGTAATATGTGGTAGGTGTTTAGGCGTGAATTCCTTAGCAAGTAACGTTTCTCTTGTTGTGGAAATTAAGAATTGAATAGATGAATGAAAAAAATAGAATTAATAGAAGAGTAATTGTTTTGATGGATGGATGGATGGATGGTGGATGGATTGAAGAATGGTGAATTGTGGAATGGTGGAGTGGTGAATGGTGAATTGGTGAATTAATTAAAATCTCTAGCATGATAGGATATTTATAATACCCATATCCTAATCCTACTAAGCTAATGAAATTTTTAACCAAATCCTACTAAACTAGGGAAATACTTAACCCAATTGTACTAGGTTAATTTATCATTATCCAAATCCAAATAAACTAATGAAATACTTAACCCAATTGTAGTAGGTTAATGTATTATTATCCTAATCCAAATAAGTTACTGCAAGTCCCCAAAGTCTTTAGAAATGTTGTTTTAGCCCGAGACAGATTTTCCATGCATCACTTTTGGTCCTTTAGGCGTCTAAGCTCCCTTTCCTTCCATCGTGAACTTTCTTTGGCGTCAAGTAAGCCATAAAATGTTGAATTCTGCATTATTTATACCTGAAACTTTGCTAATCATGCTCGTTAGCTCACTTATAGGAAAAAGGACTAAAAGTGCATGAAATATATAATTTGTTCTCAAAACTAGGCTAAAATATGGGCAAAATATATTGATATAGGCGTGTAAATTCGCTTATCATCAACACCCCACACTTGAAGCTTTGTTCATCCTCTAACAAAATATCATGTCCTTCTAAACACCAACTTAGGGTTTTACAGCAACAACACGAAATATTCGTCAAGGCAAGCACAATAATTATCAATCAAAGAGTAGCTTTCCGATTATTAGTAGAAACAGTTTAGCCTCTAGCATAGACTCGTGATGGTGGTCAACTCATATTCAAAAGTTAAGGCACAAGGAATCATATGCAACTACCCAAAACTCATCAACCATGTGTGTCTCACAATATAGTACCAATAATCACTCACAACTATAGCATATTTTTCAAACATGGGTATCAACAATATCCTTGCTCTCGCTCTCACAAAGAATTCATATGTAGCAACTGATGACCATAGGCTTGCCCTTAGTGTAATACTCCACTAAATGTCAGAATGTTAAGATTAGGATCAAGTAGGTCTTTTGATGGTTGTAATGTAGGCTAAGGGACGGGTAGGATCAACCATTTTGGCCAGAAATAGTGACTAAGTTCCTAAGCACTTTAATACATCACATTGTATTATTGACACTTTTCTTTCAACCTTTCTTTCTTTTATTCTACCACCCTTGTTCTCCTCTTTTGTTTTTCAATTTTAAGCATAACTCACTTTTCAGCTTTCTTTTCCTTTTTCTTTACATAACATACCTCTTATGATAGCATTTTCTTTTTCATAACACATTCAAGCACCATTACAATTTAAAGCATCATACTTACCCAATTTCCTCTTACATTGTCACATGACCTTTTTACTTTAAAGCACTTAGGAATTTGGATCAAATTACGGTCTTGAAAAAAATGGATTAGGCTTACATACAAGGTTGTCAAAGAAATAGGCTCAAGGCTCAAAAGGGTTTAACTAGGATGATGTCCATGGGTAGGTAAAACAAAGGTAAACATGTATAGGTTGCCAAAGAAATGCCTAAATCATCTCCTAAACTTACACTCTTTATTTTCGCTTTGCATACATACCAGGCAAGTTCTAGCATCAGTCACAAACATAGAATATACTATTAATCTCACATACTCAAGGCACATGGTCGACTTTATTGGAAGTAATATAGACTCTCGTCTAAACAAGTGAAGGAATTGAACCACACAATATCACATAATGAGTCACAACTAGAGCCTAAACGTCTCAATAGTCACAATTGTAGCACATACTCTTGTTATAATCTCATGCTGCCTATTAGAATAGTTTCATGCGAAGCTAAGTAAAAAAAATTCTTCTAAAAAAACTTAAATACTAAAAACGATAAAAAAAAAAACAAAAGAAAACAAACATAGATGCGAGTAGAGAAGTATAGCATGCAATACCACCACCCCACACTTAGTCGGTACACTATCCTCAGTGGAAAATAAATAAGAAGAACCTGGTTAGTCAGACTCATCCTCTATGCCTGGGGTCATACCCCTTGCATTGGAATCATCATCAGAGTCGTCATCCTCAGAAGTTCCTCATAATTATCCCACTTAATTCCAAGTGTGAGTCGAGGTATTTGCAGCGAGGAGGGTTCTCCTTGCTCCTTGCGGCCTCTTTTCTTGTTCTTTTGGGAAGTGGTAGCCTTTTCTTTACCTTGTCTTGCTTTGGGTGCCATTGTACCTGAGACTTGAAATAGTGTTAATGGTAGCACAATCCCAATGGATACAATCTATACACAAGCAGTAGGGGTACCACCCCACACTTAGTTTGTTGATATGAATTAGTGAAGTGAAAGTTGTCGATTACTTAGACTTCATCGACATACGTTTTAGGAGCTATATTCCAACAAGAAAATTATAGATGTAACACTTCTTGCAATCTTTGCAATACTTTCATGTTAGATATATCAAGACTACGACATAGGGATTACATTATGGTATAGTTTCTATCAATCATCACAATCTCCTATGTCGGTAGGCAACTATAAGTCTTATTCCGATGAACGGGATATTCTAACATACAAGTATTCAAGTGACAAGATTATGAAATGTTCATTACTATAGCAATTTTGCAAGTAGTATAACAATACATCAAAATCAAATTCAAGTCGGAAGTAAGTGAAGATCATCCTAACGTATATGTTCACTCACTTGGTTGTGTATCAACAATTCAAACACATGACTATCAGAAATGCTTCTTCAAGATTTAGCAATTCATAATAGGTGTAGTAATGTAGTACTTACAAAGTATAAATGAAGAACAAAGTAGTACTTACTTGGTTGAAGCCTTTGGATGATGTTCTTGTGAAGAAAAAGAGCAAAAGGAAACTTTTTGATAGGATTTGGAGACTATAGGTGGTGCATAAGCTAGGTTTCCAATGTGTTTTTGGTTCAAGACTAAGTCTCATATTTATAATAAAAGGTTGGGTCGAGTTTTGACCCATTAAAATCAGATTTGGAGACCAAAAGTGACCATAGGCGGTGCCTAATGCTTTGCCTAGTTGAGCAGAATGCCATAGCATATGCCATGCATTTTGAAAAGAATGCCATACACTATGCGGTGCATAGTCTATGGCATTTAGGGACATATGCGCCGCATAGTCTATGGCATTTGAGATACTGAGACATAATGCTATAGCATAGGCGGCGCATAGTCTAAAGCACTCTTAGGAATGGGCCGCACATAGTGCATAGCACAGTAGATTCCGAGACCTTAGGCTATAGGATAGGTTTTGGATCATTCGTGGCCTAGTTTTACCTAGGCCTAGCGTTCCTCGATGCCTAGTTTGGCATGAGCAATGCTCAATCCATGATATTATGCATCATTATTCCTAACTTACCACCTTTACCATGTAATATGTTCAAATCATCAATTGAAATCAACTTCCTCGTTGCATACCTCTTGCACCTATATTTTCTCAAAACCAAGTGAAAACGATTAGTACGATGGGTTGCCTCCCACCAAGCGCCTTAGTTTTGGTCGTGGCACGACTCTTATTTTTGGATTTTCATTTATCAAAAGCAAAACAAGTACTAGAACGAATGAAAAAAATGTAAAAAGATAAACGATAAATGAAAAATGATAAACGATGGGTTGCCTCCCATCTAGCGCCTTATTTATTGTCGTGGCACGACATAGTTACCTCGAGTACTTAGATTTCGTCGAGGTAAATGGTGGATCATTTTCTGAAAGGATTTAGATGACGTTGATACTTACTTGTAGGAATCCAATCTTCTTCGAGATGACTCTTGTGTGTACATATCCCAGGAGGGATACCAATTATATCATCAATAGTCCAACCCATAGCTCTCTTGTATCTCTTCAGAGCAGAGATAAGAGCTTCTACGTGTTGTTCACTTAAATTATCTGCACTCTCCGGAAGTATATTTCTACTTTCCAAGAACACATACCTTAGATAATCGGGGAGCTCTTGCGATTCTAGTGTTGGTGGCTCTTCAATGGAAGTCTTCGCTGTTGGTGATGGTTGATTCTTAAGATCACGATCCGGCTGCTTAGGAGTATAGGACTCTATTTCTGTTAGAGCACCCATAAGTTCTTCATCATCTTCATCGTCCTCATGCTCAACATTCAGTGGCGCAGCAATCAATGGCTCAACAGTAGGCTGTTTCTCTATAGATAATGCTTTCTTATCCTTATGATGCACATTAGCTATAGATAACACATTCATATCGCTGGGCTGCTTCATTGATGTGCATATATCAAAGCGGACCACTTCGTCATTAATTCGGAACAAAAGCTCATTATCTTTCATGTCAATAAGCACACTTCCAGTTGCAAGGAAAGGACGTCCCAAGATTATGGGAACTTCAGAATCCTCCTTACAATCCAGAATAATGAAGTCTACAGGAAATATGAATGAAGAAACTTTCACCAACACATCATTCAAGATACCCACAGGTCATTTTACCGACCTATCAGCCATCACGAGCCTCATATTGGTTGGTGTTGGATCGCCTAACCCCAACTTTTTGTAGATGGATAGTGGCATCAAATTGATGCTAGCACCTAGATCGCACAATGCCTTGGCAAAATCCAACGATCCAATTGTGCAAGGAATAGTGAAAGCTCCAGGATCTGCCTTCTTTTGAACTAGCGATCTTGTAGCGATTGCACTACAATGATGAACATTATCCGCCAAGTCATAACTTGCTGCCCGCTTCTTTGTAAAGAGATCCTTTATAAATTTTTCATACCCAAGCATTTGTTCAAGTGCCTCCACCAATGGAACATTAATGGTCAGCTGCTTTAACACATTCATGAATGTGCTGAACTTTGTGTCATCCGCCACCTTCTTCAATCTTTGGGGAAAAGGTGGTGGTGGGTATGGAAGTGTTCTCTCCACAGTTTTCTTCTCCTCTTGCTTCCATTTTCCCAATTTTTCAGGCTGTACAGTGCTGGATGTGGCGTCCTTGACGTCAGGAGTAGTAGCTGCGACATCTTCTCCTTTTGCGTTGTCATCCATGTCCGCAACTTCGTCAATCACTTGGTTGCCTTTTTCTGAAGTTTCCAGTACCTTACCACTTCTGGTAGTGATGGCCATGCATGACTCATCATTCCTTGGGTTTTGCACAGTATCTCTAGGTAAAGTGCCTGCATTTCTTTGGTTGAGTGCTGCTGAAAGTTGACTGAATTGTTGCTCTAGTTGTCTTATTGCAATGGAATGTGAGTCAACCAACTGATTCATTGAAGACAAATCATTTTCACCTCAGTTACGCCCATATTAGTTACCTCCACTCCTTTCAGCATCTTGGCCATCATATCTTCCATAGACATCTTTTCAGAACCAGATGCCTCAGCCTCATGATTTCTAGGAAGAATATACAAACCACTCCTGTCTGAATTATTCTTCCAACCACCTTGATCATGGTCCTTGTGTCTAGATTCATCATAATAGTTCTGACCTTGGTTTCCTTGGTCATTGCCTCGGAAACCCCCCTGATTATTCAAGTAGTTGGCTTCTTCTTCAGGGTCGGATTCCTCTCTTCCTTTTGACGCAATAGCTTTGACATTTTCGTTCTTCCCTGATAATAGATGCTTTGTAAGAAGATCCATTTGTGTTTTTATATGCGCCATATCTTGATCGCGTTCCTCTTCTCGTCTCCTTTGTTCTGCAGTCATGCCAATAGATAAAGTGGGGCTTTCTACCTCAGAATCCCTGGTATGCGAAGCTCTACTTTGTTTTGTCATCCGGTCTAGCATATTGCTTGCCTGAACAAAGGTGAGGTCCATAAATGATCCTCCAGCCGCATTATCCACCACTGGCTTAGTCACCGAATTCAAAGCTCTGTATAATATCTCCATCAAGTGGACATTGGTCATATGATGGTTTGGGCACCGCATTAGCTTCGTCTTGAACCTCTCCCATGTTTCGTGGAGAGCTTCAGTTAGAAGCTGTCGAAAATTTATGATCTCATCTCTCAACTGTGCTCTTTTGGATGGCAGAAAGAATCTTTCTAGGAAAGCGTCTTTCAATTGCCTCCAATTAGTAATAGAATCAGGAGTCAGCCCATTCAACCATAGAGTTGCCTCCCCAGACAGAGACAATGGAAATAGACGTAATCGAATTGCATTCTGTCCAACGCCTGGATTGTCGAATGACTTGCATGTGGAAATAAAGTTGATCAGATGCATATTCGGATCATCGCCTGCTAGTCCACCAAATAATCCCTTGAGTTGCAAAAGCTGAATCATGGTGCTAGTGCTATTGAACTTTGCTCCAGGTGCTAAGGGTGGCAGAATAATGGCTCCTGTGGCACCAGCTTCATCCAAATCCTCATCATCGTCATCAAAAGGAATCTGCACAGCTCGGCGATCAGTTCTCAATCGCGTTTGACGATCTCTCCTCTGCATGGGTGCCGCTATCTCAGTAGTATGCCGTGGGTTTAGTAGCTCTTCATCGCCGAGATCCTCATCGTCTGGATTTGTTGCTCGCCTACGGTTATCAATATTCTGTTGATGCACTTGAGCAGCTATCCTTTCAATTTCACGTTGTGTATCCATTGATTCACTGAATAAACCTAAAAAAAACAAAAACAACAACTAAAAGTAAAAGTACGAGAATCTTTGACCAAAGGGTCTAGTAATTATCACAAACTTAATTGACACTCGTATTCCCCGACAACGGCACCAATTTTTGATAACGCTCAATCTACAGCTCTCGTAGGAGTGTAAAGCGGTCGTTAGCAAATATAGAACCCAACCTGGGTTGGGTGTCGATCCCACAGGGAATAGCTTGGTCAACCAGTAAGCAAAATTACTAAACATTTGGTGCAAGTCTCGTAAGAGGGTGGGGATTCTTGTCGTGCAAGTAATTTAAATAAAGTATCAAAATAAAAGCTGAAAATAAAAAGAAAGAATGTTACCTGAGTTGTAAACAATGAGAATTGAAGCGTTGGGGTTATGTCCACCTTCTGAGTTATACGTCTCTATTGGCTATGAGTGTGTAGAATTGTGACATGCATGTGCTTATAGAGAATTGTATTCGATGGTAAATCCAGGCGTCTTTCGACCTATTCGAGGATTATTTCACTTTAACTCTTTCGAGCTTAAAGAGTGTCTAACACTATGAATTCTCCAAGAGGTTAGTCCAGTTACGGAACTAGCGTTTTAATAGGAAAGGGTGTCCTACTACCTTGACATTATCTCTTTTCCAGACAGATAACCTTTCTTTCGAACAAGTTAAATGTTATACTGGAGTTATTCTATGCGTCTGCAGCCACAAGAATTTGCATTAAGATGAAGAGAATAATGATATAAGCAGCATACGTGTCTCGAACTCACAAACTCACAGCAATAGATAGTATCTCATTCGGCTTCCATAACCCCAACAGAGAGGTTTAGTTACCCATGAGTGCGAAGGAAATCACAATCGACATTGTTATTATACCACAATAAAGATCTCGTGCAGTAATGTGTGGTAGGCGTTTAGGCGTGAATTCCTTAGCAAGTAACGTTTCTCTTGTTGCGGAAATTAAGAATTGAATAGATGAATGAAAAAAATAGAATTAATAGAAGAGTAATTGTTTTGATGGATGGATGGATGGTGGATGGATTGAAGAATGGTGAATTGTGGAATGGTGGAGTGGTGAATAGTGAATTGGTGAATTAATTAAAATCTCTAGCATGATAGGGTATTTATAATACCCATATCCTAATCCTACTAAGCTAATGAAATATTTAACCAAATCCTACTAAACTAGGGAAATACTTAACCCAATTGTACTAGGATAATGTATCATTATCCAAATCCAAATAAACTAATGAAATACTTAACCCAATTGTAGTAGGTTAATGTATTATTATCCTAATCCAAATAAGTTACTGCAAGTCCCCAAAGTCTTTAGAAATGTTGTTTTAGCCCGGGACAGATTTTCCATGCATCACTTTTGGTCTTTTATGCGTCCAAGCTCCCTTTCCTTCCTTCGTGAGCTTTCTTTGGCATCAAGTAAGCCATAAAATGCTGAATTCTGCATCATTTATACCTGAAACTTTGCTAATCATGCTCGTTAGCTCACTTATAGGAAAAAGGACTAAAAGTGCATGAAATATATAATTTGTTCTCAAAACTAGGCTAAAATATGGGCAAAATATATTGATATAGGCGTGTAAATTCGCTTATCATCAGATTTGACATTGTAGTTTAGAAAGAGGTTTGATACATTTCAAAGAAAGCAACAACATGAAGACTTAGGAAATGGTTTAGGAACTGATAGACTATGAGAGAGAAGATTTCAAAAATAGGCAGATGAGATATCAAATTTTGATTTAAATATTAAGTTAGAAAATGGTAAAAATTTGATGAGGGGTCATCGATGATGGGACGCGTCCAATCAGACAGATGCATCTCTGGATTAAAGTATGGGTTACAAAATTTTAAAAGTGTGGGAGAGTGATGTGGCATATACTCAATAAATTTAAAACACCACTATTAGAGAATAGTATGTGGTACTAACCTAATTAGGGACCCGGTCCCTACATGATTTTCTGAGCACAATGCATATTGTATTGGTTCACCCTTCTCTTATCCTTATTTCCATGGGCGTATATCTACAAAAGATATGATATTGAATTAGACATGTGATACATCATCTAACATGGATACCTTCTCATCAAATCATAGCCATATTTAGAGGATTAAGAGGGGTAGCAGGTAGCATGCATTCAACTTGGTCTCATTAACTCCAGCTTAGTGTTATTCCTTTCAAATTGTTCCCTACCAAGAGCTTATTGAATATGTCGGAAATCTGATCTTTAGTACTACAAGACACCATCTTGATCAACTAGGTATCCAACATAATTAGCATCAGCAAACCAAACAAAAAAAAAATTATCACCAGCAGGATAGTGTAGAACAAGGTTTAGAGTTCTCGTAAGATATCCCAGTCTTCTTCTGGCTGCTTTCAGATGAGATTCCATTGGACTTGCTCAGAATCTAGCACTATACCAACACTAAACCTAATGTTAGGTCTGCTAGCTGATAGATAGAGTAATGAACCAGTGATTCCTCTGTACATGGTTTCATTAATAGAGGGACCAGGTTCATCTAAGACCAGCTTTGAGAAAGTTCCAAGAGGAGCATTAAAAGGCTTTGTATCCTTCATGTACTCAACATTGCTTCACCATCTTTAAGACTTGTGACAGTGCACTTTTCTTACTTAAACTTTTCTTTATTACCTTTATCACAGATTTGTCCAAATCCAACAATGTACCCTTTATTTCCATTACCAAAGGAGACATTGCCTCCTTTATGAGCTTTATGCAAGAGGAAGCCGTTAATTCTTCCAGTCATGATCTTCGAACGTACACTATCCAAAATTTAGTAATGGTTGATTCCTCTTGATTTTCCATGCACAAACAATCGGTTATTATCTTTGGAAAACCATTTCAGCTTTAGCTCCTAGAGTGGTGACAAAGGAAAAATCAAGTTTTTCTTAGTCCAACCAGGTAAACTGTCCCTCTTCCTTATTGACATGGAAAAGTTTCCCATACCCCTTACAACTTCTATCCTTATGAGTATGACTTTCTTGTATGGCCATTTTTGCCACAGTGAGTGCATAAGGGGTTGTCTTTGGCAGTGACATATCTGTTATGTGGTTTAGAAGGTGTATTTGAACTGTGGTACCTCAACGCTCTCCTACTACTTGACCCTTGACTTGTGAGACTAGGTAGAACTTGAAATGATGCAGTCCTTTAAAATCCTTTTCAAGCTCAGCCTTAACCCAAACCAATTCCTTCTCAGGTTTTGAATTTCTTTCAAGTGAGACAGTCAGATCAACCCTTACCTTAGCCAATTATTCTTCAAGATCAAATTGAATCTTTCTTCCTTTAATCTTCTCTTTTGAGTTAAACTTAGACATTTCACTAAGTTTTTTATTTAAAAGATCATTTTCAAGGGAGAGTGACTTACTGGTTTCATAAAGTTCAGTCACTTGTACATTTAATTCAATTATTTCTTCCTTACATTTTTAAGATCTTTCTTCAGGCCCTTTTTATCTTTAGTAAGTTCACCAACAGTATCAATCATCACAACATCAAGAGATTTTATTTTATTAAGAGAGTAATCCTTGAGATTATCTTTGATATCTAGGAGATTACCATGTCATCTTCATCATCATCTAAATTGTCCATTAGAGTAAAAAGAGAATCAAAGACCTAGACATCATCTTATACCACCATTATGGAGATATCTTCTTGCTGCTCTGATTCATCTGAATCATTGGAGGAATCACCCAAGACAGCTAGGACTTGTTTTGCAACATTATTAACTTCATCTTTCATATTTTACCAGCTAGGTACCCAATCCTTACACTTTTGTTTTTCAACAGCCTGCTTGACATACTCCTTATATTCCACTTTGTGTAATGTACAGTCCTTGATATAGTGACCCAGCTTTCCACATTTGTGACAAGTGTTATTTGTTTTTCCTTATCTGATGTGCCTACTGGATTCTCCTCTTCTAGGAAGAGCTCCTAACTTTCTCAAGGCCTTGAGAACCCGTTTGGCAATATAAGTAGTTTTCTTATCCTTAGCACTGATGGTCTCCATTGTTTTCTTTAGGATCAAGTTTTTCTCCATCTTATTCTCACCCTTGGATTTGTCCTATAGATTCATAATCTCATAGGTTTTGATATTTCCAATCAGTTCATCCATGGTCATGGCTTTCAAATTCCTGGCTTCAGTAATTGAATTAACTTTACACTCTCATTGCCTGGGTAGAATACTTAGAACTTTACAAATTTGTTTGGTATTTCAAAATTCTCACCCAAAAGTGGAGTTCATTGGTTATAGTAGTGAACCTTGTGTTCATTTCCTGGATAGACTCCCCTTCCATTATGGTAAAGGTCTCATATTGAGTAGTTAACATATTAACCTTTGACTCTTTGACTTGGCGAGTTACTTCTTGTATAGTTTGTAGGCAGTCCCAAATTCTTTAGCAGTATCACAAGCATAGATCCTATTGTACTCATTAGGGATAATACCACACACTAGTAGCTTTTTAGCTTTATAGTTATTTTCTATCTTCTTTATGTCAGCATCATC
The DNA here is from genome assembly GCA_030864225.1 of Capsicum baccatum var. pendulum. NCBI lineage: Eukaryota > Viridiplantae > Streptophyta > Magnoliopsida > Solanales > Solanaceae > Capsicum > Capsicum baccatum. The sequence goes on from CM061556.1 coordinate 224,250,116, forward strand.
ATACCTTTTTTAGTTTTAGGAACATTTGTAGTCACTTTAACAATTCTTACTGGATTTGTGGGTATATAAGGACCATCTTTAATCACATCCCATAACTCAGAATCTTCTGCCATGATGAAATCATACATTTATGTCCTCCACTACTCATTGTATTCCCCATTAAATCTGGGCGATCGGGTGGTAGACTAGCGTTCTTCAAGATTTGAAGGAGCAACCATGTTGATGATCCTACTAAGGTGTTAACCTTTATAGAAATACTTGGATCTTCTTCCAAATGAAGGGTTATACGAGTTTCTGTTTAACATTGGTACTTAGTCCAAAACAAATATAAACAATAGGAAACTTAAAAGTGAAGTACTTGAACCGAGTAAATAAGAAAGCAATTTTACGTGGAAACTCCTTGCTCAAGGGAGAAAAACCATGACCTTCCTCCAAGATTTCCAAAGAAGCACTAATATTCAAGCAACCTTGAATACAGACTCCATGACACCAACGATTAAAACTCCTAATTCTTTTTCTCCTAGTAATAACTCTATTACATAGAGAAATGTGCAATAACTCTACTATACAACAACCAACTAACTCTAACTGAGTTAATAGGCTAACTCTAACTTCAGTATCACCTAACTCTAGATGACAACAATGAGTTTGAGAGATAGAACAAGACATCTACTACTAATAATAAATAATAGCAGGAAACATTTGTAATCACAAGACAAAGACTTAATTACAACAAGAACATAAAACACAACTTGTGAGCGAACAGGTTTTTTGTTGTGAGTGAGGCTTTAATTTAAAAGCTTCAGGAGAATATTTTGTTGTAAGAATATTGAAGCTTGGTTTTCTTGTTGTGGATGAGCAATATATATGAGACAAGAAAACCTAGGACAAGTCTCATTAGCTGAGACAAAAAGTGCAGTAGCTTTCTAGCCAACTTTTGTAGTATCGTTCAACTGTACATAATAGCGTCGTAAATGCAGTCAACCAGGTCCCTAAGTAGTTGCAAGATTTGTTATCACATGTTCTTTAGGAACCACATTCCAACAGATAATTTGTTAATCATCAAAACTAAGGACTTAATAGTAATAATTAAAATGTCTTTTTTCCTGTGTTTAAGTTATGTAGTATGAAACTCATTACTAATATATTGCTAAATGGTTTCTTGCAAACATACTCTTAATGGTTGCTATTCGTTGTTATATTGGATCAGCAACTAACTTTTTTTGGTTTAGTGACAAAATTTGTTCACCACTAATTCCTATGTTTCTATAGCGTCTGTAATGATAAGTTAACATACACTGACAGAGTACAAACTCTTTACGTGTTTGTAAATAACTTAAACCCTTGTTTCCCATATGTATATCCAAATAAAACATGAAAAAAAATTTAAATAGTGATTATTTAATGAGGATATACTATTAAACTAATATAGGTTTTTGCCAACTAAGATAAATAGAAGGATGAAGGAGATTGAGAGAAAAGTTCAAGCAGCAATAAGGGGAATCATTGAAAATGAGTGAATGCAATGAAAGCAAGGAAAACCAATATTACCAATGACTTATTAAACATATTGTTGGAGTCAAAATTTAAGGAAATTGAAGGACATGGTAACAAGGATTTTGGTATGACTACTTTTATGTTTAGACAGAATAAGCAATACCACAAAGCAAAAGAAAACAAGAAGAAGACACACAGATTTACGTGGAAACCCTTGACGGAAAAAACCCTGGCCAAATGCGGAGGAATCCACTATAATAGAGAGGAGTGCAATGAGGAGACGAAGTCTCAATGACGTATTTAAATAGTCCAAAACAACCTACTAAATTGCACTTATATAATAAGTGCGTACAAATAAATCCTAGTCACAAAAAATCACAAACATGGGTCGTACCGTGAAATTTTCAAGGCCGGATCAATAGAATTTAGGTCACAAACTTTAACAATCTAAACCTTGACATGAATAGTAATTCAGAACTCAAATCCATTTCGAGAAAACTCTCTACCTCTTCCAAAAAATCCCTTAAGGGCACATCTTAATTGTTGACACCAACCAAGTCCAAGCAATGCTCAACTTGGCATGTAGTAGTGTCTTGGTCACGATATCAGCGGGGCTATCATTGGTACTAATCTTGCTTACCATAATATCACCACGAGCAATAATTTTATGCACAAAATAATACTGAACATCGATGTTCTTTGTCCTCTCGTGAAATATTAATCTTTTGTAAGAAAGATAGCACTCTGACTATCGTAAAAGGTCATAGTAATGTATAAGTCTTTGCTAAGTGCACAAAATAGAACCTTCAAACAAATAGCTTCCTTGGAAGCCTCTGTAATAACCATGTACTCTACCTCTATAGATGACAAAGCAATTATAGTCTGTAAAGTAGATTTTTAACTGATAGCACAACCACTAATGGTGAAAACATAGACTGTAAGGAATCTCCTTTTATCAAGGTCTCCTACAAAATTAGAATCAAAATACCCAATCACTCCATCTCTATTTCACCTAAAATACAAACAAACATGAGCAGATCTATGCAAGTATCTAAAAATCCACTAAAGTACTTTATAATTTCTTTACCAAGATTTTCCATGATCTACTAATTACACTAATTGCAAATGATAAATCTGGTTGGGAACACACCATCGCGCACATAAGAGAACCAACGACACTAGAGTATGGAACTCGAGACATATAGTCACACTCATCATCTGTATTTAGAGATAATGTGGCCAAGAGTTTGAAATGAGCTACCAATAGAGTACTGACAGGTTTGACATTTTGTATACTAAACCTGTGAAGCACTTTATCAATATACCTTTTTCGGATCAAGTATAACTTGCACTTCTCTCTATCCCTCAAAATTTCCATGCAAAAGATCTTCCTTGCTGCTCCTAGATTCTTTATCTCAAACTCCTTACCGAGCTAGGATTTGAATTTTATTATCTCTCGCATATCCTTTGCAGCTATCAATATATCATCAATATACAAGAGAAGATACAGAAATAAACCATCACTTACCTCCTTGAAATAGACATAGCTATCAAAACTACTCTTTATAAACATATGAGTAGTTGTAAAAAAGTCAAACCTCTTATACCCTTTGGTTGTTACATATAGATGTCCTCCTTAAGTTCTTCACGTAAGAATGCAGTTTTGACATCTAAGTGCTCAAGCTCAAGATTGTGCATGGACACAATATCAAGCAAAGCTCGAATCAAAATATGCTTTACAATTGGAGAAAATGCATCTGTGAAGTCAACACCTGGAACCTGACTGTAACCTTTAGCAACTAGTCTTACTTTGTACCTAGCATCTTCAACTCCCGATGTTCCTTCTTTCTTTTTGAATACCCACTTGCAATGGGCATCTTTCTTATTTTTGGGAAATCTCAACAAATCCCATATGCCATTCTTATGAATTGATTTCATCTCCTCCAGCGTAGCAATCATCCATCGACCAGTATTATCACAACTAACTACCTCTAAATAAGAAGAAAGTTCTTCACCAAAATGAATACCTTCTACTTCATTCAATGCGTAAGCAACCAATTTATCTTTACCATACTTTTGAGGAGGTCTAATATCCCTCCTAGGCTTGTATTTAAGAATAAATAGTATTACTTTGTATTTTCGGGCTAGACTGAGAAGTAGGCACTGGGTGGAATCTACTCTAATCTGTAATTCAACACAGGTGCTTAACTTTTGTTGATTCATGTCACTAGGCTCATCTGAGGGTGAAGCACAAGATTTTTTATAGGAGAAAGCATGACGCATGGAAGTTTCATCGAACACAACATCCCCGCTAATTATAACTTTGCTATTTTCTGGACACCAATGCTTATATCCTTTAACACCAAACTTATAACCCATAAATAAGCACTTGACATATCTAGGTTCCAACTTACCATTATCAACATGAGCATAAGAAGGACATCCAAATATCTTTAAATCAGAGTAACTAGTAGGAGTACCGGACTATACCTCTTATGGAGTCTTTTTGTCAATCGTGACTGAAGGAGAGTGGTTAATAAGAAGACAAGTTATGGAAGAAGCTTCGGCCTAAAAAGACTTGGGTAAACCAGCATTAGATAGAGTCCTATTCATTTGTTCGGCCATACCATTTTACAGCAGAGTATGACAAACTTTTAAGTGCCTCACGATTCCTTTTTAATTGCATAGAATATTAAATTCATTAGAACAAAACTCTAAACCATTATCAGTCCAAAGGTATTTTATATGCTTCCCTATTTGTTTTTTAATCATAGTATTCCATTCCTTGAAAGTAGGAAACCCATTATTTTTTTGCTTCAGGAAGAACACCCAAACTTTTCTGGAATCATCATCAATAATAGTCAACATGTAATTTGCAGCTCCTCTGTAAGGTATTCAAGAAGGACCCCAAAGATCAGAATGAATGTAATCAAGTATACCTTTAGTGAATTTGACTCTCTTCTACTTTCCAAAAATGCAGTGCTCATATAACTCCAATTTGGTAATATTCTGATCATCAAGAAGTCCTCTTCTCCTTAGTTCAGCCAAATCATTTTCTCTCATATATCCCAAATACATATGCCAAAGTTTAGCAACATCACTATCTGATAGAGAGGAAGTAGAAATAGCTGCATCACCTATAATCATAAAGCCTTGTAAGACGTTAAAATTAGTATTCTTTCTTTGTCCCTTCATCATAACAAGAGCACCTTTACTAACCTTTAGGAATCCACCTTCACCAGTGTACTTATATCTGTTTGAATTAAGGGTACTTAAGGAAATAAGATTTCTCTTCAGGTCTGGGACATATCGCACATCACCAAGTGTCCTCACAATCCTATTAAATATCTTGATCCTTATTGTTCCAATACTAACTATCTTATAGGGTGTGTTATTTTCCAGCAACACAGCACCTTTAGAGACTGTTTCATATGTTGTAAACAAATCCCAATTATGACATACATCAAATAAACAAGCTGACTAAAGAATCCAATCCTCACAGGGTTTGGAGTTACCATCAGAAACTACCAAGAGTTCTCCATCACTGATGCCATAATCAACAAAATTGGCTTCACCGGACTTCTCTGGTTGTTTTTTTCTTGCAGTAATTATATGTTTTGGTTCCGTTTCTAAATTTCAACCTATTTCTATCATCGCCTTCAAAGTTCCTCTCATGAGTCCTTTCTCGAACAATGATACCATCTCCTTAAGTAATTAACCCATTGATAGGATGTTTTATCTTCTTCTTAGAGAACGTATCATAGACTTCATCTAGGGTTAGGGTATCTCGATAATATAAAATAGTATACCTAAAGGTCAAATATGATGTAGGCAACAAACACAGCAAAATCAACCGTAGATCTTCCTCATGGTACTTAACCTCCAGATTCTCTAAATTAAAGACGATTTCTTTAATTAAGTTAGGTGATCCTCCAAAGATGCACCCTCAGACATGAGATGGGAATAAAGTCATTGTTTGAGATACAACTTACTAGTAAGGCTCTTTATCATACATAATGATTCCAATTTCAACCACAATATAGCGGTAGTGGTCTCCTTCAAAATATTCTGTAGAATCTGATTGGATAAATGAAGGTAGATCTGAGATAGAGCCTTTCGATCCTTACGCTAATTATCCTCCTCTTTCCATGATGAGGGTATCTTATCAAACCCTATTATAGCATCGTACAAAACCATTTGTGTGAGCACAACCCACATCTTGACCTACCATGATAAAAATATGGTGTTGCGGTCCAATAACGGAATATCATACTTCATGGTTGTTATCCCCGAGAAAACAATCTCTCTAATACCAGTTTGTTATGTTTGTACTGAATAAGCAATACCACAAAGCAAAAGAACATAAGAAGAAGACACAAATTTATGTGGAAATCCTTGACGGGAAAAATCACGTGCAAAGGAGGAGGAATTCACTATAATGGAGAGGATTGCAATGGGGAGACGAAAGTCTCAATGACATATTTAAATTGTCCAAAAAAAAACCACTAAATTACACTTATATAATATGTGCGTATAAATAAATCCTAGGCTCGGCCCGATCCCTACGCTACCACCACAAATCCCACAAAAAATCACAAACATAGCTTGCACCGCAAACTTTTCAGGGTCGAATCAATAGAATTTGGGTCACAAACTCTAACAACTACAAACGAGGTCATTGAAGTGTGTAAATTGTTCTATTTTGTCAGACAAGAGACAACCTCTGTATTGCGTGTATGGACTATGATTTTGTTGAGCAGATATCTAGACTAGCAAGCTCGTGCAAGAGAAGAGGTTTTGCGGGTATTTGGGGATGGCATGCCCGAATTTGACGGATTAAACCGCTTAAAAATTGTGAGTTAGTTTAGCTTGTTACTGTCTTTTTAATTTTCATATCTCTACAATACATGGTGTTACTTTTTGTTTAGAGGTGGATTAAGGAATTAATTTGATAAGTTTAAAGACTAGGCTGTGTTGAATTCATTGCACCTTTGAAATTACGGGTTTAGAATTTTAAAATTTCTAGAAATTATAGCATACGTATACTCTCCCGTTGCATTTTTTTGCGACACTCTTTTCCTTTTAATTTGTTCCAAAAGAAATGACATGTTTCTATTATTTGAAAATAATTTAATCTGTAAATTTTCTATTACCCTTAATGAAACGTTTTTATTGCCAAAGAAATGTCATGAAATGCTTAAGAACATAAATTTTAAATGTCTTTTTTTCTTAATTTGACTCCATGCACAATCAAATAGTTAGTATGGTGTGTTTATATCATTTATGGAAAATATTAGATTCATTTGAACCCGTTCAACATAGGCTCCATCAGCTTGTGGTTCTTCGTTTTTTATTTCCTTATTACTATGCTAATTCTGTTGAACTCTTTTTAACTATAGGTGACAATAATTTTGAACGAGTCGTTAAGGATATATCCACCAGTTGGTGTGATTGGTCAAAGGATTACAACTAAAACCAAGCGAGGGGAACTAATTTTACTAACAGGAGTGATTCTATCTTTGCCAACAATTTTAGTTCACCGTGACAAGGAAATATGGGGCAAAGATGCAATAGAATTCAAGCCAGCGAGATTCAGTGAAAGCATTTCAAAGCCAACGAAAGGCCAAGTGACATTTTTCACATTTGGTGCAGGACCTAGGATAAGCATCGCACTAAATTTTGCGATGATTAAAGCGAAGATGGCTTTGGATATCGTTCTGCAATGCTTCACATTTGACCTATATCCTTCATACACACGTTCTCCAGAGTCTAATACTAACTATGCAACCGAAATATGGTGCTCCCCTGATATTGCATTTATTATAAGTGTCATGAGAGTTGGATGAATTGCCTTACTGAATCAATAACTATGTCCAACAAACATAATTAAGTTGAAATATATTGCAGCTATATAACTGGAAGAGTTGTTTATTCATTCAGATACTTACTCGTCCGGCCATAGATATCTCAAGCAGTATTTGGAAAAAAAATTGGCAAAAAGTGGGGACATAAAATTGAGTAAAGCATCTAGTACCCCTGAACTATGACCAAATTTGCTATGACACACTTCAAGGAAGTCCTATCACTCTAAACTAAACTTTAGCGTATTTTTTTCAACCTTTATTGCTGACGTGGTACCTTTTGTCAACCTTTTTAGCTGACGTGGTACCTTTTGCCAATCTTTTTAGCTGACATGACACCTTTGATGTGGGTCATTTTATGTAATAAAAGTGTCACATTAGCACAAAAGGGTGATAAAAATACGTAAAAATTGAGTTCATGGAGGTAAAAAGACCCCTATGAAGTTGGAGTATGTCGTAGCAACCTTGGTCATACTTCGAGGGTACTGGATGTTTATCTCCATAAAATTTGTCATTATTTGACACATATTTTTGTCAAATAATTCAAATTTCCAAACACTAGAAAAAGGAGTTTTGGGGTCAAATTCTATTATTTAAGAACTTCTAAAAATTTAAAATTTACCCCAAACTTTTATATTTTATAAAAACACCCTACCATTTATTAATACAAACTTATATTTAACTATCAATCAACCCAAATAATAAATCTTACTAAGCATGTAATGGTATTGCTGCATAGAACTTGTTAAAAGTAATGTAAATAGAAAAATTGGATGCTCCTTCGTGAGTTGAGAAGATTTCATTAGCTCGTATATTGAACTATCAAATTATTTATAAGCTTGTTAGATCTTGTAATCTATGAGTTTAATTTTTATCATGGAATGTTCATTATAAAATAATAATAATACAAAGTTATGGATATTTTTAAGGGCAAATAACACAAATCCCGATAGTTTGGAGCTTAATTACCCTCTATTTTTATTTTTTTCAATAAATTTTCTCTGTTCCGAATTTTAATTACTCATATACATAACTGAACATTGATATACATAAGTATCTTATGTATCAGAACTAACTTCCTCAACTATATTTAAGGCAATAACACATCTTTCTCTAATGTAGAATGCAATTAACGTCATGTTTATTAATGTGTGATTAATGTATCCCTTAAATTCAGTATAGCTTTTCAATTTAAAAAATTTGAAACACCAAATAAAGCTAGTCCCAAACAACATCAGATTTTGTATTTTCGATCACAATTTTGCTATTTTCTCAAGCTATGTTTCGTCAAATAAAATTCTCAAAAAGATGAACATTCCAATACTGTTGAGGTATTCTGGTGTATTTCATCCCCCGTAATAATATATATTGCAAACTAATATTGGTTTAATATGCAACAAAACGTAAACAAAAATTTTCAATAGTAATAATACAGATGAGCAATGACTAACATTCTTCCATATATGTAAGTGGGCTATGTATATATATTTAAATAACACAACTTAGCAGGTCTAACAGAGTCCTGTACATAACTGTGTTATATATTTGTTATGACAACACAGATACCTAATTGCTCATGTATTTCATATAAATAACATATATGGGTTAAATAAAACAACTCAAGTATTTGTATCGCATACATATACATAACTCTGTTATGCATATGGATTTGGAATAAAATAGCTCAACAGTATCCAGGTCAACTATATACATAACTTTGTTATGCATATGGTTTAAAATAAATCAACTCAACAGTTTGTATGACATATACATGTATACACACACACATATATAACTATATTATGTATATGATTTGAAATAAAATAGCCCAACAGTGTCTATGTCAAAAATATACATAACATAATTATATATGTGGTGTGACATAAAAACTCTTAGTAATGTCAAATATCAGACATATACATACATATGCTATGTATCAGTTTATAAATAACATAATTCCTTCACTAGTTAAATCAACTAATGCAGTGACAAGCTCATCCACGATAAAACGAGCTCATATATCCAACAATCACGAGCTTCGACCAACCAGACAACTACCAAAATGTCATCTTCGGCATAGAAGAAACCAAAAATAACAACTACAAGTATGAAGTCTTCTCCCACAAACTACATTGAAAAGGAAGGAAAGAAATGTCACCGGCAAACAAAACTACAAGTATGACATCGTCTTCTTCCACAAACGTCACTCCAATCGCCATTGAAAAGGAATAAAAGAAACTGGGAAAGAAGATGGCTCCGTTGGTGACAGTTATGGCAAGCATGGTGTCGTCCACTTTAGGGGCGGCGAATTTAGAAGGAAAAATGTGGATTGGGGAAGAATCCAATGAAGGATTTTGGTTGGAAGTTTGGGAATTAGGGTTTTGCGGTAGAGATGTTGAAGTTCTTTTCAGCCTCTTCTGTAAATTCAAAATTTGAAAATCACTTGATTGAGGTTCCTTGATTTTAGGCACTATTTGAGGAGCATTAAGTATATGAAAAGTATATGTGAGACATGTATATGAAGCTTGGAGAGAGAAAGTGTCAAAAAAAATATTTTTGTAATTACTTTTGGTAGTAGGGATTTTATGTAATAATAGAAATATAGATTATAGTTTTAAGTGATTTTTTCGATTTTTAATAATTTTTAGAACTTATGGATCATATTTCTTTTAAAAATTAAATTTTTGTTTTCAAATATTCTGTCCAATGTGAAACTTCACTCAAATCTTCTTTCAAAAATAACTTATCAAAAATATTTGAGAATCTATGGCCAAATACTAGCTTAAACTCAACTAATTAAGCAGTTGAATTCATAAAAAGTATTACTATTATATATTGTTTGTTCAAATTTAAAAAGAATTTGTGCATATTCTTAAGTGTCAATTAGGTAATAGTTGTCCATATAAAATATATCTACTTAATTATACACATCAATCTTCATTTTTATTATTTTATTTTCATTTAAAATAGTATTGAAAATTATGAAAAAAAAGGTATAAATTTATATGAAAAAAGAGAAAGAAAAACTATCTACTTTCCATCAGAAATATTCTTGAACATCGAGTAAAACAACTCGAATCTCCATATTAATAAATAAAGTTTTTACAATAACATATAAAGTAATAAATTATTACAAATAAATAACTTTTTTTTAGGGGGGAGTGGGACAAATCATATATTAATAAAAACAATAATTTGATATGAAAAGAATGAAATTAGTATTTTTATAGCATGACAAACACATTCTTTCAAATGTATCATCCACATAATATAATATTGTATCAAGAATAACAGACACTTGCTCTTATATGTATCTGGTATCATTTTTAATATATTATGTGAGGTTATTTCAATATATCAATAGCCTAACATACACTTGCTATAAAATACACTTGCAATAATTAAGTAATGATACGTAAGTTAATATCACCACAAGTTATCATGAATCAGATTTATCTATGATACATATATTGATCTATCCCACAAGATTAGATATCATTAAACAGATCTATGTTAGCCATAAGACATTATAATGTGCATGATACATAAGTTACTCTTACCCACAATATATCATGAACCAGATACATTACAATATTCATGTATCAGTAATTTAAATCTAACTCAATTACATAACTTTTGTACATTGTTTGTACGTTATCGAGTCAAAAAAACACTTATGACGCTATTTTTCTACAACAATATAATCTCTTCATTAATAAAATATACCTCGTGAAACCTAATTTCAAACTTTTGAATTTATACTCCGACAAAAATTTAATCGAACAATGAAAAAAACACAATTTTTCCTTTTAACGGAGATATTGACGATGAAGTGGAATAGGGAGAAATTCAAGATGAAGTGGGAGGAGGAACATGATTCAGTGAGATTTATGTGGATAATACATCTCATTTACTTGAGAAATTGAAGATGAAATGGAAAGAAGAATATGATTCTGTACATTTATCTAAATAGTAGATCTTCAGCCTAGAAAAGTGGGGATGTCTTGGAAAATTGAAGGAAAGGTGTCATTTAAATCTTGAATGAACTATTGGTGACATTGACCAACTTAAAGAATCAAACATAATTAGAAAACTTGATTAAGTTAATTATGAACTTGATTAATATTTTCTAAGCTTTCTAATCTTTTTAAAATACAAATCAACCCACACATCTCTCCTCTCCAAATCAACCGTCTCTCTCTTCTCTCTCCTCTCTCCCTTCTCTCTATCTTAACTATTTCTCTAAATTTTTTTCCAACCAACAGTTCTGCAAATTAATCCCTTTAATCCTCGTCGACTTCAACCTCCCGACCACAAATAGTTGGGCTTCGAGTTCCTTTTGGACTTTCAATCGTCAATCGACATCTCAGCATTGCTCTCCGACGAAAACAGTTTTGTTTTCTTCATCGTCCCTTTTATTCTTTCACATGTAAAAACTTAGGGCTTTTTAGTTATTAAGTAAAAGAGAAACTTGAGTCAACTTCTCTTCTAGAATTGGTTAACAATTTCAATATTTTTTGCTTTAATTTAAAATGTGATCTGGTTTCTAGTATTTCTTTTTTTCTCTTTGCGGAGTAAATATAATTTTTTTGTTGTTTGTTGCATTTTTTTAAGTTTGATTTTTGTTGTTCGTGTTTCACCCGTTGCTGGGTTGATTTGTTCTTGTTCTTGGTAAAAATGGTGATATTGTTGTCGTTCCATTGAATAAAATTATGCTACTATATTTTTCTACAACAGATTAACCTTCTGATGCAATAAATTAACCTTTCGACGCAACAAATTTACTATCTGGTATCTGATGCAAAAGATTAATCATCTGATGCAACAGATTAACCATCTAATGCAACAGATTTACCATCGAATACAATAGATTAACCATATGATGTAAGAGATTTACCATTGAATTAAAAATAGGATACAACAGAAAAACTATCTAATGTAATAGATTTACCATCGCATTAAAAATCTAATGCAATAGATTGATCATCTAATGCAACAGAGGAACTTTCTGTTGGATAAAATCCTATCAACTATTCCAATATGACATGTCCAATACTTGATTTTTTCAACCGATCATTCATCTGTTGCGATAGATGACCCTTATGTTAGGAGAAATCTAAATAATATTGAGCGTTGATAAGAATTCCAATAGATTACTCATATGTTTCAATAGTTATGTGATTCGTTGCACTGACCATTCATTTGTTTCAACAGATGAGTAATTTATTTTTATTGTTGCAACAGATTACTCATTCATTGCAATAGTTTAGTTATATGTTGCAATAAATAACCTACCTGATGCAACAAATGTATGATCTATTGGAACTATTATTTTACCATTGTGCATATTAGATTTACTGAAATCCTTTTTTAACAATGCATTAATCAATTATAATTTATTATATGATCCTGTTAATTTTAGATAATATGGCTCTCAAAAGAAAGGAAATTCAATCAAGTCCAAGTAAAGGAACAAGTGAAGCAGGTAGGCTACATCCACCACTCTATGAGATTGCTTTACATTTATTAACTCAATCAGGAGCAGAAGATGATGAACATGGGGAGGAGGAATGTTTTAAATAGATGATCTAAATGCTATTATCCCTTCCACCAAAGATTTGGTCAAAACATTCTACATTGATAGTTATCATGTGAAAATACAGTGCGATAGTGCTACAAATTTAACGAGTGATTTCTTGGTAAATTTATCCATGGGAAAATCTTTCAACGCCTTCAGGAAAATACTTCGAGAACAAAATTGGGATGTTTATTTTAGGGTCAGTTGCTCTGGAAAATATCTTGATTTGTCGGAGGATGACAATGCTCGTTTCCAAATGAAAATGGTATATGATCTTCTCAAGCGTAGGTTTATGTATGAAAAAAAAAGATAAGATGGATGAGGTGTGGATAAATTACTATGGCATGCCTGTTTGTTTTGGTTGGAAGGTGTTTGCCATAGTTACTGGACTAAAATATTATCCTCCCCCTCCTTGTCAAGTTATACCTATTCTAACCCAAAAAAGCACCCCGTACACCCAAAAGAGGCAAATGCAAGTCGAGTGATCGTGAAGACTTGGTGTCCCTTGTTGGTCCAAGCTTCAAAAACAAAAATTTGATAGAAGCGTTGAAAGGTAAAAGACTTTCAAAGAAGCACAAACAATCATTGTGCTTGGTTTGGTTTGTACATAAGATTCTTTGGGCGGGAGATGTTAACAACAACATACCACTTGGTTTAATAAAGATCTCCGAGCATCTTGACGCATTTAACAACTATCCTTGGGGTTATGAAAACTTCAAAATGACTGTCAAATATTTGTTGACTCCGTTAATTCCAGAGACAGTCAACTTAGATGGCTTTCCATGGGCTTTCATGGTAAATATTTTTTTATTATGATATGAATCATTTTCTTTTTTCAATAATGTTGTTGATTTATTGGCATTATTTCATAGACTTGGGCATTTGAAGCCATTCCTTGTTTGAGACAACAAGTGAACTACCAAGAATAGGTTTTTTGTCCAAGAATTCTGAGATGGTTGTCGGCCAAAATTGACAAAAATGTAAAATTTCTTGATCTTTTCAACCCCCAAAAGAAGCAGTAAGTCTAATTCTAATTTAGTTATTATTTTAATTAATGATTTTTTGAAATAATTTCATCATCATTAGTTCTGATATATGTACTAATTTATTTTAGATTGTTCATCCGTGGCTAGTTCCGACCAATCGAGAGTTGAAGATGCAATTTTTTCTTACTTTACGTCCTGCATAAATTTATCGGACCCTAAGATCATTGATAGAATAAAAAAGAAATTGTTTTTAGCAACAAACATCACAAGAAAAATAATTTTGGAGGGTGGGATGATCGTTGTTGATGATGGTAGTGGTAGTGGTAGTGTTGTTGTTGTTAGGGCTAATGATGCTCCTCTTATGATTATGTTCATACTGGTTGTAGAAATTTTGCCCCTTCTAGCAAACGTTCTACATGCAAATACCAAGACTGCAAGGTAAAACATGATGGAGTGATTAATACTATTAATACATTAACTGCTTTTGTAAAGAAATTGACATCTAAGAGGGGTGTCATTCTATCAAAGAAGATTTCATATCCATACACTCCACTAGATATTAAGGTGGCTAAGAGAAGGAAAGAAATTTCCAAGGCATCATCAAGCATACAAAAGAAGTAAAATTACAAATCCTCCATCTTTGTCTTGTACCTTTGATGAATGTACAAGGGCCACAGGAGAGCAACATGAGTTGAAGAAGGTAAATGTGTATCATTTGTTCCAACAAACAAATTGACACATATCTATTTCAACTGATGATACATCTGCAGTAAATTATCAAACAAATATATTCATCTGTTGCAACAGTTGTCTAACCTATTGCATAAGATGTGTTATTTGTTGCAATATATGTATATCTATTTCAGTAAATCAAATAAGTATTTGTACTCTTTTAAATTTTACCAACAAATGAGTCATATGTTTCAACAGATGGGTCATCTGTTCAAAATTATCATACAACTCCTCCTTACCTATTCGAATTTGACCCAACAATTGATCCATCTATTGTAACAGATAAATAATGTGTTGTATATCTGTCACGCCCCAAAATCGGGTCCCGAGATGTCACACGGTGCTTAGGGTCACAAGTGACCCCAAGCTAACCCTTCTACTGGCAAACTCATAAGCAACTGAATAAAAATACAAACCCATACAAATCAGCAGAAATTAACTCTTTTTTGAATCTGATCGATACAAAAATGGAATTTTACAGGATTACAATTCTGCCTTTACAACAAAAATTGAAACGAAATACATCAACTTCTACTAACTGTCTATGAAGCCTCTACTAGTACTGACTGTAGGTAGCCGGGTCATGACTCCCGACTAACCCAACTCAATACGACTGAATAAAGAAAATACAACACTTCTCAAACTGTATAACTAACACAAGCCCTTGAATCAAAAGAACTCATCACCTGCTGACTGGATGCCGCAAACTGACTAGATCTGAAGATGTACACTATACCTTGTACCTACATTCTGAGAAAATATAGCCTACATACGAATATATGGGTCAGTACCATGGAAACGTACCGAGCATATGAGGGTGCAATACATATATAAAATAATATCTTAATATCATTATAGTTTATAAAATTATGCATGATGATATAAATGACTCACTTAGCTCGAATTAAAATCATCATAATCATAAGAGGGTACAATATATCGGGTGAAACATGTGAGTCATCATAATAAATCTCAATTCACTTCCATCTTGATTCCAAATCATCAAAGCAATCAAATCTCATAACAATTCTCTTTGGAATATATGTTCATTAAATCTTTTGAAAAACAATGACTTTCTCAAACTCAGTCTTTCAAACAAATATGTTTCCATCTCAGATAGAAGAATAACACTTTTCATATTAGATAGGAGAATACACAAACACACATTAGGAGCCGCTTACAACCGACATAAACCATGTAAGCTACATGGAGTCCAACGTCCAACCCACGTTGGGGAGAACTGTCCTATCCTTGCCATCGGAGTAGGACCTTAACCTTTGGTTCACTAGTGATCACTATATCAAGCAGCCATAGGCTCACATCCTGTGGGGGCACGTAGTTCTAGGGAAGTACCAATCACAGCTATACCTCCCAATCGGTTCTAAAGACTACTCCCGGACTTAGCTCATATCATTTCCAAAGAAAACCCACAACAACACAATTCAGCAATTCATATCGGGAGCCGTTATGTTACCTTTTTTCATAATAAAATCAATATGTGGATTTCTTTTCTCATTCGAGTTCAAAAATAACTCTTTCAAGACCCAAAAGTCAAATCATTCAAATATCAAGGTGTGTATAACACATTACTTCACCAAAGATCATAATCTCAAAGAGGCTTTAAATCCCATATATCAACACTTAAGCAAAATACTTCAAGATTCATACTTTATGTAGCAACCATATATAATTCATACAAAATATGAAATTTTAACTTTACACACAATATTATCATCAATGTTCATGGAATTCAACTTCAAGGCATCAAATATCATAGTTTCCTGAACAAAATATAATATATAAGTTTCTATCTCAAATTCATAGTAAAGAATATAAAATCATGTATGTTTGTCAACGTAAACATCAATTTGGGCACAAGATCGAAAGAAGTCTCTTGTTGAAAACCCTACATACCTTTATGGTAACGGATTTGCTGAAAGATTAGACCTTTAAGCTTGATTGAAAGAATCCTTGTAGAGAACTTTGAATTCGGAGCTTAACTTCTTGATTCTTGAGAGGTAAACTAAGATTTTGTTCTTAGGAAGAGAGGAAGGTTTTTGGATCATAACTTGACTGATTTATCGCTTAGGGATTGTAATTATGTGTTTAAAAACCCCTTATCAACTACTTTGAGTGATTAGGGACGGTTTAGGTGTGTAAAATGACTTCAACACCCTTGATATAAGTCAAAATAGAGTGTTTTTGGCACTTGTAACTGACTTAGGTGGCGCCCAAGTAATCGCACAAGCCAGGTTGGGCGGTGCCTAACCAATCACCTAAGTTTGGTTGGGCGGTGCATAACCAATCGCATACCCTTGCTGTCTCTCACAAAAATGGGCATAACTCTTCGCTCAGGTATCAGATTTTTGCGAAATTGGTATCGTTGGAAAGCTAATTCAATTATCTACAATTTGATAAGTTTTGGGATGACAAATTCCATGTATATTAAGATATATGCACGTTTGAAGTTGACCCTTGTAGAATCGAATGTCAAACTTTGGATGAATCAATTGGTCTTAGCTCAACTTTGTTCTAGGTCATTGCTATGAACATTTTTCACCTCTAAACTACTACATAGACTAGAATAATGATTGTGAAACTTATATTTACATTCAACTCATTTGGATTAGAGCTTAGACATGTAAGATGGACAGTTAGAATTTTAGCACAAAAAAAAATGGGTTATTACATTATCTTCCCCTTGGGAACATTCGTCCTCGAATGTGGATAATTAAGCTGAAACACAGAGGAATCTCAGTCTTTAAGATAACTTGTACAACTGATACAAACGGAATCACTGAATCTCAAACATAATGATTCATTGAACTGAACTGCACTTACTTTGCACGAGAGTGTCAATTTATGAGTAACCATTACTTTGCACTGGATCTGATCTCATGAGAATGGATGAGAGGTTTATGACATGAAAAGCCGGGATATTACAACATCCCCGTCTTGGGATTGTTCGTCCCCGAATAATAATAATTTGATGAAAATACTAGGAAGAGACTGTGATACTACACAGGATACTTACGAACTGAATCATGACTTAATATCTGAAACTAAACCAATGCATGAACTGAGCTGAATTCATAATTTAATTGGACACAAACACATTGCCTCTTGGAATGTACATATGTATAAGACTGTGGATAGTAAGACTATCTGAAAAATTTAGAATATATAGGAGCTTATCTCCTTGCTTGCTAAACTAGACTACAGGCTATATGGAATGGATCATACTGACTACCCATACTCAAATGGAGTATTTCTTCAGCACTTTTCTACGAAATTCTATTGACATTAGGGAGCAAAGAATTTTGGGCATGCTCTGAAAAATACATTTGACTAAGGAATTACAACATTGATATAACTCTATAGCACGGAATATAATTATATAACTCATAAACTAGGATAGGATTGCGAGGCCGTAGGCAACACAACTTCTTACTTTCATGCTTAGCATCACTTCTCAAATATACTATTCCGCTTAAATACCATACTCATTCAATTCAACTTATAATTCTTATATTGGCACTGCGAAATCTTTCTACTAAGGTCTAAACTAAACTAAGTTTCCTCACCATGATCAAGCCGAACACTAAATCACAAGATACAACATGCCAAACCACAATACTAGTCTAAACCACAATGTTCAATATTCTATATCTTCTTAGAGCTCACACCCTAAGCATAACATGCCTTACCACTTCAATGACTAATTTAAAACTCTTGATATGGATTCACTAGTGCATATTGCATTCATCATCTTACACCCAACATGACATTCAAGCCTATCATTAAAATCATATATAACTTTAAGGAAAATACCCCTAAAGGCATACTTCGTATATTCTCTAAACCTTTATCAACAACAATTTTCTTGTACTATTTTTAAAAACATACACACAATTTCTAACTAACCATGACATGTATCAAAGACTTGGCCTCAATCTTACTTCATACTTTAGCCTTAGATAGAAAAGCATAAATAATCTTTCTTAATGAGGGTCATCAACTCTCTCACATATAAATCATTGCTTATCCACTATCATCACCACTATCTTAACATAAGAAGAGGTTATTGAAGGGCTAACACATATGAACCAGAAGCACAAAAACTACAATACATAACATAAACACTTATCTTTGTCCTGAGGAATAAAATATCAAAGGCATGGATTCATTAAAGAAATCTAAGCTGAGGACATGCATGATATAATGCGAACTTCACTAGTATCATGAGTTTAAAAACTGGTCATACTCTGAAACATGAGTTTACACTTATCATGAGCTATTCAACATAAGACTGGAGTTCATAGATTCATAAGAGATAACTCGAATCACAGAGTGAAGCTGTAACATGCTTACTAGAAGCTGAAAATGGGCTTCAGCACACCTGATAGGTATAAGTATAGGCCTGTGGCATGGATTTGTCAAACAAGTGATGGATTTGGTGTTGTAATGACTGAAATCCAAGGAATACTCTAGAGTAAGAAGGGATCACTATCTCATCATAACTCATTATTGACATGTATCACAATTTAATTCTCAAAACTCGATTTGGTTCGTTACTAACCATCTCCCCTTTAGGACAAAGTTGGTATTCTAAGTATGATGGTATACTCCATATCCTCGAGATTAAGGCAAAATTTCATCATTCTAAGATCTACAAATAAATGCTAAACTCACAAGAATAAACTAATTTCGAACTTACCGACTTCATTCTTGAACAACCCATCCATATGCCATTCGTAATTCCTAGCTTCAATAATCATCATCAAAGACTTACACTCTCATTTGCAACCATATCTAAATCCATATCTAAATTTCTAATCACATAATCATAGCCTACCAAGATCACACTTTTATACTTATATTTTTCCCACACCTTGAGAATAAAATCATACTAAAAAGACTCAACATCTTCAATCATAACTCCGTAACTTAGCTATTAAGAACTACATAAACAATCTAACTAGCCTTTATCCACCTAGAAACTCAACATTAATACTAAGCACACAATATGCAATAATCCTAAAAAAATAATGTATCCCCATAGCACCTTGGTCACACCTCTACACCATACTTAATTACGAACACATGATCTTATACTCTTGCATACACTGTTTAGGCCTACTAGAACACCTCCATATAACTAGCATCAACAACCGAACCACCAACTATTCAAACTTAATGTCTAAAGCTAAACATGATTTACAACCCAATCTCACACACAATGTTCACTTCAAAACTATATAACATAGCATTAAGAAAAAAAAACTAGTACACAATGACAATAGATCATAATCATGTGGCCTATCTTATTCATAATTTGTTAACACATCCTCCTTATTCACATCATTACTATTTACCTATCTTCACACCTAAATTACTTTCATAGCTCTATAAACTTTAACTAAACTCCCTCTTGCAATCTTAGGAAATCCTAAATTAACAATACTCAACCACCAAGTACTTCCATCAAAACCTATACTTTCGTAGCACAACAAATACCATCAATAACTCTTTTCATACTTCAAGCATACAACAATCCACCTTAACTAATAATCCCCTTCTCTAACTTCACTAAACTAACAAACAAGGGTATATCACTTCATTACTAATTCAATCATACTCAAAAATTCCGCTATACATATTCAATAAATCGCCCTTACCACCATTCTTGCCATCACACTTCTAAACCCATAAGTTCAACTAACACAAGACTTTCAACTAAACGTTACTACTTCTGTCACTACTCAGAAACCCGCACTTTCAACTAACACCAGAACACAAGATAAACAACAAGTTGCTAGTGAATCGAAATAGGCCTCAAACGGCTTCACTAAACTTTGGTTTTGTATTTTGAACAAGAAAATTAGATGAATAAAAAAGCAACTATGCTAGTGAATAGAAATAGGCCTCACACGGCTTCACTAGACTTTGGCTTTGTATTTTGAACAAGAAAATTACATGAATAACAAAGCAACTATGCCAGTGAATTGAAATAGGCCTCATAGGACTTCACTAGACTTTGATTTTTCACAAACATAATGATAACAAGATTACATAATACAAGAGATAGAAACTTGACACACAACATTCAACAATCTAAGAATACACCTTACTCTGTCTTAATTAAATAACTCATAATAACAAGGGTATAACTTCAAATCTGATGGACTTATAACATACTAGAAGGCTCCTCTCAAGCCGCTTTATGAAACTTCTAAAACTTCTGCTAGCAAATATAAAAGCATTATCTGGGGAGGAACTGGAACTTGCCAAATATGTTACTTCAAGGACATAGATAGAGAAGTATAGATTATCATTATGGATTATGAGGAGAAATTCAAAAGCACATCTGACTCAGGCTTTGTGCATGATTTCTATAGGCCTGATAAAGCACTTTAGTTTTCAGAACTCACAAGTACTGATAGGATACTTTTTAGCTCACTTACAGTCCCATACCTATCTATGGAGAATGAAGCTCAACTATTTCTGATACCTTTGAAATAAGGCAAAGATGGTCTGACTAGAGTAAGATAAGAATCTATATAAGTTTCTTGGAGAACTTTTCTATAGCATGATTTAAGACTTGAAAGAATGGAGATATTTCCTAAATGCCCTGTAGACTCTCGAAGAAAATTATAGATGTCTCTGTACCATTCCCTAAGACTCTATTAGATATGGCTTCATAGACACCCTAGGACACTTTAACTCTGTTCTCTGATACCAAGTTTGTAATGCCCCGAAATCGGGTCCCGAGACGTCACACGGTGCTTAGGGTCACAAGTGACCCCAAGCTAACCTTTCTACTGGCAAACTCATAAGCAACTGAATAAAAATACAAACCCATACAAATCAGCAAAAATTAACTCTTTTCTGAATTTGATCGATACAAAAATTGAATTTTACAGGATTACAATTCTGCCTTTACAACTAAAACTGAAATGAAATACATCAACTTCTACTGACTATCTACGAAGCCTCTCCTTGTACTAATGTAGGTAGCTGGGTCATGACTCCCGACTAACCTAACTCAATACGATTGAATAAAGAAAATACAACACTTCTCAAACTGTATAACTAACTCAAGCCCTTGATTCAAAAGAACTCATCACCTAATGATTGGATGCCGCGAACTGATTGGATTTGAAGATGTACACTGTACCTTGTACCTACATTCTGAGAAAATGTAGCCCACATATGAATATATGGGTTAGTGCCATGGAAACGTATCGAGAATATGAGGGTGCAATGCATATATAAAATAATATCTTAACATCATCACAGTTTATAAAATTATGCATGCTAATATAAATGACTCACTTAGCTGGAATTAAAATCATCATAATCATAAGAGAGTAAAATATATCGGGTGAAACATGTGAGGCATCATAATAAATCTCAATTCACTTCCATCTCGATTCCAAATCATCAAAGCAATCAAATCTCATAACAATTCTCTTTAGAATTTATGTTCATTAAATCTTTCAAAAAATAATGACTTTCTCAAACTTAGTCTTTCAAACAAATATGTTTCCATCTCAGATAGAAGAATAAGACTTTCCAAATTAGATAGGAGAATACACACACATACATTGGGAGACTCTTACAAACGACATAAACCATGTGAGCTACATGGAGTCCAACGTCCAACCCACGTTGGGGAGAGCTGTCCTATCCTTGCCATTGGAGTAGGACCTTAACCTTTGGTTCACTAGTGATCACTATATCAAGCATCCTTAGGCTCACATCCTATGGGGCCACGTAGTTCTAGGGAAGTACCAATCACAACTATACCTCCCACTCAGTGCTAAAGACTACTTCCGGACTTAGCTCAAACTATTTCAAAAGAAAACCCACAACAACACAATTCAACAATTCATATCGGGAGCCGTCATGCTACCTCTTTTTCATAATAAAATCAATATGTGGATTTCTTTACTCTTTCGAGTTCAAAAATAACTCTTTCAAGACCAAAAAGGTCAAATCATTCAAATATCAAGGTGTGTATAGCACATTACTTCACCAAAGATCATAATCTCAAAGAAGGTTTGAATCCCATATATCAACACTTGAGCAAAATACTTCAAGATTAATACTTTGTGTAGCAACCATATATAATTCATACAAAATCTGAAATTTTAACTTTAAACATGATATTATCATCAATGTTTATGGAATTCAACTTCAAGGCATCAAAATATCATAGATTCTTGAACAAAATATAATATATAAGTTTCCATCTCAAATTCATAGTAAAGCATATAAAATCATGTATATTTGTAAACGTAAACATCAATTTGGGCACAAGAACGAAAGAAGGCTCTTGTTGAAAACCCCACATACCTTTATGGTAACGGATTTGTTGAAAGATTGGACCTTTAAGATTGATTGAAAGAATCCTTGTAGAGAACTTTGAATTCGGAGCTTAACTTCTTGATTCTTGACAGGTAAACTGAGATTTTGTTCTTGGGAAGAGAGGAAGGTTTTTGAATAGTAACTTGACTGAATTAGGGCTTAGGAATTGTAATTATGTGTTTAAAAACCCCTTATCAATGATTTTGAGTGATTAGGGACGGTTTAGGGGTGTGAAATGACTTTATTACCCTTGATATAAGTTAAAACGGAGTGTTTTTGGCACTTGGAACTGACTTAGACGGTGCCCAAGTAATCGAACAAGATAGGTTGGGCGGCGCCTAACCAATCACCTAAGTTTAGTTGGGCAGCGCCTAACCAATTGCATACCCTTACTGTCTCTCACGAAAATGGGCATAACTCTTATCGCGAGTATCGGATTTTTGTGAAATTGGTATTGTTGGAAAGATAATTCATTTATCTACAATTTGAAAGGTATTGGGATAAACACTTCCATGTATATTAAGAGATATACGTGTTTGAATTTGACCTTTTTAGAATCAAATGTCAAACTTTGGATGAATCAATTGGTCTTATCTCAACTTTGTTCTAGGTCATTGCTATAAAAAAATTTCACCTATGGACTACTCCATAGACTAGGATAATGATCATGAAACTTGTATTCACATTCAACTCATTTGGATTAGATCTTAGACGTATAAGATCGACGGTTAGAATTTTAGCACGAAAAATATGTGTTATTACAATATTTGTGATTATTATTGATAATTCTGACTTTCTAAGTGGATGTCATGGTAGAATCTATGGTGAACAACATAATATCATAATTGATAATCCATCAACTACTTCAAAAGAAGAAGAAAAAGTGGAGCTTGTCAGTTCGGGAGAATGAAATAATTACCCATTTGAAGAGTTCAACATCTTATATTCGGCTCTAAAAAGATTAACAAAGTTGATCAACGCCGATGGGTTGTGAAAGAATCGTGTCGGCAGGTACGTAAATCATTTTTAAATATACTTATTTATACAATTATTGTTGTAAAAACATGACATTAACGCATATAAATCATGTAGAAAACAAAATAACGAACACTAAAAAGTGAATAAATTAAGTTTTGCATTTGATATGTTTGATTTTGTTGTTGTACATCCCCAAATGAAGGATTGGTTCTATTTGATGCTATAGTGATAACGCTTAACTTACACCTCAAATTAGTGTAAGGCGGTCATCTTCAATATATTTACCCAACTTTGGAGTCAGGGTCGAATCCACGAGGAACAATGTAACTGGTGATCAAACTAATTTGAAACTTCAGCTACAAGTTAAATTTAAACAAATGATAGAAAAAGATAAAATTTGGGGGTTTTAAATGGTTAAAAAAAAGTTGATAAACACTTCGATTTAACAATGTTATGGGACACTAGAGTTATGGTTACCAAGATGCTTACATAGGTTAGGTTGCAAATCACTTTAGAGTTCCAATTAACACTTCAATTGCAAGAAGAGTTGAATCCTATTATTTACCCATTCGTCTCTCGACCTCCGTAGGTAGTGTATCCGTTAATTCTCCCAAACGTAAAGGATGTGTTTGCTATTAAACTATGTTCTCATGTAGGCAAATTCGGTTAAGGCATTTGCCATTTAACTAAAGATTAAAATCTTTCGAGTCCATGTAAACTCTTTCTTTTCCCACATACACTTTTCTCTCGGACAAGTGATGTTCTTGGGATCACCTTTCAAGTTTCAACTAAGAGAGATTGTTACATTGCTCATCAAGAACTTTCCTCTCGAACAAGTGATTGTTTCAATGAAGTAACCTGACAAACACTTTCCTCTCAGACAAGTGATGTTTGTAGTGTGACTCTATTAAGTTGCAGCCAAGAAAGATCATTAAAATAAAGAAAGGTTTATACAACATCAATTTATTATGGGCATACATTAGATTCACAACACAAATTAGTATTCACATCAAGGTACCCATAACTCAAGTAAAGAAAATTAGCTATTCATGATACAAAGATCAATAATATGTATTGAATTCATAATCAAGAATAAGTAATAAATCATACCCACAATCAATCTTCAAATGGAATATATTTACAAAAAATGTTAGGAACCCTCAATGAGAAGTTTCTCTCCTTTTCCGCTCCCAGTAAAATTGTTCAGATAGATGAATTATGACTGAACCAAAAACCCTAAAAACCATATACATAATAAAATATAGTCATCTCAGATTACTATATACTAGATTATTCTTAAATAACATGTTCTTCGGTCACTACTAGCATGGTAATTCGGATATTCTCCCTTAAACAGCGCCTACCAGCTCAGTTATCGGCACCCCCCTCAAATTGAGATGCTATTTATACTAAAGCCTAATTAAGGAAATAAAAGAACAAAATTAATAAAATTATTCGGAATAGGTGAAGCCCTATGACGGATGGCATTAAAGAGGCTTCAGTTGCCTTTAGGTTCTGTCTTAGGCTGACGATGTGGCTGATGCCACGTCAGGGATCTGACAGTATATCATTAACACCATCAGATATCTTCTTCCTATTCTAACTTTCTACTTAAGGCTGACTCCATTCTTGACGCCTTATCAGGACTTTAACGCCATGTCACCGGCGTCATCAGAACTGCTCCTTAAACTGCAACTCTCTGGTTAAGGCTGACGCCAATGATGATAGGCTATCATGAGACTGACGACTTATCATGGAGGTCGTCAGCCCTGTTTTCTTCTATTTTGCTCAGATTTTTAACTTTTTTGCTCCATTATTGTTTATTCTTATTTCTTCAGCCTTTTTTTGCAATATCATGAGCAAACATATCAAAACAACAAGAGTTGCTTTAGAATTCATAATTATTTTGAGTTAAAAAGAATTAAATGTGTTAGCTTTTGCTCACACATCAACACCCTCAACTTAAAACAATTGCTTGTCCTCAAGCACCTACATATCACCATACTACAATGCTTAACCAAGAGGCACATAAGATACCTATCATAGTTAATTATCAAGTTTAGCTCAAAACTCATGCCACTCTCCACGTTCAACTACTTATAAATCCAATTGTGCATATCCATGAAGATTAACAATGTGACCCAAAAGAATCAAGATATGGCATCAATTCAGCATCAATAACCATGCATATGCACAAGTTACACTACCCAAACAAGTAAACAGCTAGCAATGCAACCAATGTGCCCTTACAACAAAGAAGTTCCTCCTCACTCATATATGAACTCAAGCATGCCAATGCGGGGACGGTCAAGAGACACTCACTCTCAGAAAGAAATTCCAATCAATGCATGTCAAATACCATATACTTGCCCTTATTTTCATTACCAAGGTGTCCAGGCAGATAATTTAGGATCACTATAGGTATTTTCTTCGGCATGTAATGTAGGCTAAGGCCTGGTATGATATTCAATGGAATTTAGAGTGACTAAGCCTCCTTGTCACTACCTTAACTTTTGGGGTTCACTTATTAACCTTTTTCTTGTTTTTCTCCCTTTCTTGATCATACATTATTCAGGATGGATGTGCCTTTTCTTTGTTATTATTTTTCTTTTCTTATTCTTCTTCCACACCACCCAGCTTTTTTTTTTTTCACTTATTGTTTTCCTTTTATTCTACCTTTTTTTCATACCCATTTTACATCATGCACCCCTATGATAGCCACCCTCAACTTAGGTTGTTCACCTAAGTCTAGGTGTATAGTGTCTAAGGAAGACCAGGGCCAAAACATGTTCATTATGATCTAAACGGGAAGGTGATAGATGTCATAGAAAGAAATGGTCAATTTAGGCTCAAACTAGGGATCAAGAGATATCATCCATACATGGAACGTTATTTAGGCAAAAAAGTGACTTACAAATCAAAATGGCCTATGATCCTTTCCTAACCCCTATCTTTCAACCAAGGTAAGACTAACCGGATAAGTTCTAGATTAAACACACACAGGGAATTGAGTAAGACCTCACACACACATGGCACAATGGTACATCACAAACTACTAACCATTTGGTACAAGCAATTATTAGCAGTGATTATCATGTCCCTAGTACCAATGCCATAAAAAGATTCACAGTAGCCACATATAAATGCATATCACATAGTTATAAAATAGACCAACGGAGAGTTGTTTATCAGTCGTAAAAATCAACAAAAATATGTCAACTGCTCTAGATACTTATTTTTCTCCAATTAACCACAACACATCATAAAACAAATATAATACGCCTAAATATGCCAGCTCTACTAGGAATAAGACTCCGAGAAAAAGAGGCACGGCAATAAAAACCCCAGGAGGACATCAACACCCATAAGTAGCCCCACCCTCAACTTAATATCATGCATTGTTCCCAACACGTCAAATCAAAACAAGAGAGTTAGAAACATACCTGTGGCACCATGGGTGCGAAGATCTGATGTCAATCATATAATACGAATACAAACAACAAATTACCTTGGGTTGCCTCCCAAGAAGCGCCTAGTTTAACGTCGCGACACGACCCAACTCAATTTTTTCCTCCACCTAGATGATATGAATTTCACCCCCAACTTAGATTCCATCTTCTTGCCTCACTCATAGGGAGGTGGCACAAAGATTAAGAAGCCGAGTAATGAATGATGCATGGTAAACAACTCGACCTTAAAGTAAGGTGTGTTTTTATATTGTTTATCAAGAGTAAAATAATGAATATCGGATTCTTGTTCCTTATCTTCACAGTCTTTCACTAGTTTAGATGATTCCACAGACAAGATATCATCTAAACATAATGTGGAAAAATACTTCGAGTATGGCCCAACAAATCCTACGTCAAAATTTACACTATCATCTACACACTCACTTTTATTCATATTCTCAACATTTTCACTTTGAATTGGGCTAGAGTCTTCATAAGAGATTGGCTTGTTTTCTTCTTTTGCCTCTAGCACCATTTCCTCAATCTTGGCATCATCCCTCATGGTTGGTTCAGTTGGTTGGAAAATCTCCAAGGTTTGCTCAACATCAAGAACAACATCGATATAGGGTTCTTACTCCTCATCTTTACACTCATCCATTATGTTAAATGATTCCACAGACAAGATATCATCTAACCATAATGTAGAAAATTATTTTGGATGATTGACCTCGATATCCATCTCTTCTATTCTTTCTCTTCCCTCGTTAAATGCCCTAATGTCTTGACGTATGTCACATATGGTATCATTCATTGTGTCTATATGATCTAACATTAGTTGAAGAATAGCTTCAATGTCACTCTTTCCAGTTCTTCCTTCTTCCTTTTCTAGACCATACGACCTGTCATACTTATAAGAAGAACTAGAACCTGGGTTAGCACAATAGGGGGAAGGGGCATTTAGGCAATCACTCCAATTTACATCTTGACCACCACATAATGAACAACTATACTCCCAGTAGGATGGAAATGGTACACATTTCTCTCTCCGAGGGGCATATTTACAATCTTCCCAAAAGAGAGATCCATCAGAATATGGACATGGATAATCAAGATACGATATCCAACCATCAAACTCATGTTCATTCCAAGATTCCATAGTAATAAGTAAATTAGAATAAAAATATACTTAATATAAGAAATAAAAGAAAAGTAAAAACAAATATTTACAAGTTTGAATTCAAGCAAGTAGGCTAAAATTCCAAACTAACTCAATACGTCAAATTGTTCCCCGGCAACGGCGCCATTTTTGAAAATGCTTAACTTACACCTCAAATTAGGGTAAGGTAGTCCTCGTCAATATATTTACCCAACTTTGGAGTCGGGGTCGAATCCACGAGGAACAATGTGACTGAAGATCAAACTAATTTGAAACTACAGCTACAAGTTGAATTTAAACAAATGATAGAAAAAGATAAAATTTTGGGGTTTTAAATGGTTAAACAAAAGTTGATAAACACTTCGATTTAACAATGTTATGGGACACTAGAGTTATGGTTACGAAGATGCTTACTTAGGTTGGGTTTCAAAAAGAGTTGAATCTTATTATTTAACCATTTGTCTCCCGACCTCAGTAGGTAGTGTATCCATTAATTCTCCCGAACTTAAAGGATGTGTTTGCTATTCAACTATGTTCTCATGTAGGTAAATCCGATTAAGGCATTTTCCATTAAACTAAAGATTAAAATCTTTTGAGTCCATGTAAACTCTTTCTTTTCCCACATACACTTTCCTCTCGAACAAGTGATGTTCTTGGTCTCACCTTTCAAGTTGTAACTAAGAGAGATCGTTATATTGCTTGACAAGCACTTTCCTCTTAGATAAGTGATTGTTTCATTGAAGTAACCTAACAAACACTTTCCTCTCAAACAAGTGATGTTTGTAGTGTTGACTCTATTAAGTTGCAGCCAAGAAAGATCATTAAAATAAAGAAAGATTTATATAACATCAATTTCTTATGGACATACATTAGATTCACACCCAAAATTAATATTCACATCAAGGTTCCCATAACTCAAGTAAATAAAATTAGCTATTCATGATACAAAGATCAACAATATGTATTGAATTCAAAATCAAGCATAAGTAATAAATCATACACACAATCAATCTTCAAATGAAAGATGTTTACAGGAATGTTAGGAACCCTCAATGAGAGGTTTCTCTTCTTTTCTGCCTCCAGTAAAATTGTTTGGATGGATGAATTATGAATGAATCAAAAACCCTAAAAGATTCTATTTATACTAAAGCCTAATTAAGGACATAAAATAAACAAAATTAATAAAATTGTTCGAAATAGGTGACGCCCAGGCTGATGCCATGCCAAGAAGTTGACACCCTATCACGGATGGCGTCAGAGAGGCTTTAGTTGCCTTCAGATTCTATCTTAGGCTGACGATGTGGCTGATGCCGTGTCAAGGATCTGACGGCATATCACCAACGTCATCAGATATCTTCTTCCCATGCTAACTTTCTACTTAAGACTGATGCCATTCTTGATGCCTTATCACGACTTTGATGCCACATCACCAGCGTCATCAGAACTGCTCCTAAAAGTGCAACTCCCTGGTTAAGGCTGACACCAATGATGATAGCCTATCACGAGGCTGATGACTTATTACGGAGGTCGTCAGCCATGTTTTCTTCTATTTTGCTCAGATTTTCAACTCTTTTACTCCATTATTGTTTATTCTCATTTCTTCAACCTTTTTCTGCAATATCATGGGCAAACACATCAAAACAATAAGAGTTACTTTAGAATTCAGAATTATTTTGAGCTAAAAAACATTAAATGTGTTAGGTTTTGCTCGCACATCATATAGCGCCAGACTTACTGGAGTGATGTGGTTCAAATATCATACATATTACTATTAATTAATACTTTATTTAATTACATTTGTGTATTAATTTTATTATCATGTAATCTAAAATATTTGATAATATGTGTAGCACATCGATGTTATTTTTTACTTCCTCCAAAAGAAGGTTAAGTTGCAAACACAAGAACAATATAGATACACGATAGGCAATTGTTTGTACAAAGTTTACATCAATAATGCCTATGATAGGTATTTTCAACAACTGCCAGAAGTTTTCCGAATTGAGGAATGCAAATTCCATTGGGTGATGGTTGTTGTCGTTCTAAAAGAGAGGTGCATCTGAGTTTATGATTCAGTGTTGGGAAGGAGATGTTCCGCACCATCGTCGAAAATACAAAAGTTGGCCAAAATATTGCCTACTTACCTTGATATAAGTGGATTTTTTTACCAAAAGGTTCATACTGATTGATCGATGATTAAACCGTATCGGTATAAAATAAATAATTCATTTGATGTAGAATATATTGAAGGAATTGCTCAATGACCCATTGGTAGCCTATAAGTATCATGATTTAGTTTTATTTTATAAATTTTACTGCTCTTACATTAATTGCAAGATATGGATTATCTTATTTTTACAAATATAGGGATTGCAGTCTCTTTGTTGCCGAGTACGGCAAGTACTTGATGCTGAATTACTTCGTAAAAGATATGCTACTCTTTTATGAAAATACGGAGAAGTGAAAGCTCAAAAATTAGACACAAGGGACATTAAAGATCCACAATGACCAAAGTCGAATTCCATAGCACCAGATGAAGAAAAACCTATCCATATTGAGTAGATCTTTATAGCTCGAGTTTGTCAAAGTAATAACCTCTCCATAGGAATTGTTGGCACCAGAGGTTAAATTGTTGATTTATTTGTTGAGTAGATCATCTGTACCAATAATAATTTTTTTACATTGTCAATGAATTTAGTTTAATCCTTAGATTTGAACTTATTAATTTAAATGGAATACTATACTCAAATATCACAACACATAATGCATCTGTTGCAACAAAAAATTCATCTATTGCAATAAATGAAATATCTATTAGAAATTATCAAACAAATTTAGACATGTATTGCAATATATAGGTCATTTGTTTGAAATTATCAAATAGGTCTTCCTATTGTTTTGATTTGATCCAATAGATTACCTATTAGTTGCAACAGATAGACTATATGTTGCAACAAATTGTATATCTTTTATGACAAATAGACTTTAAAATATCTACATATTGCAATAGATGACCAACCTATTACAACAGATAATTATTCTATCAGAATAGATAGACTATCTGTTACAACATATATACAATCTATTGCATTATAAAAAATTCAACTTTCATCAAACATATAAAATTGTCACTACAAGAAAAGTGAAGTGGCATGAAATAAAAAATTATTATAGTGTTTGTGTTTCTATATCTTCTTCTTTATATAAAGGCTCCAAGCATCTAGTTAGTACCCCATAAGCCCAGACCTCTTGCATTTTTTTCATAACATCATCATGCAGAGCAATCATTTTTGTGTCGATCGAAAAACATTCGATGTATGCAAGCACGTACTACCCGCACGCGACAACGATTTTATTTTTTGGAAGGTCCATGTCCTTGTTTTGGCCTTCAAAATCCCATGCTTTTTTCATCAACACTTCCGCTGGAAAATGATCCATTAGGTTACTGTAACGCCCTAATTTTCTGGAATCGAAATGCTACATGGTGCTTATGATCCCGAAGGACCACAAGCTAACCATTTACTGATATCTATACCTGAGCACTACATAATATAATATAATAAATCTGGAAAACTGGCAGAAACTTCCAATAAGGTTCAAAACATCTAAAATACTCAAAACTGAAAAATGAATACCGATACATCTGTCTGAAAAGCCTTTAATTGTCTGAACTATGGAGTTGATGGGATATGTTCCCAACTAACTCCATCTACAAAATATAAATTGAGTCTAATTCTATAATAAAATAAGGATCATCCTCGATTGAAGAGGACTCACTGCTATGTCTACTGCTGCTGACTGAGTCTGGACTACTACGGGTGCTCTGGATCTCTCACTTCTAAACCTTTGGTATAAGACACCATAGCACAAGAGAAAAGTATGAGCTAGTACTTTGAATGTACTGGTATGATAGATGAGGTAAGGCTAAATTCAAGGGCTTATGCATGAACATAGCTTAACTGAATAACATGAGAGTATTGAATGAGGACATATGCATGAATGCACAAACCATAACTGAAATCATCGTAACTCTGAATAATGATACTCGGATATTGCTTTGCTGTCATCTAAACTCACTATTAATACTGAGATACTGAATAACTAGATTTTCTGATATTGATAACTGGGTACTGAAGTTGAGATCAGTTCTCTCTAGCGGTTGATCTCTGAAACTGATGATACTGAATCTGCTCATAGCAATGACTGAGTTCTAAGTTTACTACAATCGACTGACTAATTCTATGATCAAACTTTTCTAATGGATGATCTCTGAATCTACTAATAATGATAAAGAATGATTATATCTGAGATCTAACGAAAGATCTCTCAATGTTTTAATAATAGAAATAATAGACTGAGTTTGAGATCAGGCCTATCTAATGGGCGATCTTCAGCTCTATTAGTACTAATACTGATTAACTTTATGTGAGACAAAGCCTAGGTAGCGGGTCGTCCATGAATCTATGCAACTATCTAAGTTCCTTACTGAGATGGGTGACTATATCTAACAATCCTGATTTTTGAGTTCTACTTTGAAGACTGATACTAAAACTGCAGCTGTGGGATTTCTCACTTAACTGACATACCCCAAATCTATCTAGTGAGGTCCAACTTGTAACCCTAGATGGAAAGGTATCAATAACGTGCCACAGATAAAGACCTCTGCTATGGTCAAGCCTCTCTAACGGGTGACCCTGAATAGGAAGTCAAGCCTAAGACAATATGATAGTCAAGCCTTAATCTAACGGGTGGCTCCAGGTCCTATGCTGGCTACGCAATTCTAGAGTTCAGGGACTATTACTAACAACTTTGCCTCTCTATCAGGGAATCCATCATCCCTGGACTCACTCAATGCTAGTTCCTACTCCCAACTGAAAGAAACTAAACTGATTCTTGAACCGTACTAGACTGAGATGAATCTGTTACTGTTCATTTTTCTTGACTGATCTGACTGAGTTCACTTGGTTTCGTTATCTGATAGAATGCTACTAAATCTTATTATCTGACTAAATGCTACTAAGTTTTGAATACTTGAATAC
This sequence comes from Capsicum baccatum var. pendulum, assembly GCA_030864225.1. NCBI lineage: Eukaryota > Viridiplantae > Streptophyta > Magnoliopsida > Solanales > Solanaceae > Capsicum > Capsicum baccatum. The sequence continues at coordinate 224,283,762 of CM061556.1, forward strand.
TACAAAGATCAGATCTGAGTACTAAACTAAAGCTGGAATGCTAATGATACTTAGATTACTGAGATTTTTTAAGTTCTATAACTGTTTGAGAGTACTGATTTCTGTAACTCGCTGAGTTCTAAGAATCATGGCTTGATTGAGATTATCGTGAAAACTGACACTGGCTTTAGACAACAGCTAATTTATCGGGTATGAATACCTCCAGGACTCGATACCATCAAATTAAAACATAACCATTCTTGAATAATCATGACCATGGACATTAATTCACCATCACAATCACTAAAGCATCTCTTCAAGCATTTAGAAATCATAAACATGTGATAATATTGGGAGACATGTTATTGGCTCACACTCCATTCAACAAAGTCTTGCATCAAACACTTAACATGAATTGAAGAACACATAATTAGGGAATTTTATGCTATCATATCACAATTCATTCACTAAGGCTTTTCAATAAATACTTGGCATGCATAAGCTTGCACACAATATGGGATTTCTAGTCAACATGCTATAATGGCTCTGATTTCTTCACATAAGCATTTTATCAAACATATGAGGAGCATGCTTTGCTTATTCAATAATTTCTACACTTAATTGACATAAACACATCACTTAACAAGAAACTTGAAAAGGTTTTACCATGAACATCACATAAATATCACATACTAGTATCAAAGCTTGAAACTATGCAACCAAATCATGAATTAAACTCAATAATAACATGAACTTCAATTTTAATTCACATGAATCATGAAAACTCATAAATATAAGATCTTTGAATTTAGAAAAGGATTCTTGAACTTCTTGGGTGGGAGGAACCTAAGAATCAATATCTAACATACCTTGTTATATAATTCTCGGAAGATTTATGAAGGAATTTTGATGACTTGGGTCTTGAGCTATGAACCCTCATGGTTTTTCTTGAAGAAAATTGAGAGAAAACTAGTATATTGGGGTGAAATAATGAGAAACCTCGTGTTAAAGAGTATATATAGGGGTAGAAAAATAATTGTTTTGCCCTTGGAATTAAAATTCGAAACTGGAAAAATCTCAATTTTACATGTTGGTACGACGTGCCATAATCACGCTAGCTTACTGAAAATTGGACAATTGGAAAACTGAGCCTCAGTACAATACGGTGGAAATTGCATTGCCACCTTGGTTGCGAACTAGAAAGGCACCACGACGCAGTGGAATCACGTTGGTGCACTGGAAATTGACAACTCCGAAACTAAGCCTTGGCGCGTTGCACCATAATCGTGGAGGCTCACTGGATTTTGACGGTTGCCATTTTGGCTGGATCCATGATGCTCTAAAGTACCAGGTGGTACACTGTCTCACTAAAATGGCTCTAACTCTTCGCCCGATTGTCGAATTTGGGTGAATTTGGTATTGATAGAAAGATTATTCAATTTCTCACAGGATGAAAATTAAAAATATTAAAAATTCATATGGAATAAAATATATTCATCTTTGAAGCATGATTTTTGATGTTCTAGAGACGAATTTGAACTAGGAGAAGGGTGGGGTATTACACTTGCTCTGCCTTAGTAAGTTGGGGAATAACTCCAATAGTGGATATATGTGGATAAGAAAATAATCTTTTTCGAAGACAGGTAAGTTGTAGTCATAAACCTTAATCTTTCCCTCCTCTAGTAGTATCTCAATAGCGAGAAAATATTTGACATCCACATTCATGACTACAAGAATTCTCTTTGCCTTGGTCTAGCTCTTGCCATGTGGATATGGCCTCTTTCCTCTAGCATATTTAATCATATCCTGAGCCATCGGTACTGTCGACTAGCTTACTAAGCTAATGGTACCCATCCATGGAATTTTTATAGAAGTTGAGGTCAATTATCCTATCGACAATACCACAAGCATCCGAGTAAGCTAATTGCCTGTCATTCATGAGGCAGAGAATTTCATCAACATACTATGATATTAGAAGATAATTTTGTAATAGGTTAGTAATTGTAAAGTAGAAAAACATAGTGAAAAGAAGCAACCGATGGTCCATCTGTTGTAAAGGGTTCCCTGAATCTATTCACAAATAACCCAGCCAATGCAACTTATGCAACTGTAATGCCCCAGGAATACAACCTGGATGCCACATGGTACTTATGATCACAAGTGACCACAAGCTAACCCATGATACTGGTACCTGCTATGAGCACTGAGTAAAACTGATAACCAAAGATTGAAAGCAAAATTTAACTAAAAACTACCATAAGGTTTTAAATTATAGTTCTGATAATGTCTGTAAAACAATGCTGGCAATACTGATAAAAAGGTTAATAATAACAACTGAAAAACTGACCAACAATCTATACTAGTTTGAAAAGCCTCTACTGACTGACTGTGGAGCTGATGGGACAAACCCCCAACGAAATCTAACTGAATAGAAAATATTGAACTGATAATGTAAACTAAGATAAATCAATCATGTCCTTGAAGTATGAGGACTCACCACTGCTACAACTGATAATATGGTATGTCTATGCACGATTAGGGAACTGAGCATCTAAACCTAGGATATTAAATATCATAGCACAAGAAATGAGTATGTGCTCAATACTTTGAATATATTGGTATGCTAAATGAGATTAGGCTAATATGCATGGTTTCATGTGCATGAGTAGTAACTGACTAAATGAATAGCATGAAGTACTAAGTAGAATGCATGAAATCTATAAAGACTGAGAATGCATGACCAAACATAGAACATATTCTGAACATAGTCTATAATTTGAAATACTAAATACTGATAATTGGATAACTAATATCTGTATGATATGGTCAAGCAAACATGAAAACTGAATCTAACTGACATGCCAAAATGAGCTAATTGGGGTCCAACCAGTGACCCCATTTGGAAGGGTGTCAGTACCGTGCCACGGGTACTAAAACTAACTGTGTAGATCCACTAAAGTGTTATCCCGAAGGACTAAGGGTGACAAGCCTACACTGACGGGTGACTCCTCATACCTTAAATTGACTATGTAGGTCTAGAATATAAGGAATGCTACTAACAACTCTGCCTAACTGATGGGGAAGCTTCCATCCCTGTACTCACTCGGTGCTGAATCTTACTCCTAACTGAAAGACACTAAATTTTGGACTGACTATGTTTAACATTTTATAGTAACTGACTAAAATGATAGGGCTCATAACTATTTTGTAAACTTTCTACAGATACTGAAAACTAGGTAAGCAGCTAAATTTTGGGTATTCAAACCCCCAGGACTCGATTGCAATAATAATAAGAGCATACTAAAACTTTGCGGATAGGACATGTAAGCATTTATTCAAAACTCATTCCTTTGGATATTTCATCAAAAACTTGCAATGCATGGCTTAAGCATGGAAATAGTTTAAATATGTCATAGTAACATGAATTCAATATTAAAATCATCAATTAAATCTTAAATCAGCGAACAAGCACCATTCCAAACATATTGGATTTAATAATACAAACAATTACATATAAACATGGTATAAATCAAAATTCATGAGAGTTCATGGACATAATTCATAAAACAAGTAAAAGTCATACTTATAAACTTGAAAAAGGGGTTCTTGGACTCCATGGTTGGAAAGGGCCCAGGGATGAACATCTAACATACCTTAGTTGGAGGATTCGTGAGATTCATGGCGAATTTCTTGAAGATTGATCTTGAATGTTAAAGAAGCTAGGGTTTTTTTCTTGAGAGAGTTTGTGAAAAGATGATTGATTTTGCCATTTTGGGGCTTTAATGTCATGTTACGGCTTGGATAAAGTGAGGAAAAAAGACTAAAATACCCTTCTGGACTCAAAATTAACTATGTTGAACATGGCCAATGACGCAATAAGGGATTCATCAGGTCACTTAGCGGACACATCGCATTGAACCTATCAATCCGATGGGCGACACATCGCGGCCTTATTACGCTGGCTTGCTATTTTGAATATCCAAACAATCCTCTACCTTATCCGAAAAATTTAAAACTTACCTGAGACATACTACTTACACCCTTGAACATGAATCAACTCAAAAACTTATATCTCGGGGCTGGGAAGGTCACTTTAAAAATCATTGAAGTTAAGAGGCCAAAATAAAATTAGTCTCCAATACTTAGCTAAATTTTCAGGTTCTGTAAGCCTCTTGTACATGCTCTAGGGGCTGAAGTGAGCTAAGACTAATACGGGGTATTACAGCAATAGATGGGTAATCTATTACAACTGAACCACCACCAGTTGTACTAGAATTCTTATCTATTGCTATAAATGACACATCTATTGCATAGCTTCTTCTTCATGAAGTAGATTAGAAGGGTAGCTTAGGAAAAGTAGACTTACCTTGTCCACGTACCACTCTCATATTTGTCACATTCTTAAAGTCTTTACTATTAAAGGAATGCATCGTGTATTCTTGTTTAGGTTGCTTGGCATTCATGGTCCTTTGCAGTTCCTTCTTCTCTTTGGCGCCAAGTGTCACGTATATGTCCACCTTCTTTAATAGCCCCTAGACTTTAAAAAGTTTTGGAGAGGGAGGAGTTCCATTTTTTTGTTTTAGATTAGAGATTATTTGGCTAATTAATATTTTCTTCATCATAACCACCCTTGTTGGAGTGTATGGCTCTCTCTCTTTCTTGGATGGTATGACACCCCTCTTCGATTTCAATTCCTCAACAGATTCAGTGATAGCTACTAATTTTTCAAAGAGTTTATCCTGTCTATCCTTGTTCTCTTTGCATTTGAAATGAGAATTTTATGAGGGTGAAGAGAGGTAAGAAAGACCATTGTAAGGGTGAGAGAAACCACTATAAGGGTGAGAGGGATTGGTGTAAGGGTAAGAGAGACCTGTGTAAGGGGTGATTTCAAACATATTTATTTTTCTTGATCATCAACATGATCATCATCATGACTGAAAGCAGCATCAGCATGGATGCTACCAACATCAGCAATACTCCCAGAAGAAGCACGCATATATGTTGCAGTAGGTTGGTCATGAAGAGCGTCAGCATTAGGTTGACCTTGCCTAACTTCTCTTCTTATGGCTTTTGCTCTAGTCAATTCCTTTTTTATTAACTCCTCTATTAGGTATGCTATTGTATCAACAAGTCCTAGAGTAATAAAAGAAGTCATCCCCAACTCTTACTCAGTAGGCACGATCCATGGATGCACAACCTATCAAAATAGATAGATTATTTAAATCATATAATAATTTGCAGTCAGTTGGGTTACATGTTAACACAAACAAATTATGAAATAGCTGATCTATTTGCATAACAGATTAACAATATATTGCATCATATTACCCATCTATTGGATAATTTATAGTAGATAGGTAATCTATTGAGTCGGATTTAGAAAACCAAAGAAATAGATGGGTAATCTATTATGAAATATGGATCATCTGTCACAACAGATTGCAATAGACGACCCATCTATCACAATAGATGACACATCTATTTCAATATATTTTTAATTCAAATTATTTTACTTGAAAGAAGACGTACTGCTTCATCGGGAGGGTTAAAGAGATCAACCTCCTTAATTCTTATGTTGATCTTGGTTGCCAACTACCTAAGGATCATTGGACGAGAAACCTCATTCAGGTAATTGTTGACCTACTTTCGGAAGGGAGGAATGGCGTCAAATGACCAAGCCTAAAATATGTAAATAGGAAGCAAGCAAAAAAAAAATTCATAATAATTATTTAATATAAATTATTAGATGAGTACACAAATAGTGATAAAATTTACCATAAAACCCCAAGCAAAGCCGTATAATGTGATCATTTTTGGGGATAGCCTTGTTAGTTAATATTTGACAGTCAAGTTATAGATATCATATCCTTAAGGATATTTGTTGAATTTCTCCAAATCGTTAGTAAGCTTCAACAAATCATCTTTTATGACTTTGTTGACGTCTCTTGCCAATATAACGGAATAGGCAAACCAAACTAAGCATAATTGCTCCTTGTATTACTTTGGTATGGTTTTATCCTTGAGATGTTCTATCAACTTATTGTCTTTGTACCCATGTCTAACAATGTCCATCAACCCATATATTTTTTCCTTGTATTTGTTGGTTTTGGTGGGTAGACGTTGGGACAATGCCTTACATTTATTTGATGGTGGTGGTTTGGTTTTCCTGTTGCCTTGGACCTTTTGTGGGGTGTTTCCTTAATGGAATATTCTTCTAGATGATCGCATCTCAAGCCTATCACTATGGGAAACTCTTTCAATCCAAAACAAATCGGCATGCTACAGTAGTTGATCCAAATTTCATATAAATTTTTTCCCCCCTCCTTCGAATGTTTATCATCCCCTACGTACTTGATCCTGCGCTTGAGAAGACAATATACCATGCTTATTTGGAAAGGTGCAGTATGCTCCTCAGGCAGATCAAGAAAGCGTCCAAAGTAGCTCTTCTTAAAAAGTTCATCTATGTTTTTATTTTTCATAATATTCCTAAATTTATCAAAAGGTTTCCCCAAGTGACATTTAAGTACAACATCACCAGTTAGTTCTATAGGGTCATCTATCGACATCGCAACTTGAAATCTGTCAATACTAATAGTTTTGATAGGATCATTCTAGGATTTTGATCTTAATTCACGCTCCATTGGTGATGCATTATCATCATGTTGATCATCATCCTCTTTCTCACTTTTTTCTTATTCCTCTTCTTGTTTACCATCATGTTGATCAACATCCTCTTTCTTGTTTATCTTCTTTTTCCTCCTTACTTTTATATCCCTCACCAGCTCTATATACCCTTCTTCACTTTCCTTTTCATAACTTTCCTCAGCTTTATTTTTCCTTAACCTAGATTATTTAGGAAGTTCCTCCGAATCTATCTGTACTCTAGCCTTTTTTGTTAGGTGGTCAGAAGTTGATCCACTTTCAATTTTTTTTATTTTGGGAGACATATTTTAACTACAAACAATAGAAAAACAAAAATACATCAGTTGGGCCACAAATTTCAATATATTATTATATCCCACATTATAAAAAAATATTTCAATGGATAACTCATTAATTGGAACAGATGGAGCATCTTTTTAAAGACCTATTTAATATCTCCCAATAGATGTTCCACCTGTTGCAATAGATAAACCACCAAGACCACCACTAATTCCGCCAAGACCACCACCAAGACCACCACTAAGACCACCAAAAATACCACTACCAAGACTACCAAGACCACCAACGCCATCACCAATGCCACCAATGCCTGCACCAAAACCACCAAGACCGCCAACACCACCACCAATTCCATACCAATATCAAGACCGCCGACACCATCACAAAGACCACCAATACCGACACCACCAACAACAGCCACCAACAATACCACAAACTTCATCCAACACTGCAATAAAAAAAATTAGGGTTTTGGGGGGCTTTTCCTACATTTTTTGCATCAAAACTCAAAATTGTTAGCCCATTTTTGAAGGTAATACAACTAAAAGTATTCTTTTTTATTATTTAAAAAAAGCCCTAATTTTTATAATAAAGAACAAATGTAGAACTCTTCTTGAATTCTATTACCTGTAAAGACAGAGAAAATAATGGATATAAGTGAGAATGAAGTCAAAACTAACAACTATACGATCGAAAATGGGAAGAAAATCAATCTATTTTAAAGGGTTGAGCAATATGTTGAGTAGTTGTTGTCTGTATTATTGAGAGATAAAGAAAAGAACAAGAACTCAAGATTTCAAATGATGAAAATTTTTTCCTACAAATGGATGAATTGTATGGGTTGATTTATATTATTTGAAAAGAATGACAAGTTTGAATTATTAATTTGATCTAAATTAATCTTAATTATTTTTTAAAATTTATAAGATAATTTTTAATTGTCTCATCATAATAGCATGTATTAAGTTCAACTGAAACACTGTTCAATTCATGTATTAGCTTAACAATAAGTTAATATGAATTATTTCAACTTAGAGTAATCGATTGACGACCCGAGTAGGGAGGAAAGCAATACCAACATCATGCAATTGCAAAGACTCAATTGAAGTTGTAGTTGACCTTATGTACTCATCCCTAGTTCTACCTAAATCAATTTAGGTATTAGCTTAACAATAAGTTAATATGAATCTTTTCAACTCAGAGTAATCGATCGATAACTCGGGTCAGGAGGAACGCAATACCAATATCATGCAATTGGAAAGACTTAATTGAAATTCTACTTGACCCTATGTGCTCATCCATAGTTATACCTAAAATAATTTAGGTATTAGTTTAAAAATAATTTAATAATAATCATTTCAACTCAGAGTGATCGATCAACGACTCAGGTCGGGAGGAACACAGTACCAACATTATGCAATTGCAAAGACTCAATTGAAGTTATAGTTGACCCTATGTACTCATCCTTAGTTATAGCTAAATTAATTTTGTTAATAGCTTAACATTAGGTTAATATGAATCATTTTAACTCAGAGTAATTAATCGACGACTTAGGTCGGTAAGAACGCAATACCAACATCATGCAATTGTAAAGACTTAATTAAAGTTGTTGTTTACCCTATGTACTAATGCCTAGTTCTAGATAAATAAATTTAGGTATCATATTAACATTAAGTCAATATGAATCATTTCAACTCGGCGTATCGATCAACGACTCAGATCAGGAGAAATCCAATACCAACATCATGCAATTGCAAAGACTCAATTGAAGTTGTAGTTGACCTTATATACTTATTCCTAGTTCTATATAAATCAATTTAGGTGTTATATTAACAATAATTTAATATGAATCATTTCAACTCAGAGTGATCGATTAACGACTCGGGTCAGGAGGAACACAATACCAACATCATGCAATTACAAAGACTCAATTGAAGTTGTAGTTGACCCTATGTACTCATCCCCAGTTCTAGATAAATTAATTTATGTTTTATCTTGACAATGAGGTAATAAGAATTATTTCAACTCAAAGTGATTGATCAAGGACTCAGGTTGGGAAAAATACAATACCAATACCATGCAATTGGAAAGACTCAATTGAAGTTATAGTTAATCCTATGTACTTATCCCAAGTTCTAGCTAAATCAATTGCAAATAAATCTATTGTAACAAAAGACTGAGTTGTTGAAAATTTTTAAATAGATATTGAGATATGTCGCAATAGATTACCTATTTGATTTATTTATCAAATAGATATTTGCATCTGTTGTGACAGATAACTGAGCTATTATAAAATTTTAAATAGCTATTGATATCTTTTGCAACAGATATTGGTATCTGTTGAAACAGATTACAAATCTGATTTGATTATCAAATTGATATTTGTATCTGTTGTAATAGAAGACTAAGCTGTTGGAAATTTTCAAACAGATATTGATATTTGTTGTAATAGATGACATATCTAGTTTAATTTTTTTAAATATTAAATCAATCTTCTGTCCGAAAAAAGAAAGATAAAATAGTACTACTAAGGCGATAAAAAAAAAAATCTGGGATAACTCAAAAATCTTCCCGTTGAGTAGTCTTATCTTGTTTTTTCAATGTCACATGTCTTTCTCGTGACCCTCAATTTATCAATGAATATTAATAAATATTTAAACGCATGTCTGATATTATCTCTCCTTTATCCCCAAATTTATTTATCTCTCTTCTTTTTCTTTCTCCTTTTTAGGGTTATTACAGTCGTCTCATTTTTTCTCTCTTTTCACTCTTGTTTCTCATAAGGATCCTTTGGATCTAAATTGATCTATATCTTTACTTGACTAAAATTATTGTTTTGATCCCCTTGCTTTTGACATTACAGGTATAGTTCACAATTGCTCTTTCATTCTCATCTTTTTCATTGCAAGTTATTTAAATTAGTTATTTACATTTATTTTTTATTTAATTACCCTTTACTCATATCATATTTATTTAAAAATTTTGAAGAAAAGTTTACTTTTACGTCTTGAATAAACGAACCATTATTTTTATTAAAATATGCAAAAAAATCATCTATTGGGAGAAGTTTAAAAGCCTTGTTGGCAGTATCATTTTTTGTATGTATTTTTTATTTCTTTGTAGTTGATGTTGTTATTGATATTGTTGGTGGGGTTGGAACTTGTGGTGTGGTGATTTTGATGGTGTTGGAACAAATGATGTTGTTTCATTGTTGTTGATGGTGTTGGAACAAATGATGTTGTTTCTTTGTTGTTTATTTTTTCTTGATATTGTAACAGACAGAGCAAAAGTTGGAACAAATCAAACCACTAGCAAGGTTGGTTTGATGTATTCCAATAGAATACACATTTGTTATAACAGACTCTACATCTATCGAAACAGGCTCAACATCTGTTAGAATTGATTGACAATATATTGAACGGATGGGAAACCGTTGCAATAGATGTGGAGCCTATTGCAACAGATGGATAATGTTCTTTCTATTTTTCTCTTGTTTGGCATCAATGTTTTCTCTTGTTTGTAGATATAAGCAAATGAAAGTTGATCAACTTTTGCCAGGCTAACACAAGAGGAAACAATAAAGATGGGATTAGAGAAATAAGTTACTTGCAGATGGAACCACTTCATATGTGTAATACCCCGTACTTTCCTAACTCAGTTCAGCTATTGGTGTATGAGAGTTTTTATGTAGAGCTTTCAATACACTTACAATTTTCCAAATTAAGATCCACCAGATGGTTGAAAATTGAATTAGCTTTCCAACATTATAAATTTTGCCCAAATTCGATATGAGAGTGAGAAGTTATGGAAATTTTAGTGAAACAGTTTGTTAAATTGACCAGCACCGCGTCGCGATGACAGGCCAAATTGCATTCGTCAGTTTTAAGAGAATCACCGAGATAGTACTGTATCATGGTGATGTTACAGTTCTCAATTGGCATTTTCAGTTTTTTACTATGATAAGCAGCGCGTCGCACCATAGTTCCATTTCGCAATTATCCTTTTCCAGTGAGGCTCCGTGATGCCTCTATGTTGCTCCAAAGTGAATTTTCGCACTCGTTCTTGAACTACACTAGACAAAAATTCCAATGGCTCACGCGATGGCACTGCATTGCGGTGATGGCCAAAATTGAGATTTTTAGTGATGGAAATTTAATTCTTTTCAGAGGTGGTTGGGTCTTTTTTCCCTAACCGTAATCAACCCCAAACACGATATTATTGCCCTAATAGGCTAATTATTCATTATTTTACTCAATTTTCCTCAAATCAAGAATATTCTCTCTCAAATAACAAACCCTATCCTTCATGAATCAAGATCAATTCTCGGGGAATCCACCAAGAAACCTTAAGAACTCAACTATTCAGGTATGTAAGGTGTTCATCCTTGGGTTTCCTTCCACCCTTGGAGTTTAAGAACCATTTTTCAAGATTTTAAATTATGATTTATATTCTTAAATTGAATTGTGTTCATGTATGTGTTGACTTTATAGGTTTTAAACCAAGAAGAATATGAATATCAAGTAAACAAACTAGTATGTGTGTTGATTTATGTACTCCTCATGTCATAACCCAATATTTGTGAATTGAATGATGTAATCATGATAATCCTGTGTTATTTTCCTCATGTTCAAGAACCATGCTCTCCAATAGTTTGATAGAATGTCTATGTGAATTGAATAGTGTGATCATGATATATTAGTATGTGTTTCTCATTCATGTGCAAGTACATGGCTTCTTAGTGTTTGACAAAATATCTCATTGAATGGATTGTGAACAATTGACTATTGTTATGCTTGTGCTATGTTTTATTATTGATTTTATCAAGTCCTGGGGGTATTCAATACCCAAAATCAAGTTGTTTACTCAAATTACAGAAGTCATGGGATAGTCTCAGTCAAGTCACGATAGTAGCATTCAGTCAGCCTTTATGATCAGTGTGAGTTCAGTTAAGTTAGTCCAGAAATGATCAGTTCTAGTATCCTTTTAATTAGAAGCAGTATTTAACACCGAGCAAACCCAGAGATGGGGGCTTACCTGCCAGTTGAGAGTGTGACCCTTAGTAGCAATCTTTGCATTCTAAAACTACGTAGCCATCGTAGGTTAGAGCTGCTAACCAGCCAGTTAAGGGTTGACACATATCTCATTAGAGCACCTGCCAGTAGAGGGTGACTCCTTAGTCCTTCGGGATAACATTTTAGTGGATCCACATAGCCAGATATTAGTACCCGTGGCATGGTACTGACACCCTTCCAACTTGAGTCACAAGTTGGACCCCAAATCAGTTTACATTGGGTATGTCGGTTAAATGATCACTCCCACAATTTTAATTTTAGTCTCAGTCTTCAGTATAGAACACAATTTAGTTCTACAGAACCATGGTTAACCAATTATCAAATTTTCCAATTATCAGTTATTTAGCCATCAGAACTTAGCATTCAGTTCCAGTATTATCTCAGATACAGTATATATATGCATATGCATAGTATTGCATGCTCGGTGTAATACCTCATATTTCCCTAGCTTAATTTAACTCTCATTACATGAGTATTCCCATATAAAATTTTTGAAATACTAACTATTTTTAAGTTTAGAGCACACCAATGCATAAGAAATTCAGTCAGCTTACCAATTATATAAAATTTGCCAAAATCTGATACCCGGGCGAAGAGTTAGATCCATTTTTGTAAAACAGTATGCCAACTGGAATTCTACCGCATCACGCCACCAGCCACATTCCCAGTTGTCAATTTTTAGTGACACGGCGCGATAGCGCCACATCGCAACAGGGGTAAAAATTGGAAATTTTTCAGTAATTTCTAGTTTTATTTCCAAGGGCTTTAGGGTCTTTTTCCCTTATTCTGGGTAGCCTAAATCCTGAAATTAAGCCCTAAATGACCTATCATCTCATTATTTTACTCACTTTTCTTAAGATTTAAAAAAACTCTCTCAAGAGGAAAAAAACCCTAGTTCAAGAATTCAAGAACAAGCTTAAGAATTTCTCCAAGAACCTTCAAGAAATAACATTCCAAGGTATGTTAGGTGTTTATTCATGGGCTCCTTTCAACCATGAAGTCCAAGAACCCTTTTCAAAATATAAAGATTTTGTATTTATGAATTTCCATGATTGAGTTGAATTGAATTCATGTTCATGTTATTGTTGGGTTTTAATCCATGATTTAAATTACAAGTTCCAAGAATTGATCCTAGTATGTATTGATTTACATGATATTCATGATAAACCCTTCAATTTTCAAGTTGATTGTTGAAACCACGTCAACCCTAAGTGTTTATGATTTAATGATTTAGTTATGCCTCTCATGTGTATGATAAATTTTCCATGAGAATGAAATAATGTCATTACAGCATGCTAACATGTCTTCCCTATTCATATACAAGTTAATGCATTACAAGTGTTTGATGAAATCCGTCTATGAATGATATATGCATAAGTATACATTGTTATGTTATTGAAGATTATGCTATGCTTTACTTTTCATATTATTGAGTCCTGGAGGTATATAATACCCAACAATCTAGTTCTTTACCTAGAGATAGTGTCAGTTATAGAATAGTATCATTCATGTCACGATCAGTAGAACTCAGTCAGTTATAGATAGATATCAGTTATTGTAAGTATTGAATAATAAAATCCATTACAATAGATATCAGTCATGGATTAGCTTGTGGTCCTTCGGGGTCGTAAGCATCATGTAGCATCCGGGGTACAGACTCGGGGCGTTACAATTGGTATCAGAGCATAAGGTTAATGTAACGATCCGAGACTACCCCTAGTCATTACATGGTTCTTACTATCCCGACATCTAAATTATGTCATTTTAATAATGAAATGACTACTGAATTATAAATTTTGAAAAATACTGAAATCTAAATAATTTGAATAGCTAATTGTAGTATCTAAAAAGCCTCTAAACTAAATACTGTGAGTTGATGGGACAGGAGTCCAACTAACTCTACTAACTACTAAGATAAAGACATGAAGTAATATAATTTGTCCTCAAATAATGAGGACTCACCACTGCTACTGTACTGCTGATAATCTGAGAATCTAGGTGTGATTCGAGAACTGAGCGTCAGCACCTATGATATGAGACATCATAGCGAAAAAGAAAGATATGCGATCAGTACGTTGAATGTAATAGTATGCTAAATGAGGTAGGCTGACATGCAATATTTCATAAATACGAGTAATAAACTATCTGAATATACATGTAAAGCATGAGGTACTGAGTATAGGATGTTAAACCTATAGATACTAGAGATATGTAAAGCATGTAAAAACTGTTTATGCATGAGAGTCTGTAAATACTGAAAATACAAGAAAATTTATAGACCCTGAGGATGCATGACCAAGCATATAACATGGACTGAGTAAAATTTGTAAACTAAATTACTGACGAAATACTGATATTTTGTATGCTTTGGTAGAACAACTCTAATACTGCATAACTGAACCGGGACTATATCTGAGACTATGGGAGATATAATCTAACCGACATGCCCTAATTTAAGCTAATCAGGGTCCAACCTATAACCCCATTTGGATGGGTTTAATACCATGCCACGGGTACTAACATTGGCAATGTGGATCTACTAGACTAATATATTATCCAAAGGAATAAGGGTGTCAATCCTGAACTAACAGGTGACCCTTGCAAGATAGTCAAGCCTAATCTGATGGGTGACTTCTCATATCCTATGCTGGCTAAGTAGTTCTGGAGTATAGCGATTGCTACTAATGACTCTGCCTATCAGATGGGGAAGTCTCCATCCCTACACTCGCTCGGTGCTAAATCCTACTCCCAACTGAAAGACACTGAGATACTAGACTGCTCTGAGTTTAATGACTTATATCTGACTATTCTGATAATGCTCATAGGATAATCTGGAGACTATTCTATAATGTACTAAGACTAGACTAAACAAACAACTATGGTTTTTTGGGTATTCAATAACCTTAGGACTCAAATAAATAATATTGAAGAGACACTAAAGCTTGGGGGACAAAGAATGAAGACTTTTATTTAATCCATCACTCTGGTAGGCATTTTGTCAAACACTTGTAGTTCATGGTTTGAAACAATCATAGGAATGTCATGAAACTTATAGAAATAGCATGAATTCGACATAATAGTATTAAATCATGGTTTAATCCAGTAAATAACAATATTAAAACATGGAGGATTGGATAACAACAATAATTTCATTGAATCATGGTATAAAATCAATAGTACATGGAGATTCATGGGTGAAATCAAAATTTAAATCAATTAACTTGATAAGATGATAGACTTATAATTTAAACGGATACTTGGACTCCATGGATGAAAGGGGTCCAGGGATGAATATCTAATATACCTTAATTGATGAATTTTCTGTACTTCTTAGTGAGTTCTTGAGGATTGGCCTTGAAATTAGAGAGTTAGGGTTCTTCATTTAGGAGAGAAAGGTTCTTGATTTGGGGAAACTAATTAAATTAATGAGTTTAAAAATGTTCTTAGGGCTTAAAAACACACCTGGGCAGATTAAATTTAGGGGAAAGGACAGTTTTACCCTTGGGTGAAACTTTTAATTTTTGTCAAATTATTTTGAAATAGGCACATGGCGCGACATGGCGCTATCACACTGTGTCACTAAAAACTGACAACTGAGAATTGGGTTTACGGCGCGATGAGAAGAAATTGCGGTGCCCTTTTGATTCTAATTTTCACCATTGGCACGGCGTGCCATGATCGCGCTACCTCACTGGAACTGGATAATTATGAACTGGTCCTACGACGTGATGCGCCACTATCACGGAGCAATACTGGAAATTAACAATTGCTAATTACACTGACTCCGCGATGTGCTAAGGATCAAAGTAACGGTGTTTAACGACTGGAATTTAAAATTGCCATAACTTCTTACTCTATTATCGGATTTCAATGAATTTTATATCATTGGAAATCTAATTGAATTTCCTATGCAATGGAAAGCTCTAAAATGAAAAATAATGAGTGTTTCAAAAATTTTATATATGAATATTCATGTAGTGGGATTTAGATTATTCTAGGGATATACGGGGTGCTATAATATCTCCCCCTTGGGATCATTCGTCCCCAAATGAAACTGGTTAAGCTGAGGAAAATGATGGACTGAGCTTACACATTAAATATCCATGTATGATGCATGGAATTTATGACTAAACTGATTCATGAATGCACGACTGACATGAACATGATGTACGGCTGAAACTGAGCATGATAGAGAAAAATCTTAAGAATATTGGTACCTTATATTGAATCTGGATTCGCAAAGAAAAAGATGAGGGTACTTGTTCTACATATCTGCTCTGCTTCCCAAGTGGCTCCCTCAACGGACTAATTCCACCAAAGAAACTTGACTAATAGAACTTCTTTGTTTCTTAGTCTACATACTTGATAATTAAGAATTTCGACTAGAACTTCCTCATATGTAAGACTGTTCTGAATATCTATACTTTCTAGGGGAACAACTACAGTTGGATCACCAATACACTTTTTCAACAACGTGACATGGAACACTGGGTGTACTGAGGCTAGATTTGAAGGCAACTCAAGGTCGTAAGCTACTTTTCTAGAGTGACTGAGAATTCTGAAGAGGCTGACATATTGGAGACTAAGTTTCCCCTTCTTGCCGAACCTCTTCATTCCCTTCATGGGAGAGATTTTCAAGTACATAAAATCCCTAACCTCAAACTCAAGATCCTTTCTCCTCAAATATGCATACGATTTCTGTCGGATCTAGGCAGCCCTAAGCCTTTCTCTGATCAACTAAACCTTCTCTAAGGTATCAAACACCAAGTCAGACCCTACTACTGCAGCCTCACCTAATTTAAACCAACCAATTGGAGATCTACATCTCCTACTATAGAGAGCCTCAAATGAATCCATACGGATACTAGAATAATAGCTATTATTGTATGCAAATTCAATTAAAGGATACTGTTCATCCCAACTACCCTTGAAATAAACAACGCATGCTCTCAGCATATCCTCAAGAGTCTGAATAGTCCTTTCTGCTTGACCGTCTGTCTGAGGATGGAAGGTTGTACTGAGATGGACTTGGGTACCAAGACACTTTTGGAATGCTTTCCAAAAGTGAGAGGTAAACCGAGTACCTGTATCGGAGATGATAGATAAGAGAATGCCATTCAACCTAACCAACTCTCTGAGATAGAGATTGGCATAGTCCTCAGATGAATAAGATGTATGGACTGGCATGAAATGATCAATTTTGGTTATCCTATCTATGATAACAAAAATAGAATCATGCTGATAACGGTTACGAGGCAAACCTATCATAAAATCTATGTTTGCTTCCTCCTATTTCCACATGGAAATACTAAAATCATGCACGGACCTACTATGCTTCTGGTGCTTAATCTTAACTTCCTGGCATGTAGAGCACTTAGATACAAACTCTGTAATATCTCTCTTCAGCCTACTCCACCAATAAATCTCCAAAAAATCACGGTACATCTTAGTGTCCCATGAATGAATAGAGTAACGTGCACAATGCTCTTCTACAAGAATTCATTTCCTCAACTCATCTACACTAGGCACACACAATCTATCATGACAATGCAACACACCATCTCCCCCTTAAGAAAAACCCTCCACTTTCGGATCTCTGACTGATTCCTTCAACTTAACTTGACTGGGATCTCTATCCTTCTTTTCCTTAACCTCAAAAACTATAGTTGATTCTAAGCTACTCTGCACCCACACACTACCCTCTGCTGAGTCGATTAAATGGATACCTAGTAGGGTAAACTGATGAATTTCCTGAGCTAACTTCTTCTTACCATCCTCTACATGAGCAACACTACCCATAGACAATCTACTGGGAGTATCATCCACTAAATTGGACTTTCCCGGATGATACAGAACACTCATGTCATAATCCTTTAATAACT
This sequence comes from Capsicum baccatum var. pendulum, assembly GCA_030864225.1. NCBI lineage: Eukaryota > Viridiplantae > Streptophyta > Magnoliopsida > Solanales > Solanaceae > Capsicum > Capsicum baccatum. The sequence continues at coordinate 224,301,637 of CM061556.1, forward strand.
TTAACCACCTTCTTTAATGCAAATTCAAATCTTTTTGAGATAACACATACTGGAGGCTTTTGTGATTTGTGAACACATCTACGTGCACCTCATACAAGTAATTCTCCAAATCTTTAAGGTGAATACTACTGCTGCTAGCTCAAGATCATGAGTTGGATAATTCTTCTCATGAGGTTTAAGCTGTCAGGAGGTGTAGGTTATGACATTACCTCTCTGTATAAGGACACAACCCAAACCTACTCTGGATGCATCACAGTACATAACATACCTATCGAAACCATCTGGTAGAGTAAGAACAGGGGCTAAGGTGAGTCGAGTCTTCAACTCTTATAAACTCTTCTCACAGGAATCTGACCACTGAAACTTAAATTTCTTCTGAGTCAATCTGGATATGGGGGATGAAATCGAAAAAAATTCTTTAATAAACCAACGGTAATAGACAGCTAAACCCAAGAATCTCCTGATATCTGAAGAAGAGATGGGTTTAGGCCAGTTACTCACCACCTCAGTCTTTTGAGGACCAGAAATAATATGGCCAAGTAAAGCTACTGATGTTAGCCAGAACTAACACTTATTGAATTTAGTGAACAACTGATGGGCTCTAAGAGTTTGTAAAACTAACCTTAGATGGTCTGCATGATCATTTTCGTTATGAGAGTAAACAAAAATATCATCGATGAAGACTATGACGAACATGTCCAAGTTTTTCTTGAACACTTGATTCATCAAGGCCATGAAGGTTGTTGGGGCATTCGTGAGACCAAGGGACATGACTAGACATTCAAAGTGACTATACCGGGTTTGGAAAGCTATTTTTGGAATGTCACATTCTCTGACTTTAAGATGATGATAGCCTGATCTGAGGTCTATCTTGGAAAAGTAACTGGCACCTTGAAGTTGGTCAAACAAGTCATCGATTCTAGGAAGTGGGTATTTGTTCTTGATTATAACCTTGTTTAACTGACAGTAGTCAATACACATTCTGAGAGAACCATCTTCTTACGTACGAATAGAATAGGTGCGCCCCACGGGGAGAGGCTGGGTCTGATGAATCCCTTATCTAGGAAATCCTTTAACTATTTTCTTAACTCTTTGAGTTCAACTGGAGCCATTCTATATGGAAGAATAGATATAGGCTGAGAATCTGGAAGAAGGTCTATTCCAAAGTCTATTTCCCTTTCGGGAGGAACTCCAGAAAGATCTTCAGGAAATATCTCTGAGAATTTATTTACTACTGGAACAGACAAAAGAGAAGGAGTTTTTGATCTAGAGTCTTTGACTCGCACAAAATGGTAGACACAGCCCTTGGATATCATCTTTCTAGCTCTAAGGTATGAAATTAATTGACCCTTAAGAGTTGTAGTTCTACCCCTCTATTCAAGGACTGGTTTATTTGGAAATTGAAAATGAACTATTCTATTTCTACAAACAACTGAGGCATAACATGAGTTGAGCCAATCCATGCCGAGAATGACATCAAAATCCATTATCTAACTCTATGAGATCAACTGAAGTAACTTTCTGAGATATTATGACCGAACAGTTCCTATATACCTGTCTAGCTACAATAGAAACGCCTACTGGGGTAGATACTGAAAAAAATCTACTAGAATTTCGGGACTCACTCCAAAATTGAGGTTGTATGTGGAGTTACAAAAGAAAGAGAAGCTCCAAGGTCTAATAAAGCATAAATATGTAAGTGAAAGACCTGCAACGTACCAGTAACTATGATAGGAGAGTTTTCTTGATCCAAGCATGACTGAAGAATATATAACCTATTCGGGCGCCGACTACTGGTAGCACTGGAAGCGGGCCCCTTCTGAGTTGGTGGACCGAATGGAACTAAGGACCTATGGGAATGGCCCTGTTGGCACGCATCCCTACCTTTTCTAGAAACTACCCAACACTCCCGAATTTGATGGCCTGGCTTGCCACACCCGAGCACACAAAACTATCTGCTCTACACTTACCCTGATGGTGTCTGCCACACTTCTAACATAAAGAATTGGTACGAACACTGACGTGGGACTTAGGGCCTGCTACCCTATCGCTATTGTCATTTATAAATTTAGGTACTGGGGTACTAGTTGAAGAGGGAGCTAGGATGAAGACTTCTAATAAAACTAAGGATGGTTACCATTCTCTAACTTTGGCTGATTGAAATTAAAACTACCCATCCTAGCTCTTTTATTTCCTCTCTCCCTCTCCTTAATCTTCTGCTCCTCTATCTATTGAGCATGGACTATCATTCTAGACAAGTCCATCTCACTTATCAGCATTGTGGTCTTACACTCCTTGACCACACTATCAAATATGCCAAACACAGACTTACTCATCTTGGACCTACTATCAGCTACCATATGAGGAGCATATCTAGCTAACTGAGTGAACTTGAGAGAATACTCCCTCACACTCATGCTGTCTTGCCTCAAATTAATAAATTTTAACACCTTGGCCTCCCTCAACTCTAATGGAAAGAATCTGTCTAAGAAAGTCGTGGCAAACTCTTCCCATTCTATAGGCCCTGCATCAACACCTCTATCAACTTTCCATTACTTGAACCAAGTATGGGCTAAATCTTGCAATTGATAGGCAACTAACTCAAAACTCTAACAAGACTTCACCCCCAAAGCTTCAGTTACCTTTTGAACCATATCTAAGAATTCATGTGGATCCTCTTCAAACTTGGATCCTATGAAGGAAGGAGGATTCAACCGGATGAAGTCTCAAATTCTGGTTGCAGTAGTATTAGACACTAGGTTAGCCGGAACAGCAGTTGGTCATTCATTTTATGCTTCTACAGAGTTTGATAGAGTAGTGAATGCAGCCCTAAATTCTGTTTGAGAGACATGCTCATCCAGAGGATCTGCCTGGATAGGCTGAGGGGCTGGTTGAGTTCCTATTCTTCTTTCGTTCTTCTTGGGAGAAAGGTTCTGTAAACGGAAGGAGGGAACGGATTAGACTGAGAGTTTAAATTGAGCTCATGCTCTATTGTATGACATGAATACTAAAAGAAGGGAAACTTTTCCTAAACACCTTGGAGCCTCTCGTCCATAAGTATGGAGCGCTACACACCCATCCGTAATATGATACTCAATGCAGATTTCAGACTTCCTAGGACACTTTAAAACCAAAGGCTTTGTTACTAAGTTTGTAACAGCCTAAGACTACCCCCTAGTCGTTGCACGGTGCTTACAGTCCTGAGGGACCACAAGCTAACCCATGAACTGGTACCTGCTGTAAGCACTGAATAATATAATCATGAATGTGGAAGAATAACTGAAATGCCATAAGGTTTTAATAATAAAACGACAAATGAATTATGAATCTAGAAAAATACTAAAATCTGAATAGATAACTGTAGTGTCTAAAAAGCCTCTAAATTGAATACAGTGAGTTGATAGGACAGACCCCCAACTAAATCTACTAACTACTGAGATAAAGAGATAAAGTAATATAATCAGTCGTCAAATGATGAGGACTCACCACTGCTACTGTACTACTGATAATCTAAGAATCTAGGTGCAATTCGAGAACTGAGCATCATCACATATGATATAAGACATCATAGCACAAATAAAAGGTATGTGATCAGTACTTTAAATGTACTAGTATGCTAAATGAGTTAGGCTAACATGTAAGGTTTCATGAATAAGAGTAATAAACTATCTGAATATACATGTAAAGCATATGGTACTGAGTATAGGACGTGAAACCTATAGATACTAGAGATATGTAAAGCATGTAAAACTGTATATGCATGAGAGTAAAATCTGTAAATTGAATTACTGATGAAATATTGATAACTCTATTGTTTGGTCGAACAATTCTAAGACTTCATAACTGACTGGGACTATATCTGAGACTGTGGGAGGTATCATCTAACCGACATACCCTAATCTGAGCTAATCGGGGTCCAATATATAACCCTAGCTGGATGGGTATTAATACCATCCCATAGGTACTAACATTGGTTGTATGAATCCACTAGACTGATATAATGTCCAAAGGACTAAGGGTGTCAAGCCTGAACTGACGAGTGACTCCTGCGAGATAGTCAAGCCTAATCTGACAGGTGACTTCTCATATCCTAAGCTAGCTACATAGTTCTGGAATATAGGGACTTCTACTAATGACTCTACCTATCTGATGGGGAAGCCGCTATCCCTACACTCGCTCGGTGCTAAATCCTACTCCCAACTGAAAGACACTGAGATACTAGACTGTTTTAAGTTTAATGGCTGATATCTGACTATTCTGATAATGCTTATAAAATAATCTGGAGACTATTCTGTAATGTACTAAGACTAGACTAAATAAACAACTATGGTTTTGTGGGTATTCAATACCCCAGGACATAAATTAACAATACTGAAGAGACATTAAAGCTTAGGGGACAAAGCATAAAGGCTTTTATTAAATCCACTCTTATAGGCATTTTGTCAAACACTTGTAGTTCATGTTTTAAAACAATCATAGGAATGTCATGAAACTTATAGAAATAACATGAATTTGACATAATAGTATTAAATCATGGTTTAATCTAGTAAATAATAATATTAGAACATGAAGGATTGGATAACAACAATAATTTCATTGAATCATGGTATAAAATTAGTTGTACATGGATATTCATGGGTGAAATCACAATTTAAATCAATTAAGTTGAAAAGATGATAAATTTGTAATTAAAACAGATACTTGGACTCCATGGATGAAAGGGATCCATGGATGAACATCTATCATACCTTAATTTATGAATTACCTGGAGTTTTTGGTGAGTTCTTGAGGATTGGCCTTGAAATTGGAGAGCTAGGGTTCTTGATTTAGGAGAGAAAGCTTCTTGATTTGGGGAAACTAACTAAAGTAATGAGTTTAAAAATATTTTTAGGGCTTAAAAACACACCTGGGCGATTTAAATTTAGGGGAAAGGACTGTTTTACCCTTAGGCAAAACATTTAATTTTCATCAAATTTTTTTGAAATGGGCACCTGGCACGATACAGTGCTATCGCACCATGTCACTGAAAACTGACAACTAGGAACTAATTTTCACCATTAGCGTGGAGCGCCATGATCACGCTACCTCACTGGAATTGGACAATTATGAACTAGGCCAACAGTGTGACGCGCCACTATCGTAGAGCAACGCTGAAAATTGACAATTGCTATTTACACTGACTCTACAATGTGCTAAGGGTTAAAATGACGGTGTTTAATGACTAGAACTTAAAATCGCCATAACTTCTTATCTGGTTATCAGATTTCTGTGAATTTTATATCGATAAAACGCTAATTGAATTTCCTACCTAGTTACAGGCTCTAAACTAAAAAATGCATGCCCTCTGCATATCCTCAAGAGTTTGAATAGTCCTTTCTGGTTGACCGTCTATTTGAGGGTGGAAGGCTGTACTGAGATGGAATTGGGTACCAAGACCCTTTTGGAATACATTCTAAAAATGAGAGGTAAACTGAGTACCTCTATTAGAGATGATAGATAAGGAAAAATCATGCAACCTATCCAACTCTTTGAGATAGAGATTGGCATAGTCCTCGGCTAAATAAGAGGTATGGACTGGCAACAAATGAGCTGATTTGGTCATCTTGTCTATGATAGCCCAAATAGAATCATGCTAATGACAGGTACGAGGAAAACCTTTCACAAAATCCATGTTACCTTCCTCCCATTTTCATATGGGGATACTGAATTCCTGCATAGACCCACTAGGCTTCTAGTATTCAATCTTAACTTGTTGGCATGTAGAGCACTTAGCTACAAACTCTGCAATATCTCTCTTCATCTAAATCAACCAAAAGATCTCTCATAAATTGCGGTAAACCTTAGTGTCCCATGGATGAATAGAGTAATACGCACCATGTGTTTCTGCAAGAATTCATTGTCTCAACTCATCTAATGGAGAGATGGGTTTAGACCAATTTTTCACTGCCTCGGTCTCTTAATAATCAACCCTAATGCCATCACCAGAAATAATATAGCCAAGGAAAGCTACTGATCTTAGCCAAAACTCACACTTATTGAATTTAGCAAATAACTGATGAACATGTCTAACTAATGCTTAAACACTCGATTCATCAAGTTGAGAAGGCTGCTGAGGCATTTGTGAGATGAAATGATAGGACTATAAATTCGAAGTAACCATATCGAGTTCAAAAAGCTATTTTCAGAATGTCATATTCTTTGACTCGAAGATGATGATAGCCTGATTTGAGATCTATCTTGTAAAAGTAACGGGCACCCAGAAGTTGGTCAAACAAGTCATCAATTCTAGGAAGTGGGTATTTATTCTTAACTGTGACCTTGTTCAACTGACGGTAGTTAATAAACATTTTGAGAGAACTGTCCTTCTTACGTATAAATAGAATAGGTGCGCCCCGTAGGGAGACACTGGGTACGATGAATCCCTTATCTTGGAGATCCTTTAACTATTTTTTTAACTCTTTGAGTTCAGCTGGAGCCATTTTATATGGCGAAATAGATATGGGCTGAGTATCTGTAAGAAGGTCTATTCCGAAGTCTATTTCCCTTTCGAGAGGAACTCTGGGAAGATCCTCAGGAAATACATCTGCGAATTCATTAACTATTGGAATAGACTCAAGAGTAGGAGTTTCTAAGCTAGAGTCTTTGACTCGCACAATATGGTAGACACACCCCTCAGATATCATCTTTCTGGCTCTAAGGTATAAAATTAACTAACCCCTAAGAGTTGTAGTTCTACCCCTCTATTCAAGGACTGGTTCATTTGGAAATTGAAAATTAACTATTTTGTTTCTACAATCAACTGAGGCATAGCATAAGTGGAACCAATCCATGTTGAGAATGACGTCAAAATCTATCATCTCTAACTCTACGAGATCAACTAAAGTAACTTTCTGAGATATTGTGATCGTATAGTTCCTGTATACCTGTCTAGCTATAATAGAAATACCTACTGGGGTAGACACTAAAAAGGGATTGCTAGAGTTTTGGTACTGATTCTAAAATTGATGGCTATATATGGAGATACAAAAGAAAGAGAAGCTCCAGGGTCTAGTAAAGCATAAACATATAAGCAAAATAAATGCAACGTACCAGTAACTACGTCAGGAGAATTTTCTTGATCCAAGCATGACTGAAGAATATATAACCTATTCGGGTACCGACCACTAGTAGCACTGGAAGTGGCACCCTACTGAGTTAGGTGACCGAATGGACCTAATGACTGATGGGATTGGCCTTGTTGGCACGCATCCCTAATTTTCTGAGCAACTACCCAATAGTCCCTAATCCTATGGCCTGGCTTACCACACCCAAAGCACATATCACTACCTACTCTAGACTCACCATGATGGTGTCTGCCATACTTCTAACATAAAGGATTGGTACGAACACTGCTAACACTGACCTGGGACTTAGAGCCTGGTGTCTTATCCCTATTTTTATTTCTAAATTTGGGTACTGGGTCACTGGCTGAAGAGGACACTGGGGATGAAGACTTCTGATAAAACTAAGGACGGTTACCACCCTCTGACTTTGGCTAATTAAAATTAAAACTACCCCTTAGCTTTCTTCTTTTCTCTCTCCCTCTCCTTAATTTTTTGCTCCTTAATCTGTTGAGCATGGACCATCAGTCTAGAAAAGTCCATCTTAGTAATTAGTATTGTGGTCCCATACTTCTTGACAACACTATCAGATACACCAAATATAAACTTACTCATCTTGGACCTACTGTCATCTACCACATGAGGAGCAATTTGGCAAACTGAGTGAACTTGAGAGAATACTCCCTTACACTCATGCTATCTTGCCTCAAATTAATAAATTCTAACACCTTGGCCTCCCTCAACTCCAATGGAAAGAATCTGTCTAAGAAGCAGTGGCAAACTCTTCCCATTCTATAGGCCCTACATAAACATCTCTATCAACTTTCCATTGCTTGAACCAAGTATTGGCTACATCCTGCAATTGATAGGCAGCTAACTCGGCACTATGACTAGACATATCCCCCATAGCATCCATTACCTTTTGAACCATATCTAAGAATTCCTATGGATCCGCTTTAAACTTGGATCCCGTGAAGGAAGGAGGATTCATCTGAGTGAAGTCCCAAGTTTTAGTTACAGCAGTATTGGCCACTGGGTTGGCTAAAACAGCAGCTGGTCATTCATTTTATGCTACTACAGAGTTCGCTAGAGTAGTAAACATAGCCCTGAATTCTGCATGAGAGACATACTCATCTAGAGGATCTGCCTAGACAGGCTAAGGGGCTGACTGAGTTCCTGTTCTTCTTCTATTCTTCTTGGGAGGTATGTTCTATAAATGGAAGGAGGGAATGTATTAGACTGAGAGTTTAACTTGAGTTCATGCTCAATTGCACGACATAAATACGAAAAGAAGGAAAACTTTTCCTATACGCCTTATAGCCTCTCATCCATAAGTGTGGCGCGCTACACACCCATGCATAATATGATACTCGATGTAGATTTCAAACTTTCTTGGACACTTTAAAACCTTAGGATTTGATACCAAATTTGTAATGACCCGAGACTACCCTCTAGCCATTACACGGTGCTTACAATCTTGATGACCACAAGTTAACCCATGAGCAGGTACCTGCTGTTAGCACTAAATAATATAATCATGGATGCAGAAGAATAACTAAAATTCCATAAGGTTTAAATAATGAAATGACTACTGAATTATGAATCTGGCAAAATACTAAAATCTGAATAATCTGAATAGCTAACTGTAGTGTCTCAAAATCTTCTAAACTAAATACTGTGAGTTGATGGGACAGGACCCCAACTAGCTCTTCTAACTACTGAGATAAAGACATGAAAAAATATAATTTTTCCTCGGATGATGAGGACTCACCAGTGCTACTGTACTACTGATAATTTGAGAATCTAGGTGCGATTCGGGAACTGAACGTCAGCACCTATGATATGAGATATCATAGCGTAAAAGAGGGGTATGCAATCAGTACTTTGAATGTACTGGTATGCTAAGCGAGGTAGGCTGACATGCAAGGTTTCATGAATAGGAGTAATAAACTATCTGAATATACATATAAAGCATGACGTATTGAGTATAGGATGTGAAACCTATAGATACAAGAGATATGAAAAGCACGTAAAATCTGTATATGTATGAGAGTCTGTAAATACTAAAAATTCATAAAAATCTATAGATCCTGAGGATGCATGACCAAGCATATAACATGGACTGTGTAAAATCTGTAAATTGAATTACTAATGAAATACTAATATCTGTATGCTTTGGTCGAACAACTCTAAGACTATATAACTGAACTAGGACTATATATGAGACTGTGAGAGGTATCATCTAACTGACATGCCTCAATCTGAGCTAATCCGGGTTCAACCTGTAACCCCAGTTGGATGGGTGTCAATATCATGCCCCAGGTACTAACATTGGCAATGTGGATCTACTAGACTAATATAATGTCCAAAGGACTAAGGGTGTCAAGCCTGAACTGACGGGTGACTTCTCATATCCTTCACTGTCTATGTAGTTCTAGAGTATAGGGACTGCTACTAATAATTCTACCTATTTCATGGGGAAGCCACCATCCCTACACTCGCTCAGTGCTAAATCCTACTCCCAAATGAAAGACACTAAGATACTAGACTGTTCTGAGTTTAATGTTTGATATCTGACTATTTTGATAATGCTCATAGTATAATCTGGAGACTATTCTGTAATGTACTGAGACTAGACTAAATAAACATCTATGATTTTTTGGGTATTAAATACCCCTAGGACTTAAATCAACAATACTGAAGAGACACTAAAGCTTGGGGCACAAAGCATGAAGGCTTTTATTAAATCCATCACTCTTGTAGGTATTTTGTCAAACACTTGTATTTCATGGTTTAAAACAATCATACGAATGTCATGAAACTTATAGAAATAGCATGAATTGGACATAATAGTATTAAATCATGGTTTAATCCAATAAATAATAATATTAAAACATGGAGGATTGGATATAATGGGTCGCCATGTTTGTTTTAGGTCAATGTGTTGATGCACACTCAAGCAATGGTCTCAATGGTAGAACAACTCACTTTATCAAGTGTTTTTTAATACAGCTTGTTCAACCAAACATCAAAGGATTTGATAGGATAATAAGCCTGGAATTAGTGAAACCAATTTAGATCAAACGTTATGTAATTCTAGGCTTATTATCCTATTAAATCATTTGAAGGTTGGTTGAACAAGCTGCATTGAACAACACTCGAGAAAGTGAGTTGTTCAACTATTGGGACCATGGATTAAGTATGTATCAATACGTTAACCTAAAATTAACATAACGACCTTCCATGTATCATTTAAGCCTTCAGAATAAAGTTTTCTGGAAGCCTTCTAAAGGCTTTTTATAATGCCACAACTTTGAAGGAATTATTTCTCATTGACGATCTCACAATAGACCAAGAACTATATACTAACCTCAAATATGGTAACGACAAGCTTGAATACCGAATCAGCAAGCTGGAGGCCAGCTTAAAAATTATCGGGATTCACATACTACAAGAAGCATCTGATCTTCTCCAAGATATGTTGAAAGCATGCTAAGGCAAGAAAACACAATCAATTATATCCACATTGCTAAGGAAGTAATGATACTCAATTTGCCTTTTAATCTTGTTTGTGGTTTCGATCAGGTCAATAGAAATGGACCTAATCGGAACCACAAACAAGAAGACATGGGATGTAATTTAAAATTCAGAAATTGCCATCTTCACTTAGATTCCTTATTTTAACTGCAGTTGTTCTTGGCACATATTTTCTTGACTTACTGTACATCATTACAATCCTCGGGTCCTGCAAAGCTACTTTTTTGGTGTTCAATTATTTTCTATGTAGGTGATCATCCTGACCACGCTACCTAGTCGTAGCTCCCTAGCAAAGTGTCTATCTACATTATTTTTCTTTGAGCGAGACACCAGACAAATTTTCATTGCTGGATACACTTTCATATTTGCACTTGATTCAGATTTCTCATATTTTAATTCAGTTTGATCGGCCAGATTTCTAGAAGTTCTTTGCTACCCTATGTTTTCACTTTAATCAGCTCTCAGATAATAGTCTTTCATCAACTCCCCTTTCCCTTGCGGGCATTCTCCTACGGCTCCTTCTGGCATATAATCATGTTCTCGAACAACCCTTCCATATAAATTTAGGCTTGGGGAATTTCTATTAGCTTTTTGTTCTTATTTGATGCAGTGTGAGACTTCGAAGGCCTTCTTAGAGTTCAATGCATACTTAAAATTAAGTCCAATCATTATTCGATCTCTGCATTGACATTAAATATTGATCCCTTCTTAAAACTTGACACGCATAAACATGAGCAACAACCGCCAGTAATTCATAATAAGGTATCAACACCATCTTCGTGGGCCTCTCGGCCATATCAATTTGTACCTATCAAACTTAATTGTATAATGCAGGATCTTATTTGAATGATCAATGCCTAATTGGTTAAAAACTGCATTCATAAAAACATTATACTTTATCTATGTTGTCCCAATGACCTTATCAGTAATACATAACTCCCACACATAAAAGTGGATCTATTTATCTGCACGCACCTTATTCTTCCTAGCCCATCTATGGCTTAATTTGAATAAACAGATTACTAACATGTTGCAACAGATGATACATCTGCTAAAATTATCAAACAATTATAAACATCTGTTACGCTAGATGATCAATCTATTGCAACATATGACTTATCTGTTGGAAATAATCAAAAAGATATATGCATCTGTTGCAACAGATTGTTAATATATTGTAAATTATTAAACAGATAGAATATATTTTGCAACAGATTACCCATCTATTAGATTTATTTTAAAGCAATTTTCTTTTCTTTTAGAAATACAATAAAAGATAAAATGATGTATTTAAATTCATTTTTTTTAATTTACATATTCAAAAAGTCATCAGTTTTATTTAATTAAGGGGTGTAATTATACATAACTCACACTTCTAGATATGGATGATCCGAATTTGGACAAGGTGATTTTGCACGACTCCTTACGAGAATTGGAAAGGTAGATTCATGAACTCTGGTAGGAGTTAGCGACATGAGAGCAAGGCTGAGGAAGGACCTGCTGCTGCCGGATGATGATTGGCCAGTTGACAATAATAATAATAATGATAATGATAACTATAATAGTAATAATAATTAGAATAATTAGGTTATGTTTTTTCTTTTAGCATATGTATTTTCTTTTAATATATCGGATCTACCTAAGGGAGGAACCTAATGTATGGATTCGAAAATCTATGTTTGGTCGACTTTGAATTTTTAATTCTTATTTAAAATTTAATTTTTATTTTGTCTATTCCTTATTCTCAACATGTCGATGGTTGGAGGTAGGGATTGAGCATTTGTGGCAACGGATGCACCATATATTACAACAGATGGTTAATCTTTTGCGATAGATGGATCATGTGTTGCAACACACGGTTATTAACAAAGAAAGGGTTATTGTTATTAATAGGGTGAAAATCATGACTTTTCAATTATTTAATATTAAAAATGGTTCGTAAATAAAAAATAAGGAAATAAATGATAAGCCACAATTTATAACCGTAAAAAAATAGTTATTTAATTTTAATAATTGATGTTAATATTAAATAAGCAACAAGTCGTGAATTTTCATCCTTTTTATTTTTAAATCTATTTTTTTAATTTATTTATTAAGGTATATAATGATTATTAAAAAGGAGGTGAACAGTCATGACTTTTTATCTAACACATTCAAAACGGTTGATGAATCAAATTCCCCATCTATTGCTACTGATGAATCAGCTGTTAGCAGAATTCAAAAAAGTTCCTTCACTATATGGTCGATTTGTTACAACAAATGGTATACATGTTGCCACATATGGGTTATCTGATGCAACAGATATACAATCTATTGTCACAACTCAATAAAAATAATTATTATTTTATTAAAAGAAACGGTTATTGAAAAGGTGAGAAGTCTTCGATTATTTAATTGAGAAAAAGTTATTTAATTTAAGAACTAATAAATAATAATAAGCTGAAAAATCATGACTTGTCACACTAATCAAAAAGTCACCAACTTGATTTAATTAAGTTATTTCTTTTCACAGAAAACGATAAGGAAATAAATGATAAACACAATTTATTTATAACCGTAAAAAATGATTATTTAATTTGACTAATCGTTGTTAATATTAAATAGGCGACAAGTAGTGACTTTTCACCATTTTTGTTTCTAAATCTATATTTTTAATTTATATAATTAAAAAGTCACTAATTTGGATTAATGAAAGTATATGATTATTATTTAAAAATATAGATTATATGTTGCAACAAACAGATTATGTTACAACAAATAGATTATCTTTTGCAACAGATATATTATATGTTGCAATAGATGTATTATTTGTTGCAAAGATGGCTTAATTGAGAAAAATGTTACTTAAATTTAAGAACTAATTAATAATAATAATCTCAAAAGTCACAGCTTATCACAATAATCAAAAAGTCAGTCAACAGCTTTGATTTAATTAAGTCATAACTTTTCAAAGTAATCAAAAAGTCATCAGTTTGAATGTAATTAATAAATGGAGGTGAACAGTCGCGTCTTTTTGCCTAATGTATTAAAATTCAATCCTCTATAAATAGGTCCCTCCATACTCGTTCATTCTATTACACTCTATTTATTTCTTGCATCTTATCTTTTATATTACACCTTTAACCACTTTCTATTCAAATACCAGATACCTTTTCCCTGACTAAGGTAAGTTTTTTTCTTGTTTTTTGTATAAATATACTCAATTGGTAGTATATGTTGTATTACATTCGAATTCTTTTCTTTACTCTTGTTTTTATATTTTTTGTCAATTCATGCATATTCTAGATATGGCTGATTCAGTTTGGGACGTTGTTATTCTACAAGAAACCGTGCGAGAACTTCAGAAGCAGGTTAATGACCTGCAGTGGGAGTTGGCCATCGTGAGAGCAAGGATGATCTGGGAGATTCGCAGGCTAAGGAAGGTCTTGCTGCTACCGATTGAAAATTGGTCGGCTGATAATAATAATAATAATAATAATAATAATAATAATAATAATAATTAGATTATTTTTTTATTTTAGTCTATGTATTTTTATTTTTTTTTGTTTAATAAAAAAAACATGTTTGATCGGCTTTGACGTTTTAATTCTTATTTAATTTTTATTCTATCTATTTCTTCTTCTCAACAAACATGTCGACGATTAGACATAAGTAATAATTTTGAATCTAGTAGCAATAGCAAGAGTTGAAACATATTGGTTATCTGTTGGGTTTGTGGCATGAGCAATATTATGTTGTTCCAAACAGATTACTCATCGGTTGCAACAGATAATCAGTCTGATCTAACAGATGATCAGTCTGTTGCAACAGATAACTAGTCTGTTGTAATAGATAAATCCTCTGTTACAACAGATAACCCATCTGTTCGATTCATGTTACGGGCACTATAGAACCATAAACATGAATCTAACATATGAGTCTTCTGTTGCAACAGATGAGTGATCTGTTTAAATAGTGGGCTCTTATGTTAGATTCATGATCGGGTTATATTCATTATTGAAAAAACAGTAGTAGCTGTGTACCCAGATGACAAATTCGATTAAAAATTAAAATTTTACTTACCAAAGTCACCTATGAAGTAATGCCGAAGTGAAAAGTGATTTACGAAACAAAATTTTACCTACAAATTTGGTCAAGTAGCAGTAGTAATGGTAAAAACAACAATAATGGTCAACAAGAAGAAGATGAAGATGATAATGAAGTAGAAGATAATGATAATGAAGAAGGAGATCATGAATAAAGCAGCAGCAACAATGTACAACAAAAATCATGAAGAGAGAGGAAAAAACAACGGATGAGGAGAGAAAAACGCGTATTTTTCCCTCCGTTTTCTGTTATATTAACTAACATTTGAATTAAAGTGTAAATTCAAAAACTTGTGGATTATTTTCTAACATTTTCAATTTTCCTAATACATAATAAAGTAATTGTCACCTACACTTAATTATTAAGACTTAAGTCACCTGCACCACATTTTTAAACTTTTTTGTCACTTTTATCTCAAAGCCCCAAGTGTCTTTCCACTTCTATGATGTATCCGTGTAGTTTAGAGAGAAAGTAATATTAGGAGTTTATGTAATTAATTTTAAAGGGTTGAGATTCTATGTAATTATGGTAAGTTAAGGTGTGGTATTATATAAATTTATCTTTTTTTTAATCCTTATCAAATATGGATTGGTCCGATATTTTATCATTTTCACTCTATTCATTTTTAACCCGTCCATTTGCTATTCCTATCTGAACTCATAAACCTCAAATATTGACCCCGACTCTGTTAAAATAACCATATATTAAAGTGAAGATTGTTTTTTCTTTTTGTACGAAAATTTGATAATGAAAAATGAATTTCAACTTAACCTCTAAATTATAATCTAATAAAGATATTTATATTGACGAATTTATCAATATATTATTAATATTTAGCTATAAGTATACCTAAAGTATTTTATTTCGACCAAGCTTATAAAAGTATTATATCTAAATTTGTTGATGTTTTTCACATATGCTAAGCACAGATAGTTTCACTACTTTTATTTTAAAATAAAATTCATTTTATTTGATTCTTAACTTCTTCAAGAAGTCTATTTAAAAGTTAAAACCTTGTCGTCTCCGTCGGAAGCTATAAAAGCAGTTGGTTGTCTGATTCGTTCTTTATTCTATTTTTTTCTTTCTCCTTTGTTAGCCTCTGATAGTTTGTCTTTAGGGATTTATTTTTAGTGGCTTTCTTTTTTTCAGTTAAAACTATTTGTAAAAATATAAAAGAACATTTCAAATTTTAGTGTTTGGATATACTTTGGGGACAAACTATCAAGTGTCAAAGCTACATATTATTATTGGGTTCAAAGTATATGAAAAGTGTGAATGAAAAATGGAGGAAATCAAGTGGAAGAAAAAATAAAGAAGAAAAACACTAAAATGGAAAATGTACTCTAAAATGGAAAATATACTATTTCTCCCACATTGGTGGGAGAATGTGACTTTTAAGTGTTTATATTAAGAAACACTTATTCCACTTGGTAAGTGAGGCAAGAAATAAGAGATGGCTTGCGCCGTCATCATTGTCGCTCGCTCGGCTCGACTTTGGCTTCAGCTTCAACTTCGGCTTTGGCTTTAGCTTTCTTTTTGGACAAAATTTATTTGACAGAAATTTAATCCGAAAGGAAAATATAAACGCAGTAAATTTTTTCCTGTGTTTTGGTCCTCCAGTTATATGCATGCATGCAGTATTACGAACTGATGCTTCAAAAGGATGCACTATTTTTAACTGGTGCTTCAGAAGGATGCATTGTTTCGAACTGATGCTTTGGAAGGATGCAATCCTTCAACAAAATGACACACTGATTTGTGAAATGATCTGCCTGTTCAGAAACGATGCAATCTTTGGACGAACAGACATGATTTATCAAAAAAGGTCACACCTTTTAAGTGAACCATTGCCACTTTTCAGATGAGGCATATGAAGGCTATATAAACTTGCTTTCATCTACAGGTTTAGACACAAATTTTCTGAATTACAAACTCTCTTCTTGTCTTCAAAACATTCCGTGTGATCAATCAAACTTTTGAGTGAGTTTGTTGAATCCAACAATTTGAGGTACCACTATTATTCGAATTGAAGGCCATTTTATCTTGAGAGGAATATCCCATAACCTCGGGTACAGTGAGAGAAATTATTCCTTAAGGACACTCTGTGAAGTCGGGGGACTTGTCCTTACAAATTCTATTTCATCTATTTTCTGAAAATAAATACACTTCTTAGATAGATTATTCATAATCTAGTGTTGAAGGTATTAAGTAACTTCAAAAGTGTTCTTGTCTTAGACTAGAACTAGAGTTGAAGTTGATGTTGCATGTATACAGATTTTTGTACCCGAATACCATAAAATAACAATCTTAAGGAATAAATTGCAGAATCTGTATTGCTTGTTTTTGGAGATTAGAGCTTTAAGCTTTCTACTCCGTTTGAACTTAACTAGTGATTCAAAGACATAAAATCTTCATCACAAGTTAAAGATCACTTGGTTGACAATTGAAAGTCATAAAAACTTCATCGTTAACTAGAAACAAGAAGAAGAGTATAAAGTTGCTTAACTTTATAAGTAGTATTCTGAAAATACTAAATTCTATTGTCTTGTGGTGACAGAAAAAATGCTACGACTGTGGGGGAAACTAGTATTGCCTCAACAAGTCGAGCAAATGCTCTGCAACCAATGGCACCTGCGGAGAAGCCCAAAATATTTCTGGGCATTGACTTTAAACGATGGTAGCAGAAGATGTTCTTCTATCTCACAACACTATGTCTTCAAAGGTTCACTAGTGAGGATGCTCCTGAGGTGCTTGAGGGAACCTCGGATAAAGAGCGTTTCATAATTGTAGAGGCTTGGAAACACTCGGACTTTATTTGCAGGAATTATATCTTGATTGGTCTCCAAGACGGCCTCTATAATGTTTACAGTGGAACTAAGACATCAAAAGAATTGTGGGGGGTACTAGAATGAAAATACAAGACAGGGGATGCGGGAATTAAGAAATTCTTTGTTGCAAGGTTCCTGAACTTTAAAATGATAGATAGCAAATCGGTGTCTCTCAAGTGTAGGAATGGCAAGTAATCATCCAAGATCTCCTACTGGAAGGTATATCTTTGAAAAATACCTTAGTTGAACAAATTGAAAATGTTCTTAGTACTCACATAAACTGTTTTGTAGGTTTGATTGTGAATGATGCATTTCAAGTAGTAGCGATCATTGAGAAGCCACCGCCTATGTGAAAAGACTTCAAAACCTACTTGAAGTACAAACACAAGGAGATGACTATCGAAGATCTTATTGTCCGACTGCATATTGAAGAGGATAATAAGGCTGTCGAGAGAAGGTCAAAAGGGAATTCTACAATTAATGGAGCACATATTATAAAAGATGACCAAAATAATTCTAAGAAAAGGAAGAAAGTTGAACAAGGAAGCAATCAACCCAAGAAAAATTCAAGGGAAAGTGCTTTAACTGTGGCAAGATTGGCCATAAGTCCACAAATTGTTGTACCTCTAAGAAAGGAAAGAAAAAGGACCACGCAAATATGATTGAGTCCAACAAAGAATGTGATGATCTGTGTGCTATGTTTTCAGAATGCAACTTGGTGGGGAATCCTCGCGAGTGGTGGATGGATTCTGGTGCCACCCACCATGTTTGTGCTAACAAAGAGATGTTTTCGTCATTCGCTCTGGCTCAAGTAGAAGAAATGATCTACATGGCTAACTCCGCTACGACTAAGGTAGAAGGAACAGGAAAAGTGAGCTTGAAAATGACTTCAAGAAAGGTCTTAACACTTAACAATGTCTTGTATATTCCGGAATTACGTAGGAACTTGATTTCTGCTTCACTTCTAGACAAGAACGGATTCAAATATGTAAACATTTCTGGAAAAATTGTAATTAGCAAAGGAGAAGTGTATGTAGGAAAAAGCTATCTCACCGAGGGCCTTTATAAGATGAATGTAATAATGTTGAAATCAATAAAAGTTCAAATTCTTCTTACTTGCTTGAGTCTTATAATTTGTGGCATGAACGTTTAGGCCATTTTAATTACAAAACATTATGAAAACTAATTAACTTAGAGGTTTTTCCAAACTTTGAGTGGAATAAATCAAAGTCTCAAACATGTGTGGAATCAAAGTATGCGAAGCATCCTTATAAGTCAGTTGAAAGGAATTTCAATCCCTTAGACTTAATACACACTGACATTTGTGATATGAAGTCAACACCATCACGTGGTGGGAAAAAGTATTTCATAAATTTTATTGATGATTGCACTAGATATTGTTATGTCTACTTGCTAAATAGTAAGGATGAAGCAATAGATGCGTTTAGGCAATACAAAACTGAAATGAAAAATCAGTTAGAGAAAAAGATAAAAATGATAAGAAGTGATAGGGGCAGAGAATATAAATCTTCCTTTGCCAAAATTTGTATAGAGAATGAAATCGTCCATCAAACTACGGCCCCGTATTCACCTCAATCTAACGGAATTATGGAAAGAAAAAACCAAACATTGAAGGAAATGATGAATGTCTTACTTATAAGTTCCAGTTTACTGCAAAACTTATGGGGAAGGCTATCCTTACAGCCAACCGTATACTCAATAGAGTTCCCCATATTAAGACACAACCAATTTCTTATGAAAAATGGAAAGAAAGGAAACCCAACTTGAAATATTTCAAAGTGTGGGGGTGTCTAGCAAAGGTCTAAGTTCCTATGCCTAAAAGGGTTAAGATAGGACCTAAGACTGTGGACTGCTTGTTCATAGGTTATGCTAAAAGCAGTAAAGCATGTTGGTTTTTGGTTCATAAATTCAAACATCCGGATATAAATGAAAATATGGTAATTGAATCAGATAATATTGAATTCTTTGAAAACATTTACCCGTATAAAATTAGACATGAACAGTCTAGTGGAGTATCTAAACAACTTCGAGATGAACCAAGTGAGAATGTACATAATGAAGAGAATCCAAGACGTAGTACACATCAAAGAATGTCTACTTCGTTTGGATTAGATTTTGTAACATTTCTCTTAGAAAATGAGCCTCAAATATTTAAAGAAGTGACGTCGTCCTCGGACTCATCCTTTTGGAAAGAGGCAGTCAACAGTGAGATTGATTCAATCTTAAGAAACCATACATGGGAATTGATTGATCTTCCTATAGGAAATAAACCTTTAGGTTTTAAATAGATCTTCAAAAGAAAAATGAAGGCGGATGGTACTATTGACAAATACAAGGCAAGACTTGTAGTAAAAGGCTTCAAACAAAAAGAAAGCCTTGATTACTTTGATACATACTCAGCAGTAACAAGGATAACTTCGATACGAATGTTAATTGCCTTATCGGTGGTAAATGATCTTAAAATCGATTAAATGGATGTGAAAACCGCATTCCTAAATGAAGAATTGGAGGAAGAAATTTACGTGGAACAGCCTGAGGATTTTGTGGTTCTAGGAAAGGAGAATAAGGTGTGTAAAATTATTAAGTTATTGTATGGACTAAGGCAAGCACCTAAACAATGGCATGCAAAGTTTGACCAAACCATATTGGCAAATGGGTTCAAGATAAATGAATGTGATAAATGTGTTTATATTAAAGAGACTCCGAATCACCAAGTCATTGTTTGTTTATATGTGAATGATATGTTGATCATCAGTAAAGACATTTATGACATAAATGCAACAAAACGAATGCTTGAGAGTAAGTTCGATATGAAAGACCTTGGAGTTGCGGATGTGATCTTAGGAATAAGAATCCATAGAACTCCACAAGGTTTGGCATTGTCATAGTCTCATTATATCAAAAATGTACCTAAAAAATTCAAGTCTATAGAATTCGGTATTGCCAAGATCCATAGGATGTGAGCTTTGCAATTCGAAAGAATAAAGGTGAAAGTGACTCACAATTGGAGTACGCAAGACTATTGGGATGTTTAATGTATATAATGAACTGTACACGACCAAACATAGCATCCGCTATTAATAAATTAAGTCGGTACACGAGTAATCCCAACAAAACTCATTGGATGGCAATGAAAAGAGTTTTGGGGTATCTTAAATACTCTCAAGACTATGACTTGCATTATAATAATATCCCACAGTACTCGAAGGATATAGTGATGCAAATTGGATCACTAGATCAAACAAAGTAAAATCCACAAGTGGATATGTATTTACTATCGGTGGAGGAGCGATCTCTTGCAAATCATCCAAACAGACTTGTATTGCTCGCCCTGTAATGAAATTTGAATTTATCACATTGGATAAAGTCGGTAAAAAGCAAAATGGCTCTGAAATTTCTTGGAAGATATTTCTTATTGGCCCAAACCAGTGGCACCGGTATGTATACACTATGATATTCAAGCGGCAATACGTAGGGCAGGGAGCTTGATATACAACAGTAAATCACGTCAATTACGACAGAGACATAATACAGTTAGGGAACTTTTCTCTAGTGGAATTATCACTGTTAACTATGTAAAGTCAAAGAATAATGTGTCGGATCCACTTACAAAAGGCCTATCTAGAGAAGGAGTGAAAAGGATATCAAAGGGAATGGGTTTAAGGCCTAAGACAAGTCAGCATGGTGGTAAATAGAGTGGTTGTTGAACCAATGCATCCTTTCTGAAAGGATACATAAGGCTATAAATACCTGATATATTCCTCAGGTATTGGTATCAATTTTGACAGCAAAAACTCTTTTATTCTTAACAAAAACTCTGTGTGATCATTAAGTTGTTGAGTGAGTTCATTGAATCCAACAATTTGAGGTACCGTTATTGTTCGGATTGAAGGTCATTTTATCTTGGGAGGAAAATCCCATAACCTCGAGTATAGTAAGGGAAATTATTCCTTAAGGACACTCCGTGAAGTCGGGGGACTTGACCTTACAAATTCTATTTCATCTATTTTCTAAAAATAAACACACTTTTTAGATAGATTATTCATAATATAGTGTTAAAGGTGTAAGTAACTGCAAAAGTGTTCTTGTCTTAGACTAGAACTAGAGTTGAAGTTGGTATTGCATGTATACAGATTCTTGTACCCGAACACCATAAAATAAAAATTATATTTTTTGATTTAAATTTTTTAGTGAATCCTCATTAACAAAAAATTATTTACTTCAATTTTAAAATTTGAACACCTTTTAATTTGCTAGATTCCTGGCTCCGCCACTACTAGCCAAGTCATCCTACCTACTTGCATTTAGGTGTCATGCACCTTCCCTTCGTCCATATTCATCTAAGGTTGTCTTGCTAACAATCGAGCACCTTATACATAGCTATATATCAAGCCTTAGTCATACAACCACACATTTCTTCTAAAGGCCACAAGCAACCATGCCAAGGGGGCAAGAGGCAATGCACAAGCCGTTGACATATCTTTACCGATGTTCTCTCATATTTAAGTCAGAGGTCTAACAGACAAACTTGATATTTCTTATTCGCATTTCACCCAAGTTATCAGTAGTTGTACTTAGCACTAAACTTGGCCTCATTTGTTTGCACTTAATGGAGGTCTGGATCTGAATGGTTTAGACTTCAGACCATTAAGTGCATTTGTTTTTTATTAAGGATTTAACTCTTAATGGGTCTGAATAGGTCTTATTCAGATCTAGAACCAAGTCTTAATAGGTCTGAAGGAAAATTCTGGTGTTGGATAATATTCACCACTCTATTCATAATCAGCAGTCACCACCACTAACCATCTCTGTCACCATCATCATTGTCAACCACCACCCACCACCACCAACCACCTCCACCATCACAACTACCATCGACAAAAAATACCGCTACCAACCACAATTGTCAACCACTACCAAACCTACTACCTATTTTATTCTAATTATATTCACCGCCACCACCGCTATCAACAACACCACAATCAGCAACCACTATAGGTCAATCCCTACTACCAACCAACTCATCTATCATAACTAGCACCACCACTAACTATCACTAATACATCACAACCTCTTCACATTCTTTGGCCGCCACCACCATTGTCGCTAGTAACGCCACCGCTACCACCACTTTAACCAGTACCATCGCTACAATTTATCTCTACTAACAACCATCTCTACCATCACAACAAATAACATCTCCAACTAGCACCAACACATCGTCAATCATCATGCATTCATGTTTCAGCCAACACAATCAACACCTTGAAATATTAATATCAAGCAACGTCACATCACAACAAAAACCACCACCATCAATAGCCACCATCATAACAGTCACTACAATACCAACCATCACAATTATCACCACCAACATTATTAATCACTAACATCAATCATTGTCACCGCAACCACCATTATAAGCCATCTGCACTATCACTAACAAACATAAATGATTTTTCTCAATCAAATACTAATAATTTTGTCGTATTAAATTACATACTTTTTTAATATATAATTAATGTTTTATTTTAATTATGTTTTTTATTTTATTATGTATACAAATAAATTCTTTTTACACATTCAGATGTTGAAAAACAAATAGTCTTAATCATTCAGTTTTCAGATCTAGAGACAAAATCTTAATCATTCAGATGTGCATTCAGATTCAGACGTCTAAATCTTGAAAAAAATAAATTGAGTCTGCAGACGATAGTTAAGGAGATCAGAATAAATTACTTCAAATTCAGGGTGGTAACTAAGAATTCTACTCAATAAAATCACAAAAATAGAGAATATACATTGGTCGACCAATAAAAATTAATTTTTCTAATTTTCTTTAACCTTGCAAATTTCCAAATTTAAAATGGAAAATTGAGAAATAAAAAATAAGCATTTGGTGAATTGGATTTTTTGTTTTGGAAAAGCCATAAAAAAACTCTAGAAATTGTCCGCTCAAGCTACTTTAGCCCTTTAACTTTACTGACAATTATTTACCCTTTAACAGATTTATAGTGAATTAAATACTACTTGAAAGAAATAATACTTCTCACAACGGAAAGTGCATTACACGTGCCCACACATCAGTGCCACATCACTAAATTATTTTTAAAAGTGCCCCCCTCCCCCCATATATATACATATATATATATATACATATATATATATATATACATATATATATATACAGATATATATATATACATATATATATATATATACACATATATATATACATATATATATAATAAAGATTAAAAAAAAGAAAGAACACGCACCAACGCGATTCAAGGAGCTCAAATTTTTCAGTGAATTTCCGTTAGAAAGCGCCATCCCTACCGACCAAACACCACCAATTACTCCACCCTAAATTCGCTTGAAATCGATGACCAAACCCAACCCCCATCAAATAATATTATAAACTAGTGATCAAAAATCCAACCCCATCTGATAGATTCGACCAAACCAATCTCAACAACAACAACAACAACAAACCCAGTGTATTCCCACCTAGTGGGGTCTGGGGGGGGTAAGATGTACGCAGTCCATACCTCTACCTCTGAAGAAGTAGAAAAGTTGTTTCTGATAGACCCCCGGCTCAAGACACGAGACACCACACAAATATAAATTAATGCACAAAACAAGATTTCATAACGTAAATACGGCACCCATAAGTAGTAGGAAACATCGGAAAGCACCCAGATTCGTAATAAAACATGGAACACCTAGTTTTCTGCCCTAATTCGCGCCCTCCAGACCTTCTTATCTAGGGTCATGTCCTCGGTGAGCTGTAGCTGCTCCATGTCCCGCCTAATCACCTCACCCCAGTACTTTTTCGGCCTCCCCCTACCCCGCCTAAAACCATCCAACGCTAGCCTCTCACACCTACAAACCGGGGCATCCGTGTCCCTCCTCTTCACGTGTCCAAACCAACTCAATCGGACTTCCCGCATCTTGCACTCCACTGGAGCCACACCAACCTTCTCCCTGATAGTGTCATTCCTAACTCTATCCCCTCAAGTCATCCCACACATCCAGCGCAACATCTGCATTTCCGCCACCTTCATTTTTCGGATGTGGGAGTTCTTAACTGGCCAACACTCCGCTCCATACAACATGGTCGGACGGACTACCATCCTGTAGAATTTGCCTTTAAGCTTGGGCGGCACCTTCTTATCACACAACACCCCCGACGCGAGCTTCCACTTCAACCATCCCGCCCCAATACGGTGTGAGACATCCTCGTCAATCTCACCGTTACCCTGTATTACGGACCCGAGATACTTGAAACTATCCCTCTTACATACCTCCTGCGATTCCAGCTTCACGACCACCTCGTCCTCCAACCTCACGTCATTAAACTTGCATTCCAAATACTCTGTCTTGCTTCTGCTCAACCTGAACCCTTTAGACTCAAGAGTTTGTCTCCACACCTCTAATTTGTCATTCACACCCTTTCGGGTCTCGTCAATCAGAACTACATCGTCTGCAAAAAGCATACACCAAGGCACCTCCCCTTGAATACGCCGCGTCAATACATCCATCACCAAAGCAAACAAAAAAGGACTAAGAGTAGATCCCTGATGCAATCCTGTCAAGACAGTGAAATGCTCTGAGTCTCCTCCCGCCGTCCTTACCTGAGTTTTCGCTCCATCATACATATCTTTAACTGCTCTGATATAAGCCATCAGGACTCGACTCACCTCCAAGCATCTCCAAAGCACCTCCCTGGGAACTTTATCGTAAGCCTTCTCTAGGTCGATAAACACCATGTGGAGGTCCTTCTTCCTTTCCCTATACTGTTCCACCAGCCTCCGTACCAGGTGAATTGCCTCCATCGTCGAGCTCCCAGGCATAAATCCAAACTGATTTTCCGAAATAGACACTATTCGTCTCAGCCTCCCCTCGACCACTCTCTCCCAAATCTTCATAGAGTGACTCAATAACTTAATCCCCCTATAGTTATTGCAACACTGGATGTCACCCTTATTCTTATAAAGAGGGATCATGGTACTCTACCTCCATGCCTCGGGCATCTTTGCCGTCTTGAAGATTTTGTTAAACAGACCAGTCAACCACCTTACCCCAGCCTCTCCAACATACTTCCAAAACTCCACCGGTATCTCATCCTGCCCCGTCGCCCTACCCCTCCACATCCTGCGAACAGCCTCTCTAACCTCTTCTACCCTAAAACGTCTACAATAACTAAACTCCCGACACTCCTCTGAATGCTCCAGTTCCCCTAACACAATAGCTCTATCCCATTCGTCATACAAGAGCCTATGAAAGTACGACTTCCATCTATTCTTAATATGGCTGTCCTCCATCAACACTCTGCCGTCCTCCCCCTTAATGCACCTCACCTGATCGAGGTCACGGCCCTTCCTCTCCCTAGCCTTAGCGAGTCTAAACAACTTTTTCTCCCCTCCTTTCCCCTGTAACCCCGCATACAGGCTCTCAAACGCGGTCGTCTTAGCTGCCGTGACTGCTGACTTAGCCTCCTTCCGAGCTAGCTTGTACTCTTTCCTGTTTACCCGCTTCTCTTCTTCGTCCCTGCTCTCAACCAACTTAGCATACGCCTCTTTCTTGGACCGCACTTTCTTCTCCACCTCTTCATTCCACCACCAATCCCCCTGATGGTGCCCGGCCCGGCCCCTAGAAACACCCAACACCTCACTTGCCTTCTCCCTAATGCACCTAGCCGCCCTATCCCACATACTATCCACGTCCCCCCTACACTCCCACACCCCCATTCCCGCCAACTTCTCCCCTATCTCCCACGCATTCACTAGCGTCAAACCGCCCCACTTAATTCTAGGTCTACACTCCTTACTCCTCCTCTTACTATTTGTCTTTATACCCAAGTCCATGACCAAAAGCCTATGTTGGGTCGAAAGATTCTCACTCGGGATGACCTTACAGTCCCTACACAACACCCTATCCCCTTTTCTGATCAACATAAAGTTAATCTGGGTCCTGGCCATCGCGCTTCGAAAGGTGATGAGGTGATCGTCCTTCTTTGGGAAGCCCGAGTTCACCACCACCAGCCCAAAGGACCTTGCAAACTCCAAAAGGGTAGCCCCCTCTTCATTTCTCACCCCAAAACCAAAACCACCATGCACATCACCAAAGCCTCCCGGTAACGCGCCGATGTGCCCGTTGAAATCTCCTGCTACAACAATCTTCTCCGAGCTAGGCACGCCTCTCAGCACCTCCTCCAAAGCCTCCCAAAACCGCAACTTCTCCTCCCCCTCCGAGCCCACTTGCGGCGCATAGGTGCTACATACATTCAGGGTAAACCCCCGAATGACCAACTTAATAGTCACCAACCTATCGTTGATCCTCTTCACCTCTACTACCTGGCCTCTAAGCTCTTCATCTACTAAGATGCCAACTCCATTCCTCCGCCTCTCGCTCCCAGAGTACCACAGCTTGTAACCATCCACATCCCTAGCCTTAGACCCTACCCACTTGGTCTCTTGAATACACGCAATATTGATCATCCTCTTCCTAAGAATCTTCACAAGCTCTATAGACTTACCCTGAAGGGTCCCTATATTCCAAGAACCAACCCTCAGCCTACCAACACTATCCCCACGCCCTCCCCTACCGCCCCCGCAGCCATACCTTGGCCTCCCTCCCACTCCCGCCCTTACCGCATCCCCCGCCCCCACAACAGCCCCACACCCCAACCCCCTCGGACATGACCCTATCCAACCATTATCGCCCACAGCCACTACATAGGAAAATATAAGAAAATATACTCAAAGGCAAGAAACAACCACAACAACAGCAACAACAGACAACAGTCACAGCAACAACAAACAACAGACAATAGCAACAATAGACAATAGATAATATCAACAAATCACAAGCAGATACCCAATCAAAAGCAGTGCCAGAAAACCACCACAGCCACAGCGACAGCAACAACAGACACGGACAATATCAGTAAATCAAATGCAAGTCGGATAAAACTAGCAGGAAACGGGGAATAAAATGAAACAGCGATGAATGAAATAGCAAAGGTTAGAGATCACCAGGTCACGCTTGTAGAACAAGCCAGAAAACCCGAACCCAGCGTTGACCGGGTTCCGGTGAGTTCCGGTGCTGAGATGGAGCTGCGGCTGCTGGAGGCCGGCTGAACTGGTCGGCTTCCGGGTGCTGCGGCTGTTGGTGACCGAGCAGCTGGCGGGTGAAGACGGAGCTGCGACGGCGGCGGCGGCCGGTGGGGGGGGGTCGATCGGCGGCTGTTGGGGGAGGGGCAGCGGCTGCTGAAGACCGAGGGGGGGTTGGGGGGGTGGATCTCGCCGGATCCGGCGAGGGAGGAGGGAGGGAGGGGTCGGCGCCTAGGGCCGGGGATTGGGGCCGGAGATCGGGGCGGGCTGACGCCGAAGGTAGCGCCGGTGGCCGGCGACCGGAGCCGGAGATCGGGTCGGGTCAACGACGACGGTCGGCCGGAGGTAGGCTCCGAAGGTCAGCGACGGCGACGGGGCCGGGGACCGGGGAGAGATAAGGTAGGGAGAGGGAGAGAGAGAGAGCCGTTAGGGAGAGCTTGATCCACCAGCTTGACTGAACTAGAAAAGAAATGGTGAAACGGCCCACTTCTTCCTCCAGCCAACCAAAGAAGATCAAGATGCTAGACAAGTAGAAGTTCTAAATACCATGAATTCAACGTGAGTTTTACTAGCCGCTAGATCCCATAAAATGCAGCCAAACTCTTCCCAAGCATCTTCTCAGAATAGACGAGGAAACCAAAATTAAATTTTGACCAAACCAATCTCAAATTTTCTAAAATCAAGCCAATGACTAAATACCCAAAATTTCACTAAGTAATCAAAATTGACTCCTTTGAGTCAAGTCCGGTGAAGTCTCGCCGAAAAACAACAATATGTTCCGTTTCAGTCGACTCCCGATGAAAAAAAAAAAACAACTAATCGACCACCACCCACCTCCTTCCACCTCGCCAGAAAAACACGACCCAACCAGCCCCCTCCATATTTATTTTCGGTGAAATTCATCAAAAAATAACTTTAATTTCAAATTTTTTTCTATTTTTTTAAATCCATAAAGATAATTTATAATTTTTCAAATCCAATTTCATTTCTTTTAAACTAATCTCAAGCTCCTAAATAGAAAGAGGGTATGGGGGGGAGGGCGTTGAAAGAGGAGAAATTGAGGATGGGGGTGGGGTGACGAATTTGGTAGTTGAAGGAGGAGAAATTGAGGTGAGGGTGATGGATTTAGTAGTTGAAGGATGAGAAATTGGAGTGATGGTGGCGGCGATAGTCGAAGGAGAAGAAATTAGGATAGAAGTGGGATAAGGGTGGCGGATTTGACAGTTAAAGTAAGGAAAAATTAGGATGGGGTGGGATCGAGGTGGGGTTAGAAAGAGGGGGAAGGGGAAGGAGGGAGTTTTTCTAAAAAAAAAAAAAATGCTATTTTTCTCTATATATATATATATATATGTTTGTGGGCTATTTTTTTTAAAAAGTCAGATTTACATATTTTTTTTAATGTCACGTCAGTCTTAAGAATTGAAATTAATTCAATGTAAATTGTTAAGTGTTAAAGGAGCAAATAATTATAAATTTAATTTAAGAAGTAAAATAAATTAAACGAACAAGTTTAGAAGTAAAATGATGTACTAACGCTTAATCCCCTTTTTAACAGTTCTAAACGGGTCCCACCGTAATGCCTTGTGGCAAACGTTTCTTCAGCACGATATTCGGCATAACTGGATATCATGTGCTGTTTCAGCTTATAGATCAGGAGGCATAAGCTAGTGTACCCTCTATGACTACCCAAAAAAAGGTTAATATATAATTAGTCTCTTAAATTTGAGGATATTTAATTTAGACATTCGAATTAAGTTTTGTTTTAATTGTATATTTCAATTTAGAATAGTAATTTTAGAAAAAAAAAATTGTATGCTCTTATTCATTTATTACGTAATAAATTAATCACATAAAATATTATTTTTCTTTAATTACATGCATTCGTCTTTAAAAGTCATAGAATTATCTTGAGATTGATCCGTATAACTAAGTACATATTTATGTGTTGCCTTAATTATCTAATAGATAAATAATAATATATATAATTTTTCAAAAAAATATATCTAGAAAAAGTATTTAATTAAAATACTTTATTAGCAGTTGACATATTAATTGGAAGACTTGATTCAAGTATCTAAATGAAATAGATTTAAAGGACTAGCTACGTATTAAACTCTCTCAGTTTTATATTAGTTGACCTTCTTGCTAAAAATATTTGAATCATGTTAGTTGTTCAAGTTCTAAAATTAAGAGAAATTTATTATATTTTGTCAATAATATCTCTATCATTAAATGACTACGTAAAGTGTAAATATTCAAATTCATATTTTAAATGCATAGTTAATGATTACATTAGTAAAATAAATCTCTATTAAATATTTTTTAAGAGGTGTGTCAAGTCTATAACGATCAACTAAAATGAAATGGAGGAAGTAGAAAAAAAAACATAATAACAAATGTCTTTTAAATTAACCTCAACTAACATTCATGTCCTTAATTATATGTGTGCATAAGTCAACACTTAAATTACATAAAATTAAATAAGTAAACATTTTATCCTACCTAACAAATTTTGCGTAATTTAACACATATGACACGTAAATTTTATGTAATTTGCTATGTAGAATACTTATGTCTACTTATTTAATTTTATGGAAAAGGATAAAAAATATCCCTATATGATTTATTCAAGAGACCAACTAATGATTTATTCAAATTTAAGAGAGTTAAGACAAACAGATATGGAAGAAGTTAGACAATGAATTATGACGTTGTTCAATCCAGAAAAACGATCAATTACCAGAGCAATTAAGGAAAAATTTATTTCAGACTAATTATTGACTAGATACTTTAAAATAATAGGGTATAAATATCCAGATCATTTATGTTCAAAATGTAATGAAAAAAATAGTGTAATTCCAGAAGTTCAACTAAAATGAAAGAAAATAAGGACGTCAGTTAGAAGATAAAAGATATAAAGCAACACAGATCGATGAAAAAATAAAGCAAGAGACAAGAAGACAAGATATTAAAGTTATGAAAATAACATGTAAATTATAAAATAAACTTTGTGACATGTGAAATATTAGGTGATACGCAAATTATTATGTAAATATATATTAGCTTTTACTAGCCTTTTTGACTTTTTTGGCCTAAAAGTCATTATTAATTTTGTTTTTTGTAGAATAGCTTTAAGATTTTCTTTTTATAAAATTACTTTAGTCTTTTCTACTTTTTTAAAGATGACAAATGTAAAGTAAGAATACTATATAATAGTATACACATTTTATTTTTTTAAGTTGTAAATAGCAGAAACATTTGCTAAGTTAAGGCAAAACTTTCTACACGGAAAGCAAGCCTTCTGGTACACAATAATATTTTCTCTCATATAATCAATAAAGATATTCAGTTTTACATTAAGCTATGGATGAACAAAGCACAGATTTATCAATTCTACTAGAACAGGTATTTTCATTATAATTATGAATAACTAAATTTATAAATACCTGACAATCATAAGTATAATAAAATAAGCTCATTTTAATTACTTTATAGTAGAGTTATTCAAAGAATAGCATGTTAAGAAATTTATTAGCAAAGTGAAAAAAGAGAAAAATTCCTAGAACTATGCCATCCTAAAGGTGAAATACATAAGGCAAAGAAGTCGTGATAGGGGAGTAACCAGAGTAGAGGCGCTGTTTAGGGGAAAAGTATCCAGATTACCATACTAATAGTGATCGAAGAACATGTTATTTAAGAATAATCTAGTATATAGTGATTTAAGATGATCATATTTTGTTATGTATATGATTGGAGGGAATATTTTAAAAAATAGGATCATATGAAAAATGAATACGTACTTACTTGATGAAATGATAGATGAATTTAAGATAGTTGTTTTATATGTACTTAAGGATATAGAGATAGTAGATATAAAGAAAATTATATGGGAAACGGTATTTGATATTGAAGATGAAGAATTAGAAAATTGGATAGAAGATGAATTAGAACAAATACACTTAAACGACGATAGCTACTATTCATATCTAGATAATTACTATTCAGACGGATATTATACAGATTAAAAAATGTTAAAATAAATTAGAAGAATTAGAGAAAAACAAAGTTGGTCATATGAAGAAATTAATTACAGAAATCAGCTTAGAAGAAAAAGAAGACAATTAGAAGAAAAAATACTTGGAATAAAGTTAACCTTAGAAAAACGAGGTACAAATGATAATTTATATAATCCATATGGAAAATTATCTATACATGAACAACAAATGTTAATTGATCACATAAATAACGTAGGATTACATATCAAATATAGCACAATTAGAATAAACTATTATACAGAAGTTTGTAAAATTACAACTACTATAGGATAAAATGATAGATTATGAATACTTAAGAGCTTAGAGAATAGATATGGAATGAATAAAATTATTAGAAATAATCCTGGAAAAGAATTTAATAAAATATATAGAAACAAAAGATATGAAATATATAGAATATCTCTAAAATTATATACGAGAACTACAAAAAACGGAGAAAAATAGTAAATAAATATTACCACAAAACATTTAAGTAACCATGCAAATTACCCAAGTTAACCGCACTATTCGCACCCCCTACAATTGGTAAGCAAATGAATATTACCACAAAGCATTTGACTAACCATGCAAATTACCTACAAATTACCCAAGTTATCCGCACTATCCGCACTCCCCTACAATTTGCTTATTTTTTATGTGATGGGTTCAAATATTTCGAATTGATTAATGCAAAAGATGAAGAAACAATTAGGTCCTTAAAATTGTTGATCCAAAAGAATCGAATTTTAATTGGGTCGACCCTAAACAATTGGATCCTCAAATAATTGACCTGATTTTCAAGAGTTTAGATTGCTACTGGATATCCTATCTGAATTTGTCTAATGAGGAATCTGATTGTAGTGAGAGGAATGGTAATATAGATATGAAATTGAAATTTGGAGAGTGAAAGTTTAGTGGCAATGTAGGGCAACCACAAGTTGATGAGGTCATGAATTGCTCGAGTGGGTCTCGTAATTTTGAAAATGTAAAATAATGAAATATAAGGCGGTGAAAGAGATGATATGAGGAAAAAAAATTAAAGAATTAAATTTTGCCTTTTGGTTCGAGTTTTTTGAATATGGATTGGATTGGATTTTCAAATAGAATAAAATGGGTTGATTGTTAGGTGGATTAAATGAAGTGTTTTTCCATGTGTATGCTGATGTGGATTGATTAAGTGATTTTTTTTATCTACATGGTGTGCTTGATGACATTCTGTTAGAGAAAACGTATTTTTAAACCAAAAATTAATGAAGGATAATTTTGAGTCAAAAAATTAATGAAGGGATATTTTTGAGCCACAACAAAAGCAAACAAAAACGTATTTTTGAGCCAAAAAATAAACGAAAGATATTTTTGATCGATTTCAAATAGTTGAGGGATATTTTTTGATTTTTTCATTAATTTTATAATAATTTAATTACGAATATCCAAAATTGAAAAAGCATACCTGCTTAGCCCAAATTAAAAGTCACATTTATGGATTATGCCAAAAAAAAATAAAAAAATACAAAGAAACTATTGGGATTTGAGAATTTTTCTCTCACACTCTGTTATAAAAGAGACTTTCCCGCTTATCAAACTTCTCAGTTCCCTCCTCTCTGTTTCTACCAAAAACGTGTACACAACTGCTGCTCAGCGTTTTTCCCCTTTCTGAAGCTCTTCGATTTCCGGTACAAAAACGGCCATTTTAGTTCACAACTCTCTTTTTCTCCTCGTGGTTCTAAAATAGATTCTCTTCGTTCAATTTTATGTGCAATTTTGATTGTTTAAAAGTTGATTTATAATCCGAGATTTAGACTTTAAAACTTCAATTGTGAATTTGGATATAGAAACTTCAAGTTTTTTGAAATAAAATTTTATATATCTGAAAAGTACATAAAAGTAGCTCGAAATTTTAACAGTGACACATAAATTGGAGCTGGAGGAGTATAAGTTTTTGTGTTTCCCGCTTTTTACTGTTGAGTCTAATGATTTCATCCAGGTGGTTGTACAAGAGGAAATTTGGGAACAAAAGGACCAAATTTTCTCATTGTTCATTGAGCTTTTTTTTTTTGATGAACTGTTTCTATGAGATAGCATGTGTTATGCACTTATATGATGTTTTTATAATTCACAATTGGAAAAAAATTTAGGTGATCGGTGTTACTCTAACACTGGGAGAGCTTTGACGAGCATGATAATCGAGGTGTCTTCAGATTGGAAGCAAAATGCAAGCTCAAATGATGAAGGTTTCGTGCTACAATTTATGTACATTTTTTTTTCTGCCATAATGCATCTGTTATCTGGCTGGTATTTTACTTTCTGGGATCGAATACCTCAGAAGAGCCTCAATATAAGTGTAATCTAAGTGAAATTTCCCAAGTGTTTATATATATATAAATTTTCTGACCTTTGTTTTTGAGTGATGCATGATGCGTAGAAGATAGTGTTACATGAACATTTTATGTTTTGCATTGTCCAGTGGATAATAGAGACAGTGAGCTTGTTGCATTAAAGGCACGGATAGAAGACAGGAGAAAAGATCGTCTGAAGAGACAAGAGGACAGATCAGCTTTAATCTGGGAGAAGTGGGAAGAACAAAATGAGAAATGGCTTGCGAAACACTACACAGATGATTTGTTTTTGGATAATCAGACTGAGTTATTGTGTGAAATAGTGGAGCCATCGTCAGATTTAATTGTGCCATTGTTCAGGTACCAGAAGGAGTGGTTGTATTGGGCACTTAAGCAAGAAGAATCTACAGCCAAAGGAGGTATTCTTGCTGACGAGATGGGAATGGGGAAGACTATCCAAGCAATAGCACTTGTGCTTGCTAAACGGGAATTAGAGAAGAAAGCAAATAGCAAATCCAGCTTATCTTCATCTTCACCAAGTACCAGGCAGGAACTCTCAGCAGTAAAAGGCACTCTTATTTTATGTCCTCTGGTTGCTGTCCTTCAGTGGGTTACTGAGATCAATCGATGCACCGTTGAAGGAAGCAATAAAATTCTTGTTTATCATGGTTCAAACAGAAGGAAGCTTCTCAACAGTATTGAAGAATATGATTTTGTCGTCACCACATACTCTACTGTTGAGGCTGAATATAGGAAAAATGTGCTTGCGCCGAAACAAAAGTGCAAGTGGTGTGGCAAAGCATATTATGAAGAAAAGTTGCCCATTCACCTGAAGAGGTTTTGTGGACCAGATGGTGTTAGACCTGCGAAGCAGAGTAAGAAGTTAAAACTTGACGTAGAAATGTTGGAGCAGAAAGCAGCTTCTACGGAGTCAGAGACTCATATGCAGATAGCAGATTATGTGGAGTCAGACACCAATGTGCAGAAAGCAGGTTCAACCGAATCAGAGACTGATCTGAAGAAATCAGGTTGTGGGAAGGGCATGAAGCGTAGTAGCAAGGCAGAAGAAGGGAACAATGATGGTTCTATGGATAATTCATCCAGTGTACGTCGAGATTTTCCACAGAAGAAGTCAATTTTGCATTCAGTGAAGTGGGATCGCATCATCTTGGATGAGGTAAGTCGCCCCTTTGCATATCATTTATACTTATATATGTTTGTTGCTTCCTTCAAATATCATTATATCATAGATTTTATTTGTTAATATTATCTGAGAGTGAATATGGTTGGTTTCCTTATGATTCGTTTTATATAAATACCAGCACTTTTCCTCACAGTATAACAAGTTATCTACAAATGCTTAAGAGTGAGAAACATGGAGATCTGTAGTGCTATCTTAAGGATCTAAAGAATGTGAAGTACTGTTTTGATTACGCTATCTGCGGAAACAATGTCGTAGCTTCTGAGTAATGTAGATGAATATGAAAGAAAATATCTAGAATTGATATTTTAGCAGTATGAAAGAAAATATGATCTAGGATGTTTTGGTTCATTGAAATTTAATAAGCAGTATGAAAGAAAATATCTGTCCCTGTACTGATGCTCAGTAACTTATGCTCAATCTCTCATCGTGTGAGATATAATCTGCAATTCTAGTTT
The DNA here is from genome assembly GCA_030864225.1 of Capsicum baccatum var. pendulum. Taxonomy (NCBI): domain Eukaryota; kingdom Viridiplantae; phylum Streptophyta; class Magnoliopsida; order Solanales; family Solanaceae; genus Capsicum; species Capsicum baccatum. The sequence goes on from CM061556.1 coordinate 224,337,356, forward strand.
AATCTCTATCATCTATCCTCATATCGGATCTGAACATTCTCTTCTCTCTGTTTCTACTGAATGCTGTTGTATTTGATTTGTAATGCATGCCTGTCCCAATCATCTGACTGCACTCGGAATTCCTTAATTGCATGTGATACAAAATGATTTTTCTGCAATGTTTCAACTCATTTCACTTATCTGATACAGGCTCATTATGTAAAAGATAGGCGCTGCAACACGACAAAAGCTACTCTTAGTTTGAAATCTTCTTATAAGTGGGCCTTAAGTGGTACTCCGATTCAGAATCTTGTTGGAGAATTGTATTCACTTGTAAGTTCAACTTTTGAAGTTGTCTTCCAGATGTTTGTGATATTTCTTAATTAAATGCTTTACTTTTGCACAGGTTCGTTTCCTACAAATAGTACCCTACTCTTTTTACTATTGCAAGGATTGTGATTGCAGAACACTTGACTATAGGTAGTAAAGCTTCTCTTATCTTTGTATACCCCCTAGGGTTAAAAACGTATGATGTTCTGAATTTAATTTATATTTTATCTGTTATTCGTTTGGCTCTTTGGCAATTGTTGTCTAAAGTCTTTTTTGTTGTATGTCCTTTGATATCTTTTATGTCTTGCAGCTCTACACCCGAGTGCCCAGATTGCCCCCACAAGTCTGTAAGGCACTTTTGCTGGTGGAATAGAGTAAGCTACAAATTGATTATTCAAACTTTTGAAGCTCTGTTATTGCCAAAATTAATTTATCGCTAACATGGTGAGGTTGATGCATATTCTCTTTCTAGTACATTGCTACATCTATAAAACATGAAGGGAGTTTTGGGAGTGGTAGAGATGCAATGTTCCTTTTGAAGCACAAAGTTCTTAAAAGCATCCTACTAAGACGTAGCAAAAAAGGAAGAGCTGCTGATCTTGCTCTTCCTCTTAAAATTGTAAGTTTTGTCGGGCCGTAATGTAGTATGATTCAATCTGGTAATCTCTTTCCATCTTATTTGTTGGTTGTATATGGTCTCAGGTTACTTTGAGAAAAGATTCTTTGGATGTCAAGGAAGAAGACTACTACACGTCATTGCTCAACAAAAGCCAGGCACAATTTAATACGTATGCCATCTATCCTATATATGCTGTTCCAACCCAAGCTTCTCTTTCTTGGTGATCATTATTGCTTGTCTGTGGTTCCCCACTTTGCTGTCACCCTTAAGTAGTGCTTCCCTATTGATTTTGTATCATGAGTCTGGCTTATTGATTTTGTCGTCTTGTCTTATGTATTGACTGCTCTCATGGAGTATGTTCTGGAACATATTGATTCCATTTCTTGGAATATTGAACGATTAAGATCATGTGCTTTCATTTTCCTTCCAATGTGTTAGATCATGAAGTATTGTTACTATCTGATTGTATTTATGTTTCCGCCTCTCTTCTCTCTCTCTGCCTCTCTTTCGTTCTGCCTGTCTCTCTGTCTATGCTTTTCTTTTTTCTTCCTTCTTACTTCTTCTCCTTACCTTTCTCCCTTCTCCCTTCTCCCTTCTCTTCTCTTCGTCGCCATGAAGTCTTTTCCCTGATTATTTTTACCTTGCCAAAAGGTTGTAAAAGATATCAAGGGTAGTTTTAGCTTTAATTATATTTTTCCCCGTTATGTGTTTCGTGCAGTTATGTTCAAGCTGGAACGTTGATGAATAACTATGGACACATTTTTGAACTGCTCACACGCCTACGGCAGGTACTAAGATGATGCATAAATGATTGACATGCGTAGAACCAAAATGTTCTGGATAATTGTAATGTAAACCTTCATTCATATACTTATTCACTTTGATTGGCTAGTTATTATCTCCCTCACAAATTTGTTCTACCATGCCCCTCACTGCACCTTTGTGTCTACAATCTCCATCTGATTTTCTTTCCCTGCAAATATTTTCAGATTCAGCTACTTTTAACTTATTAATACTTAGACAGATGTTGTGGAAGCTCTTTTATCTTCACCTATTCTTTTCAATATCCGGTAACATCTTTTATATAGACCTCTTTTTTCCAATCCCATTTTCTGGTGTAATTTTATAACCATTCTGGTATTACATTATTTTGCTTTGTTAAATTTTTGAAGTGATAACTTTGGACGGTTGAATGTGTATTTGAACGATATCTTGTTTTTTCTTTGTTAAATTTTTGAAGTGGTAAACTATGGATGGTTGACTGTGCATTTGGATGTTAGCTTAATGGATAGTCAATACAATTTGTCTTGGTAATTTTGGCACCACAAAATTAATCTTCACTAAACCAAAGTGTAGACTGGAGCATAGATTGGATTGCAGAACTTATCTGATGTGTAGTGTAATCCAGCTTACCAGATGAGTAAAGGTTATTTAAGCATATTGATTTTCTCTTAAGTTTTATTGTGCTAGTCTCTTTTATGGTATACATCTTGGTTTCTGTCAGTTGTTACATGCTGTTAGTATTGACTTTTCTTTTTGCATCTTCCAATAGAATTACAGTGCAATTGACTATCTAAGATATGCATGTGTGTTTTATTACAGATCCATCTTCAGCCAAGTTTTGCTGTGGGAAATGTATGATTAGTTTTTTTTATCTTTTCTTTAATTGGCAGGCAGTTGATCATCCTTTCCTTGTGGTGTACTCGACTACTGCTTTGGCTAAAAGGGCTGGAAATATTGAGCAACCTTGTGGCTTATGTCATGATGATGCAGTGGAAGATCCAGTTGTGAGTTTATGCATCCTTACTCCCCCCTCAAGAAAAAGAACAAAAAAAAAAAAAAAAGAGAGAAACTTCAGCTACTCCCATATACGATTTCCATTTTCCCGGAAACCTCTAGAAGTTCATGAATATATGGGGAAGCATTTTCCCAGTGCACCAAAGACATTTATTTTCTAGTGAGCACTTTTTATTATCCTTCGAACACCTAAAACCACTTGTAATTTCTTCTGGTGGCATGCCAAATTTCCTTCTAAATTAGTCATTGTCTTTCTTTTAACTGTGCAGTTCTTTTGATTGCCGCAGGTCACTTCTTGCATGCATGTCTTTTGCAAGATGTGTTTGATAGACTTTGCTGCAAATGTTGGAGAAGTGCCATGCCCTCTGTGTTCTGAGCTAATTACAGTTGACTTCACTGCAAATAATGATAAGGTGGATCAGAATTCTAAACAGACTCTCAAAGGGTTCAAGTCCTCAAGTATACTGAACAGAATTCAGCTGGATGAATTCCAGTCCAGCACTAAAATAGAAGCATTGGTGTGCAATTAAGTTCTCTATTATATTTTCCTCAAGTTGTTATTTTTTCTTTGTATTATGTTTTTTTTCCCTTCTCACAAAGGCAGCATGTAGGTGTCGTAGCACATCTTTTACAGGCATTGAGCCACTACATATGGTTCTAAGACTTGATGGCATCTTAATAACTGTAATTAGCTTATGATGTTGTACATTTATGTATGTGCTTTTGAACTGATGCAAACCAACATCTTCTTGTCAATTTAATACTGTTCCAACCTGACAAATAAGTTGACTGATGGAGTATATATTTTCCCACCTTAAAGTGCGCAAAAACGGAGGAATCTCATTCTCATCATTTTCCATTCGGATTGTTCTTTAGGTCTTCAATTATTTGTTGTGCATAATATAGCTACAACACCATTATTTTGATATTCTCTTTGTTTCAATTTATGTGAAGTCTTTTCAAATTGGGGTTATACTAGAATGTTAACATCAATTCACAAGAAGTATTCTGCTCAACTGTACTATTTTCAAATATTTATTTCACTCAAATATTCAAAATGAAATTGGATTTGATGTTTTATGATCAGACTAACTTTCCACCCTTTAATTTATTTTCTTTTATTTCCGTGGTATTAAAGTTAAATTTAATTGGCATCTTAAAACTTAGTATCCAGTACAAAGATCCATCTCGAATTTCAAGGTGTGTGAAGTACATGAGTGGTTCTCATTCCTTCTTTTATTGTTTCTAGAGGGAAGAAATTAGGTTCATGATTGAAAGAGATGGTTCTGCAAAAGCAATAGTTTTCAGCCAGTTCACATCGTTTTTGGATCTGATACACTATTCTCTTCAGAAGGTAAGATAAATAGACAGCTTTGCTCCCTTCCTACTTTTCTCTCTTTTTCTTTTTCAGTCTGGGTAACAAGAAAATCTCACCTTGTGTATTTTCAGTCGGGCATCAATTGTGTTCAATTGGTTGGATCTATGTCTATTGATTCAAGAGCTGCAGCTGTTACCAAATTTACTGAGGATCCAGATTGCAGGATATTTCTTATGAGCTTAAAAGCTGGAAGTATTGCACTCAATCTTACAGTTGCATCACAGGTAAGATGTCTCTTTCATTTCTGTCGACATCGACTGTGGTAACTTTTTCCAAATTCTAAAGGCTTGTGCATATCTTGTTCTTTATTTCTATTGCTCTTCAGATCTCATGTTATTTGATTCGTTCTACATATTGCGACTTCACTTAAAGAACCAGCTTGATTACCAGTATCACATTATGTTGTATAAGTGCACAATTCATATCATGATAGATTGCTTCTCTTGCCTATTCTAGGTTTTCATGATGGATCCTTGGTGGAATCCTGCTGTGGAGCGCCAAGCCCATGATCGAATCCATCGAATAGGGCAATATAAACCTGTCAGGTCTGTTTTGCATTTCTTTTACTTTTTATGTCGTTGATTGGAGCTTATTTTTCTTTTCTCATTTCTAGGATTGTGAGATTTGTGATTCAAAATACAGTTGAAGAGAAAATCTTAATGTTGCAAGAGAAGAAGGAACTTGTTTTTGAAGGGTAAGTGTGTTCTTTTCTTATAGTAGATGGTTATATTTGCACTCCGCTCAGAAGTAGGTGATGGTTGAAAGTTCAAGTGATTTCAAATGCATTATTTGTTGGAGAAGCCTCGAGAAATCATGGATATGAAGTACTTTTTGACTAAATTCTATAACTGTTAGTTGCAACTCTTGGTGAGAATCATCTTTCACCATGTAGGTCAAGGGTTCAAATATATGCACAAGTAGCTTGCCCCTTCCCTTTCTACTTCGTGTCGTTACAGCTCATCCTACTTATCCACATTGTTCTTGACTCTGCGTGTGCTGATATCAATTAATTCTTTTCTATAGCAGTTGTATATCACATCACTGTACAACTGCCTACTTCATCTATGATTTCCCTTGCAGTAGAGTAATTGTGACAGATGGCACTCATCAGTTTATATCTAGAAGGCCATTTCAAAGCGCCTGGAAGCTGCCTCGCTTTCTTCCTTGCTCTGGGGTGGAGCTAGGTTTTGAGGAGGGGGTTCAAGTGAATCCCCTAGTTGGAAATTTATATTGCCAAATAAGGAAAAACCAGGGGTTTTGGCTATATATAAACTACTGAATCCCCTCGTTACAAGGAAAGAAATCTATTATAATGGAAAAGGGGTTAACAGAGTTGCACTAATTCTTGCTTCAGTATCTGGACGCGTTACAGAAGTCCTAACTTGCTTTCCTAGCTGTAAACATTACATGCCAGAATATCTTGCAACGCCACATTCAACATCTTTAGTGCTCCAAAAATTATCGATTTCTCTTCAGTAGCCAATTTCTCTTGCCACGCCATCTGGAAATTGATAGCATATCTTGAGTTCTCTTTGGAAAACAGGAAAATGTCAATCAACTTGATGAGCTTTACTTGGATAAGGAGGCTTGTATATTTTGAAGTGTCTCAGACTGCCCATTTGGTCTGGTTGCTGTTATAAAATCTTGCTAATATTTGGGAGCTGTAGAAGTTGGTCTGGCTGTTTTATGCTCTTTGTTTCCTCTTGTTGTCAGCCAAATTGTTCTGCCAATTTGATGAGTGTACTACTGTTGGAAATGGTGATTACCTAGTCCCACTAGTTTTAGTTCTTTTGCTTCTTCACGCCTGTGAAATAATTAGAAAAAAGTTCACAAACCAATTGATAAGAAAAGCCATTGGATGATTTCTCACTGATAATTTCTAGAGCTGAACCGTATGATGATTTTGTCCCCTGAAGGATGTCAGACCACCCTTTTATTTTTACATTTGTTTTCTTGTTCCTTTCTCTACTCTTTATCTCTCCCCATCTCGTATCACAGACTCCAAAACATTTTTCCCCTTCTTTTTTGCCTCGACATATTTATGTTTCAAGTGTGATTGCAGGACGATTGGTGGCTCTTCAGAGGCCTTTGGAAAGCTAACAGAGGCAGACTTGAAGTTCTTGTTTGCGACTTAAATTGGTTTATATTTTGCTCTTTAATTTAGGAAGCAGATTCACTTTTATTTTGATTTGCTTTTACCACAAAGTTGGTATATAGACTAGTCATCTGCTGCCCAGGCTATGAATCTATACTTCTGAACTTAGCCAGTAGAAAGGTTGTACTGCTTTTGGATTGTCCCGGGAATGTTGCTTTGGCATCATCATGATTAGCTTATGATCTTTTTCCAGTCAAAGAGTGAACAATTAAACTGAATCTGGCCAGTATGCCTATGTAGTTCTTTTTCAGCTCAACCAATTTGCTGATTTCTTGGCACTGTTCAGTTCTAGTAAAAGAAGCAGCATCGGAATGCTAGAGCTCAGCTCTTGGCATGCTGTTCCGTTGAAGGGAATGTAATATTTGGATTATTTGCATAATAAACTACTTTAGCATGACCTCTATACAAGTGATCCTGAGGAATGCACTGCTTGTGCAAAACCCTTGATACAGCAGTAGACTTTGGGCATTCTCAACATATTTACTATAATTCTGCATTGTTTTTTTCCTAATACAACTTCGTGTGTGTCTTCCTTTGTGATGCACCATATTCAATTAACATCCGGTAGTCAAAGCTACTTGCCTTTCCAGTTTATGTTGGCATGAGTGCTTTGATTAAATAGTACTATGAGGTACATCAATGACATTATGCCATCAACTTAGTGGTTCAAGTGTGTAGAACATAGTGGTTCAAACTCCATGGTTGTGAGCTACTTATTTTAGAGACTGTCACTCAAGATCTTAGCTGAGCACACTGCTCATATAGTACTTGCAATGTTAGGAAGGAGACTAGTAACACCAACAGTCACTTTTTTTTGACCAAGTACTTGCGCTATCTGCCACAACAATAGTGAGACTTAAGAGATCATAAAAACATGTCCTTTCCAACATGATCCATTTCTAACAAAAGATAAGCTACGGAGGCGAGGAAAATTAGAAATCTTGCTATACCTTCTAGGGGTTCTTCTGCATTATGGCTTTGAGCAACTAATGACGATCATAGCGCAGTTTACAATCATAGTTTACACCCAAGAACATCACCTAAAGGAAGAAAATTCAGAAGAAAATGAATTGCAACGCCATTCTAGTTTTTTAAAAATAACATTATCAGGAGACAGGTGTGAAGGAATACTGCAACAAGGAGATGGGGTACGGTTGCATCCTTCTCCTCTTTGCCAGGAGGACCAACTTTGCAACAAACACAATGGTTTTCTTGTTTTCTCTTGACAAAAATAGTTAGTAAATATAATCTGAGTATACAAAGATGTATTATAATCGGAGATAGAGGATGCTTCCTATTCAATATTCATCAAATAATTGATCATTTACGTACCTCAGGCATTGTGGCGACGGATTGTTGGAATTTAGGGTTCAATCGGAAAGTATAGGGTTCGATATAGTCTTCAGCCCATGATTGTACTGCCACCATGATGCACGACAAGATAAGTGTGACAAACTAAAGCTTTCGAGGCACCATGATGCACGACAAGATAAGTGTGACTAACTAAAGCTTTGAATTGATCAGTAATGGAACTTACAAGCAAATCGTCCATCAACATTACTAACCAAATGAGCTAAATAGAAAAGGGAGTTTCCCGAAAAATTCTACAAAACTAAACAAAGAAATAACACAAGTATTAGCATGAGCCTAAAAGGTTATTTCGCTCTTCTATATATAGACATCTTCCTAGAGTTCAAATGTATTTGAACATATTCTCGCATGAAAGGGTGAATTTAAAGGAAAAAAAGGACATGTGAACCACTGGTCTCTATGTAAAATTAGATATTTTATGAATATATTTTTTGACATTGGTATAATATTAGATTCTGACACCCGCTCTTGGTTGAGTGTTGAATTATTTACCTCTTAATTTTTCTAGAGGGTCACCCATGTTTTAGAAATCACAGATTCGCAGGAATTCTTGAATTTTAACTATTTACCCTAATCAAGGTACATGGTTACAATTTGACATTTCCACATATAAGGCTGTTGTCTTGGTTGAGGAATTACATAAACGTTTGATGAATGTAATTTAGAAAGACTTGTCAGGTTTTGTGTTGTGTTTCATTCTCTATCCCATGGGTAGGTTATTGGTTATTTCGATCTGGGTTTTCTTAGAAGCTTTCTTTTTTGACAAGGCAACCGTTTGGGGTCAATAATATCAAGAATTGATGCGGAAAGCTTTAATCTATATCTATATCTATATTAAAAATGTGAAGAATCTTAGAAAAATAATTTGAACTTTTTAACTTCATTAAAGAACTCCATAATAGACAAAACTGTCATTTACTATATTTAATTATTTAATTCAATTATTTTTAATAAAATAAAATTACGCATAATGAAAAGGACACCATAGCCGCCTGGGAGATCTAATTCGACATGCATTCTAAGTCTAGAATCTATATATATGATCTTTATTAGAAAAAAAAAGTTGTATAGGATTTTTTCTTCTTTTACACGTTATTTGCTAATTTTTTAATCAACAATTAATGTTTCTTTTTCATATTTTACATGTTATTTGCAGTTCTTTTTTAATCAATAATTGATAATGAATTCCCTTCTTTCTTAACAATTTTTGTGTTTTCCTTTTAAGTTGAAACGAAACAAGTGTGTTGCTGAATGAAAAAGCCGAAAACTCAAAGGATTCAAAAGTTTACATATTACTGATAACGCTCAACTTACACCTCAAATAAGTGCAAGGCGGTCGTTGTCAATATATTTACCCAAACTTTGGAGTCGGGGTTGATCCACAGGGAACAATATGAGTGGCGATTAAACTAGTTTGAAACTATAGCTACAAGTTAAATTCAAATAAATAATAAGAAAAGACAAAATAGGGTTTTTTATCAATCAAACAAATTTTAACGTTTCAACTTATTTTAGAACTCAAAACTTAGATTTCAATATTTTGAATCAAAGATATGGAGAAACTAGGGTTGTGATCACTATGACTATTAATCTCCATTGAATAATAACTATTCATGATTCTCGTGATAGGTGGGAACAACAAATTATCCCTGCTGATGATACTATCCGACTTGTCTCTCGACCTCACCAGACAATTTATTATCTAATTCTCTCGAACTTAGATAATATATCTATTTCCAACTAGATGTTATCTCAGATAGATTGATCCGGTTACGACATCAATCATTAAACAGAAGGTTGGTAGCTTCCGAGTCCCGATTGATAATTCACAACCTCTAGTCTATTTTTCCGTTAGAAGCAAATAAAACCTAAGGCATAACCTAATGTTTGCAACCAATAGATTCAAGTTAAAACAACAGAATTTCAAGACGTTCCCACAATCACTCAAACCCTAATCCAACTATTAAATTAATGAAATAATAATCATAGATCCCACAACCCTAATTGTGGGTTTTAGTTGCTCATAAGATAGAAAGAGATAACAAAGATTAAATTCATAACTTAAAGCAAGTGAACTTACAAAAGATAAAATTCAAAGTTGTTTCTCCTTCAAGTACAATAAGAATTTCCCACAACTAAATCAAAGGCTGGAAAATTGAATTTTGAGTTAAGAGAGTAAAAAATAAGTGAACTTCCCTTTACTAAGTTACAAGATGTCAAAAGTTGCTTCCCAAGTTGTGAATGAAACCCTAAAAGATGTTATTTATACTAAAGCCTAATTAAGGTAATAAAATAACAAAATCACAACTGGACTCGGATTTAGGTGACAGTATATTGGTGTTGATCGTCAGGCTTCTGACGACATCTCAGATATGTCGTTAGAAGTCGTACCTTCTTAACCTGTTCTGCTTCACTCTAACGATGTCCTCCGACGACTTATCAGAGGAGTGACGGCATGTAGCAAATGTTGTCAGACCTTCAGCTTATTTTACCATGTTCTGTCCCACTTGATGGCATCTTCTGACGGCTTACCACACTTGTGACGATATATTGAGAATGTCGTCACCTTTATGCAGCAACTCTTCTTCACTGTTCTTCCTGACGCCTTTTTCTGGTAGCTTACCACATCTCTGACGGCTTGCAAGAAATGCCGTCAGACTCATATCAACTCACTTGTACTAGATTTTACTTATTTTGTTCATCTTTCCTATGTTTTCCTCCCATTCTTGCTACAATTACAATATTACAAGAAAACGATCAAAAATAACCAAAAGTTGCTTAAGACTTCGCAATTATTAAAAACCTCAAATGTGTTAGCACCTGCTTACACACCAATTACGAGAATGATGGTTCTCTTTTGATTGCCGCAAATTTTACTGCGTTCAAAGATATTCAATAGTTTTCATGCGACTTTTTAAGATAAAACTATATAGTACTACAACCGTAGTGATTAGTACCATTAAGCGATGTATATAGACTTGAAAACTCCTACCATAACCAGGTTATGTTTTCTCCACTTGATAATCATGACCGAAGGTAACACTAAATTTTGTTGCAATTAATATGTATGGTTAATTATACATATGTATTTTGATATTTTAAGTCTAATTCTTAATATCAAAAGTCATATTTAATTATATGCATATTTATTTTTGATATTTTAAAGTCTAACCATTGATATCAAGAGTCATTCTTAATGTTATTGTTTGTGATATATATTATATTGAAAAAATCTTAGATTAGTGCAATATAAGGTTAGATAAGAGTTAAAATACCTTCAATAAGCGTTGAATACTGATTCATAAGGTCATTTGTAGGTCAACACTTTGATAAGAATATGAAGAAGATGGGTGATAAAAATTAATTATTGAAAGGAACACTTGCATCTTAAATACTAAATTTCAAGAACAAAAACTTCATAAGAACATCGTATTAAAATTTAAGTGAAATTTTATGCAACCATACTTTTGAGAAATCAATTCAAATTATGTTTACTTGGCAACCAGTTAACAAGTAAGCCTTGAAAAATAATTTTGCCACGGAATACTACTCTAATAGATCTTTGTCTCATAATAAAATAAATTCATTTTATAAAAATAATTGGAAAAAAATTAAGTTACTGTTTTTTTAACTTGAATATTCTTAAAGTGTATTTTTATAAACTAATATCCAAAATAACTTTTGACATTTGGTTTCAGAATTATTTTTGATGACTTTCAATTTTTTTTCCATAGCAATTTTTCTATCTATCTATCTCAAATTACTATTTCTTTATAACATGACTCCTAAAATATGTGGGATCAGGACTTTAAAGTATATAGGAAAAAAAGTTTTGGTCTTAAAATAAGACTTTAAAATATATTATAAGATTTTTATTTATTTGTAACAGATAAAAATTCCTAATATTTAGAGGTATATATATATATATATATATATATATATATATATATATATATATATATATATATATATATATATATATATATATATATATTACATGAGCTCGAGGTCGAAAGCTTCTTCATCTTACGCTGGCATTGCACGACGGCAGCAAAGTAATAAAGTCAAACTTCAAATAGGTTACTAATTTTAATGATAAAAAATTAATACTATTTAATAAAACAAAGCTTACTTGTAGTAAATTTATTTTTGGTACAGGTTTATTTGATGAAGAAAGATTTGGTAGAAGATCTAAACAAACATGAAAAAGAAAATATTATGAGAGAATATATGAAAAAAAAAAGAATTGTTCTATTGAATAAAGAGCAATACGATGCTGATATTATACTAAGCTAGCCCATTCAGCTAAGAAAGACCCCATGTGTAATCATATTAGTATTAAGTCAGTTAGTTAGTTATATTAGTGAAGTATAAATATAACTAATGTACAATATGACCGTTAAGTCATTCATTTTACTCTTCTCTATCAATGCTTAATATTTTCACCTTCTCTCTTAGCTCACATGCTCTTTTTCTTCTTCAACCTTGAAGATCTTGAGTACTAAAGGTACCCTGTTCATGGTATCAGGGAGGAGATCCACGACCGGTGAAAGTTGCGTTGCGTTGCGTTTCTATTTCGCTGTTTTGCTACACAATTTGAAAGCCTAAAAAATTTAGGATTTTCAATCGATCGAATTTCTAAATTCAATTGAGTCACAAAATTGCACTTTTACTGAATTGCTAAATTCAATTGTTGTGTAAACACAACATAAAATCAAACGGTGTGCTTGAAATCATTGTGAGTTTCTCATCAATTTGCTTACATTTGTGCAATTAGAAGTACTGTGAATATTTTGAGGAAATTGTAGTAGACAATCGAGTGAAATGGCACATACTAGAACTACAGATCGTACAACAATAGGAAATGCTAATACTACAACAACAAGACAACAAATAGATTACAATCACCCACTATATATACAGTTAACTGATGCTAGTGGAATAATCGTGTAATGACCCAAGATGTAAGACCCCATAAATTTTCCTCTTAGTCTAAGCCTTTAGAGCATGTCAAGTGAAGCCTTTTTCCTTGTCTAAAAGATTTAGAAATGACTTCCAAAGTTATTGGTGTTTAAATCATATAGATTTTCCCTAAATTTAACCTTTTATCCTGTGGAAAATTGAATTAGCTTTCCAACGATACCAATTTCGTCCAAATCCGATATCGGGATGAGAAGTTATGGAAGTTTTACTAAAAGCTGTCGGAACCGCCCAGGTGTGACGGGCAGGTTGACGGACCATCGAGATTGCGATAGACCGTCGCCCAAACTATCGCAAGCAAGGCAGTGACTCCCTCTTCTGGCCCAAGTGTGATGGCCAGGACGACAGACCGTCAAGCTAGCGACGGACTGTCACTGGGACCATCGCAATGAGGCAGTGTGGCCTTTTTTTGATCAATGTGCGACGAACGATCCAACGGGCCATCGGACTAGCGACGGACAATCACTCCGACTGTCGCAGATCCCATTTAGTATTCTTAAGCCATTTTTTTAAAGGACTTTTGGTCTTTTTCCATCCTTTTAACACTTAGATATATTCAGAATGAAACAAATAACTTCATATACATAAAAAATAGCAAGGCCTAGAATTTTCTCCCTCAAGAGCAAACTCAATTCTTTCTCCAAGAACTTCAAAATTCCACCATAAATTCTATAAATTGAGTTGAGATTCAAAGTGCCCTAGTCAAAGGCTTCAAGAACCCTCCCTCAAGAGTTCCAAAAAGAGTCTCAAGCAAGCTTATGCATCCAATTTTACAATCTAAGGTATGTGGGGTTTGAACAAGGGTAATCCTTTTACCCTTGTGACCAAAAACTTATTTTAAATTACAAATTTCTGCAATTTATGAGGTTTTTCTATGAAATATAGTTAGGGTTTGCACCCACTATTATTCATTGCAAGAATTTTGATATTTCCCATGAATTGAGAGTTGAATTACATAATTCTAATTGTATTTTCATGCCTATTGATGAAATTTATAGCTTTTGAGATACCTTATGAGTACTTGCATTACCAAGCATTAATTTTGAGATATCTGATTTGAGATTACTGTTTGGGTCAATAGGCCCCATTTAAAGATTGTTGTTCAAAGATTGTTTGGGTCATAAGTACCCCATAGCCAAGTTATTTTTAGATTTCAGTTACAGATTTGACCTTTTGGGTTTAAGCTAAGATAGGAGTCCACATTAGTTATGCTTTAAAGACAAGAGAAGTATATTTGGTCTTTATTATAGAACCTTGAATTATTTTAAGGTGGATTTTCTAAAAGTTTTGAGCTTAAGATGGGAGTAGTATTTAGCACCAAGTTGGGTATAATTCCAAGGTCTCATGCCCCAGAACTACGTGCCCCCGTAGGTTTCTGATTTACCCCAAGTGGGTTAAGATAAGTGATCACTAAAGTTAAGATTCTACTCCGACGGCAAGGATAAAGCAGCTCTCCCCAACATGGGAAAGACGTTGGACTCCATGTGGCTCATATGGTTTATGTCGGTTAAGAAAAAATCACAAAGTAGTCCCCTACTCTAATTAAGATTAAAGTTTTCTAAGTCCTAAAGTTTTATAAGCTCTAAGTTTTAGAGAATATGGGTCTTAGAACAAATATAATGATTCACGAGATTTATGATTTATGCCTTATTATACATGATTTATGATATTAAGTCTTTAGTTTTATTCAAGCTATGCGAGTCATTTATACCTGCATGCATGATTTCTATTAAGATTGACAACATGGTTTACTTAAATGCATACCCCCCATATACTCAGTACATCCTCAAAGTATTGATCCACATATACGTCTGTGTCCTACATTGTCTCATAATGTAGGCTCAGGTGCTCAGTCTCAGCAGTGACTGTGATTCCCGAGTACCTTTGTCTACATTCCATAGTTGGTGGGTCCTCATGGTTTGAGGACCTATATTTGTAGCTTTCCTATTTTCACAGTATTTTAAGTTTTACTTTCAGGTCATAGTGAGTCAGTTGAGGGTCTGTCCCAATGGCTCTCCAGTTTGAGTAGTAAAGGCTTTGTCAGACTAGATTGTCAGTTGAAGTTGTGTTTCAGATTATTAGTATTTTTACCATTCAGACCTTATTTCTAATTATTTTGGATTATAGTTGATACAACAAAGTATCATTTTTTAACTTATTTAACCTGAAGCAAGTATTGGAAGTAGTAACCAGCTCAAAGGGTTAACTTAGGACTACTTGTAGTCTTAAGCACTGTGTGACATCTCAGGATGGGATTTTGGGGTGTTGCAAACTTAATATTAGAGCCTAAGATTTAAGGTGTCCTAGGGATTCTGACAAGCCGCATTAAGTAGAGTCTTGATTATCGATGTGTAGTGCACCGCATCTATGAGCAAAAGGCTATAAGACGTTTTAGCAAAAAGGTCATCTCTTTCATTCAGAATCAATTGGGCTTACGGTTGTCTCTCTCATCTATTAATGCATGCTCTATTATTTTAGAAAATGACTCCCCGAAGATTGAATGCCCGCAGAAACAATAATGATCAACTTCAACCTGTTGATCATTTGAATGAGACTGTGTCTCAAGCTGAATTTTGGGTGGCCTTTCAGGCGTTAGCCCAAGTAGTCATCGCAAATGTCCAGGACAATAACCAGGCCGCAGTTACACATCAGCAGGGAGGTGAATTAGCTTCTGCTAGGATCCATGATTTTATGCAGATGAATCCACCAGAGATCTATGGGTCTAAGGCTGGTAAGGACCCGCAGTTATATCTTGAGGAGGTGATAAAGATCACCCAAGTCATGTATATTTCTGAGGAAGAGAGTTTAAAGCTGGTATCTTATCATCTGAAAGACATTGCTTATGACTGGGTTGTTGCATGGAGTAAGAATAAAGGGGAAGATGCTGCCTCTATTACTTGGCAGGTATTCCAGTATGCATTCTTGCACAAGTTCTTCCCGTTAGAGATGAGGGAAGCAAAGATAGAGAAGTTTATAAAATTGAGACAGGGATCCATGACTGTTTAGGAGTACTGCTTGAAGTTCAACCAGTTAGCCAAGTATGCTCCCGATTTGCTTGTTGACACCCAAACTAGTATGAGCAAGTTCATGATAGGTGTGTCTGGTTTGGTGCTGAAAGAGTGTAGGATTGCTATGCTCAATAGGGATATGGATTTTTCCCGACTGGTAATGCATGCACAATAGATAGAGGTAGAAAAGATAAGGGAGAGAGATAGAGTAAAGGGAAACAAGAGGGCTAGATTCGAGCAGCATGAGTATGGTCAGACTAGGTCCTATAGAGGGAATTGCCCACAGTTTTAGATTTGTTCGTCTATGCCAACGGCTTCATCAGCTAGTGCTCCAACACACCAAAATAGGAAGGAGCAAGGGAACAGTCCCTCTATGTCCAGGTCCTAGAACTGTGTGAGTAATAGGCCTGATTATCCTCCTTGTGCTAAGTGTGGCAGGACCAATCCTGGCGAGTGTTTGGCCAAACAGAGGGGTTGTTTTAGTTATGGAAAGGTGGGCCACAGACTTAGAGAGTGCTCTTATGCTAGGCAGGGGAAAAGAAATGTACGACCCCAGACTCAGGCTACTAGTGCCCCAGCTCCTTTAGCCCATCCGACCCCTCCTCAGGGTGCTTCATCTAGTACTACTAGTGGTCAGCGCCAGAATAGATTCTACGTCTTACCATCCCTCCAGGAGTAGGATGATTCTCTCAATGTTGTTACTGGTATGCTCCATGCATTTTACTTTGATGTTTATGTGTTGTTGGACCCCGAGTCAAGTTTCTCTTATGTGACCCCACTTGTAGCTATGAATTTTAAAATGAGTCCTGAGAAGATTCGTGAGCCTTTTGTAGTTTCTACTCTAGTAGGTGAGTCAGTTGTTTCTAAGAAAGTGTATAAAAAGTATCCCATCACTATTCTTCATAGAGTCATACTTGCTGATTTGATAGAGTTGGACATGGTGGATTTTGACCTTATTCTGGGTATGGATTGGCTTTATTCTTGTTATATATCTATAGACTGTTATACCTGTGTGGTCAAGTTTCAGTTTCCTGATAAACTAGTTTTTGAGTGGTCCAAAAGTTCAGTATCTCCCAAGAGTCATTTTATCTCCTATCTCAAAGCCAGAAAGCTAATATCCAAAGGTTACATCCATCACCTAGTTAGAGTTAAATACACTAAGTCCGAGACTCCAACTATTCAGTCAACCAACATTGTTAATGAGTTTCCTGTTGTTTTTCCAAAAGATCTCCCAAGGGTACCTCCCGATTGAGAGATAGAATTCGGGATTGACCTTCTTCCCAACACTCAGCCTATTTCTATTCCTCCCTACCGTATGGCACCTGCACAGCTTAAGGAGTTTAAAGAACAACTCAAAGATCTTTTGGATAAAGGTTTCATAAGGCCCAGTATTTCTTCTTGGGGCGCACCTGTCCTATTTGTGTGAAAGAAAGATGGTTCTTTACGTATGTGCATTGACTATCATCAGCTTAATAAGGTCACAGTTAAGAATATGTACCCTCTTCTGAGAGTTGATGACTTATTTGATCAGTTGCAAGGTGTAAGTTATTTCTCCAAAATAGACCATAGATCCAGCTATCATCAACTTAAAGTAAGGGAGTGTGATATCCCAAAGACAGCCTTCCGAACCCGTTATGGTCACTTTGAGTTTCTAGTCATATCTTTTGGTCTAACCAATGCTCCAGCGGCTTTCATGGACCTCATGAATCTAGTTTTCAAGCGATATCTTGATATGTTTGTCATAGTGTTCATAGATGATATCCTTATTTACTCCCGTATTAAGAATGACCATGCGTATCATCTTAGAATTGTCCTGCAAACTCTTAGAGATCCTCAGTTATTCGCTAAATTCAACAAGTGTGAATTTTGGCTAAGGTCAGTAGTCTTTTGGGGTTATGTTATTTCAGCCGAAGGTATTAGGGTTGATCCCTAAAAGACAGAAGTTGTAAGAAACTGGTCCAAACCTATTTCTCCATCTGACATTAGAAGTTTCTTGGGTCTAGCTGGCTATTACCACCGCTTTGTTGAAGGTTTATCTTATATTGTGTCCCCCATGACCCAGTTGACCCAAAAGAAAGTTAAGTTCCTTTGGTCAGATTCCTGTGAGAAGAGTTTTCAAGAGTTGAAGACTCGACTCACTTTGGCCCCTGTGTTGACCTTGCCTGATGGTACAAATGGTTTTGTGGTGTATTGCGATACCTCTAGAGTTGGTTTGGGTTGTGTGTTGATGCAAAAAGGTAAAGTTATAGCATATTCCTCTAGACAGTTGAAGCTGTATGAAAAGAATTACCCAACCCATGATCTTGAATTAGTTGCTGTGGTTTTTTCTTTTAAAATCTAGAGACACTATCTGTATGGTGTTCATGTTGATGTGTTTACAGACCACAAAAGCTTACAGTATATGTTTTCTCAGAGGGAGTTGAATTTTCATCAGAGGAGGTGGTTAGAGTTGCTAAAAAATTATGATATGAGTGTGTTATATCACCCGAGCAAGGCCAATGTAGTGGCGAATGACCTTAGTAGGATGTCTATAGGTAGTGTGGCTTATTTGGAGGAAGATAAGAAAGAGTTAACTCGTGATGTGCATCGTCTAGCTAGATTGGGTGTTAGATTGCATGATTTCGTTGAAGGGAATATTTTGGTACAGAGTAGTTTGGAATCCTCTTTAGTTTCAGAAGTAACAGAGAAGTAAGACTTAGATACTAGTTTGGTAAGACTGAAGGAGTCAGTTAAGGACCAAAAGGTAGAGGTTTTCTCCTAAGTGGGAGATGGTGTGTTGAGATGCAGAATAAATGATGTGTGTTCGTGTGTTGATGACTTGAGGCAGAGAATTATATCTGAGGCACATTGTGTGTGGTATTCCATTCATCTCGGTGCTACCAAGATATACCGCGACTTGCGAAAAATCTATTAGTGGAGTGGTAAGAAGAAGGATATAGCAGTATTTGTGGAAAAGTGTGCACTGTGCCAATAGGTTAAGGTAGAGCATCAAAGACCTGGTGGTAAGTTGCAAGAGTTTGGTATACCCACTTGGAAGTGGGAAGAGGTGAATATGGATTTCGTGACTAGTTTACCTCTTTCGCATCATCATTATGATTCTATTTGGGTTGTTGTAGACAAGTTGACTAAGTCCGCTCACTTTCTGCCACTGCATACATCTTATACAGCTGAGAATTATGCTAGATTGTATATCTGGGAGTTAGTCAGGTTGCATGGAGTTCCCTTGTCCATCATCTCGGATAGGGGTGCTCAGTTCACTTCATAGTTTTAGAAAGCTTTCCAGAAGGGTCTTGGTACCCAAGTTTATTTGAGTTTCATTTTTTATCTGCAGATAGAAGGTCAAGCTGAGAGGACCATCCAAAATTTAGAAGATATGTTGAGGGCGTGTGCCCTTGATTTTAAAGGTAGTTGGGATGAGCACTTACCATTGATTGAGTTTCCCTATAATAATAGTTACCATGCTAGCATCAAGATGGCACCATTTGAAGCTTAGTATGGTAGAAGATGTATATCACCCATAGGTTGGTTCGAAGTTGGTAAAGCTGATATGATTGTACCTGATGCAGTGTTTGAGGCAATGGAGAAAGTTAAGTTGATTAGAGAAAGGTTGAAGACAGCCCAAAGTCGTCAGAAGTTATATGCAGATGTGAGAAGAAGAGATCTTGAGTTTGAGGTGGGTGATTTAGTGTAATTAAAGATTTCACCCATGAAAGGAGTGAAAAGGTTTGGTAAAAATGGGAAGTTTAGTCCCCGTTATGTTGTCCCTTATAGATTTTTAAGCCATGTTTGAAAAGTAGCCTATGAGGTGGAGTTTCCCATAGAGTTGTCAGTTGTTCATGCTATCTTTCATGTCTCCATGCTTAAGAAGCACATTGGTGATTCCGCTGTAGTAGATCCTTCAGAGAGCTCAGATATCCACACTAGTCTTTCGTTTGATGAGATTTCAGTTGAGATCCTAGATTACTAGGTCCTTAGACTAAGGAACAATGAAGTTCCCTTGGTCAAAGTTTTATGGCGCAATCATTTAGTTGAGGGCGCTACTTGGGAAGCGGAAGAAGATATACGAGCCAAGTACCTGGACCTTTTTTCCGCGAGTTCAGATCACGCCGAAGGTATTATTCTTTCTTAATTCAGTTCCTTTCTAATCAAATTCAGCTATGTAGTTATCCTTGTGAAAGATCTTGCACTTCCCGGAGTATTCAAAAGGTTTAGAAAGATTTAAAGCCGGTTTAGCCATTTGATTTAGCTGTGTATCCTTAGTTAATCGGTATCTTAACGTAACTAGCGACATTCGAGGATGAATTTGTCCTTAGGGGAGATATTGTAAGACCCCGTAAAGTTCCCTCGTAGTCTAAACCTTTAGAGAATATCAAGTGAAGCCTTTTTCAGTCTCTAAAAGATTTAGGAATGACTTCCAAAGTGATTGGTGTTTAAACCATATAGAGTTTACCTAAATTTGACTTTTTATCATGTGGGAGATTGAATTAGATTCCCAATGATACCAATTTCATCCAAATTTGGTATCGGGGTGAGAAGTTATGGCCGTTTTACTAAAAGCTGTCGGAACCACCCAGGTGCGACGGGCAGGTTGACGGACCATTGAGCTTGCGACAGACTGTCACCCAAACCATTGCAAGCAAGGCAGTGACTCCCTCTTCGGGCCCAAGTGTGATGGCCAGGACGATAGACCGTCGCTGGGACTGTCGCAATGAGGCAGTGTGACCTTTTTCTGACCAACATATGACGGACGATCACTCCGACAGCCACAGATCCCGTTCAGTTTTCTTAAGCCATTTTTGTGAAAAGGACTTTTGGTATTTTGCCACCTTTTTAACACTTTGATATATTCATAACGAAGCAAATAAATTCATATCCATAAAAAAAATCAAGGCCTAGGGTTTTCTCCCTCAAGAGCAAACTCAATTCCTTCTCCAAGAACTTCAAGATTCCACCTTAAATTCTACAAATTGAGTTGAGATTCAAATCTCCCTAGTCAAAGGCTTCAAGAATCCTCCCTCAAGAGTTCCAAAAAGGGTCTCAAGCAAGCTTGTTCATCCAATTTTATAATCTAAGGTATGTGGATTTGAACAAAGGTAATCCTTTCACCCTTGTGCCCAAAAGTTTATTTTAAATTACAAATTTCTGAAATTTATGAGGTTTTTCTATGAAATTCAGTTAGGGTTTGCATCCAGTATCATTCATTGCAAGAATTTTGATATTTCCCATGAATTGAGAGTTGAATTACATAATTTTAATTGTATTTTCATGCCTATTGATGAAATTTATAGATTTTGAGATACCTTATGGGTTATTGCATTACCAAGCATGAATTTTGAGATATCTGATTTAAGATTATTGTTTGGGTCAATAGGCCCCATTTAAAGATTGTTGTTCAAAGATTGTTCGGGTCATAATTACCCCATAGCCAAGTTATTTTCAGATTTCAGTTACAGATTTGACCTTTTGGGTCTAAGCTAAGATAGGATTCCACACTAGTTATGCTTTAAAGACAAGAGAACTATATTTGGTCTTTATTATAGACCTTTGAATTATTTTAAGGTGGATTTCCTAAAAGTTCTGAGCTTAAGATGGGAGTAGTATTTAGCACCGATTTAAGTATGATTCTAAGGTCTCATGCCTCAAAACTATGTGCCCCCATAGGTTTCTGATTTACCCTAAGTGGGTTAAGATAAGTGATCACTAAACTTAAGGTTTTACTCTGATGGCAAGGATAGAGCAGGTCTTCTCAACGTGGGCAAGACGTTGGACTCCATGTGGCTCACGTAGTTATGTCGGTTAATAGAAACTCCCAAAGTCGTCCCTACGCTAATTAAGATAAAAGTTTTCTATGTCCCAATGTTTAATAAGATCTAAGTTTTAAAGAAGTCATTTATTCTCTATGAGATCAAAGTTCAAGTTTCGAGGACTAATGTTTTAAGATTTCTCTTGCTTACCTATTTTGAGAATAAGATGGAGAATATGGGTTTTATAACTAATATAGTGACTCACGAGATTTATGATTTATGCCTTATTATACATGATTTATGATATCCAGTCTTCAGTTTTATTCAAGCTATGTAAGTCATTTATACCTGCATGAATGATTTCTATTAAGATTGACAATATTGTTTACTTAAATGCATACCCTCCCATATAATCAGTACATCCTTAAAGTACTGATCCACATATATGTCTGTGTGGTACATTGTCTCATAATGTAGGTTCAGGTGCTCAGTCTCAGCAATGACCTTGATTCCCAAGTACCTTTGTTTACATTCCACATTTGGTGAGTCATCATGGTTCGAGGACCTATATTTAAAGCTTTCCCATTTTCATAGTGTTTTGTGTTTTACTTTCAGGTCGTAGTGAATAAGTTGGGGGCCTTTCCCATTGGCTCTCCAACTTGAGTAGTAGAGGTTTTGTCAGACTAAACTGCCAGTTGAAGTTGTGTTTTAGATTTTTAGTATTTTTGCTATTCAGACCTTATTTCCAATTATTTCGAATTATAGTTGATACAATAAAGTATCATTGCTTAGCTGATTTATCCTGAAGCAAGTATTTGAAGTAGTAACAGGCTCAAAGGGTTAACTAGGTCTACTTTTATGCTTAAGCACCGTGTGATGTCTCGGGATGCGATTTTGGGGCATTACACAAGACTACCTCCTAGTCATTACACAGTGCTTACTATCCTGAAGGACTACAAGCGAACCCATGACTGATAGCTGTTGTGAGCACTGAATAATAATACTATAATTAATGTAGAAAAATGGTCTAAAATGCCATAAGGTTCAAAACACCCGAAATATTGATTATGAATAATAACATCTGAATCTAAAATACTGTCTGAATCTAGTCTGAAAATCATCTAACTAAAATTGTCTGAAAGTAGAGTTGATGGGACAATTCCCCAACTAACTCTATCTACTAAAATACTGCTAAGCTGAATTACCAAAATAAAAGCATATCCTCGATAGATGAGGACTCACTGCTAAATATGCTACCACTGGCTGAATCTGGCTAAGTGCGGTTAGGAACCTGAGCGTCCAAACATATGATATAAAACATCATAGCGCAAGAAATGGGTATACGATTATTACATGGGAATGTACTGGTATGCTAAATAAGGTAAGGCTGAATGCATGGATTTATACGCATAAACAATAACTGACTGAATGATATACAAGACATGGATTAGCATACATGGAGGATCTATAAATGCTAAACATACTGTGCATACTGTGACTGAGTATACTGGAACTGAATCTGATTACTGATAACTAAATATATTGATAATCTGAGATCACTAATAAATCTAAATAACTGATAACTGAGTGACTGTGTCTGAAAGTCCTGATTCTGTAGAACTAAACTGAGTTTTATTCTGAAGACTGAGACTGAAATTAAATCTGTGGGAGGTAATCATCTAACCGACATACCCCAATCTAAACTAATAAGGGTCCAATCTGTAACCCCAATTAGAATTGTGTCAGTACCGTGCCATGGGTAATAACATTAGATGTGAGTTAACCCTAACTAGCAGGAAGATATTTTGTCAACCCTCACTAATAAGAAAACTCATGATAGATGTGTCAACCCTTATCTAGCAGGATCCATGAATGAACATCTAACATACCTGAGAAGAAAAGTTCTTGAAGGTTCTTGGAGAGATTCTTGAGGATTGACCTTAATTCTTGAACTAGGGTTTTTGCCTCTTGAGAGAGAATAATTTAATTTAGGAAAAAGCTGAATGAATAATGAGAGGTTTTACACGTTTTAAGGGTTTAAATTCCACATCTGAGCAGAATAAAATCATGGGAAAAGATTGTTTTAACTCTGGGTGTAACTTTAATTTTTTATGAAATTTTCTCGATATGGACCCCTGGCGCGACGCGGCACTATCGCGTCATGTCAATAAGAAAAGACATCTGGAAAATTGCTTGGTAGCTCGACCCGGTGGTATCGCGTTTCCACTTTGTTTGTGAACTAGAAGTGCTTCGCAATGCGGTGGAATCGTATTGGTACACTAGAAATTAACATTTATGAACTGGGTCTATGACGCAATGCGCCAATATCATTGAGCAACATTGAAAATTAAAAATTTCTATTTTGACACACTCCTCGACACGCTATAGGTCTGAATGATGATGTTTAACGATTAAAACATAAAATTGTCATAACTTCTTACCCAGTTGTCGGATTTAGGCAAATTTTATATTTTTAGAAAGCTAATTGAACTTTCTACTCAATAATATTTCAAAATCTTAAAAATTCCACATGTATAAAATTGTATTCATCTTTAAAGCAAGTCTTTGACATTGTTTGAGATGAATTTAAGCTAGGTAAAAGTACGGGGTATTACACATTGATTATTTCATTTCAACTAAAAGGTAATCTTGGTAGTTATGAAGGAAGTAGTATGGTGATACTCATTATGGTTCTAAGTTAGTAAGTGTTTAAGTTATTATCTGATGATAGTTGGGGCTATAGAAAGATAAGAATTGTATATCAGAAGGAAGTACTAGCAGTAGGCCTTACATTATCAAGTGTAGTCTTTTAGGATGAGTTTACCATTTATGTGTATTATTGTACCCCGAACTCTAGAGTAAAGTGGTTGCAATTTAGTTTAGAGTTATTTAAAAAGGTTCCATAGACATTGAATAATGGCTTAAAGCTAAGGGGGAGATGATAGAACAAGCAACCAGGTTAGGCTCTTATATTCTTGTAATGATACCAGTAGGTGTTGAAAACCATTAAGGGAGGATGATTCATGACCCATTCTTCTTTCAGTATTTGTATTTTAGTTATCATAATATCTACTCATGTCTCACATATAAGCTCTATGATTATAGCTTATATTCGTGCACCTTATAGAAAATCATGTACTCTCCAGTTCTTAGTATGAGGAGTTTCAGTTCACTCAGCAGTACGAATCATGTTCCATGAATTCAGGAGCTCCAAATTCATGTCATGCAGATCATGACTCATGTACTCATTCTTTATAGTATATTTAGTTCCAGGTACTCATGCTACACTTCCAATAATCAGCAAAATTCAAATTATGTCATGTATGTCGTTAGTTTTGACTTCTTTGATGAATTTATGTCGTTGATACTCTATTACTCAGGACTCAGTTACGTGTCAAATTTATTCTTCATACTCCAGCCTCTTATGTTCTAACCTTTTAGCGACCTCTCCTCTGGTCAAGATAGTGATGATGAATAATTATTTAGATGGAAGAGAGTAAATGTTACATGTTAAGGAAAGATTGTTGCATACTTATTTTACACTAGGCTATAAGTTTGAAGAGTAATTGAGGCAAGGTCTTGATATAGGTCATGGTTAGTTGAAATTTTATGCGTGTTTTCTTGGGGTAGCGCATGGAAGTTGTTGATAATAAAGGGTTGAAGGATATGAGAAATATGTTTTTATGGGAATTGTTTAGAAAGTTCATATGTAGTTATGAAGATAGGCTTGAATGTCATGTTGGTGTGTAAGTGGATAAATGCATTACGCTTTAGTGAATGACTAGTAAGAGGAAAAAAGAATTATTTATGAGATGAGGAGTTGTGAAAATGCAGGATGTATTGAATTCATGATTTGGACTAGTGTTATGGTGTGATGTGTAGTGCTTTGTAGATTTGAGTAGGCTTAAACATAGTAGAGAATTCAGTTTAGCTCAGACTTTGGTAGATGGAGTTATCAATGTCCATGTGAATATTTTTTAGCAACCTCAAGTGAAGTGCAGTATTCAAGTGGAATATATAGTTGAGGGAGTATTTGAGGAGTATGTCTAAGCTTGAGAGTAACAGTTGCATTGTGTAATACCCCGAACTTTCTTTAAGTCAAATATAGACTCCAAAAGAGTTAGTGATGACTTCCTAAATTATTAATGTTTAAATCAGATAGAATTTCCCCAATTTCAACTTTTTATCATGTGTGAAATTGAATTAGCTTTTCAATGATACCAATTTCATCAAAATCCGGTATCGGAGTAAGAAGTTATGGACATCTTATAGAGAACTGTCAGAACTATCCAGAAGCGACGGTCAGGGTCGACAGACCGTCGAGCTAGCGACTGACCATCGCCCAAGCCGTCGCGACTAAGGTAGTGAATAATAACGCTCAATCTACAACTCTCGTAAGAGTGTAAAGCGGTCGTAGTCAAATATAGAACCCAACTGGGTTGGGTATCGATCCCACAGGGAATAGCTTGGTCAACAAGTAAGCAACGATTACTAGACTTTTAGTGCAAGTCTCGTAAAAAGGGGGGATTGTAATGTGTAACCAAAATATTAAAGTAAAAACTGGAAATAGCAAAGTAAAAATAAAGAATATTTAGTAAGATGTAAAACAATGAGAATTGAGGAGTTGAGGTTATGTCCACCTTCTGAGTTTACGTCTCTATTGGCTATGAGTTATGCGGAATTCAGACATGCATGTGCTTATAGAGAATTGTATTCGATGGTAAATCCAAGCGTCTTTCGACCTCAACAAGGACTATTTCACTTTAACTCTTTCGAGATTAAAGTGTATCTAACGGTACGAATTCTCCAAGAGGTTAATCCAATTACGGCACTAACTTTTTAATAGGGGATGGGACCCTATTACCTTGACATTATCTCTTTTCCAGACATATAACTTTTCTTTCGAACAAGTTAATGCTATACTGGCGTATTCTATGCGTCTGCAGCCATAAGAATTTGCATTAAGATGAAGAGAATAATGATATAAGCATCATACGTGTCACGAATTCACAAACTCATAGCAATAGATAGTATCTCACAAGGCTTCCATAACCCCAACACAGAAGTTTAGTTACCCATGAGTGTGAAGGAAATCACAATAGACATTGTTATTATACCACAGTAAAGATTTCGTGTAGCAAAGTGTGGTAGGCGTTAGGCGTGACTTTCTTTGCAAGTAACGTTTCTCTTGTTGTAGAAATTAAGAACTGAATAGATGAAAAATAATGTCAACAATGAATAAAGAAAATTGTTTTGATGGATGGATGGATGGTGGATTGATGGGAATTGATGGAATGGGAGAATTGTGTGGAATGAATTAAAATCTCTAGCAAAATAGGGTATTTATAACACCCATATCCTATTCCTACTAAGCTAATGGAATACTTAACCAAATCCTACTAGGTTAATGTATCATTATCCTAATCCTAATAAATTACTGCATTATTATCCTAATCCTAATAAATTACTGCATTAGTATCCTAATCCTAATAGGTTACTGCTAGTCCCCAAAGTCTTCAGAAATGTTGTTTTTGCCCGGGACAGGTTTTCCATGCATCACTTTTGGTCCTTGGCATCCAAGCTTTCCCTTTCTTCTTTCGTGAAGCTTTCTTTGGCGTCAAGTTATCCACAAAATGCTGAATTCTGCATCATTTATACCTGAAAACTTGCTAATCATGTTCGTTAGCTCACTTACAGGAAAAAGGACTAAAAGTGCATGAAATATATAATTTGTCCTCAAAACATGGCTAAAATATGGGTAAAATATAGCACTATAGGCATGTAAATTCGCCTATCATCAACACCCCACACTTAAAGCTTTGTTCGTCCTCGAATAAACTATCATGTCCATCTAAACATCAACTTAGGGTTTCACAGTAATAACACAAAATATTCGTCAAGACAAGCACAACAATTATCAACAAAGTGTAGTTTTTCGATCATTAGTAGAAATAATTTTAACCTCTAGCATAGACTCGTGATGGTGGTCAACTCATATTCAACGGTTTAAGGCACAAAGAATCATACACGACTACCCAAAACTCATCAACCATGTGTGTCTTACAATATATTACCCATAATCACTCGCAAGTATAGCATATTTTTCAAACATGGGTATAATAATATCCTTGCTCTCACTCTCACAAAGAATTCATATGCTGCAACTGATGGCCATAGGCTTGCCCTTAGTGTACTGCTCCACTAAATGTCAGAATGCTAAGCTTAGGATCAAATAGGTCTTTTGATGGTTGTAATGTAGGATAAGGGACGGGTAGGACTATTTTGGCCAGAAATAGTGACTAAGTTCCCTAAGTGCTTTCATACATCACAATATTTCATTAACACTTTTCTTTCAAACAACCTTTCTACCTTCTTTTATTCTACCACCCCTCTTTCTCCTTTTTTTTTTCAATTTTAAACATAACTAACTTTTTAGTTTTCCTTTCCTTTTTCTTTTCATAACATACCTCTTATGATAGCAATTCTTTTTCATAACAAATTCAAGCACCAATACATTCTAAGGCATCACCCTTATCCAATTTCCTCTTATTTTGTCACATGACCTTTTCAATTTAAAGCAATTAGGAATTTGGATCAAATTATGGTCTTGAAAAAATGGATTAGGCTTACATATGAGGCTGTCAAAGAAAATAGGCTAAAGGCTCAAAAGGGGTTAACTAGGATGATGTCCATGGGTAGGTTAGAATGAAGGTAAATAATTACAGGTTGCCGAAGAAATGCCTAAATCATCTCCTAAACTTGCACTCTTTATTTTCGCTTTACATACATACCAGGCAAGTTCTAGCATCAGCCACAAGCATATAATATACTATTATCTCACACACACAAGGCACATGGTCGAATTTATTGGGAGTAGTATAGACTCTTGCCCCAATAGTTGAACGAATTGAACCACACAATATCACATAGCGAGTCACAATTAGAGCCTAAATGTCTCAATAGTCATGATTTTAGCACAAACTCTTGTTATAATCTTATGCTGCCTATTAGAATAATTTCATGCGAAGCTTAAAAAAAATTTAACTACTAAAAAAAATGAAAAACTACTAAAAAAAAACAAACAAACATAGATAGTCGGGGGTCATACCCCCTTCGTCGAAATCATCATAAGAGTCGTCGTCATCAGAATTCTCCTCCACGTCGGAGTCTGGCATTCGTCGATCATCATCGGTTGGCACATAGTCATCAAGAGGTTCCTCAAAATATGTACCTACTCCACACATCTCCCTTGCATGCACATTCATTGGATAGTCATGATCCAGCTGTTGGAGCTCTGCAGCAGTTGGAACATGACCTCCGCTCATCATTGTAAACCGAGTCATGCCATAAAGATGGCGAAAGAAACTCTCATCCCGAGCATGTATCTTAGCAGTAGTAAGGTTGACGCCATGTGTTGATTCAGCATCTTTGACCTTTGTGAGGTCAACCTTCTTCGGATTGTGTGGGAGTTTATGATCAGCCGGCTCCTCTTCGATGTCTTCCTTCCTCAAGATTGCAATCAACAGATTGCCGAAGCTGAAGTGGGACCGCTTGTGTAGCCTAGCTTTCCGCATAGTGGAGTGAATGATTGTCCCGATGTTGATAGGGACATTCATCATCAGTGCGTATACCAAGCACACTCTATCTCTTGTTATTTTTGTGTATTGCATCCCTGGAATGAGGCAAGAGTTGACTATGCGCAACCATATCCTTGCTTCCCTATTCAAAGGAGCATATGGGAAGGTGTTGTGTCGATCGGTGTCTTTTTGTCTGCTCCACCTTGCCATGGATCTACTTCCACAAAGTGTGTGTCGAATTGCTCTATATGGAGGTCTACTGTACAGCTCTTTGAATGGTGATGGATCGATTGAAGCCAAGCCAAGAAAGGAGTTGAAGAAATCCGTATTGAGTTGTAAAACCTGGCCCCGAATCTTAACTTCGCTGCCTGTGGTTTTCAGCGACCAGTTGGCATAAAATTCTCTTGTCAAATCGAGATTGCATTCTCCCATGTCTTGGAAGATGAAATCTAGATGTAATGCCATGATCTTTGCCAACATGCGCGACTCCTTCTTCACTAGGCTTTCCTTGTTTATCAAGTCCACATGAACATATTTTCTTTCCTTGTTGTTCCTATACCATTCCTTCACTTCCTCCTCAAGAACCCATTTTATTCCAAACATGCGGCGTGGTAATTGCATTGAGGTTGATTCTCCTTGCTCTTTGCGACCTCCTTTCTTGCCTTTTTGGGAAGTGGTAGCCTTATCTTTACCTTGTCTTGCTTTGGGTGCCATTGTACCTGAGACTTAGAACAATGTTCATGTTAGCATCATCTCGGTGGATACAATCTATACACAAGCAATAGGGGTACCACCCCACACTTAGTTCGTGGATACAACTTAGTGAAGTGAAAGTGGTCGATTACTTAGACTTCATCGACATACATTTTAGGTGCTATATTCCAATAATAAAATCAGTGCAGTCACACTTCTTGTAATCTTGGCAATACGTTCATGTTGAATATATCAAGACTACTGCATAGGGATTGAATCAAGGTATCGTATCTAACAATAATCACAACCTCCTATGTAGGTAGGCAACCATAAATCTTATTCCAATGAACAAGTCATTCCAACATGTAAGTATGCAAATGACAAGATTATGCAATTTTTTGGACCATATCAATTCCACAAAAGTATGACAATGCATCAAAATCAAATTCAAGTTAGGAACAAGTGAAGATCATCCTTACGTATTCATTCACTCACTTAGTTGTATTACAACAATTCAAACACATTCACATCACCAATACTTTGTCACGATTTAGCAATTAATAATAGGCGTAGTAACGTAATGCTTACGGAATATAAATGAAGAACAAAGTAGTACTTACTTGATTGATGCCTTTGGATGATGTTCTTGTGAAGAAAAAGAGCAAAAAGAAAATTTTTGAGAGGATTTGGGGACTTTGGGCGGCGCCTAAGATAGGTTTTCAATGTGTTTGTGTTTCAAGACTAAGTCTCCTATTTATAGAAAAGGTTGGGTCAGGTTTTGACCCATTTAAAATTGGATTTGGAGACAAAAAGTGACCATAGGCGGCGCCTTTCGCTTTGCCTATGCTTGGCATAGGCAGCACCTTTTTCAAAGCCTTTGGTGAGCATAGGAGGCGCCTATTGCAAAGAGTTTAGTGACCATAGGCGGCGCCTTTAGCATGGCATATGAGATTCAGAGACAAAAGGCTTTAGCATAGGCGGTGCCTATGCTATGGCATACTTGAGCATGGGCGGCGCCTATGCTATGGCACACTAGATTCCGAGACCTTAGGCCATAGTATAGGCCTTGCCTTGTTCGTGGCCTAGTTTTACCTAGGGCTAGCCTTGTTCGATGCCTATATTTTCATGAGCAATGCTCAATCCATAGCCTTTTGCTTTTTCATTCCTATCTTACCACCTTTAACATGCGATACATCCAAATCAAAATTTGAAATCGACCTCCTCGTTTTACACCTCTTTGCACCTACATATACTCAAAAACAATAAAGACGTTTAAAATGATGGGTTGCCTCCCATCTAGCGCTTGATTTATTGTCGCGGCACGACATAGCTATCTTGATTACTCGGACTTCATCGGGATAGATGGGGCATCATTTTTTGAATGGATTCAGACGACGCTGATACTTACTTGTAGGCATGCAATCTTCTTCGATATGACGCTTGTGCATGCATACCTCAGGGGAGATACCAATTATATCATCAATAGTCTAACCCATAGCTCTCATGTATCTCTTCAGAGCAGAGATGAGAGCCTCTACGTGCTGTTCACTGAAATCATCCGCCACACTTACCGGTAGTGTATTTACACTTTCCAAGCATGCATGCTTTAGATAATTGGGGAGCTCTTTCGATTCTAGCTCTGGTGGCTCTTCAATGAAAGTCTTTGCTGTTGGTGACGGTTGATTCTTAAGATCAAGGTCCGGCTGCTTAGGAGTATGGGAATAGGACCCTATTCCTGTTAGATCACACATAGTTTCTTCATAATCTACATCATCCTCAAGCTCAACATTCAGCAGTGCAACAGACAATGGCTCAACAGTAAGCTGTTTCTTTACAGATAATGCTTTCTTATTCTCATAAGCTACGGAGAACACATCCATATCGCTGGGCTGCTTCATTGCTTTGCATATATCAAAGCGGACCACTTCGTCATTCAATCGAAACAAAAGCTCATTAGCTCTCATGTCAATAAGCACACTTCCAATTGCTAGGAAAGGACGTCCCAAGATTATGGGAACTTCAGAATCCACCTCACAATCCAGAATAACAAAGTCTGCAGGAAAGATGAAT
Organism: Capsicum baccatum var. pendulum; assembly: GCA_030864225.1. Lineage (NCBI taxonomy): Eukaryota > Viridiplantae > Streptophyta > Magnoliopsida > Solanales > Solanaceae > Capsicum > Capsicum baccatum. The sequence goes on from CM061556.1 coordinate 224,369,057, forward strand.
GAAGAAACCTTCACCAACACATCATTCAAGATACCCACAGGTCGTTTTACCAACCTATCAGCCATCACGAGCCTCATATTGGTTGGTGTCGGATCGCCTAACCCCAACTTCCTGTAGATGGATAGTGGCATCAAATTGATGCTAGAACCAGATCACACAATGCCTTGGCAAAATTCAAAGATCCAACCGTGCAAGGAATAGTGAAGGCACCAGGGTCGGCCTTTTTCTGAACTAGTGATCTTGTAGCGATTGCACTGCAATGGTGAACATTATCTGCCGGCTCATAGCTTACCGCCCTCTTCTTTGTCAAAAGATGCTTCATAAATTTTGCATACCTAGGCATTTGTTCTAGTGCCTCCACCAATGGAACATTAGTGGTCAGCTGTTTTAACATCGTCATAAATTTGCTGAACCTTGTATCATCCGCCTGCTTCTTCAGTCTTTGAGGAAAAGGTGGTGGTGGATATGGAATTGTTTTCTCCACGGCTTTCTTCTTCTCTTGCTTCTGTTTTTCGGTTTTTTCAGGCTGCAACCTACTAGGGGTAACGTCATGGACGTCTTGGTCAGCTTCTATGGCGTCCTCATCTTCTTTATTTTTGGCCACTTACTTGCTTTGGGATGAATTTTCCAGCACCTTACCACTCCTGATAGTAATAGCCATGCATGATCCATTGTTCCTTGGATTTTGCACAGTGTCTCTAGGTAAAGTGCCGGCCTTTCTTTGATTCAGTGCTGCTGAAAGTTGGCTCAATTGATGCTCTATTTGCTTGATTAAAGTGGAATGTGAGTCAACTAATTGCTTCATTGAGGACAAGTCGTTCTTCACCTCATTCACTCCCTTATTAGTTGCCTCTACTCCTTTCAATAGTTTAGCCATCATATCTTTCATTGACATATTTCTAGAACTAGATGCAGTGGCGTCTCGTCTTCCAGGAGGAACATACAAACCACTCCTGTCAGTCTTATCCTTCCAACTACGTTGATCACGGTCCTTATATACTGAATTATCATAATAGTTCCGACCTTGGTTTCCTTGGGCATTGCCTCGGAAACCCCCCTGATTGTTCAAGAAGTTGGCTTCTTCCTCGAAATCGGATTCCTCTCTTCCTTTTGATGCAACAACTTTGATTTTTTTGGTTTTCCCTGATAATAGATGCTTTGTAAGAAGATCCATCTACATTTTCATGTGAGCCATGTCTTGGTCACGATCCTCTTGTCTTTTCCTCTGCTCTGCAATCATGCCAAAAGATACAGTAGAGCTTGCTACCTCAAAATACCTGGTATGCCAAGATCTACTTTGCTTTGTCATCCGCTCTAGCATATCGCTTGCCTGCACAAAGGTGATGTCCATAAATGATCCACCTGCTGCATTATCTACCACTTGCTTAGTCACCGAATTCAAAGATCTGTATAATATCTCCATCAAGTGGACATTGGTTATATGGTGATTTGGGCACCGTATAAGCTTCGTCTTGAACCTCTCCCATGTTTCGTGGAGAGCTTCAGTTGGAAGCTATCAAAAATTGGTGATCTCATCTCTCAACTGTGCTCTTTTGGATGGCGGAAAGAATCTTTCTAGGAAAGCGTCTTTCAATTGCCTCCAATTAGTAATAGAATCAGGAGTCAGCCCATTCAACCATAGAGTTTCCTCCCCAGACAGAGACAATGGAAATAAGCGCAGTCGAATTGCATTCTGTCCAACGCTAGGATTGTCGAATGACTTGCATGTAGAAATAAAGTTGATCAGATGCATATTTGGATCATCGCCTGCTTGTTCACCAAATAATCCCTTGAGTTGCAAAAGCTGAATCATAGTGCTAGTGATATTGAACTTGGCTCCTGGTTCCAATGGAGGAAGAATAATAGCTCTGGTAGCACCAGGTCCGTCCAGGTCATCCTCATCGTCATCAAAAGGAATTTGCATAGCTCGACGATTAGGCCTCAATCTCGCTTGACGATCTCTCCTCTACATGGGTGCCGCCATCTGAGCAGTATGTGGTGGGTTTAGTAGCTCCTCATAGCCCAGGTCCTCATCATCAGGATTTGTTGCATGACCTAGGTTATCAATATTCTGTTGATGCACTTGAGCAGCTATCCTTTCAATTTCACGTTGTGCATCCATTGATGCACTGAAAAAACCTCAATAAAACAAAAACAACAACTAAAAGTAAAAGTACGAGAATCTTTGACCAAAGGGTCCAGTAACTATCACAAACTTAGTTGACACTCGTATTCCCCGGCAACAGTGCCAATTTTTGATAACGCTCAATCTACAGCTCTCGTAAGAGTGTAAAGTGGTCGTAGTCAAATATAGAACCCAACTGGGTTGGGTATCGATCCCACAGGGAATAGCTTGGTCAACAAGTAAGCAACGATTACTAGACTTTTAGTGCAAGTCTCGTAAAAAGGGGGGATTGTAATGTGTAACCAAAATATTAAAGTAAAAACTGGAAATAGCAAAGTAAAAATAAAGAATATTTAGTAAGATGTAAAACAATGAGAATTGAGGAGTTGGGGTTATGTCCACCTTCTGAGTTTACGTCTCTATTGGCTATGAGTTATGCGGAATTCAGACATGCATGTGCTTATAGAGAATTGTATTCGATGGTAAATCCAAGCGTCTTTCGACCTCAACAAGGACTATTTCACTTTAACTCTTTCGAGATTAAAGCGTATCTAATGGTATGAATTCTCCAAGAGGTTAATCCAGTTACGGCACTAACTTTTTAATAGGGGATGGGACCCTATTACCTTGACATTAACTCTTTTCCAGACATATAACTTTTCTTTCGAACAAGTTAATGCTATACTGGCGTATTCTATGCGTCTGCAGCCATAAGAATTTGCATTAAGAAGAAGAGAATAATGATATAAGCATCATACGTGTCACGAATTCACAAACTCATAGCAATAGATAGTATCTCACAAGGCTTCCATAACCCCAACACAGAAGTTTAGTTACCCATGAGTGCGAAGGAAATCACAATAGACATTGTTATTATACCACAATAAAGATTTCGTGTAGCAAAGTGTGGTAGGCGTTAGGCGTGACTTTCTTTGCAAGTAACGTTTCTCTTTTTGCGGAAATTAGGAACTGAATAGATGAAAAATAATGTCAACAATGAATAAAGAAAATTGTTTTGATGGATGGATGGATGGTGGATGGATGGGAATTGATGGAATGAGGAAATTATGTGGAATGAATTAAAATCTCTAGCAATATATGGTATTTATTACACCCATATCCTATTCCTACTAAGCTAATGAAATACTTAACCAAATCCTACTAGGTTAATGTATCATTATCCTAATCCTAATAAATTACTGCATTATTATCCTAATCCTAATAAATTACTGCATTATTATCCTAATCCTAATAGGTTACTGCTGGTCCCCAAAGTCTTTAGAAATGCTATTTTTGCCTGGGACAGGTTTTCCATGCATCACTTTTGGTCCTTGGCATCCAAGATTTCCCTTCCTTCTTTCGTGAAGCTTTCTTTGGCGTCAAGTTATCCATAAAATGCTGAATTCTGCATCATTTATACCTGAAAACTTGCTAATCATGTTCGTTAGCTCACTTACAGGAAAAAGGACTAAAAGTGCATGAAATATATAATTTGTCCTCAAAACATGGCTAAAATATGAGTAAAATATAGCACTATAGGCGTGTAAATTTGCCTATCATCAGTGAACCCATCTTCTGGCCAAGTACGACGGTCAGGACCGATGAACCGTTAAGCTAGCGATGGATTGTGGCCTAAACCGTTGTAGATGAGGCAGAAAGTTCAGATTCTGGCCAAGTACGATGGGATGGACCAATGGACCATCAAGCCAGTGACAGATCATTGCCCAAACTGCTGCCATTTCTGATCAGCGATTTTAAGATATTTTTAAAAGGGTATTTGGGTATTTTCCACCCGCTTTAACCCCTAGTTAAACCATACTATATCTCATAACTTCATTATTTATCTTTAACACCAAATTAGGGTTTCTCTCAAAGATCAATCCCCAAGAATTAAAAAACCCTAGGTGTTTAATTCTATGTCAAGAATTTAAGCTTTCCTCCACCAATCTTCAATAAATCATCCACCTAGGTATGTCAAGTGTTGATTCATGTGTTTCTTTAACCCATGAAGCTTAAGAAACCCTATTTAAAATATAAATTTTGATTTCCATGGTATGAATTGAATTATATCCATGTTTACGTTGTTGTTTGATTTCCAAGTTGAAGTCTTTAATGACTATAGTAAAAATATGTTAGTATGTTGTTGAAATTCTTACATAGGAAGTGTAAAATATTGCCATAAAGTATTATTTCAATATTCATGCCTAAGCCTAAAGATATGCATGCAAAGTGTTTGATAAAATGCCTAACGAAATAGGAATTATGCCTTATGACTCATTTGTGACCAAAATTGATGAATCTATGTTTGTGCCTTATGTATGATATGACTCCCACATTATTGTTATGCTTTGTAATGGATTGACGTAATGGTCATGCAATTATGCTTATGAAATTATGATATGTTTACATGCATTCCTATTCATGTGTAAGCTTATAGCATGCAAATACTTCATGAAAATCCCCAATGATTGTACTATGAATTGTTGATTATGGTCATGTGTTAAGAAGTATCATGTTTTGTCAGTTTCATGCTATCGAGTCTTGGAGGTAGTTGTACCCAATAATTTAACTGTGTGCCTAGAGCCAGTATCAGTTTCATGATAATCTCAATCATGACATGATCAGTAGTATTCTCAATCAGTTTCAAAAGTCAATAGAATTCAGTCAGTCATATGACTCAGGAAAACTCAGTAATCTCAGTAATGTCAGTTAGTTATCAGATCTTAGTAATATTCCATCAGTCAACAGAAGTCAATGAATGTAGTCTCATTCAGTTAATCACGTTTAGTGTCTATTCAGATGGGAGTAGGATTCAGCATCGAGTGAGCCCAAGGATGGGAACTCACCTGTTATTAGAGTGTGTGATTCTTAGAAGTAATCCTTGCACTCTAAAACTACGTAGCCAGTGTAGGTTGAGAAATCAAACATGCTAGTTGAGGGTAGATGAGATGGATTAACCTGTTATATGATGGTCCCACCATTCTCCTTAGAGTACCTATTTGATGAGGGATTACTTACAGCTTATCCTTACCTGTGGTGTAGTGTTGACACCCTTCCAATTGGGGTTATAGATTGGATCCCAACTCAATTATATTATCTTATATGGGCCATATCGGTTAGATGACTACTTTCCACAGTTACAGTCTCATTCTCAATAATAAAACTCAGATAGTTCTATAAAATTGAAGATTATTTGATATAGTCACCTAGCTCAATACGGAACTCAACTAGTTCTATCAGAAATAGGACTATCAGACACAATCATTCAGATAATAGTATATCAGTTATACAAAAACTTATGTTATCAATATTCAGATTTAGTAATGTTATGATCTCAGTTACAGTTCACATATTCATGCATATATTCTCACGTTTATGTTATTTAGTTAGTTAGTATCGTTCATGCATATAAACCTCTTACATTCAACCTACCTCACTTGCATACTAGTATATTCAATTGTACTGACACATTTGCGCTATGGTATTTTATATGATAGGTTCATAAGTATGAGCTCCAGAGCATCCTTAGTAGATCAGACGTTCAGCAGCCAAACTAGTAGTGAGTTCTCATCATTCGAGGATAGAATAACTATTTTATTAATTTATTATTTTAGTAGTTCAAAGTTAGTTGGGGATATGTCCCATTAACTCCATAGTTTTTAGACAGTTTAGAGGCTTCCAGACTATAGCATGTTTAGACAGTTATTTCAATTATTTTGGTATTGATATGCCATATCTCTAGATGTTATGTTTTATTCCTGCTATGCCATAGTCGACTGCATAAATAGAGTTATCCAATTTCAATTCCCAAATGAAGCCATCCTAGAGTGGAAGCATAGTACTTTGGTTTTTAGAGGTTAGCTTGTTTCCTTCCTTCAGGCATGAAAAATAATATCTAAGGGATGTGTCTATCATCTTGGTCTAGTTAAGGACTCTAGTTCAGAAACTCCTAGTCTCGAATCAGTCCCAGTAGTGAATGAATATTCCGATGTCTTTCCCTAAGATCTTCCCAGAATTTCTCCCGAAAGGGAAATAGACTTTGGCATATACCTTCTTCCAGATACTCAACCCATATCTTTTCTGCCATATAGAATGGCACTAGCAGAACTCAGAGAATTAAAAGAATAATTGAAGGATATCCCAGATAAGGGATTCGTCAGACCCAGTATATCCCCATGGGGTGCACCAGTCTTATTCATGCACAATAAAGATGGTTCTCTCAGAATGTGTATAGACTACCATCAGCTTAATAAAGTCACTATCAAGAACAAGTATCTACTTCCCAGAATCAATGTTTTATTTGACCAACTTTAGGGTGCCAGCTATTTCTTTAAGATAGACCTCAGATCAGGCTATCATCAACTCAGAGTCAGAGAATATGACATTCCAAAAACAACTTTTTATACCCGGTATGGTCACTTAGAATCTTAGTCATGTCCTTTGATCTTATAATGCCCCAATAGCCTTCATGGACTTGATGAACCGTGTGTTCACGCAGTACTTATACATGTTCTTCATAGTCTTTATAGATGACATTCTTGTCTATTCCCACAGTGAGCATAATCATGAAGACCATCTCTAAATAGTATTGCAGACTCTCAGAAATCATCAGCTATTTGCCAAATTCAGTAAGTGCAAATTTTGGCTAAGATCTGTAGCATTCCTTGGTTATATCATCTCTGGTGATGGCATTAGAGTTGATCCTCAAAATACCAAAGTAGTGAGAAACTAGCCCAGACTTATCTCTCTATCAAATATCAAGAGTTTCTTGGATTTTGCTGGCTATTGTCGGTTTGTTGAAGGATTTTCATCTATTTTATCCCTTATGTCCAAATTGACGCAGAAGAAGATTAAGTTTCAGTGGTCAAATTCATGCGAAAAGAGCTTTCAGGAGTTGAAGACTCAACTTACCTCAGCCCTAGTTTTGACTCTTCCAGACGGTTCAGATGGATTCAGAGTGTACTATGATGCATCTAGAGTAGGTTTGGGTTGTTTCCTCATGCATCATGGTAAGGTCATAGCCTACGCCTCCAGATAGCTTTATTCCTATGAAAAGAACTCTCTGACTCATAATCTTGAGTTAGCAGCCGTAGTTTTTGCCTTAAAGATTTGGAGGAATTACTTATACGTTGTTTATGTAGATGTATTCATAGATCACAAGATCCTCCAGTATGTATTCTCTCAAAAAGATCTTAACCTCCATCAGAGAAGGTGGTTAGAGCTCTTGAAATATTATAACATGAGTATCCTTTATCATCTGGGTAAGGCCAATGTAGTAGCTGATGTTCTCAGTAGACTGTCTATGGGTAGTGTTGCTTATGTTAAGGATAGTAAGAAGATGTTAGCTCAGAAAGTCCATTAGCTTACCCGACTAGGTGTCCGCTTAGTTAATTCAGTAGAAGGTAGTATATGGGTTCAGAATAGTTTAGAATCATCTCTAGTATTTGAGGTGAAAGAAAAGCAAGATATAGATCCCAGTCTTATTAAGTTGAAAGAGTTGGTCAGAGATCAGAAGGTAGAGGTTTTCTCCCAAGGGGGATATGGTGTTCTCTATTGTCGGGGTCGTCTGTGTGTTCCAAGTGTAGATGACTTGAGGCAATGAATTCTTGCAGAAGCGCATGGTGCGCGCTACTCTATTCATCTAGGGGCCACTAAGATGTACCAAGACTTGTGAGAGATTTATTGGTGGAGTGGGATAAAGAGATATATTACAGAGTTTGTGGCTAAGAGCTCTACATGTCAGCAAGTTAAGATAGAGCATTAGAAGCCTAGTGGGTCCATGCAGGAATTCAGTATTCCTACTTGGAAGTGGAAAAAAGTGAACATGGATATTATGACGAGTTTTTCTCGTACTTGTCATCAACATATTTCAGTCTGGGTCATTGTAGACAGGATGACCAAATCATCTCATTTCCTTACAGTCTATACCTCTTATTCAGCCAAGGATTACACAAAACTCTATATCAAGGAGTTGGTCAAATTGCATGGTATTCCATTGTCTATTGTTTCAGATAGAGGTACCTAGTTCACCTCTCACTTTTGGAAAGCATTCTAAAAGGGTATTGGTACCCAAGTTCACCTTAGTACAACCTTTTATCCTCAAACAGATGGTCAAGCAGATAGGACCATTCAAACCTTGAAAGATATGCTAAGGGCATGTGCAATTGATTTCAAGGGGAGTTGGGATGACCACTTGCCTTTGATTGAGTTTGCATATAATAACAACTATCATTCTAGTATTCATATGGCTTCATTTGAAGGTCTCTATGGTAGAAGGTGCAGATCTCTAATCGGTTGATTCAAAGTGGGTGAGGCCAAAGTAGTAGGGCCTGACGTGGTATTTGACACCTTAGAGAAAGTTTAGTTGATCAAAGAATGGCTCAAGACAGCTCAGAGCTGATAAAAATCCTACAAAGATATGGGTAAAAAGGATCTCGAGTTTGAGATTGGTGATTATGTGTACTTGAAAATCTCTCCCATGAAGGGAGTGAAGTGATTCGACAAGAAGGGAAAGCTGAGTCACTGATGTGTCAGTCTCTTCAAAATTCTCAATCATTTTGGCAAGGTAGATTATGAGCTTTAATTGCCTTCAGATCTAGCCTCAGTTCATCCAGTGTTCTATGTCTCTTTGCTAAAGAAGTGCATAAGTGACCCAACAGTTGTAGCCCCAGTAGAGGGCTTTGACATTTAGAACAAACTTTCTGTCGAAGAGTTCCCAGTTGAAATTCTTGACTACCAGACTCACAGACTAAGGAACAAAGAAGTCCCTCTAGTCAAAGTTCTTTGGCGAAATCAGTTCGTTGAGGGGGATACTCGGGAAACAGAAGCAGACATGCGGACCAAGTATCCTCACCTTTTCTCCACAAACTCAAAATCAGCCAAAGGTAATAGCTTTCCTTAAGATTATTCAGTTTCATGTTCATATTTCAGTTATAAAATTGTTATTAAATACCCTTGCATATCCAGTCATATGTTCATGTATCATGTCAATCACGTATTCATGTATCAGATATGCATTCTCATCATGAGAAACTCAGCTTCTCAGTAATTTCAGTCATTCATTCATAAAGACTATCCATCACATGTCCATGTATCAAAAATGCATATTTAGTATGAGATTTTAGTATATCAGAAGTTCCAGTTATATAGACATGTTCAAATATTCACGTCTCTTAAGTAAGATCAGTCTATCAGCTTTCCCAGTCTAGTCAGTACCATTTGAGGATGAATGTTCTCAAGGGGGAGATATTGTAATACCCCAAACTTTCTTTAAGTCAAATCTAGTTTCCAGAAGAGTTAGTGATGACTTTCTAAATGATTAATGTTTAAATCATATAGATTTCCCCAATTTCAATTTCTTATCATATGGGAAATTGAATTATATTTTCAATGATACCAATTTCATCCAAATCCGGTATTGGAGTAAAAAGTTATGGATGTTTTACAGAGAACTATTGGAACTACCCAGAAGCAACAATCAGGACCAACAAACCGTCGATCTAGGGACGGACCATCGCCCAAACCATCGCAACTAAGGTAGTGAACTCATCTTTTGGCCAAGTATGATGGTCAGGACTGACGGACCATCAAGCTAGCAACGGACCATTACCTAAACCATCGAAGATGAGGCAGGAAGTTTAGGTTCTGGCCAAGTACGATGGGATGGAACGTCGAGCCAGGGATGGACCATCACCCAAACAATCACCACTTTTGATCAGCAATTTTAAGCCATTTTTAAAAGGGTATTTGGTTCTTTTTCCATCCATTTTAACCTCTAGTTAAACCAAACCAGATCTCATAATTTCATTATTCATCTATAACACCAAATTAGGGTTTATCTCAAAGACCAATCCGTAAGAACAAGAAACCCTAGGTGTTTAATTCCAAGTCAAGAATTCAAGCTTTCCTCCACCAATATTCAATAAATCATCCACCTATGTATGTCAAGTGATGATTCATGTGTTCCTTTCCCCATGAAGCTCAAGAAACCCTATTTGAAATATAAACTTTGGATTCCATGGCATGAATTGAATTATATCCATGTTTACGTTGTTTTTTGATTTCCAAGTTGAAGTTTGTAATGACTATCATAAAAATATGTTAGTATGTGGTTGAAATTCTTACACTGGAAGTGTAAAATATTGCCATGAAGTATTATTTCAATATTCATGCCTAAGCCTAAAGATATGCATGCAAGGTGTTTGATAAAATGCCTAAGAGAATAGGAATTATGCCTTATGACTCATTTGTGACCAAAATTGATGAATCCATGTTTGTCCCTTATGTTTGATATGAATCCCACGTTATTTTTATGCTTTGTAATGGATTGACTAATGGTCATGAGATTAGGCTTATGAAATTATGATAGTTTACATGCATTCCTATTCATGTGTAAGCTTATAGCATATGAATACTTTATGAAAATTCCCAATAATTGCACTATGAATTATTGACTATGGTCATGTGTCAAGAAATGTCATGTATTATTAGTTTCATTCTATCGAGTCCTGGGGGTACTTGTACCCGACAATTTAGCTATGTGCCTAGAGCCAGTGTCAGTTTCATGATAATCTCAATCATGCCTTGATCAGTAGTATTTTCAGTCAATTTTAGAACTTAGTAGAATTAAGTCAGTCACATGACTCAAGAAAATTTAGTAATCTTAGTAATCTCAGTCAGTTATCAGATCTCAATAATATTCCATCAGTCAACAAAACTCAATAAACCCAATCCAGTTCAGTTAATCATGTTCAGTGTCTATTCATATGGGAGTAGGATTTAGCACTGAGTTAGCCCAAGGATGGGAACTCACCTGTTATTAGAAGGTGTGATTCTTAGAAGCAATCCTTGCACTCTAGAACTATGTAGCCATCGTAGGTTGAGACAGCAAACCTGCTAGTTGAGGGTAGACATGGTGGCTTAACATGTTATATGATGGTCCCACCATTCTCTTAGAGTACTTGTTAGATGAGGGACTACTCATATCTTATCCTTACCAGTGGTGTGGTATTGACACCCTTCCAATTAGGGTTATAAATTGGACCCTTACTTAATTATATTATCTTATTTAGGATATGATGACTACTTCCCATAATAATAGTCTCAGTAATAGAACTAAGATAATTCTATAGAATTCAGGACTGTAAGATATAATCACCCTACTCAGTATGGAACTCAACTAGTTCCATCAAAAATAGGGCTGTCAGACAGTCATTTAGATAATAGTATATCAGTTATATGAAAACTTATGTTATCAGTATTCAGATTCAGTGATGTCATGACCTTAGTTGCAGTTTAAGTATTCATGCATGTATTCTCATGTTCATGTTATTTAATCAGTTAGTATTCATGCATATAAACCCCTTGCATTTAACCTACCTCACTTGTATACCAGTATATTCAATCGTACTGACACATTTCTGCTATGGTATTTTATACCATAGTTTCAGAAGTATGAGCTCCAGAGCATCCTTAGTAGATTAGACGTTCAGTAGCCAGACTAACAATGATTCCTCATCATTCAAGGATAGCATAATTATTTTATTACTTTATTATTTTAGTAGTCCAAAGTTAGTTGGGGACATATTCCATGCACTCCACAGTTTTTACACAGTTTAGAGGCTTCCAGACTATAGCATGTTTAGATTGTTATTTTTTTTATTTTGGTATTGATATGCCGTATCTCCAGATGTTATGTTTTATTAGATTTTTGAGCCTTATGTCTTTTCAGCCTTTTATTTCACATTTATACAGTATGTTATGCAGCACTCAGTTATAGATATTAGTCATGGGTTAGCTTGTGGTCCTCTAGGGTCATGAGCACCGTGTGGCATTCCGGGTACTAGATTTAAGGCGTTACACATTGTCTAAGTCATAGCAATTCTAGCCTATGTTTCACCGGCCTATAGTTCATGATAATAAAATGGTGGTCATGTTGTTATTCTATATTCAGATATCTTATTCAGATCATGCCCAAGTTCTTTGCTCCCTACTATTATTATAACTTCTTAGAATGAGTGTTGAAGAAATTCTCCAGTTGAGCATAAGTTTTTAGTATAATTCAGTTCGTATATCCAATAATTCAATTTAGCGGTCAGATAGACAAGTTTCTATGATTTTTCCATCTTCCAATCTAGTTTTACTATCTGAAGTTTCATGAATATGGTAATTCTAAGAGATAGTTTGTTCGCATCTATGTAAATTGTGAATTCAGTTCAGTTCATGCATCATGATTCAGATTTACGTATCAGTCATGACTCAGTTCATAAGTGCCTCATGCATTTTCTCGGCTTTTCCTTAGTATTTTAGCCAAGTCAGTATTATTCGGGGGACAAACTATCCCAAGGGGGTGATATTTTAATACCCCAAGTTTTTATGTACTCAATCTCTCAACTTTTTTTCACTAAACCAGATCCAGCCTAAGGTAAATAGTTACTCATAAGATGACTCTCTTATTTCTACCTCAATTTTATAACCATTCTCATGTCATTACATGTATTCAAAGGACTTGTTCAGTTTATGATATTCAGTTCATGTATCATGTGTAAAACTCAAACATGTAATCATGCTTTTAGTTAAACTTATTCAGCCTTTAATCGTAGTACCTCAGTATTTCTCAGCTTAATCAGTTTCATTCAAGGATTAATATTTCCAAGGGGGAGATATTGTAAAACCTCGTACGACCCCAGCTCGTCTCAACTTACTATTGCATGTAAAAAGGGTCCAACCCTTAGAAAATTTCAATAAGTGTTAAGACTTAGTCATTTCAAAGCCTCTTAAACCTTGATTATTTTAATTTCGACCTTCCCAGCCTTAGAACATTGATTTATAAGTTGATTCATGATCAGGGTAGTCAGTATCATATCATGGGTAAGTTTTAGATTTTTTGAACGAGATTTGATGCCTGTTTGGTTGTTCAAAATAGCAAGTCATCACGATAAGGATACGCTGCATCGCCTATTGCATCGACTGAGTGATACGATGCACCGCTTATTGCGTCACTGGGCATCTTCAGCCCAATGAATTATGGGTCGAGAAGGGTATTTCAAACTTTTTCCCTTACTTTATGTCAGTCATAACATGGGATTAGGGTGTAAAAACAGCATTATTTGACTCTTATTTCATATTTTCTCTTAATTGAAAACAGTCCCCCTCAAGAACAAACCCTAGCCCCTTCAACATCCAAGATCAATCTTTAAGAAATTCACCAAAACTCTCACGAATTCTTCAATTAAAGTATGTTATATGTTTATTCATGGGTCCTTTTCACCCATGGAGTCTAAGAACTCAATTTCAAGTTCAAGTTAAGATATTTACATGTATTTATGAATTTTATCCATGAACATCCATGAATTTGAATTTTATTTCATGTTTACATATGTCATTGTTGGAATTATCCTTTGATCCATTAGAAGGATGCTATTTGCATGTTAAATCCTTAATCCATGATTTTAGTACTAAAAATAAGTTACAACCACATGTTTGAAAACTATCTCCATGATTTAAATCATGACCCTTAATTGTTTATTGAAATGCCCAAGTAATGATTTTGGGATAATTCTTACTTTTTATGGTTTCAAATGCTCTCATGTGTTCTTATTGATATTGCTATCCAGTCCTGGAGGTTATGAATACCCCAAAACTTATCTATTTACTTAGTTTTAGTATTTTTAGAATGGTTTCATATATATATATATATATTAGAGTATTATCAGTTCAGTTAGTATATCATATCAGTAAGCTTAGTTCAGTTCAGTAATTAGAGTCAATTCAGTTGGGAGTAGGATTTAGAATTGAGCGAAGCTAGGGATGGGGGCTCACCTACTAGTTGAGGATATGACTTTTAGTAGCATTACCTTAGTTCCAGAACTATGTAGCCAATATAGGTTAGACACATCAACCTGCCAGTTGAAGTTTGAGGTTGAGCGGGGTGCGACTGGTGCTTTATTTGTTGAGTCCACAAGGGTTTTCCAATTTATGAAGATGGTTCGTCCCACTTTTTCTGGAGTGAAGGTAGAGGAGGATCCAGATGGCTTCTTAGATGAAATAAAAAAGATATTTTGGGTGATGTAGGCTACCAATGTGGAAGGGGTAAACTTTACAGCTTATCAACTCAAGGATGTGGTATATTAGTGGTATGAAGAGTGGGATTGGTATAGGAGTGATGTGGAAGAATTGGTCTTGTGGGATACTTTTTCTAAGGCCTTATTGGATTGTTTATTTCGTCAAAAGTTGAGGGATGCAAATATAGAGGAGTTTGTGAACCTCAAGTTGGGGAGGATGTCTGTCAAGGAAAATTCCTTGAAGTTTCTCTAATTATTAAGGTAAGCCCTTGATTTAGTTTCTATCATACGAGCAAAAAAGAGAAAGTTTGCTTTTAGTTTGAATTGGGATCTATTGGAGAGCAAGACTGCCTTGCTGATAAAAGATATAGACATCTCTAAGTTGACTATTCATATGCTACAAGTGGAGAATGAAAAGAGGAAACAGGTGGAGTTTAGGGATAGACAGGCTAAGACGAGTAGGTTTTCTGATCATGGAGGTTCCCAGTCTAAGAGAAGTTGGATGGTGTTAAATGGTAGAAAAAAGTGTGGGAGTTCTGGTTCTTTCTTTATGGCATGTGCTCCTTACTCGAAGCACTCAGGTGACAAACATCATTAAGGTAGTGATAATTTTTGAGCACTAGGTTCCCAATCTCAGGCAAGTAGAGGTTAATCAATTTCTTCATGCCTTCCTTGTCGGTTCTGGGGTCGTCCTCAATAGGGTTATTGCGATGAAGGAAGGGAAAAATGATTCAAGTGTGGCCAGGTAAGACATCAGCTCAGGGATTATCCAATTAATAAGGTTTCTAAGGGGATAAATAAGATTCCTATGTCTTTATCTTCTACTCCTACACTTAGTGGTATTTCATCTACTTATGTTACTTCTCTTTGTTCTAGCATTGGACGAAATATGTTGTATGCTTTGGCATCCCAATAGGATACTGGGACATCACCTGATGTCGTTACCGGTACATTATAGCTTTTATCTCATGACGTATATTATTTGCTTGATCCATGCTCCACTCTCTCCTGTATGACTCCTTATGTGGTTATATCTTTGTTTCTATTTAGAAGTTGTTTTGAATTTTTTTTTCTATTTCTACCCCATTAGGTGACTTAGTTATTGCTAAGAGAGTCCATAGGGGGTGTGTGGTGTCTATTGGTGGCAAGAAGACCTTGGTGGATCTATTTGAGTTAGGTATGGTGGATTTTGATATCATTCTAGGTTTGTATTGGTTGCGCTTTTGTTACGCATCCTTGGATTGTCATACCCATAGGGTTGCCTTTAGGTTTCCAGTGAGCCACTTATAGAATGAGAGGGTGGTCCTTTAGCTCCTAGGGGGATATTCATTTCTTATCTAAGAGATCGGAGGTTAATCTCTAAAGGTTGTCTTTATGAGTTGGTCTAAGTTAAATATTCAAAATCAAAAGGTCCTTCTTTCTAGTCAGTTCCAGTGGTTAATGAGTTTTCAGAGTTTTTTTTGGATGATCTTCCTGGTGTTCCTCTAGATAGGAAAATTGAGTTTGGTATTTATCTAGTTCTGTACACTCATTCTATTTCTATTTCTCTGTATAGAATTATTCTGGCTGAGTTGAGAAAACTCAAAGACCAGATTAAGAATCTTTTGGATAAGGGATTTATTCGTCCTAGTGTATATCCATGGGGTGAACCGGTGTTGTTTGTGCGCAAAAAGAATGGTTCCCTTCAGATGTGCATTGACTATAGGAAGTTGAACAAGGTGACAGTCAAGAACAGGTGTCCTCTTCCAAGGATAGATGATTTTTTGACCAGTTGTAAGGTGACAAATTCTTTTCTAAGATAGATTTTTGGTTTGGGTACCATCGACTAAAGATTAGGAAGGTAGATATCCTTCAGACAGATTTTTGTACTCGGTATGGTCACTTTGAGTTTTTGGTAATGTTAATTGGATTGACTAATACTCCACGACATTTATAGATCTAATGAATAGGGTTTTTTGTTAGTATTTGGATCTTTTTATTATTGTGTTTATTGATGACATTTTGGCTTATTTAAAGAGTGAGGTGGATCATGCTAATCACCTCTGTGTAGTGTTGCAGACTTTAAAGGAACATCAGTTGTATGCCAAGTTCTCCAAGTGTGAGTTTTGGTTGAACGTTATAACTTTCTTGGGTCATATTATTTCTAGTGAAGGGAACATGGTGGATCCACTAAAGGTTGATGTGATGAAGAGGTGGCGTAGACCCATGACTCCATCCAACATTCAGAGCTTCTTGGGTTCAACCGGGTATTATAGGTGGTTTATGGAAAGCTTTTCATCGATATCTACTCCTTTGACTAAGTTGACTTAGAAAAAGGTCAAGTTTTCTTGGTCTGATGCTTGTGAAGGGAGTTTTTAGAAGTTTAAGGATAAGTTAACTTTGGATCCAATTCTGACTTTGCTGAAAGTCAATGATGGGTTCATGGTTTATTATGATTAGTTGTGTGTTGATGCAACATGGGAAAGTGATTACTATGCTTCCAGGCAGTTAAAGGTATATGAGAGAAACTATCCTACTCATGATTTAGAGCTATCGACGATTGTGTTTGCTTCGAAAATATGGCAACATTATTTGTTGTGGTGTGGACATGGATATATTTTTTTATCATAAGAGTCTATAGTATGTGTTCACGTAGAAGGAGCTTAATTTCAAGCAGAGGAGATAGATTAAACTTCTCAAAGACTATGGTATAAGTCTTCACTATCACCCAGGTAAGGCTAACGTGGTTGCTGATGCTCTTAGCAGGTTATCCATGGGGAGTTTAGCTTATGTGGAGGAAGGAAATCATGAATTTGTGATGGATATTCACTGCTTGGCTAATCTTGGAGTTAGGATCTTGGAATCCAAGTGTGGTGGTGTGATGGTGCAAGAAGTGGTTCAATTGTCTCTTAGTTCAAAGATTAAGGAGAAACAAGTGCTAGATCCTACCTTGATGAAAATTCAGAGCTACATTGGTGGGCAAAATGTAGTGGTGTTTGAGATCGATGATGATGGTTATTTATGGTGATAAGAGAGGTTGTGTGTTCCTAATATGAACGGTTTACAATAAAGGATTTTGGCTGAGGTGCATAAATATTGCTATGTTGTTCATCCTAGCTTGACTAAGATGTATCATGATATAAAGGAGATCTATTGGTGGAATGGCATAAGAAAAGATATGGCTGATTTTATGGCTAAGTGCATGGTGTGTCAACAGGTTAAGGTTGAGCACATAAGACTAGGAGGGTTGTATAAAAAATTGATTTACTCGAGTGGAAATGGGAAGTGATCAATATGGACTTAGTTACCGATCCTCCTCGATCTTGGAATTAATATGATTCAACTTGGGTCATCGTGGATAGGATGACTAAGTCTACCCACTTTTTGCCAGTGTAGACTACCTTCTTGGTCGAGGATTATGCAAAGTTGTATCTTCAGGAGATTGTGAAGATGCATGGGGTGACTATTTCAATTATTTTTTATTGTGGAACGCAGTTTATATCTCAATTCTGGCAATTTTTTCTAAAAGGGTTGGAGACTAAGGTTATTCTGAGTACTGCTTTCCACCCGCAGATGGCTGGGCAAGCAGAGAGAACTATTCAGACATTGGAGGATATGGTTTGGTCTTGTGTAGTTGATTTTGGTGGCAATTGGGTTGAGCATCTACCTTTGGTGAGTTTGTTTACAACAATAGCTATCCTTTTAGTATTGGTATAGCCCATTTTGAGGCATTGTATGGTAGGAGTTGTAGGTCTCCCATTCACTGGTTTGAGCTCAGTGAGGCGGATATGTTTGGTCCCGACTTTGTTTACCAAGATATGGAGAAGGTGAAGGTGAGTTGGGAGAGGCTTAAGGCTTCCTAAGGTCGACAAAAGTCAAATGCAGATGTTAGGCATAGAGACTTGGAGTTTGAGTTTGTGGATAAGGTTTTCCTCAAGTACTGTATGTTGGTCCTTATGAGGTTTAGCGGAGAATTAATAGTGTTGCTTATGAGATGGAGTTGCCTTGTAGCTTGAGCTTGGTTTATTTGTTCTATTATGTTTCCATGTTGAGGAAGTGAATTGGTTATCCTTCTTCGATTATTCCTTTGGAAGGAATGGGTATCACAGATTCTTTGTGTTATAAAGAAATCCTGATTGAGATCTTGGATAGGCAGGTTTGTCGGTTGTGAACCAAGGATGTGTCTTCGATTAAGGTTCTATGGTGGAACTATAAGGTGGAAGAAGCTACATGGGAAGCGGAGGAGGACATGAAGTCTGAATATCCGCATTTGTTTTCTACTCCTAGGATTCGTGCGGAAGGTATGTGTTCTTTAACACATCTTTACTTTTTGAGTTTTTTAAAGGAAATATTAATATCTTTAACTCTTTGTTTTCAAACTTTGTTGAAGAATGGGAATATATTTGATAAGATAATGCAAATGACTCAGGCGTGTAGTTACCCTTACCTTATCTATCATTCGGGGATGAATGTTCCTAGTGGGGGAGACTGAAATGCCCTGGTTTCTAGATTTTAGAAAATATCTTGGAATTCTGGTCTCTGTACCCAATACGACTCAAGGGTATGAGCTATATATTGGGGTATGGATGGTATGGTCCAGTCGTATGGTGACCAGTGTTGGTTGGTAGGACAGATTTCAATTACTAGAATGGATACGACTTTGGGGTACGAGTTGTATTAGTGGGTACGTATCATTTGGATTCTTAACTTAATCTTAGACTTGGTTACTTAGGTAGGATCTGAGCATGAGTGGCTCACTATGAGCCCTAAGCTAGGGTACGAGTCATACTATGGACTCGAATGGTGGACAGTGTCTAAATCTTCCTTGACTTTAAATCTTCTAGGGGAACGAATGAAGGTTACAGATTGTATGCTTTGGATACGACTTAGTTGGATGAGTCATATGATGGACAGAGTTGAGGTTTAGGATACGAATGGAGGGTAGTAATGGTATGGAAGGGTACGACCTGTGAAGGTCAATCGTACCCTTGGGATGGGATTTTGTACAATTTAAGTGGCGGTATTCTAGACATTTCCCTACTAATCATAGTAAGGTCCCATGACTTCTAACCTACTTGGAAGGTTATTTCCCCTATTATTCCATTTATTAGCACTTAGAAACTCTTCTAAAACACTCTATAATTCTCTCAAAAGCTTTTGGGCAAGGGAAGCTAGGGTTTCAACTAGAGGATTGATTTGGTGATTGTCTTGGTGATTTATTTCCATCATCATATTAGTTTAAGACATGTTCTCTTCCCTCATTTTTAATTCCAACTAGAAGCATGTTTTTTATGAATGTTTTAATGACTTCATTGATTGTATGATTTTGGTTTTCAAATATGAATTGGGGTTTTTGATATTAAATGGTTGGTTATGGTTTTCCAAGGTTTTAATTATGCTTTATGTGCATTAATAGTGGTTTGGGATAATTGGATTGCATAGGAATGGTTTAATGGTTCTTAGAATTGGTTTTGATTATATTATGCCCCCAATGTGTTTGACAAAATGCCTATAAGTATGTTTTATTTGCGTTAAGTACTTTTAATGGAACTCTTGCTTGTTTTAAAACATGGTAAGGGAATTATGTATATTAAATAGTTTGAAAAGGTAAATGGCTAAATGGTTATGCTTTTGGGGTACATGGAATATCCCCAAGTGATTTAATATGGTAAATGGAAGGACACTTGGAAGTCCACTTAAACCTATATATGGTTGGCTATGGATAGTACTTGTAATTATGGTTGATATGAAGATACCACCACTAAATGGCCTTGGTTAATAAATGGTAAATGGATTGATTGGTTGCTTGGTAATGGTTTTAATTGGGCAATAATGGCAAGATAAGAAGCAAAGTCATGGAAGGTGGAGGTCCTGAGGGTACCAAAACTAGAAACTCATAGTTGTCGATGTGAGATTGGTCTTAGTGACCGTGTACATGATGTCACACTTTATATTTGGGGGGATGTGCTAGTCATCCCAGATTTTCTTTCCTGGTCGTGTGGCTTCACACACTGTGGCCCTTTTAGCTAGGAGAGCTGAACCCATATAACCAGTGGGTAGTGTAGGACAGCAAAGCTACATAGCCGAAGTAAATATTTTAAAGGCATGCTAAACTTGGTCCCTTTTCTCGGCATGGTTATATATATATGATTGTGTGCATATGGATGGTTTTACTTGTTTTTATAAATGACATTATTTTATCTTTATCCTTAGATCATACTAGCGTTCACCCGCTAGCCTGTCTACTTGCGGCTGTATACCCAGGCTATGCAGGGACCAGCCGTTCTACTCGTCCTTCATAGTGATTGACTTGGGGATCAGTGTTTGGACTAAAGTGGTGATCTTCCATCCTTTTTGAAGGCTCTATTTCATGTTATGGATATTTTTAGACATTTTAATTTTATTTTGGATATTGGTTTTAGCCATGGTTGGGGCATATCCCAACCAAATTTTATTACTCTTTTGGTTAGAGACTTTGTGGTACTACTATGGGTTGGAATGGGTGGGATCAGTATAGTTGTCAGCCTTATCATTGGAATTGATATTGAGGTTGGCATCATCGAACATAATTTTCCACTATTCCATCATGTTTCATTTTGGCATTAATTATACTATGTTTTGGAACATATTTGGTTATGGATTGGTTTATGGCCCTTGTTCCGGTATCAGTTTGGTATGGTTGGATTATTGGTATGGGATGGTTGGAATCGGTTGGGTCAGTCACGGTTGTGATCTTATCCCAGAGTCTTCATGTGATCTGTTACACTATACCAACTCAGGGCAGGCGGCTGGAGGTTGGGTTGGGTAACATGGATGGTCTACGGTCCCGATCGAACTTAGGATGCCTATTACGAAAAAGCCCCTGGTTGGGTCGCATCAATATTAGACTACTATTGCTTATGGTTTTAGTTCATTTTGACTATTGTTGATGATTTTACCAGGTTTACTTGGATGTTCTTTCTAAAGCTTAAGTCTGAGGTATTTCTGTCTATCAAAAACTTCTTAGCATATGTCAAAACTCAGTATGATACTCTTGTGAAAATAATAAGAAGTGACAATGGAATTGAATTTGTGAACTTTGTATGTCATGATTTGTTTACTAGTTTGGGTATAATTCATCAAAAGTCTTGCCCTTATACTCCTCAGCAAAATGGAGTTGTTGAGAGAAAGCAAAGACATGAAGTAATAAGAGCCATGAGGTTCCAGGGTTCTATTACCATTAAATTCTGGGAGTATTGTGTACAAGCTGTAGTTTATATTATAAATAGATTGCCCTCACAAGTTAGATATGACATGTCTCCTTTTGAGAAACTAAATAATAGATTACCTTCTCTTATACATTTGAGAGTACTTGGTTGTTTGAGCTTTGCAAAAAATCTACAAAAAATAGACAAGTTACAATCTAGATCTAGGGAAGTTGTTCATCTATTGTACCCTGACACTCAAAAAGAATACATTATTTATGATCTCAGAAATAAAACATTCTTTGTAAGTAGAGAAGTATAGTTTAAGGAAAATATATTTCCTTTTGCCTATCAGAACATAAAGAATTCTACCTTATTTTCCAGTCCTGACATTATGTGTGATAATTATTCTATGCCTATAACTGTAAGTCCAGGTGTGCAAGTGATAGTTTCAATCAACAACATCACACAAACTACAACTGAGCCAGTTGACTCACATGTGGCTATACCTTGCAACATGTAGAAGTACAAAATAACTATATAAATAAATCTATATCTTCAGCACCTACAAGATCTACTAGAAGAAATCATAATGTGATTGTACCTCCAGCACCTAGAAGGTCTACCAGAGGGAGTCGTCCACTTTATTGGATGAAAGAGTTTGCATCTCTAACCATGGATAAAGATACACCATATGCACTATCAAAATACTTAACTTACGATTATCTTCACCCTAAATATACTGCATTCATAACTGCTATATCTGCTATGACTGAACCAACTACTTATGTGGAATCTATTAAAGACAAAAAAGGGTTGAAGCTACGAAAGCTGAAATAGATGAACTGCAGCAAAATCAAATTTGGGACATAGTTCAACTACCTCAGAACAAATCTTCAATTGGCTGCAAATAGATTTATAAAGTCAAATACAAAGAAAATGGATAACTAGTGAGCTACAATGCTAGACTTGTGGAAAAGGGGTATAGTCAACAAGAAGGAGTTAATTACCAAGAAACCTTCAGTCCACTAGTAAATATGGTGACTGTTAGGTCTATCCTTGACATTGCTTCTACTAGAGGCTGACATATACATCAAATGGATATGTATAATGGCTTTCTTCAAGGTGACTTATATGATGAAATATACATGGACCTCCCTCAAGTATTTCAAATTTAGGGGGAATGAAGCAAGTATGCAGACTAAAGAAATCCTTATATGGATTAAAACAAGCTCCAAGACAATGGAATGCAAAGTTAGCTGAAGTGTTACAAAATGACATATTTGATCAAAGTCAGTATGATCATTCTTTATATACTAAGATGACTGAAAAAGGATTTGTTGTAGAATTGGTCTATGTAGATGACACAAAAATTGCACTACAAAAGGCATTCAAAATGAAGGACTTAGGAGAACTAAAATACTTCTTGGGAATTGAGTTTGCAAGGTCCAATTCAGGAATTGTAATGCATCATAGGAAATATGCCTTGGAATTAATATAAAAAAATTGGACTTAGTGCTTCCAAACCATAAACTACACCCATGGATAAAAATACTAAGTTCACTACTAGAGAATATGATCAGTTATTGAAAAATGTCAAGCATAAGAACGTTGAAGTAAAAGATGAGCTTATAGAAGATCAAACAGACTATCAATGGCTGATTGGAAAATTTCTCTACCTGACAGTAACAAGGCCTAACATATCATACAGTGTACAAACACTCATTCAATATATTTATCAACCAAAAAACTCTCATATGGAGACTGCTCTCAGAATAGTTAAGTACATTAAACAATAACCTGGTCTGGGAATACTAATTTCTAGTATCAGAGAAGATAATTTATCAGCATTTTATGATGCTGAATGGGCATTATGCGCTTTCAAAAGAAGGTCAGTGACAAGTTTTATTATGAAATTAGGAAAATCCCTAATCTCCTGGAAGTAAAAGAAAAAGAATACTATCTTAAGAAGTTCAACAGAGTCTGAATACAGAAGTATGGCCACAACTATCTCTGAGTTAGCCTGGTTAACTGGTTTAATGAAAGATCTTGAAGTTCAGATACAAATACCAGTAAGTATATATAGTGATAGCAAATCAGCTATTCAAATAGCTGCAAACCCAGTATATCATGAGAGGACCAAGCATATCAAAATTGATAGTCACTTTATAAGGAAAAGGTTCAAAAAGGATTGGTGAAAACGGAGTACATCTATGCCAAGGAACAACCTATAGATCTCCTTACAACGAGCCTAAACAAACCTCAACATGAAATTCTTATGTCTAAGCTAGGAATGATCAATATCTTCACCACTCCTAGATTGAGAGGGACTGTTGAATAAAGAGAAAGATAATGCTGATATTATACTAAGCTAGCCCATTAACTAAGAAAGGACCAATATGTAATCAAATTAGTATTAAGTCAGTTACTTAGTTATATTAGTGAAGTATAAATATAACTAATGTACAATATGACCATTAAGTCATTCATTTTAATCTTCTCAATTGATGTTCACTATTCTCACCTTGTCTCTTAGGTCACATGCTCTTCATCTTCTTCAACCTTGAAGATCTTGATTACTAAAGGTACTCTGTTCATGTTCAAATCAAGATTTACTTAATGTAGAACAATTTTACAAAGATCTCAGCAAAAATGAAAAAGAAGATATTATAAGGAATATCTTTTACAATCCTATAGAAGGAAATATTCTACATAAGAAAAAAGTCAAGATCAATTTGTTACTCAAGGAAGGTCCAATAATCATAGACCATCAAGATATGTTTGAAGTTCAAGTTCACAAAAGAGTCCAAATTCAAAGTGATCAAAATTTAAAATCAAGAGGATGGATGTCCTTACATTCAAATTAAGATTCAAGGTGAAATGAAGAGGATCATGAAATCCTATTGGGTTGTCAAAATAAGAGCTCATGTTTGTACAAGCCAAAAAAAAGATTATAGAGAAATTATTGAAAAGAATATTTATTTATTTAGAAAGAAGATATTCTATAGAGATATCTATAAAAGAAAGCTGATGAATTTGCACTATAAAATAATAAAAATTGAGATGCCGAAAGATATATTATTGGTACACAAATAGAAAGAAAATATTCAAAAATATTATTGTATACTTATTAGAAGGAGGTAGCATGAATTATTTCGAGAAATAAATCTTCTATGTTGATCATGTATTACTACATCTTCAGTCCAAGGATGAAAATATCTATTATGTGATATGAGAGATCTCACATACCATAGCTGAATCTATTTAGACAATAAAGAAAGATTGTCTAAAATTCTTTATTGAAATATTCAATATAATCAATAATGAGGAGCTATAGATAGAAGACTAATCTTATAGATCTTCTACAAGGAAAGGCCAAGTTTGAATTTATTCAAAATACCAAGATATTCTTTATTGTAATATCTATAAGGAAACTAATCAAATCTGTACAAGATCATGAAGTGAAGAAAATCAAGAATAAGAGGTACAACTATCACAACTTGCTTTGTAAAGAGGAGAAAAAGGATCTACAACAATCAATATTTATTATGAAGAAAAATCTTTTTGATTGCTCAAGATCAAGAAGAAAATCTGCACATATTGTTTGAAGATTCAAGGGGTCATTACAAGTCCTTTAAATATAAAAGTTCATTAGTAAAGACCTACGCAATCACACTTACTTTCATCTCCGTCACTCTTATGTTCTTTTGTTCTACTCTTCATAAGCATTGCAATTCATTATTGATTTACTGTGTAGTCAAAAGAGAGAAGATAGAAAGCATTATTTGGTGTGGCATTATATTGAGAGGTTGTTTCATTGTCATTTATTTGGTGAGCGAGTGAAAATCAAAGGGTCATTGTTGGTGAGCGAGAGAAAATCAATCCTTGTTCATTGTTGGTGAGCGAGTGAAAACCAACCTTGTAAAACTTGGTGGTGTATACAAAAAACTACTTAGACTATACTCAACTCAAGTTACAAAGATTTTAAACATAGAACCTCCTTGCAACCTAAGAACACTGGAGTAGGATACCACATAAGTTCCAACCAATATAAAAATTCTAGTGTCATTTATTTTATGCTCTCATATTATATTCTGTATCTTGAATGTTTATTTGAAGGACTAACAATTATTTGCAGGTTGTCTCATCATTAGTTGACTGGATTCAGACAATAGTAGACTAGCTAAATCTTAACAGACTTACAATTAAACCCTCCCCCCTTCCCCCCTCTTGTATTTTCAACCTTGATGGGATGATAAAGATAAGATCTAGCTTCGTCGTGAGCACTAATATATAGAAAAATTAAAAAGACACAACCACAAGATTTTTACTCCCTCTGTTTAAAAAAGAATGACCTATTTTTCTTTTTAGTCCATTTAAAAAATAATGATCTTTTTTTTTTATAATATTTTAATTTCAACTTTCCGCACGATATGTTAAGACCACAAGATTAAAGGAAATTTTTGTACATTTTATACAACTTTTATTTAAGGCCACAAAATTAAGTCCTCTTTATTTATTTAAACTTCGTGTCAAGTCAAAATATGTCATTCTTTTTTAAACGGGGGGAGTACTCATTTTCATCACAATTTATATGGTGTTCTTTATATTATATTTTGAAGTTGAATGAATTTTTTATTGATCGATTTCACGCATTAAATATTTTAATTATTAATATTACTCTATTTATCATAAGGTGTATGAAGGTGTTGGAGCCAATAATAACCTGCATTTAAATCTTTTATTAAACTATGAATGAGTCTTTCTCTTATTGAACACGGGCCTTTATGTATATGTTGTTATTTGAAAATAACTTTTTGATTAACTTTAAAAGTGAAAGTTGATTTTTGAAAAGAAATCGATGAAGAAAAAAAATTATTTTTCAAGATTTGTGGAGAACGAGTTTTGACGACTTAGCAAAAATTTTAACTTAGTCTAAGAAAATTAAAAAAACAACTAACCTATAAAGGGAAAAGGGGGAGACTAAAAGACTTAGACCATTAAGCCCAAATTATTCAAATGAACCTGTCCTAATCTAATTGGGCTTTCGACCCACAACCTGTCCTAATCTAAGTATTTGGGCTTTTGGCCCATAACATGTCCTAAGCTAGTTTTCGGACCTTAAAGGCCCAAAAATCTGCTTCACCTGTATTAAATTACAACTTTGGCTTTGAGGCCCAAATAAAAGAACAAATAAATAAATAAATAAATAAAGAATAAGATAATAATAAAAATTAAGACTTTTCAAGTCTCTTAGAGACCTTATCAATGGATATTGACCCATTTTTTGTTCTTCTTCTTCTATCTGCTTGCACCCACATGTCATATAATAAACTTTGGGTTTAAACTTCCTATTTTACTCGAAGAGGTGGACCTTATTGTCCCATTAGTAAATGCAAAAGGAAAGGAGTCCATTTAGACTCCAAAATAGATTCATGCAAAGAAAAAGATAAAAGAAAAAGAATTAATATGTATTAAAAAATTCTACACTTAATAGATAAATGATGAGATGGAAAATAGTATTCTCAAGGACAGAGAAATAGTACATTATGATATCAAAAACAAGTCAAATTATCCAATAAAAAGTAAATTAATCTATTTCTTAAACAATCTTACAAAAAATCGAGCCTAGCACAATATAATCAACTAATCTTTGAATGGAAGATATTGACCCCTAAGTATAGTTGCTTAAAATTTGGACAAATATTTTCTATAGATTAACACATATTTGCACCAAATACTATGATATGATATTGTCTAAGACATGTTTTCTTTAAATAAAGAAAAGGGGAATGTGCATAAGATGAGAAAATATTTTTGTGATATCTCAAATATAAAATACAATACATACTAATGTAACAACACTTTTTCAATACCAGAGAGTCAATCAATAGATTTGAAGAAAAATTCATGGTAGTATGTGAATAACAATGAGACATCTAAATGCACCAAAATACTTCAAGAAATAAATCAATAAGCGAGGTGAATTAAATAGCATATATTAAACATGTTTGAGAAATTATATTCAAAGACAAATAGAAAAAATGGTAAAAGATTAATTCTAAGAAAAAGTATCCAATTATGCCAACTCCTATTTTAGTTTTACACCAGTCCAACAAAATCTATAACCCTAACAACTTTTCAATCTAAACAAGAGAGAATCAAAGACAGTATTGACCACGAAAATGAGTAAATCATGTTTGCAAACATATATAAAAAGAACTTAGCATTTCATCAAGGCATATAATCATGGACAAAAATAACTCTTTAATCAAAATAAATAAGGATCGATAAAGGAATTAGATCTTAAAAGTAGTACTTGAATTTCAAATTCTACATGTGAATGAGCCAACTATCATGTGTATGCCAAAGTGGTCAACTTCAACATTAAGCGGTGATTTTGAAAAACACTAGACCACAAATATAACACACTATGATATGCCTTTCAAAAATAATACCAAATTCCTTCATTCGGGTAACTCACTACTTCAAATTGAGAAATAATTTTACAGACTAGCAATAGTTACTACATCAAATTGAGAAATAATTTTACAGACCCTTAGCAATAGTAACTATTCTTTTTCAACATAAAGAAAACAACGTTACATGCTAAAAGCAAACATATCCATCAATAACGAATTTAAACCAGCATGTGTATGTATTTTAATTAAACAAAGGTTAAAACTTTATTGATCTAATTTATTAAGGAGGACCAAACAATAGTAACTATTCTTCTTCGACATAAAGGGAACAACTTTACATGCTAAAAGCAAACATATCTACCAATAAAGAATCTAAACAAGGCATGAGTATGTATTTTAATCAAGCAAAGGTCGAAATTTTATCGATCTAATTTATTAAGGCGAAAAAACAATAGTAACTATTCTTTTCAAACAAAAAGAAACAACTTTACATGCTAAAGGACAACATATCCATCAACAACAAGTTTAAACAAGGCATGAGTACGTATTTTAATCAAGTAAAGATCAAAACTTTATTGATCTAATCATAATAATCAAAGAATAGAGCAAAAGAAATACGTTAGCTCATTTTATACCTTGAACATAAAAATCACCATAATATTGATATCACAATATCATATGGCCTTAAGGATGTCTACAATCAAATAAAATTACAACTATGAAACTACGAAGAAGGAGATGAAGAAGAAAACAATAACAAAACTAAAAGAAAAAGGTGTGTTTACCTTTTTGGTGTAGCAAAATGGGTATTCTATATTCTTCGGAGTCTTGATCACCATCGGAAAGAAATTTTTCAAGAGCCCCTATTAGCCTACCACTTGAAAAATTTTACTAAAGATTTTTAACCCTTTCCTCAAAAGCTTTTTCCACTCTTTGAGACGTTCTTTCTGTCAAAATGGTGGTAATATTTATAGGAAAAGATGGGGATTGAATTCTTTGAATCCACCAATGTTGGAGAAAGAACTTAGGAGGTGTTTTAGAAATTTTAAATTGAGGATAAGGTTTGTTGGAGGATAAGGTGAGGTGGAATTGTACAATTTGTACAAATTTTAATTTCAAAAATGGAAAAAGAACAAGGTCGAGGTGGAATTGTACAATCTAGTAGAAATTTTAAATTTCAAAAATGAAAAAAGGACAATATGGAGGTGAAATTGTACAATCAAGTACAAATTTTGAATTTCAATATGAAAAAAGAACAGGGTTGAGGTGGAATTGTACAATCTGGTACAAATTCTAAAATTCAAAATTTAAATTTTTGATTTTTGGATTGATGTTTTTTTTTTGGAAGTTGTTGTTCGTTGGGTAAAGGAGAAAGGAAATTGGGTCGGATTTTGAAAGTTGTTGATTGGTCTCTGAAGGGAGCGAATTGGTGGGTCAGATTGATGTGGGGTTGGGATGGTATTGCGTTGGTAGAAAGGTTTTGGGGTTATTTAAAAAATAACCCCAATAAATTTAGAATTTAATCATCTAATTAAATTTTCGGCCAAATTAAAGTCAATTGGTCAATTGCGTTGCAATTAGGGCCGGCCATATTTTGGTGTAAATCGAAAAAATTGAAAAACCAAACCAAAATTTTAATTTTGATTTGTTTTTTTGTTTTTTTGGATCAGTTTTGGTTTTTAATTTTTGAAATTTGGTTAAATGGTTTGGTTTTTGATTTTTTTTAAAAATAATTTGAATAAACCTATTAACCAAAATTCTATAAATAATATATATATATATATATATGTAATATTTAATAAATAATAATATAATATAAATATATAATAGCAACCCTAATAACTAATAAGTAATAGCACACCACATACAATTAACAACGTACACCAGTCCAATAGTCAGACAATTGATCGAACTATAGACCGCCGACGAGATTGTCATCTGTAAAAAAACACCAGAGCTGGCGACCAGATGAACATTGTGGGCTGCAGCCTGCAGTGCTGACTGTGGTCTTTCCAATAGCGACCACTCTTCCGAGTTTCGACTGTTTATGCAAACTTATGCATAATGAAGTTATATATTATGTTAAACTTATGGTTATATCATTTAGTTTCATCCATGTTGAGTTATTTATATGTGAAAATGAAAAATTGGTTTGATTTTTTTTTTAAATCATTAATTTTAAATGTCCAGTCATAACAAAGAGATCTTCACTACTTTAATCTTTAAAACTGAAATAAAAATCCGAAATAACCAAACCTAATTAATTCCAGTTTGGTTACAATTGTCATTTTTGTCAATCCAAAAATCGAAAAACTAAACCGATATTAAATTATCAAACCGAAAAAACCGAATGCCCAACCCTAGTTGCAATTATTGTCAATTTGATTTCAATTATGATTAAATTTTATAGATAGACTAAATTAAATTGAAATTTGATTCGAATTAATACCTCGTTTAATCCTGATCTTCTTGATTTAATAAAATTAAAATAAATATTTCTCCAAATAAATTAATTTTGAGAATAAATTATATTTAAATCAAGACTTTATCCATTTGAATTAATTTTCAAGCTTAATCTCAGTAAAAGTTCAATTTTGATAAAAGTATTCATTTAAGTAACAAAATTTATAAGTAACAAAATTTATACAATCTTGTATATGTAAATACGAAAATATATAATCGTCACTTAAATGATAAAGTTGACTCAATTTAAGAGCGCATTTATTCGGATAAAATAAATATTTTAATTTTATTAAAAATTAAAAAAATTCAAGATTAAATTTAGTCGTGGAGGGCAAACATTAGGTATCAACAATTGCTGTTATTTGTATGTATTAGATGAGAATTTGGGAAGACACTCACTCTCAAAATTTAATTAGGAGAATAGACATTTATTTTTTATTTAATTTTTAAATTTTTTGTAAAAGAAGTCAAAAAGTGGTGGGGTATTAAGTTTAGTAAATTCTACCTTGGTCCAATAAAAGTCATTTTTATTTTATCTTGGTCCATTATTTCTTTTAATATTTACACAACTTTCAATATTTACTCCTCCTTCTTTACTCTTATACAACTCCCACTACCCTATTCTCTCTCTCTGCCACCCAACTGCTCAACTCCCATTTTATTATTTTTAATTTCTCTTCTCTCCCAAGGTCACAACTTCAAAATTGTCGTTATCAGATAAATCATTGTCTTCTTTAGATCAATTTTAGGTGTATACTAGTAATGTCATTGCTCATCCAAAGACACCTTTGGTCACCCTAACTGATTTATGTGGACTATAATATGTTGTATTAAGTTCTATTAAGGCATAATACATAAATATGACCTTTAACTTGACACCAGATTATATCCTTAACTTTTAACTTTGCTAGTGCATAAGTAGATCCTTTAACTATACAAAAACTGAATGAAAAAACACTCTAGTTTTGTAACTTACATGTGTGAACCTCAATTTCTCCTATGTGGATTAGTAATCCACTCAGATGGTTCCACCTAATTCAAAAGGCAAACACAAATAATATTTTAGATATTAAAAAAAGAA
The DNA here is from genome assembly GCA_030864225.1 of Capsicum baccatum var. pendulum. NCBI lineage: Eukaryota > Viridiplantae > Streptophyta > Magnoliopsida > Solanales > Solanaceae > Capsicum > Capsicum baccatum. Next base: position 224,400,373 of record CM061556.1, read on the forward strand.
AATAATTAATATATCACCAAATCAAATACACGTACTTGTAGTTTTTTCCTTAAAAAATAAAATAAAAGCATTTCATTAAATTATACTAAAGTTCGGAAGTGAAAGGTTCCTTATGAAAAGTTTTGAAGTCCGACAGCTGAAAGGTTCATTAAGAGAAGATTAGAAGTCCGATGAAAACTTACAAAATCTCCGTCTCTTATTCCCTTTCAATTAAGGAAAAATGTTGAAATTTTCCATTAAAGCTTTATAAATTTGAGCCGTCTTCTGTTCTTTATCCACAACTTAGAAAGGTATGTGTTGTTTTTCAATTTTAGAGTGTTATTTTTGAATTACTCTATTTAAAAGTTAGAATTTTTTCTATTCATCAGCTGATATTACTTCTTCTCACAGATTTGATTATATGGGTCATATTATTGTTCTTTGTTATCACGGAGGTCACTTTTACAAGGGTCGATATATGTGAAAATTACCCAATGTTTTGTTTGAAATACAGAAGGTCCACTTCTCTTTGATTAAATTGAATTCAAAAGACATTAGGTATGAGGAAGTTAAATCTTTTTATGTTGAAGACCCTGCGACCTATAGATTTATCAAGTTGGAAAGAAACAACCAGCTATATAATTGTGCTAAAGAATTAAGGAGTGGTTCAACTTTTAAGTCATTTGTAAAGCATGTACCTGTTGAAGGAAGGGGTCCACTGCTAGCACTATTTTGGGACCATTTTTTTATAGAAAAAATAATGAAAAATTGAGAGATAGCTCTAGAAATTTTCATCTATAAAAGTTATAAATGAATCGTCTGGTTCTAAACAAGTGCTTCTAGAAGAAAATAATGACTTCAATAAGTTTGGAAAGGAAAACTTGGATTGCATTCCTGATGAAGATGATAGTGAAATTGATGAAGAATTGAGAAGTTTTAGGGAAAATCTAAGATAGCAAAAGAAAGTGAAGCTTCAAAGACAAAAAAAAAGAGAAAAATTCTTCCAAGTATCAAGAGGTTGAGCTTGGAGAAGCTGGCATAGATAAAGGATTTAAAGATATTTTCAAGGACAAGATAACCAAGTAAAGTGGTATATTGGGTGGCGATGAAGAGTTAATTCATTCATCATATGAACCAAGTGAATATAGTAATAAAGAGTTAGACATTTTAGCACAACTAGGTGTTGATTTACCTTCAACAAGAAAAAATAGAAAACTAAGGTATGATGATTCTTCTACCATTATTATTTTTTGAGTTGGTATGATATTTTACAATGAAAAGGAGTTTATAAAGGCTATAGTTGATTATGCTATCCAAGAGAAGGTTCAATTAACGATTAAACCCAATGAACCTGAAAATATAAGGGTAAGATGTGTTGGAAAGTATGATTGTTAAATTTTTGCTAGTTTGGATAAAATAACAAGAATGTTTTCTATAAATAAATATTATCCTATTAATAAATGTATTTAAAAAAAAAAGAATAAGTTATGCTTGGCTAAATGTGTGGAAAGGAAGATGAGAGACAAAATAACATCTCATTCCTACATTAGAGTCTATAAGCTTCAAGAGATACTAAAAATAGAATGGGGACTACATGTGGGAAGATCAATATGTTTCAGGGAAAACTTTAATGTTATTAGTAAGTTCATGGGTGACTAAAAGCTTGAGTTTTCAAATTTATTAGATTATGCGGATATGATTAAGAGTGCAAATCTAGGGACTTCTTGTTGGGTGAGAACTGATAATGAAACTATTCCGGGCAAACACTTGTTCAAATACTTCTATGTTTGTTTTTCTGCATTAAAGAATAGATGGCTAGAAGGTTGTAGAAAGGTCATAGGGTTGGATGGATGCTTTCTAAAGGGTACTTGTAAAAGAGAATTGTTAGTGGTAGTTGAAAAAAATGGAAACCAACAAATGTATCCAATAGCTTGGGCAGTGGTTGGTCAAGAAACTAAATAGTCTTGGAGTTGGTTCTTAAGTTAACTCATTTAAGATTTGCAGCTTGGTGATGGAGATGGAATAAAAATCATGTCGGACATGAAAAATATATGATCTCACTAAAGATTTAAGCTATTTTTGTCAATTTTTAAGCTATTTTAAGCTGGACTCTACCATTCTCGTGGAAGAGTGTGTATGGTCCTCCACTATATATGTCACTTTTTAGGCCACTTTGGAGTAGTTTAAGTCTGCTGTCATATCTTTCTCGGCCTTTTGGATATGATATGTGAAATTTTTTGTCTGTAATTCACGTTGGATTGTACAAGTTAGTTTGTAGTGTGTAAGTGTTAGCCATTAAAATTTTAACTGAAAGAGTAGATAAGTAATTTGGACTCAGAATCATCATTTGCAACATTGCAAATTTAGAAGATTGTTGATATATTAAGTAGGCATTGCTTTGTACAATTTTTCTGTGAAGTTGAAACAAATAGTATTTGATAAGTTAAATTTACGTTTCAACATCTACTTGGAAAATAGTGTTCCTTATGTCCCAATATTGGTGTCTACATTTACATTTCAATAGTTAAAGTTAAAGTTAAATTTTCTTCTATTGAAGTATATCACCAAAAAAATAAAAAAAGATTCAATTTTTTTGATCATTTGCTTTATTTTCCACCTGGGAATACTTGAAACTAGTCATTCTTCTATTTGATAAAATTTCTTAGTTCTTTTGTCTATACATTTTTTAAAAGCTTTTGGGTGTTTAAATTTAGTATTTCTATTGATATTTGGAGGATTTTTAAGGAATTTGGAGGTGGTGGAGTGGGGTGTCATGAATAGGATGTATAATGGTGGTAGAGGAGGAGAGAGTGTGTATGGTTATGAAATTGAAGTGGGGATGATAAGGGACCCAAAGCCAAGACTAAGGTATATTGTTGATTTGTGTGATCGTTTTGTTGATGCTGTCACTAAGCTTGGTAGACCTGATAGTCAGTATCTATTTTTCTTTTTCTCTTGTATTTGAAATCTTATTTCTGTACTATGTAATTTTTGCATACTAATATATAATTATGGTATTTCTATATACCGTGGTTAGCTTTTTTCTTACTATTCTATTGAAGGTATTCTCATTCAGAGCACCTGCTAGATGATGGTGACTCAACTTATCTTTACCCGTGGCATGGTATTGGCACCCTTCCAACTGGGGTCACAGGTTGTACCCTAAATCTATTTAAAAAGGGGCATGTCGATTAGATGATTACCTTCCATAGTCTCAGTTTTTGATTCAGTCTTAGTATAGAACTCAGTTCAGTTCTATAGATTCAGGACTATCAGACACAATCACTCAGTTCAGTACAGAACTCAGTATAGTTCAATGGAATTAAGACTATCAGATACAATCATTTAGTCATTAGTAATTCAGTATCAGAATACTTAGATATCAGTTAATCAGAACTCAGACTCAGTATTCAGTGTTATCATGATTTTAGTTATACTTACGTATCCATGCATGTACTCTCATCCAGTTATACTCATGTCATTTAGTCAGTATTGTTCATGCATATGAACCCATGCTTTTTAGCCTACCCCACTTAGCATACCAGTACATTTAAAGTACTGACACATACTTTTCTCTTGCTCTATGAAGTCTTATATCATAGGTTCAGACATATGAGCTCTCAAACAGCCTTAGCAATTCAGAACTTCAGTAGTCAGAATTAGTGGTAAGTCCTTATAGTTTGAGGACATGATTATTATTTTAGTATTTCAATTTATTTTAGTAGTCGGGGTTAGTTGGGGGCTTATCCCATCAACTCTATATTTCAGACAGCTTAGAGACTTTTCAGACTAGATTATTTTCAGACAGATATATCACTTTAGGTATTACTATACCGCATTCAGTATTATTTCACTATTGAACCTTATGGAATGTGTTTTACCTAATTTCTCCATGTTTCAATATTATTATTTAGTTATTACAGCAGGTAACAGTTATGGGTTAGCTTATGGTCCTTCAAAATTATGAGCATCGTGTAGCATTCGGAGTATAGACTCAGGCACTAAAAACTTGGTATCAGAGCCTACAGTTCAATAGAGTCCTAGGAAGTCTAAAAGCCGCATCTACTAGAGTCTTGTGCATGGATAGGTAGCGTGCCACACTTATGGACAAGAGTCTACGAGATGTTTTATGAAAAGTTTCCCTTCTTTCAGTATTCATGTCATGCGAGTGAGCATGAGCTCAAGTTAAACTCTTAGTATAATTTTTCTCTTCCTTATTCTTCCTAAACATGACTTCCAGAGAAGCTAACAACAAAAGTAATGAAAACCAGTCAGCCCCTCCGCCCGTTCAGGCAGGTCCCCTGAATGAGCATATTTCTCATGCTAAATTTAGAGTTGCCTTCACCACCTTATCTTATTCAGTAGTTTCTCAAAACAATTAGCTAGGCGTTATGCTATCTAGGATTATGGCTCATGCTCCACAGGATTGGGAGGAGAGGCATAGACAAAAGGGGAGAAAGAATAAGAGGGACTTAATGTCAAGGACAAAAAGTGCCCGAACAAACCCTCTTTGCCAAAAATATGGCAGAAACCATCGGGGTATCTGTAAAGCTGGAAGTGATGTATGTTTCGGATGTGGCAAGCTAGGCCACAAGGTCAGACATTTTCCATAATTAGGTTCTCAGGTTAGTTTAACCGTCCCTTAGCTCAGTTCGATTGGCAAAATCAGCAGGTGTGCCGCTTACAGTGCCACCAATAGGCAATGCCCAAATAGGCTCTACGTGCTCCAGTCTAGAAAAGATCAGGAAAGTTCTCCTGATGTGGTCACTAGTATGTTACAGATATCCCAGTTACATGTTTATGAATTATTAGATGCAGGAGGTTCTCTATCTTGTGTAACTCCTTACATAGCAGTCGATTTCAAAGTCAGACCAGAGATCTTAGCAAAACCTTTCTAAGTCTCTACACAGTGGGAAAATTAATCATAGTCCGATGGATATACAGGAACTATTTGGTTATGATATCTCAGAAAGTTACTTCTGTAGATTTAGTCGAATAAGAGATGACTGATTTTGATGTCATTCTTGGCATGGATTGGCTTTATTCCTGCTATGCCTTAGTCAACGGCAAAAATAGAATTGTCTAATTTCAGTTTCCGAATGAACCCTTCCTAGAGTGAAGGGGTAGTACTTCAACACTTAGGGTCACCTTGTTTCTTACCTTCGTATGAGTCAGACGATATCTAATAGATATGTCTACCATCTCATTCGAGTCTGAACTCTAGATCAGAAATCCCTACTCTTGAATTAGTGTCAGTAGAACTTGAATTCCTAGAGGTGTTTCTTAAAGATCTTCTCGGAGTTCCTCCCGAAAGGGAAATCAACTTTGGAATAGACCTTATTTCAGATACATAACCCATATCTATTCCGCCATACAGAATGGCTCCAGTAGAACTCTGAGAATTAAAAGAACTATTAAAAGATCTCTTACATAACGAATTCAATAGACCCAGTGTGTCCCCATGGGGTGCACCAGTTTTATTTGTGCAAAAGAAAAACGGTCTCTCAGGATAGGTATTGACTATTGTCAGCTAAATAAAGTCACAGGCAAGAGCAAGTATCCCCTTCCCAGAATCGATGACTTATTTGACTAACTTCAGGGTGCCAGTTACTTCTCTAATATAGACCTCAGATCAGGCTATCATCAGCTCAGGGTCAGAAAATATGGCATCCCAAAAACAACTTTCAGAACTCAGTATGGTCACTTTGAATTCTTAGTCATGTCATTTGGTCTTACCAATGCCTCAATAGTTTTCATGGACTTGATGAACCGTGTGTTCAAGAAGTACTTGGACATGTTCATCATAGTCTACATAGATTATACCCTTTTCTATTCCTATAGTGAGGATGAACCTACTGATCATCTCAGACTCATACTTCAACCTATTAAAAAGCATCAGTTATCATGATATCTATTCACGTATTACATGTCAGCTCTATGATCATAACCCTTACTCATACATGCTAGCATTAATGCACGCTTACAGTTCCTAGTATGAGGAATTCCAGTTCACCTACTGTTATAAATTATGTTCCATAATTACAAAAACTCCAGACTCAGGTCATGCAGCTTATGACTCAGGTATCCATCTCATGCTATACAATATGCTCAGTTCTCATGACCCGTGCTATACTCCTAGTGATCAGCTAAATTCAGATTTCATCATGAATATCCCTAGTTTAGATTTTTTGATAACTCTATGGTATTGACTTTCTATTTCTCAAACCTCAGTTAAGTGTCAGGTTTGGTATAGTATTTACGCATACCTCAGGTCCTCATGTTTTAACCCTTCAGTGAACTCTTCTTACAAAATGATGTAGTAATGAGCAGTTGCTTAAAAGGGAAAAAGTAAATGTTCCATGTGAAGAAAAGATTATTTCATGCTAGTTTTACACGAGGCTGTAGTTATGAAGATAGGCTTGAATGACATACTGATGTGTAAGTGGCTAATTGCATTTTGGAGATTTGAGTAGGCTTGAACATAGTGGGATAATTCAGTCCAGATCAAACCTCAGTAGGTAGAGCCATCAAAACTCAGTATTTAGTTCCTGTACTGTCTCAGTTACAGTCTTAGTTATAGTCTCAGTCCCATTCCAGTCCAGTAATTAGATCAGTAACTCAGTTTAATTTCAGGTTTGCTTGACCATAGCGTATAGTTATGAGTTATTCAGTTATCAGTATTTCAATACCTCAGTTTACATACTATTTTAGAATCATGTTAAACGCTTGGTATTGTATTCTCAAATAATATAGTTTTCAAGAATTCATGCTCAGTTATCTCATGTTACTCAGTCAGTCCCTACCGCATATGCATAATACTATGTAGTTTTAGTCCAAACTAAGAACAGTTCAATCTTACATGACCATTATTCAGCTATAATCCACTCAGTTAATCAAATAAGTTAGTACATTTATGCGTTCATGCTCAGTGCCCGTGTGAATATTTTCAATAGTCTCAAGTGAAATGCATGCAGTGACGAAGTAGAAATTCCAGTTGAGGGAATAGTCGAGGAACGTGGCTAAGATTGCAAGCTATTAGTTTTGGTGCATAATTCTTAGTAACTCTATCTTAGATGATGTTTCGTAGGCCTTTCTTCATATTACAGAACTGCAGCCACATGGTGATTTCTTATTCAGATGTCTTATTCAGACTGTGCAAAAATTTCCCTGCTCCCTAAAGCCACTAGAACTCTATAGAAAGAGTGTCAAAGAAGAGCTCCAGTCAAATATAAGTTGTCATCATAAATTAGTCTATAAAACCAGCAATTCAGTTTAGTAGTTAGGTGGACAATGTTCATATAGTTAGGTTTCTATCTTTCCATCCAGTTGCACTATCCGAAGTCTCATGAAAGTAACTATTCCAAGATCGAGAAACCATATAGTTGCTAGTTTAGCTCAGTTCAGATGTCATACCATAGTTTTAGATCCCCGATATGCAGTCACGATTCAGTTCGTAGGTGCCCGGTGTATCATCTCAGTTTTTCCTCAGTATCTCAGCCAAGTCACCATTCTTCAGGGGACGTAATGTCCCAAGAGGGAGATGCGCTATAATCTATGAGCTTTCATGACCAAAACCTTCTATCTTATTGTTATGTAACGAATCTAGTTTAGAGTAGTGGATACTCATAGGTGGACCCATAAGTTCCAATTTTATCCATAAGCCATGCATTCAAGGGCTTAGTTCCGTTCATGATATTCAGTACCTATATTACCTTTCAGGCTCAGTTATGTTCTCATATTCTTGTTTATGCATCATTAATAAATGATCTCGGGTTGGGGATCGGTGATTTTGTATTCTTAAAAAATCTCTCCTATGAAAAGGGTGAATTGGCTTGACAAGAAGGGGAAGCTCAGTCCCCGATATATCGGTCCTTACCAAATTCTCAGCCATTTTGGAAAGGTAGCTTACGATCTTGAGTTGCCTTCAGACTTAGTTTAAGTGCACCCAGTGTTCCATGTTTCCTTGCCTATGAAATGAATAGGAGACCCAGTAGTCGTAGTCCCTATATAGGGCATAGATATTCAGAACAACCTCTCTTATGAAGAGATTCCAGTCGATATCCTTGATTATCAGATTCATAGACTGAGGAACATAGAAGTTCCTCTAGTCAAAGTTCTTTGGAGGAATCATTCCGTTGAGGAAGATACTTGGGAGGAAAAAGTATAAATGCGACCGAGTACCCTCACTTTTCTTAACAAACTCAAACTCAGCCCAAGGTAACAGTTTTCCTTTGAATTTACACAGTCTCATGTTTAGATATAGCTACCATCATAGTATCAATTAATGTTGCATACTCAGTCATGCATTCTCGAATAAGTTCAGTCATGTACTCATGCATCAGACATGCATGTCCAGTATATAAGCTCAGTTTATCAGTAATCCCAGTCATGCATTTATGAATTATGTTCAGCTATGTACACATACATTAGATATGTATGTTCAGTATGATAATTCAGTATATTAGTAATCTCATTCATAAAATCATGCTTCAGTTGTGCATTTCCAATATCTAAATCTAGTCTATTAGTATTCTCAGCTTAGTCAGTCTCATTCGAGGACAAATGTTCCCAAGAGGGAGATATTGGAAGACCCCACAAAATTCTAAGGTTGACTTAGTCCCTAAAAGCTTACCAAGGGGTCCCAGACTTAGAAAATTCTAGCTAAGCATTCAAACTTGGTATTATTTTATACTTCATAAGATGACTACACTATTCCATGACCTCTATGACCTTAAAATGTCAATCTTTAGGTTAATTCATGATTAGGAATGTCAGTAGGTGTTCCTCGAGCTTAGAGGGAATGGAGATCCCTCTGGATTCTACACTTTATGTTAGACTCATCATGATTACACCGATAAACCCACACAATTGGAATGGTCTTCTATGGTGATGTTTGCCAAGGTTGCTTCCATGACCTTGGTAAATAATGCTACTTTTACCTGATTGGCGTCAAACATTCCCCAGTTTATTCAGGCTTCTATAGAACCTCTTCGTGCCCGCATAGAAAAGTTAGAGCAGAGAGTGGCCACTCTTGAGGCGAGGGGAGATTTTGAGGGTGTGGCATCTGTGAGGGTAGACCTTGATAGTTTACAGATGGAGTTTCACTCTTGACAGCCCTCCTTCAGGCTTGATGTGGTGGGGATTGCTTTTCCGCTAGAGATGTAATACCCCGTATTTCCATAGCTCATTTTAACTCTCAGTACACGAGTTATTCCATCTAAATTTTTCTAAACACTCAGTATTTTTCAGTTTAGAGCTTACCAATGTATGGGAAATTTAATCAGCTTTCCAATGATATAAAGTTTCCCCAAATCTAACATCCGGGCAAAGAGTTAGAGCCATTTTTGTAAAATAGTGTACCATTTGGTACACCACCGCGTCGTGGAGACATGCCAAATGGCAATTGTCTGAAACCAGTGAGCCAACGCGATTCCACCACATTGTGCCAGAGGCTAAAATGGCACTCGTTAATTTCTAATGAGCCTCTGCAATCCTGGCGCGTCGCGCCAAGGCTAAAAATCAGGATTTCCAGCTTTCAGTTCCGAGTTTTTAAATTTCTTTGGGGGTATTTGGGTCTTTTTACATGAGTCTACAACAACAACAAAAACAACAACAAACTCAGTGTATTCCCAAAAAGTGAGATCTGGGGAGAGTAAAATGTACGCAGTCCATACAGGTACCTCCGAAGAAGTAGAGAGGTTGTTTTTGATAGACCCCCAGCTCAGGATAAAAAATAGTATACAAGGTCCTAGTAGAACATGAAGCAAGATGGACGACATAACAAAAATAAGTAATAAGAAATACTACAATAGATATCAGAGAAATATGAAATATGAGAAATACAACCAATTCAAATAAGAGATAGGACACCCGCCTAATAGAAACATACACTCACGGACCAAAGACACCCACTACACCCAAACTCTTCTGACTAGAGACTCTTACTAAAGTACATAGTCCTAGGATTACTAACCCAGCTACACAAGAGCTCTCCTAACACCTTGCTACAACCCACACACCTTAGCCTTCTACCCTTATCTGCAACCTCCATACCTTTCTATCTAGGGTCATGTCCTCAGTAAGCTGTAGCTGCTCTATGTCATGTCTAATCCCCTCCCTCCAGTATTTCATCAGCCTACCTCTACTCCTCCGTAAGCCATCCAAAGCTAGCTTCTCGCACCTACAAACTGGGGTATCCATGTCCTCTTCATCATATGCCCAAACCATCCAACCTTCCTTCTAGCATCTTGTCCTCCACCGAAGCCACGCCCATCTTTTCCCGGATAGTATCATTACTAACTCTATCCCCTCTAGTAAGTCCACACATCCACTGCAACATTCTCATTTCTATTACCTTCAATCTTTGAATGCGAGATTTCTTGACTGGTCAACACTTCACTCCATACAGCATGGCCGGACGGACTGCCGCTCTGTCGAATTTTCCTTTAATCTTAAGGGGCACCTTCTTATCACACAATACACCTGAGGCGAGCCTCCACTTCATCCAATATGCTCCAATAAGTTTAGAGACATCCTCGTAAATCTCGATATTCCCCTAAATCATAGACCCAAGATAATTAAAACTATCCCTCTTACAAACATCCTGGGAATCCAATCTCACCACCACATCGTCCTCCTGACTTGAGTCATTAAACTTGCATTCCATATACTCTGTCTTGGACCTACTCAACCTGAACCTCTTAGATTCAAGGTTTTCCTCCAAACATCCAGTTTTTCATTCACTTCCTCCAGTATCTCATCAATCAACACTACAATATCAACAAATAACATACACCAAGCCACCTCACCTTGAATACTACACGCCAATACTTCTATCATGAACACAAATAGAAACTAGCTAAGAGTCGACCCCTAATGCAACCCTGTCTCGACTAAAAATTCCCTGAGTCTCCTTCCGCCTTCCTCACGTAAGTCTTCTGTCCATTATATATGTCCTTAATATCTCTGATGTACACCACCAGAACCCCCTCACCTCCAAGTATCTCTAAACAACCTCCCTAGGGACCTTGTCATACGCCTTCTCTAGGTCGATAAACACCATGTGCAAATCCCTCTTCCTTTCCCTATACTACTCCACCAATCTCCTCACCAGGTGGATTACCCCTGTCTTTGAGTGACCAGGCATAAAACCAAACTGATTCTCCAAAATGGACATGAGCCTCCTCAATCTCCACTCAACCACCCTCTCCCAAATCTTTATAGTATGACTCAATAGCTTAATACCCCTATAGTTATTGTAACTTTAAATGTCACCCTTGTTTTTATATAACGGAATAATCATACTCCATCTCTAATCGTCAAGCATTCTCGCAGTCTTAAAAATGTTACTAAACAAATTAGTCAACCACCTTAAACCTATTTTACCTGAATAATTCCAAAAATTCACCAGAATCTCATCAGGCCCTGTCGCCCTACCCCTCCACATCCTACAAATATCCTCTCTGACCTCCTCAACCTTAGAAGGTCTATAGTAACTAAAATCATGGCTCTCCTTTGAGCGCTCCAACTTCCCTAACTCAATGCCTATGTCTCCACCCTCATTTAAAATTCTATGGAAATACTCCTGCCACCTCTTCTTAAAGTGAACATCCTTCACCAAAAAACTACCATCCTCCCCCTTAATGTACTTCACTTGATCAAGATCACAACCCTTCCTCCCCTTAGCCTTAGCCAGCCTATACAACCTTTTTTCGTAGACTTTCTCCTCTAACCCTGCATACAAGCTCTCAAAAGCTACTGTCTTTGCAGCCGTAAATGCTAACTTAGCCTTCTTCCTTGCGACTTTGTAAACCTTTCTATTCACCCGCTTCTCCTCTTCATCTTTACTCTCAATAAACTTAACATATACCCCCTTCTTAAGGAACTCTCAAAAAAACAAAAACATATTCAATTAATCAACTGCTACTTAATACCAAATAAAGTTGGGGTCGACTATGTGAATCCTTAAATTGTTACCCTCTACCCATCCCTAAAAATGGATTCATTGCCATGAGGATTCCTTACAAATTTCTTTATACTGTTTGTCAACCTGCCAACACCTTCTCCTTTATTCAGATATGTTGTCTTTTGGTTGAAAGAGGTGGAGGGGATTCTCATAGTGAGGATTCCTATTTTACTACTTCCCATCCTTAATAGCATGGCAAGCATACTAGGATAAGAGATTTACCTAAAAATTTGATACTGCATTTGAAGATTGGATACTGATCTTGTACTCTTTACATTACGTTTTTCCCATACAATGCTAATTTAAGTTAAATATCGAAAAAGGAGATTCCAACGAGTTAGAACTTCCCTGTTAACATTGTTTACACTCAATAGATGTAAACAAATATGGATTTGAACAAGGCATAATACATAAACAAGACATTTAACTTAATACCAAATTATAACTATGACCTTTAACTTTGCCAGTGCACAAGTAGGCCCTTTAACTATATACAAGCTGAACAAAAAAATACTTCAATTCTGCAACTTACATGCGTGAAACTCAATTGCCCCTACGTGGATTAATAATCCACTCAGATGCTGCCACCTAATAAAAAAGACACATTATATGTATGACCTTTAACTTTGTTAGTACACAAATAAGCCCTTTAACTAGACAAAAGCTGAATAAGAAAATACTCCAATTCTAACAATGACGCGCATGATTTTGAGTGTATACACGCATTTATCAAATAGGATTAGAATTTTTTTTTGTTCATTTTTTATATAGTTAAAGGGTCTACTTGTGCATTGGTAAAGTTAAAGGTCATAGTTATAATTTAGTGTCAAGTTAAACGCCCTGTTTATGTATTATGCCTTCGAACAAATATCCAAGAGTCTTTCTTGACATAAGTTGGAGTATTTGAACTCATTTATAAAAAAAAGTCATAAAAAAATAAATCCATTATATAATATCTACTATATAAACAACTCTCTATAAATTCAAGATAGTATCACTATGATCAATAAAGCTTGATATTTCCTCCTAATTTTCTCCTTTTCTTCATCATGTTTTTTAATCCATTTTTATAATCTTGAAATAAAAATTCTAGTATATTCAGGATAATCAGCTTCATACCATCTAAAATACTTGCATCCAACCTATTTAAGAAGAACAAAAGAACCATAAAAATCAAATCTTGAATAGAAAGAAAAACTCATCTACAATGCAACCTTACCTGACCATCTTCACATCCAAGAATCCAACGACCTAGGTTGTTTACAGTTCAATAAATCTTAAATATTACTCTTTTTCCACAATTACAAATTAAATGTCATTTTCATCTGTTAATGAGCTGAAAATAATGAAATACAATAGGGAAAAGTTGTTGGAGAAACTAAAACTGGAAATTTGATTTGTAAAAGAGGATGTATATAAAAAGGATTTATTAAGGGAATAATAGTCATTTAACTATTATTTTACCATTGGGAGACTCAAATTTTAACTCTGACGCATATGGTTTTGAGTGTATACACACATTTTGCAAAGTAGGATTGAAATATTTTTTTTGTTCACGTTTTGTATAGTTAAAGGGCCTACTTGTGCACTGACAAAGTTAAAGGTCAAGGTTATAAATTGGTTGTGAAGTTAAAGGTCCTATTTGTGTTTAAGTAATTTTTACTCATATATTTATTTACTTATTTAATATTCTTTTTAGTCATTTTACGAAATTTAGATTACTATTGCTCATCCAAATGCACCTTTGATCAGCCTAAACAATTTATGTGGATTAAAATAGATTGTAATAAGTCGTACAAAAGTGGTTGAAGTGATTTATGCCTATTGTTTTAATTTATTTAGTTAGTTCCATTTTTAACTATATATAATAATTATCGATTACAATCTATGTTCGATTCCGGTCTATGATACAATGATTGCTAGACAGGGATAATTACATGTCATTTTTTTAATTTATAAGTATTGCCTATTTTTATTTTAACCTTTTACTTTTAATTGTTCAACTTAGCCTCATGCTCCATTTATTAAAATTATTTATTTGTGGTTGACCATAAAATGTCTAATTAGTTAATTATTTAGTTAGAAGTATTTTTACAATTTTAATTTAATTTAGTAATTAAATATCTATTATTTATTTATTTATTTATATGTGTTTTTACATTCTCAGTTGTAATTGGTCATTAAATGTATAATTATTTATTTGCTTATTTATAAATATTTTTATCTTTTTACTTGTAATTGGTCATTAAATGTCTAATTATTTATTTATAAATATTTTTACCTTCTTTTTTTTAAATCTCTTTAAGTTGTAACTGTTCATTGTCAATATACTCAATAGTCTCAAGCAGGTCGATTGAAAATTCAAGGGGTTCAAGGGTTTAGTAAAGGAACTTGAGAAATTAACAAAAAACCAAATATAAAAAAATAAACTTCATATATATTCAAATATTCATTATTATTTATATTTTTTGCCACCAAACAATATAGGTAATGAACAAAAAATCATCACCATCAACAAAAAATTAAAAAAAAAAATAAACAATAAAAAAAAGACTGCAGCACTGCAGGGATGGTGGTGATAGGGGATATAGTGATGACATCATCAATTGTAATCTCCAATCGAATTAAAATTGCCCTCAATTAGCAGACAATTCTTTGCATGTCTCACTTATTCCTCTCCTGGTCTTAGGCAAGACTTCAAAATAACCTGTTGATAACGTTCCTCATAACAAGAATGTATAGTTTTTAGCGCGTTAGGGGAGGACTATGATTATTGTTGCGGGAGACGGTAGAGTTCACCATTCGAGTCATTTCTGATGGAAGATGAGAAAGATGAAGATGAAGGAGTTGCACTTGGAGTGTTTAGTATGGATAAATAGATGGTATACTTTACTGGCATATATTTGAATGATTTGAAATGCCCATCAACAAAGAAAAATCGATGCATATATAGTGGATTGTGTCTCTTTGAAAATGAAACACTATTATTAAGTAGTAATATTAACTTTGGCACACTATATAAAAAATTTTATAACACTTAAAAATTTAAGCCCTTTCACACTTGTACATCAATCGTGTGGATTATAAATCAAATATAGTTCAATCGAATTGTGTAGTTTAATTCTTTTATTTTTAATTTCTCACCGATAATAAAGTAATTAATAACTTGATTTTATATTAACATAATTTAATTATATTATACTAGAAAAATAAATTACCATCATTTGTTGAGAGATTTCAAATTACTTTGAACTTAAAACACAGAGACAAACAAAAAACTATAGTAATGTGTAAAAATCTAATTACATTGTCTTTGAGAAATTACAAGGTACTTTGAAACGAGAAATTAAAAACTTTAAATTCTATTTAACCTACAAGTTGTTCTTTTGTGGATACTTCTTTTGCATACTGAGCCCTTGCTCATTTTCTTTGGCTTTCTAGGTGGTTCCATAAAATACCCTGACCTTTGGCCCTTGCAAATTTCTCGAGTCTTGAACTTTTTGTTCAACATATGACTCACACCACATGTTGTATGGTATGGTGACGGGTCTAGGGACCCTAGTCATATGTTGGTCAGTGTGTTGTTGGCCATGTCCTGTCATAGTTATGAGAGACTCCATAAAAATCGCATGGTCAAGTGACGAGATATTGTTCATGAGTCATTAATGGTTGTTTTGAATCATCTAGAGGCTTAAAGATCAAAATCTCTATGTGAATCTTTGTAACTCTGGCATGTGACTCTTCTTTTATTGTTAGTTCACTAAAATCACGTGATTAAATATTTTTCATGAATCATTAATGGTTGTTTTGAAAACCAAAGTTGAGAGTTTGGTTACATATTGTTGAACATTGACTTCTCATGATTTAAATTGTGTTTATGTATGTTTTAATAATAGTTTGGCACATGTGGGTGCTTGGAAATTGTGATTTAAACTAGGGAGTCATGGTTAACCCTAACTTGATAGTTTTGGGCTTGAATAATAGTTTGATGGGGTCATGGTTAACCTATAAACTGCCTGACTATGGAGTTGATGGGATAAGCCCCCAACTAACTTTGACTGACTGAATAATTGAACTATTGACATAAATAAACATAGGATAACTCGTCCTCAGAAGAAGAGGACTCACCACGGATGCTGCTGCTGATGTAATGGAAAGTCTAAGTACGATCGAGAATCCGAGCGTCTGAACCTATGATATAAGACATTATAGTGCAAGAAAAAAGTTTGCGGTTAGTACGTTTGAATGTACTGGTATGCAAAATGAGGTTAGGCTAATATGCATGGGCTCATGTTCATGAGTAGTAACTGACTGAATGTATAGCAAGAGGTACTGAGTAAGAATGCATGAAAACTGTAAATAATACGAATGAATGATCACGCATAAACAAGTTTTAAAATTGTCTGAAATCTAATAGCTATATAACTGGTAAACTATATGTTATGGTCAAGTAATGACTGAATTGAATTCAAAACTGAGTATTGAAATTGAAACTGTGGGAGTTTTCATCTAACCGATATGCCCAAATATAAACTAATTGGGGTCCAACCTATAACCCTAGTTGGAAGTGATTTAGTGTCGTCCCACGAGTTACTAATACTGGCTGGGTCAACTCTAATCTAGCAAGAAGACTCATGGGATGTAACTATGTATATCAACCCTAGACTGGCAGGAAGACATGTTAACCTACACTGTATACGTAGTTCTATAACTCAGGGATTGCTACTAAGGGTCACACCCTAAACTGGCAGGAATGCCACCATCCCTAGGTTCGCTCAGTGCTAAATCCTACTCCCAATTAAACCGACACTGAATACAAAACTGGGCTAGGCTTGACTGAACTCACATTGACCTTGTTAACTGACTGATTACTACTGCTCATGATTCGACTGAGACCTTTTTTATGACTACTCTATATTAGGTAAACTGCTAGATTTCAGGTATCATAACCCCCAGGACTCGATATCATTGATAATAAGACCATACCACAAATTTTCAAGCATAAAAAATACTTGCAATTCAACTCTCATTCATTTAGTCATTTTATCAAACACTTAGAGACATAATTTTGTACATGGGAATTATCAACATGTTAAAATATCATGATTTCAACATTAAATTCATATTTAGGGAATTCAACATGATACTTACATCAACCAACTTACACATTAGTTTAATTCTCATGAAATACACATATTCATAACTTGACACTCAAATTATAACATATACATGGACATAATATGATTTAAATCAAGAAAACTCATAACTCAAGCTTTTAAAAAAAAGTTCTTGGACTCCAAGGGTAGGAAGGGACCCAAGGATGAACACTTAACATACCTAAATTGAAGAGTTTGTGAGGGTTATTGGTGGTTTCCTTGAAACTAAAGCTTGAATCTTAAAGAGATAGGGTTTGTTCTTGAGAGGGAATGGCTTTCAATTGAGAGAATTTGAGCAAAATATGGCCAAATATACTATTTGGCGTTTTAATCCCATGTTATGGACCTACTGGGTGAATGGAAATGACCCATTTTCCCTTAATAATATGGAACAAAACTAAAGAAAATACACGGACCAGACTGGGCAGGGCACCGCGGGCTTCAGAGCACCACGGGCTCCATCGTGAGCTTTCCCCAACACCGAACTAGGCAGGGCGACACGGGCTAATCGCCCTCCGCTTCTATTTTGGAATTCCAAATACACCCTTACTCTTGTTCAAAAATTCTAAAACTCACCCAATATGCACTATTGACCTTCCCGATCATGAATCAACTTAAAAACTAACTTTCTGATATTGGAAAGGTCGAGAATAAATTCATTGAAGTTTGAGGGCTTTAGAAATGACTAAGTCCTAACACTTAGTAAAATATTCTAAGTGTTGGACCCCCTTTTTACATGCAAGAGTGATTTGAAATGAGCTTAGGATCATATGGGTTCTTACAACATCTCCTCCTTAGGAACATTCATCCTTAAATGAGGCTGGTTAAGCTGAGAACACTGAGAAATTGAGTTTACATGCTAAAAACATAATTACGTAAATAAGCTGATTCTTCAATACATGAATGACATGAGAATGATATGCATCTAGAATTAAGTATGAAGTAGAATAAATCTACGGAAGACTGTTACTTTAGGCTGAGTTCGAGTTTGTAGAGAATAGATGAGGGTACTTGGTTCACATGTCTGCTTCTGCTTCCTAAGTGGCTTCCCCAACAGAATGATTTCGCCAAAGGACTTTTACCAAGGGAACTTCTTTGTTCCTTATTCTGCGAATCTGACAGTCAAGAACTTCGACTGGAATTTCTTCGTAAGAGAGACTGTTCTGAACATCTACACTTTCTAAAGGGACTACTACCACTGGGTCACCAATATACTTCTTTAACAAAGAAATGTGAAATACTGGGTGCACTGATGCTAAGTCTGCAGGAAACTCAATCTTATAGGCTACCTATCTAAAATTACTCAGAATTCTATAAGGGCCAACATATCGGGGGATAAGCTTTCCTTTCTTACCAAAATTCTTCACCCCCTTCATGGGAGAGATTTTTAAGTAGACCAAGTCTCCAATCTCAAACTCAAGGTCTCTCCTCCTCACATTAGCATAGGATTTCTGTCAGCTTTGGATTGTCTTATGCCTCCCCTTGATTAACTGGACATTCTCTAAAGCATCAAACCCCAAATAAGGCCCTAAAAATACAGTCTCACTTTTCTCAAACCAAGCAATTAGAGACCGGCATATCCTCCCATAAAGAGCCTCAAATAGAGACATCTGAATACTGGAATGATAGCTGTTATTATATGCAAACTCTATCAAAGGTAAGTGATCATCCCAGCTACCTTTAAAATCTCGGACACATGCTATCAATATGTCTTCTAGGATCTGAATAGTCCTCTCTACTAGACCATTCGTCTGAGGGTGAAAGGCTATACTAAGGTGAACTTAGGTTCCAAGACCCTTTTGGAAAGCCTTCCAAAAATAAAAGGTAAACTGAGTACCTCTATCTGAAATGATGGACAACGTGACTCCATGTAACCTAACCAACTCTCTAAGGTAGATCTTAGCATAGTCCTTGGCTGAATAAGAAGTATGGACTGGTAAGAAATAAGCTAATTTGGTCATCCTATCCACAATAACCCAAATTGAATCATGCTGACAACAAGTACGAGGCAAACCCATCAAAGTCGATGTTCACTTCTTCCCACTTCCAAGTGGGAATACTGAACTCCTACACATAACCACTAGGCCTTTGGTGCTCAACCTTAACCTGTTGATAAATAAAGCACTTAGCTACAAACTCTATAATATCTTTCCTTATACCACTCCACCAATAGATTTCCCACAGATTGAGTACATCTTAGTAGCCCCTGTGTGAATAAAGTAACGCGTACCATGCGCTTCTACAAAAATTCGGTGTCTCAACTCATCTACAGACGACACACAAAGCCTACCCTGGTAATGCAACACACCATTTCCCTCTTGGGATAAAACCTCTACTTTATAATCTCTGATAGACTCATTCAACCTAACCAAACTAGAATCCATATTATGATTTTCTTTAACTTCAGCAACCAAAGAGAATTCCAAACTATTTTTCACCCACACACTACCCTCGGCTGAATCAGCCAAATGAATGCCTAGTCTGGCAAGCTCATGAACTTCCTAAACTATCTTTTTCTTATCATTTTTAACATGAGCAACACTACCCATGGACAATCTACTAAGGGAATTTGCCACTACATTGTCCTTGCCCGAATGATACAGAACACTCATGTCATAGTCTTTCAACAACTGTAACCACTTCTTCTAGCGCAAGTTCAAATCTTTTTGTAAGAATACATACTACAAGCTCTTATAGTCCGTGAACACATCAACATACACCCTATACAAATATTTTCTCCAAATCTATAAGGCAAATACAATGGCTGCTAGTTCAAGATCATGGGTAGGGTAATTATTTTCATAGGGCTTAAGTTGTCTAGAGGAATAGGGTATGACCTTACTCTTCTACATTAAAACATACCCCAAACCAACTATGGAAGCATTACAGTAAACAACAAACCTGTCAGAGTCATCTGGTAAAGTTAAGACTGGGGTTGTGGTAAGTCGAGTCTTCAACTCCTAAAAACTCTTCTGACAAGCATCTGACACTGGAACTTGACTTTCTTCTGAGTCAATCTATACATGGGGGATGCAATAGATGAAAATCCTTCAACAAACCATCATTAATAGACAAACAAACCCAAGAAACTCCTAATATCTGATAAAGAGATGGTTTTAGGCCAGTTCTTTACTGCCTCGGTCTTTTGAGGATCAACTCTAATGTCATCACAAAAAATAATATGACCGAGAAAAGATACTGACCATAGCCAAAATTCATACTTCCTGAATTTAGCAAACTGATAGGCTCTAAGAGTCTACAACACTATTCTGAGGTGGTCTGTGTGATCATTTTCATTACGAGAATAGATAAGTATATCATCTATGAATGCTATGACGAATATGTCCAAGTATTATTTGAACACTCGATTCATCAAGTCCATAAAGATTGCTGGGGCATTTGTGAGACCAAAGGACATGACTAGAAACTCAAAGTGACCATACTGGGTTCGAAAAGCTATTTTTGGAATATCACATTCTCTTACTCTGAGCTGATGATAGCCGAATATGATTTCTATCTTTAAAAAGCAACTGGCTCCCTGAAGTTGGTCGAACAAGTCATCTATTTTCAGAAGTGGGTATTTATTCTTGATTGTGACCTTGTTCAACTATGATAGTCGATGCACATCCTAAGAGAACTATCTTTATTTCACACAAATATAACTAGTGCACCCTACGGAGAAATGCTGGTAATGATGAATCCCTTATCTAGGAGGTCCTTCAACTATTTTTTTAGTTCTTTGAGTTCAACTAAAGCCATTTTGTATGGAGGAATAGAGATAGACTTGGTATCTGGGAGAAGGTCTATCCCAAAATCAATTTTTCTTTGGGAGGGACTCTGAGAAGATCTTCGGGAAATACCTATAGAAATTCCCTTGCTATTGTAACTAATTCAAGATTAGGCATCACGGAACTAAAGTCTTTGACCCGGATAAGATGGTAGACACATCCCTTGGATATCATTTTTCTTGCTCCAAAATATGAAACAAGATGACCCCTAAGCATTGTGGTACTACCCCTCCACTCAAGGACTGCTTCATTTAGGAATTGGAAATGAACAACTTTGTTTCTACAATTAACTGAAGCATAACATGAATGGGGAGAATCCATGCTGAGAATGACATCAAAATCAGCCATCGTTAACTCTACAAGATCAACTGAAGTGACTCTAGGATATCATGACCAAATAGTTCCTATATACCTACTTGGCTACAATAGAGACACCTACTGGGTAGATACTAAGAAAGACTCTATTAAGGTTTCAGGATTAACTCTAAAGTTGACCGCTATGTAAGGGGTTACAAAAGAAAAAAAAGCTCCAGGCTCAAGAAAATCATAAATATGTAAATCAAAGACTTGCAACGTACCAGTAACCATATTACGAGAACTTTCCTGATCCTGTCGGGACTGAATTGCATAGAACCAGTTTGGGCTCTGCCTACTAGTTGTACTAAAAGTGGCACCCTGTTAAGACGGGCAACCAGACTGAACTGGGGGATGGTTGTGTTGACTCTGCGGACATTATTTGATTCTATGACCTAGCTTGCCACTCCCAAAACATACATCTCTATAATACCCCACACTTTTCCTAGTTCAATTTAGCTCCTAGAATATCAAGGATTAGCTTAGAAAATGAATACCCTTTGATACATATGGAATTTTCTAATTCTAGACCCTCCAGTGTATGGAAAATTGAAGTATCTTTCCAACGATACCAATTCTGCCTCAATCCGATACTTATTTAAGAATTTATGGCATTTTTAGTAAAACAGTAATGCATTTTGACAGGCACCGCATCGCGGTGATGGATGATTTTGCAATTGTCAAATTCTACTGGAGTACCATGATTACATCACAGTACGGTGAATTTCTAGTTCCCACTCGTCCTTTTTCCAGTGAGACAACTTGATTTCAGTGCATTGCAATGATGGAAAAAATGGGACTCATCCCTTTTCCAGTAACCCAATGCAATAGCCCCGCATTGTGTTGATGGGAAAAATCAGGCTCATCCCTTTTCTAGTGAGCCACTACGATAGTGGAGCATCATGGTGGGTGGACAAATCGGGATTTCCAGTTTCTGAATTAAATTTAAAATTGTAGTTTGGTCATTTCCTAAGCCCCAAACTATGTAAAACACAAGATTAAGCTAATTCTAAGCCTTCTATGCCCATTATTCATCAATTCACTCTTAAATAAAACCTTAGAGATCAAAACTTACTCTCCAAGAAATCCAATTTCCTCCATCATCTTTCCCAAGATAGCTCAAGCTTAAGGATTCCCAATTCAAGAACTTCAAGAGTCATCTTTAAAAGCTTAAATAGGAATTCAAGACAAGATTTTATTCAATTCCATCAATTAAGGTGTGTGGGGTTTTGAACAAGGATAAATCTTCTATCCTTGTTCCCAAAACCAATTTTTAAATCACAAATTTACCTACTTTTATATGAATTTCAGGTTAGGGTTAATACCCAGTTATTGTTAAGTGAAGATTTTGAGATTTCAAGTGATTTGGATGATGAATTACATGTCTACTTTCATAAATTTATGTGTATGACTATATTTTCTAGATTTTGAGTTGAATTATGAATATTTACTTTATCAAGCATGAACATTATGATGTTTTGACAAGAATTTGAAGCATGGGTTATCAAACCCTAGTTGATTATTGTTATTTACAAAAATGATTATACTTTTAAGTATTTTATGATATATTTTAGACAACATTGAATAAAGATTCGATCTTTTGATCTTTAGCTAAGATATGAAATCCACTTTACATCTTAAATTCAGTTTTGAATGAACAGATACACAGTTAGCTTTCAGTATGAAATATTAAGACTATTAAAGTGGATTTCCTATAGAATGAGCATACAAATTAAAGAAAGTAGTATTTAGCATCTAGCGGAAAGTGTGGGTTTAGCGCATCCTACTTTTCTATAACTACGAGCCAACGTAGTTATAGATTCACTATTCCCATTTCTATATGGATGACAGTTATAACACCTCTCCCCAATGTGAGGTTTTCCCCTAAGGAGAATGAGATGTTGGACTCTATGAAAGGTCACATTGTTTATGTCGGTTAGAAGAACCTCCCTAATAGTAATGACTTTAAAATAGTTTTAAATTATTTTCTTGCTATTAAAAGTAAATAAACAACTTTTGAGTAAATTTCCCTATTAGTAATAATAATACAACAGTTTTTGAAAGAATTTTCTTACAGTTTAACAGAAAAGAATAACAGATAACAACTCAGCTTTTAGACTTTAAATATGATTGTTCACCAGAGTTACGCAACATGTTTTAGTATTCATGATTTATGAGTTTTAGATTTCAGTTATTCCAACCATGTGAGTCATTACATACAACATGCATATTCTATAAATTTTACTAACATTGAGATATGACTTTACTTATGCATTCACCCCCATATACTCAGTATATTCTCAAAGTATGGATCCACATATACGTCTATGTGCTATATTATATCATAATATAGGTTCAGGTGCTCAGTATCAACAGCGTGAGTAATTTTAGGCATCTCTATCTACATTCAGACAATTGGTGAGTCCTCATGTTTCAATGGCCCATTATCCAGATTTCCAATTTTCTTAGTATTTGGTTAGTTACTTTCAGTTTATTTTGAGTCAGTTGGGGGTTTGTCCCAACGTCTCTCTAGTTTCTTAGTAGTAGAAGCTTGTTGGACTACTAGCTATTATATTCAGACTTTTAGTATAAGTTAACCAGACAATATATTCTATTGATCTCAGACAGTTTTGATAGTATTCAGTATTTTAGCATTTCTATCTGATTAAATTACTTTAATATAAGTTATAGACTTTATAGCAGGCTTACAGGGATAGCTTGAGACTACGCTTAGTCTTGAGCACCGTGTGACATCTCAGGACCAGGTTTTAGGGCATTACAAGAGCTTTCAGCTCTGTAAATACCCTGATGGTTCCTACTACATTTATGGAAAAGAGGATTTGTTCAAGCACTTTTCACACTACCCTGAGACTTAGAGCCTGGCGTCTTGCCCTTTTTTTTATTCCTAAATTTGGGCATTGGTGCACTAACCGAAGACGGAGATGGGATTGAATATTTTAGGCAGAACTAAGGATGGTTACCACTATCTGACTTTGGCTGGGTGAAATTAAAGCTATCTGTCCTAGCCCTCTTGTTCTCCCTCTCTTTCTTGTTAATCTTTTTCTTCTCTATCTACTATGTATGGACCATAAGCCTAGACAAGTCTATTTTATTAATCAACATCGTGATCCTAAACTCTTTGACCATGCTATCAGATACCACAGACAGAAACTTGCTCTTTCTTGACCTGTTGTTAGCTACAACATGAGGAGCACACTTGGCTAGCTGAGTAAACTAGAAGGAATACTCTTTTACACTCATGTTGCCCTGTTCCAGATTAATAAACTCTAACACCTTAGCCTCCCTCAACTCCAATGGAAAGAATCTATCTAAGAAGGCAGTAGCAAACTCCTCCCACTCTATGGGTCCAACCTCTATGCACCTATCCCCTTTCCATTACTTAAACAAAGTATGAGACATATTTTCTAACTGGTAAGCATCTAGTTCAGCACTCTAACTAGAAGTCACCCCCATAATGTTTGTTACCTTCTGCACCGTGTCTAGGAATTCTTGTGGATCCTCCTCAGACATAGATCTCATTCATTTGGGTAAAGTGCCAAATCTTAGTTGCGGCATTATTGGCCACTTGGTTGGCCAGAATAGTGGTTGGCCATATATTTTGGGATGCTACGGAGTGAGCTAGAGTAGTGAATACAACTTTGAACTCTACATGAGAAACATGCTCATTCAGGGGATCTTCCTGAATGGGCGGAGGTGTTAGCTGGTTTTTAGTTCTTCTTCTGTTAGTTTTACTAGGAGGCATATATTCTGTAAACGGAAGGAAAATTTGAATTATATAAAGAGTTTAACTTGAGCTCCTGCTCATCCACATGATATGGAAACTGAAAGAAGGGAAACTTTTCCTAAACGTCTTATAGCCTATTGCTCATAAGTGTAGCGAGCTTCACACCCATGCACAAGACTCTACTCAACGTGGATTTGAGACTTCCTAGGACTCTTTACAACCATAGGCTCTAATACCAAGTTTGTAACAACCCGAGAGTACAGCCTAGACACCACACAGTGCTTATGGTCCCATGAGACTATAAGCTAACCCATGAGCAGGTACTTGTTATGAGCACTGAATAAAGCTGGTAAACAACATATGTGGAATTTTGACTGAAATCTTTTAAGGTTTTAATAATTGAAAAAAACACTAAATATTGGTTTCAAACATTGGAAACAAACTGGTAATATTGATAAAACGTCTAATGATCACAAATGAAAAATAGACCAACTATTTGTACTAGTCTGAAAACCTCTAAACTGTCTGATTATGGAGTTGATAGGACAAGCCCTCAACTAACTTCAACTGACTGAATAACTAAACTACTGACATAGATAAACATAATATAACTCATCCTCTAAGGAAGAGGACTCACCACGATTGTTGTTGCTGTTGCTGATGCAATAGAAAGTCTAAGTACGATCAAGAATTCGAGCGTCTAAAGCAATGCTATAAGACATCATAGCACAAGAAAAGAGTATACAATCAGTACATTTGAATGTACTGGTATGCTAAATGAGGTCAGGCTGATATGCACAGGCTAATGTTCATGAGTAATAACAGACGAAATATATAGCATAAGGTATTGAATAAGAATGCATGAAAACTATAAATACTGCAAATGCATGACCACGCATAAATAAGTTTTAAAGTAGTAAAAAATTTAAGATACTAAAATATGATATCTATATAATTGGTAAACTATATGCTATGGTCAAGCAATGACTAAATTAAATTCTAAACTAAAACTGAAACTGAAACTATGGGAGCTTTCATCTAATCGACATGCCCCAATATAGACTGATTGGGGTCCAACCTGTAACCCCAGTTTGAATGGTGTTAGTACCATGCCACGGGTTACTAACAATGGTTGGGTCAGCCCTAATCTGGACAAAGACTCATGAGATGTAAATATGTATGTCAACCCTAGACAGGCAAGAAGACATATTAACCTATACTTGCTACGTAGTTCTGTAACCCAGGAATTTCTACTAAGGGTCACACCCTAATTTGGAAAGAATGACCCTATCCTTGGTTTCGCTCGGTACTGAATCCTACTCTCAACTAAACCAACACTGATCACTAAACTGCGCTAGGCTTTACTGAACTTACACTGACCTTGTTAACTGACTGAGTACTACTGCTCATGATTTGACTGGGTGATAACACTCAAATTACACTCTTGAATGTGTGTAAGCGATCGTTGTCAATATAAAACCCAACTAGGTTGGGGTCGAATCCCACAGGGAATAGGGTGTGAACTTTGATTTGTTTGCAAAAGATTTTACTGATAGTTTACTGCTTCCGAAAGATGGGGGTTTAAGTTCAAGGTGTGTTAAATATCACTTTCAATACTTCAGTGTTTGTAATCATAATAAATAGGAAACCAGAGCTATGTTAGTTTCAGGAATCGACAGATACTAGGTAATGCTAGAATTCTCGAAATGAGTAGAACAACAGAATATCCCTGATGATTATACTATCTGACTTATCTCTCGACCTCACCAGATAATTTATTATCTAATTCTCTCAAACTTAATAACTTATCTATTTCCAATAGGATGTTATCTCAGGTAGATTAATCCAGTTATGACATTAATCATTAAATAGAAGGTTGGTAGCTTTCGAGTCCCTATTGATAATTCACGTCCTTTAGTGTATTTCTCTGTTAGAAGCAAATAAAACCTAAGGCATAACCTAATGTTTGTAACCACTATATTTTAGTTAAAACAACATAATCTCAAGATGTTTTACTACTCTTTGAATCCGTTAAACACCTAGTATCATATCAAACCCTAATCTATAGATCCCATAACTCCAGTTAATGAAATTAGCCGCTCATGATTTGATGAACGAAATAACAAGTTGAATTCATTATTATAATGATAAACTTACGAATGGGTAGAAAACAACAAGTAGTTCCTCTGATTTAATCACAAGGTAGAAACCCCAAAAATAGTTGATACAAAAACACAAGAATATTTTATGAAATAGAGCAAAAATACGTGTCTCTCCTCTTAGAGTTGATGTCTGATAGATGAATTATTAATTGAATCAAAAACCTTAAAGGATGCTATTTATACTAAAACCTAATTAAGGAAATAAAATTAAAAAATTAATTAAATTGTTTGAAATAGGTAACGCCCAGGCTGACGCCGCATCAAGAAGTTGACGCCTTATCACGGATGGCTTCAGAGAGGCTTGAGTTTCCTTCAGGTTTTATCTTAGGCTGACGATGTGGCTCACGCCACGTTAGGGATTTGATGGCGTATCACCAACCTCTTCAAATATCTTCTTCCCATGCTAACTTTCTCCTAAAGGCTGATGCCATTCTTGATGCCTTATCATGACTTTGATGCCATGTCACCGGCATCATCAGAACAACTCCTCAAACTGCAATTCCCTGGTTAAGGCTGACGCCAATACTGATACGCTATCACAAGGCTAACAACTTATCACGAAGATCTTCAGCCATGTTTTCTTCTATTTTGCTCATATTTTCAACTCTTTTGCTCCATTATTATTTATTCTCATTTCTTCAGCCTTTCTCTGCAATATCATGAGCAAACACATCAAAACAACAAGAGTTGCTTCAGAATTCACAATTATTTTGAGCTAAAAAACATTAAATATGTTAGATTTTACTCACACATCAACATCCTCAACTTAAAATAATTGCTTGTCCTCAAGCAACAACTAACTAAGAGAATACAATGAACATTCAATAGTCAACAACCAATTTAGCTCAAAACTCAGTTTACCATCTCCAAGGTCAACCAACTCAAAACTACTGTGAAATTTATTGAAAAGCAACAATGTAACAAAAAGGCTTCTACCCATGGCATCAACTAAGTACCAACAATCATGCTTGTATCAATGTACACTACCCAAACAAGTAAGTAACTTATAAAGATACTAGTGTGCCCTTACAACAAAGAAATTCCCCCCTTTTTCTCATCTCAGACATAAAAAATATAAACACTGGGATCATCACAAAAATACTCACTCTCAGAATGAAGTTCAAACCAGTGTATACCAAATACCATATGCTTGCCCTTATTGCCATTACCAAGGTTTCCAGATAGGTACGCTAGGATCACTATAGGTCTTCGGCTTATAATGTAGGCTAGGGCTGGTATGATATTATATGGCATTTAGAGTGACTAACCTCCTTGGTACTACCTTAACTTATGGGGTCCACTTATTAACCTCTTTTTCTCTCTTTTTCTTTTCTTTTCTTTTCTTTTTCTCTTTTTCTCCTTTTTAACTTTTTCTATTTTCTTGATCATACTTTCAGGATGGGTGTACTTCTTTTTATTCAAGCAGAGTTTCTTTTCTTGATCTTTTTCACCAACACCTAACCTTTTATTTTTTTCTTTAATTCTTTCTCTTCTACTCTACCCTTCTTCATACCCAACTTATATCAGGCACCTCTATGATATCCACCCTCAACTTAGGCTGTTTGCCTACGTTAAGGTTCACAGTGTCCAAAGAGAACTAGGGCCAAAATAGGTTCATTATGATTTAAAAAGGGAAGGTGATAGGTATCATAGAAATAAAAATGGTCAATTAAGGCTCAAACTGGGATCAAGGGATATCATGCATTAGAGGAAGGTCATTTAGGCTAATAGTGAGTTAAATTCAAAAATGTCCTATGATCCTTTCCTAACCCCTATCTTTCAACTATGGTAAGATGAACCGGGCAAGTTTTAGATTTGACACTACAAAGAGAACTCGGTAGAGTCTCACACACACATGGCACACAAGCAATGTCACTGGCTATTACCAATCTAGTTCATGCAATAGTTTAGCAGTGATGATCATTTAACTAAACTAATGCCATGAAGAGATGCACAGTGGTCACACTAAGGTGAAATTCATATAGTCATACAAAACAAACCTTTAGAGAGATGTTAAAATCACAAAATTGGTTAACTGACTATAGAACTTGTACTACTCTTAGTTATTTATAGAATATGCTACAATAATATGCTACCCTACACCCTCAACTTAAACTTAAAACAAACTGAAACTAAGGGTTAGGGTATATGATGATAGGCGATATTACGCGCCTATATCAATATATTTTGCCCATATTTGTGCCATGTTTTGAGAACAAATTATATATTTCATGCACTTTTAGTCATTTTTCCTGTAAGTGAGCTAACGAACATGATTAGCAAAGTTTCAGGTATAAATGATGCAGAATTCAGCATTTTATGGCTTACTTGACGCCAAAGAAAGCTCACGAAGGAAGGAAAGGGAGCTTGGACGCCTAAAGGACCAAAAGTGATGCATGGAATTTTCTGTACCGAGCTAAAACAGCATTTCTGAAGACTTTGAGGACTTGCAGTAACTTAGTTGGATTTGGATAGTGATACATTAACCTAGTACAATTGGGTTAAGTATTTCATTAGTTTATTTGGATTAGGAGAATGTTACATTAACCTAGTACAATTGGGTTAAGTATTTCATTAGCTTAGTAGGATTTGGTTAGATATTTCATTAGCCTAGTAGGATTAGGATATGGGTGTTATAAATACCCTATCATGCTAGAGATTTTTATTCATCTTCTTACATTCCTCTCTTATTCTTCTATTCTTCTCTTATTCTTCTACAACAATTTTCATTAATTCTATTTTTTCTTTTATTCATCTATTCTTAATTTCCGCAACAAGAGAATCATTACTTTTGCAAGAAATCACGCATAACGCCTACCACTCTTATGCTACACGAAATCTATCATTATTGTGGTAGAATAACAATGTCATTTGTGATTTCCTTCGCACTCATGGGTAACTAAACTTCTCTGTTGGGGTTATGGAGGCCGAATGAGATACTATCTATTGCTATGAATTTTTGAGTTCGTGACACGTATGCTGCTTATATCATTATTCTCTTCATCTTAATGAAAATTCTTGTGGTTGCAGACGCATAGAATACGCCAGTATAGCATTAGCTTGTTCGAAAGAAAAGTTATATGTCTGGAAAAGAGATAATGTCAAGGTAATAGGGTCCCATCCCCTATTAAAAAGTTAGTGTCGTAACTGGATTAACCTCTTGGATAATTCATACCGTTAGACACGCTGGGTGATGAAGAGCTACTAAACCCACGGCATACTACTAAGGTGGCAGCACCCATGCAGAGGAGAGATCGTCAAGCGCGATTTAGGCCCAAATGTCGAGCTGTGCAAATACCGTTCGATGATGATGATGATGATCTTGATGGAGCTGGTGCCACAGGAGCTATTATTCTTTCGCCATTAGCACGCGGAGCAAAGTTCAATATCACTAGCGCCATGATTCAGCTTTTACAACTTAAGGGATTATTTGGTGGACTAGCAGGCAATGATCCAAATATGCATCTGATCAACTTTATTTCTATATGCAAGTCATTCGACAATCCTGGCGTTGGACAGAATGCAATTCGACTACGCTTATTTCCATTGTCTCTGTCTGGGGAGGCAACTCTATGGTTGAATGGGCTGACTCTTGATTCTATTACAAATTGGGGGCAATTGAGAGACACTTTCCTAGAAAGATTCTTTCCGCCATCCAAAAAAGCACAATTGAGAGATGAGATCACCAATTTTCGACAGCTTCCAACTGAAGCTCTCCACGAAACATGGGAGAGGTTCAAGACGAAGGTAATGCGATGCCCAAACCATCATATGACCAATGTCCACTTGATGGAGATATTATACAGAGCTTTGAATTCGGTGACTAAGCCAGTGGTTGATAATGCGGCTGGAGGATCATTTATGGATCTCACCTTTGGGCAAGCAAGCAATATGCTAGATCGGATGTCAATGAAAAGTAGAGCTTGGCATACCAGGGATTCTGAGGTAGCAAGCCCCACTTTATCTATTGGCATGACTGCAGAACAAAGGAGAAGAGAAGAGGATCGTGACCAAGACATGGCTCACATGAAAATGCAGATGGATCTTCTTACAAAGCATCTATTATTAGGGAAGACCAAAACAATCAAAGCTGTTGCATCAAAAGGAAGAGAGGAATACGATTCCGAGGAAGAAGCCAACTACTTGAACAATCAGGGGGCGTTTCCGAGGGAATACCCAAGGAAACCAAGGTCGGAACTATTATGATAAATCTGGAAACAAGGACCAAGGTAGTTGGAAGAACAAGAATGAAAAGAGTGGTTTGTACGTTCCCCCTAGAAAACGAGACACCACCACATCTGTTTCTGGAAATATGTCAATGGAAGATATGATGGCTAAACTATTGAAAGGAGTAGAGGCAACTAATACGGGAGTGAATGAGGTGAAGAACGACTTGTCCTTTATGAAGCAATTGGTTGACTCGCATTCCACTTCAATAAAAGAGCTGGAGCAACAATTGAGCCAACTTTCAGCAGCACTGAATCAAAGAAAGGCCGGCACTTTACCTAGCGACACTGTGCAAAATCCAAAGAACAATGGATCATGCATGGCTATTACTATCAGGAGTGGTAAGGTGCTGGAAAATTCATCCCAAAGCAAGCAAGTGGCCGAAAATAAAGAAGATGAGGACACCATAGAAGCTGACCAAGACGTCCATGACGCCACCCCTAGTGGTTTGCAGCCTGAAAAGACCAAAATTCGGAAGCAAGAGGAGAAGAAAACCGTGGAGAAAACAATTCCATATCCACCACCACCTTTTCCTCAAAGATTGAAGAAACATGCGGATGAAGCAAACTAGCGATATGGATGTGTTCTCCGTAGCTTATGAGGATAAGAAACCATTATCTGTAAAGAAACATCTTACTGTTGAGCCATTGTCTGCTGCACTGCTGAATGTTGAGCATGAGGATGATGAAGATTATGAAGAACGTATGGGTGCTCTAACAGGAATAAGGTCCTATTCTCATACTCCTAAATAGTTGGACCTTGATCTTACGAATCAACCGTCACCAACAGCAAAGACTTCCAGCGAAGAGCCACCAATGCTAGAATCGAAAGAGCTCCCCGATTATCTAAGGTATGTGTTCTTGGAAAGTGGAAGTATACTTCCGGTAAGTGTGGCGGATGATTTAAGTGTACAGCACGTGGAGGCTCTCATCTCCGCTCTAAAGAGATACAAGAGAGCTATGGGTTGGACTATTGATGATATAATTGGTGACCCTCCGGGGAGACGTATGAGTCATCTTGAAGAAGATTGCATGCCTACAAGTAAGCCTCATTGTCGTCTGAATCCATTCAGAAAACGATCCACCACTTATCTCGACGAAGTCTAAGTACTCGAGGTAACTATGTCGTGCCGCGACAATAAATAAGGCGCTAGATGGGAGGCAACCCATCGTTTTATCGTTTTATTATTTTATTATTTATTGTTTTGTCTTTCTTTCGTTCTAGTACTTGTTTTGCTTTTGATAAATGAAAATCCAAAATAAGAGTCGTGCCACGACCAAAACTAAGGCGCATTGTGGGAGGCAACCCATCATACTAATTGCTTTCATTGGTTTTGAGCAAATATAGGTGCGAGAAGTATTCAACGAGGAGATTGGTTTCAAATGACAATTTTGACGTATTGTATGGCAAAGGTGGTAAGTTAGGAATAAGGATGCATAAGGCTATGGATTGAGCATTGCTCATGCCAAAATAGGCATCGAGCAAGGCTAGGCCTAGGTAAAACTAGGCCAAGAACAATGCAAAACCTATACTATAGCCTAAGGTCTCGGAATCTAGTGTGCAAAGACATAGGCGCCGCCCATGCTTAAGTGTGCTATACACTATGCGCCGCCTATGATATAGCATTAGGTCTCAGTATCTCAAATGACATACACTATGCGGCGCATATGTCCCTAAATGCACTACACTATGCGCCGCCTATACCATGATTATGCAAAGCACTATGCGCCGCATAGAGGTTATTTTTGTCTCCAAAACCGTTTGTAAATGGGTCAAAACCCGACCCATTCTTTTACTATATAAAGGGGACTTAGTCTTGAAACATAAACACATTGAAACTTGACCTAAAGGCACCGCATACCCTCTCCAAATCATCTCAAAATTTTTCTTTTTGCTCTTCCAATCCACAAGAACATCTCCAAAGACTTCAATTACGTAAGTACTATTTTATTCTTCATCTATTTCTCGTATGTACTATGTTGCTATGTCTATTATGAATTGCTACATCTTTAAAGAATATTGGTGATGTTAATGTGTTTGGATTGTTGACACAAAACCATGTGAGTGAACATATATGTTAGGATAATCTTGACTGGTTTCCGACTTGAATTTGGTTGTAATAGAATTGTTATACTATTTGATGAATTGCTATAGTCATGAACATTACATAATCTTGTCACCTGAATACTTACATGTTAGAATGTCCCGTTTAGCGAAATAAGACTTATAGTTGCCTACCGACATAGGAGGTTGTGATTATTGATAGATACTATGCCATGTTGTAATCCTTATGTAGAAGTCTTGCTATATCTATCATGAAAGTAGTGCAAAGACTATGAGAAGTGTGACATCTCTGATTTTCTTGTTGGAATATAGCTCCTAAAACGTATGTCGATGAAGTCTGAGTAATCGCCCACTTTTACTGCGCTAGTTGGTGCCAACAACCTAAGTGTGGGGTGGTACCTCTACTGCTTGTTTATAGATTGTATCCATTGATATAATACTAACATGACTCTATTGAGATCTCAGGTACAATGGCACCAAAAGACAAGGCAAAGATAAGGCTACCACTTCACAGAAAGGCAAGAAAAGAGGCCAAAAAGAGCAAGGAGAACCCTCCTAGATGCAAACACCTCGACTCACTCTTGGAATTAGGTGGGATACTTATGAGGAACTTCTAAGGATTACGACTCTAATGATGATTCCGATGCAAGGGGTATGACCCCAGACATAGAGAATGAGTCCGAATAACCAGGTTCTTCTTATTTATTTTCCACTGAGGACAGTGTGTCCCGTCTAAGTGTGGGGTGATGGTATTTGCATGCTATACTTCTCTATCCGCATTTGCATTTATTCATGCTTGTTTGCTTAGTTTTTTTTGCTTAGTTTTTTTTTGTTTTGTTTTTCTAGTAGTTAAATTTTTTTAGCTTCGCATAAAATTATTCCAATAGGCAGCATGAGATTATAACAAGAGTATGTGCTACAATCATGACTATTGAGACATTTAGGTTCTAATTGTGACACACTATATGATATTGTGTGGTTCAATTCCTTCATCTATTGGGTCAAGAGTCAATACTACTCCCAATAAAGTCGACCATGTGCCTTGTGTGTGTGAGGATATAGTATATTCTATGTTTGTGGCTGATGCTAGAACTTGCTTGGTATGTATGAAAAGCGAAAATAAAGAGTGTAAGTTTAGGAGATGATTTAGGCATTTCTTTGGCAACCTATACATGTTTACCTTCTTTTTACCTACCCATGGACATCATCCTAGTTAAACCCTTTTGAGCCTTTAGCCTATTTCTTTGACAGCCTCGTATGTAAGCCTAATCCATTTTTTTCCAAGACCGTAATTTGATCCAAATTCCTAAGTGCTTTAAAGTATAAAGTCATGTGATGAAATAAAAGGAAATTGGGTGAGTAAGATGCTCTAAATTGTAGTGGTGCTTGAATGTGTTATGAAAAAGAAAGTGCTATCATAAGAGGTATGTTATGAAAAGAAGAAGGAAAAGAAAGCTGAAAAGTGAGTTATGCTTAAAATTGAAAAACAAAAGAAGAGAAAAAGGGTGGTAGAATAAAAGAGAGAAAGGTTGTTTGAAAGAAAAAGTGTCAATGATACAATGTGATGTATTAAAGTGCTTAGGAGCATAGTCACTATCTTGGCCAGAAATAGCTGATCCTACCCGTCCCTTAGCCTACATTACAACCATCAAAAGACCTACTTGATCCTAAGCTTAGCATTCTGACATTTAGTGGAGCATTACACTAAGGGCAAGCCTATGGTCATCAGTTGCTGCATATAAATTCTTTGTGAGAGTGAGAGCAAGGATATTTTGATACCCATGTTTGAAAAATATGCTATACATGTGAGTGATTATGGGTAATATGTTGTGAGACACACATGGTTGATGAGTTTTGGGTAGTTGTGTATGATTCTTTGTGCTTTAACTTTTGAATACGAGTTGACCACCACCACGAGTCTATGCTAGAGGTTAAATCGTTTCTAGTAATGATCGAAAAACTACTCTTTGTTGATAATTGTTGTGCTTGTCTTGACGAATGTTTTGTGTTGTTGCTGTGAAATCCTAAGTTGATGTTTTAAGGGACATGATATTTTGTTCGAGGACGAACAAAGCTTCAAGTGTGGGGTGTTGATGATAGGTGATATTATGCGCCTATATCAATATATTTTGCCCATATTTGTGCCATGTTTTGAGAACAAATTATATATTTCATGCACTTTTAGTCCTTTTTCCTGTAAGTGAGCTAACGAACATAATTAGAAAAGTTTCAGGTATAAATGATGCAGAATTCAGCATTTTATGGCTTACTTGACGCCAAAGAAATCTCACAAAGGAAGGAAAGGGAGCTTGGACGCCTAAAGGACCAAAAGTGATGCATGGAATTTCTGTCCCGGGCTAAAACAACATTTTTGAAGACTTTGGGGACTTGCAGTAACTTAGTTGGATTTGGATAATGATACATTAACCTAGTACAATTGGGTTGAGTATTTCATTAGTTTATTTGGATTAGGAGAATGTTACATTAACCTAGTACAATTGGGTTAAGTATTTCATTAGCTTAGTAGGATTTGGTTAGATATTTTATTAGCCTAGTAGGATTAGGATATGGGTGTTATAAATACCCTATCATGCTAGAGATTTTTATTCATCTTCTTACATTCCTCTCTTATTCTTCTATTCTTCTCTTATTCTTCTACAACAATTTTCATTAATTCTATTTTTTCTTTTATTCATCTATTCTTAATTTCCGCAACAAGAGAATCCTTACTTTTGCAAGAAATCACGCCTAACTCCTACCACTCTTATGCTACACGAAATCTATCATTATTGTGGTAGAATAACAATGTCAATTATGATTTCCTTCGCACTCATGGGTAACTAAACTTCTCTGTTGGGGTTATGGAAGCCGAATGAGATACTATCTATTGCTGTGAGTTTGTGAGTTCGTGACACGTATGCTGCTTATATCATTATTCTCTTCATCTTAATGCAAATTCTTGTGGCTGCAGACGCATAGAATACGCCAGTATAGCATTAACTTGTTCGAAAGAAAAGTTATATGTCTAGAAAAGAGATAATGTCAAGGTAATAGGGCCCCATCCCCTATTAAAAAGTTATTGTCGTAACTGGATTAACCTCTTGGAGAATTCGTACTGTTAGACACGCTTAAGCTCGAAAGAGTTAAAGTGAAATAATCCTCGAATAGGTCAAAAGAAGCCTGGATTTACCATCGAATAAAATTCTCTATAAGCACATGCATGTCTGGATTCAACACACTCATAGCCAATAGAGACGTATAACTCAGAAGGTGGACATAATCCCAACGCCTCAATTCTCATTGTTTAAAACTTACGTAATATTCTTCCTCTTTTTAGTTTGCTATTTTCAGCTTTTACTTTATTATTTTGGTTACACATTACAATCCCCCCTTCTTACGAGACTTGCACTAAAAGTCTAGTAAATTTGCTTACTTGTTGGCCAAGATATTCCCTGTGGGATCGACACCCAACCCAGGTTGGGTTCTATATTTGCTAGCGACCGCTTTACACTCCTACGAGAGCTGTAGATTGAGCATTATCAGTATAGCTGGAGTCAATCAAGTCTCAAATCATGGGTCCTCGACCCTGGAACAGTGTTATCCTCATCAGGAGCTTTTCTTTGCTTCGATTCAGCTGTTCTGCTATATGAGGCTCAAATTACACTCTTAAATGGGTGTAAGCGATCGTTGTCAATAGAAAACCCAACTAGGTTGGGGTCGAATCCCATAGGGAATAGGGTGTGAGCTTTGATTTTTTTATGAAAGATTTTACTGGTAGTTTACTGCTTCCAAAAGATGGAGGTTTAAGTTCACAGTGTGTTAAATATCACTTTCAATACTTCAGTATTTGTAATCATGATAAATGGGAAACCAGAGCTATGTTCACCAAGGGTTTCGAGAATTGATAGTTACTAGGTAATGCTAGAGATTCTTGGAATAAGTAGAATAGCAGAATATCCTTGAGGATTATACTATCTGACTTATCTCTCGACCTTACCAGACAATTTATTATCTAATTTTCTCAAACTTAGATAACTTATCTATTTCCAAAAGGATGTTATCTCAGGTAGATTAATCCAGTTACAGCATTAATCATTAAACAAAAGGTTGGTAGCTTTCGAGTCCCTATTGATAATTCATGTCCTCTAGTCTATTTCTTTGTTAGAAGCAAATTAAACATAAGGTATAACCTATTGTTTGCAACCATTAGATTTTAGTTAAAACAACAGAATCTCAAGATGTTTTACTACTCTTTGAATCCGTTAAACACCTAGTATCATATCAAACCCTAATCCATGCATCCCATAACTCCGGCTAATGAAATTAGCCGCTTATGATTTAATGAACGAAATAACAAGTTGAATTCATGATTATAATGATAAACTTATGAATGGGTAGAAAACAACAAGTAGTTCCTCCGATTTAATCACAAGGTAGAAACCCCAAAAATAGTTGATACAAAAACACAAGAATATTTTATAAAAGAGAGCAAAAATCTGTCTTTCCTCTTAGAGTTGATGTCTGATAGATGAATTATTAATTAAAACAGAAACCCTAAAAGATGCTATTTATACTAAAGCCTAATTAAGGAGATAAAATTTAAAAATCAATTAAATTATCCAGAATAGGTGACGCCCAGGCTGACGCCGCGTCAAGAAGTTGATGCCCTATCACGGATGGCGTCAGAGAGGCTTCAGTTGCCTTCAGGTTCTATCATAGGCTGACAATGTGGCTGATGCCACGTCAGGGATCTAACGGCGTATCACCGACGCCATCAGATATCTTTTTCCCATGCTAACTTTCTGCTTAAGGATGAAGCCATTCTTGACGCCTTATTACAACTTTGACACCATATCACCGACATCGTCAGAACAACTTTTCAAACTGCAACTCCCTGGTTAATGCTGACGCCAATGCTGATAGGCTATCACGAGGCTGATGAGTTATCATGGAGGTCATCAACCATGTTTTCTTTTATTTTGCTCATATTTTCAACTCTTTTGCTCCATTATTGTTTATTCTTATTTGTTCAACCTTTTTCTGCAATATTATGTGGAAACACATCAAAACAATAAGAGTTGCTTCAGAATTCACAATTATTTTGAGCTAAAAAGCATTAAATGTGTTAGCTTTTGCTCACATATCACTAGGACCTTTTCTATCACTACTATAGACTAGGTAAACAACTAGATTTCGGGTATCATAACCCTAACTCAATATCATTGACAATAAGACCACACCAAAAATTTTCAAGCACAACAAATAGTCATAATTCAAATCTAACTCATTTTGTCATTTTATCAAACACTTGGAAGGTATAATCTTGTACATGGGAATGATCAACATGCTAACATATCATGACTTCAACATAAAATTCATAATTTAGGGAATTCAACATGATACTTACATCAAACAACTTACGCATTAGTTTAATTCACATGAAATTCACATATTCATAACTTGACACTCAAATTACAATACATACATGGACATAATATGATCTAAATCTAGCAAACTCATAGCTCAAGCTTTGAAAAAAAAAGGTTCTTGTAATCCAAGGGTTGTAAGGGACCCAAGGATGAACACTTAACATACCTAAATTTAAGAATTCAAGAGTTTTCTTGGTGGTTTCCTTGAAATTGAAGCTTGAATCTTAAAGAGCTAGGGTTTGTTCTTGAGAAGGAATGGCTTTCAATTGAGAGAATTTGAGTAAAAGATGGTCAAATATGTTATTTAGGGATTTAATCCCGTGTTATGGAACTATTAGGTGAATGGAAAATGAACCATTTGCCTTTAAAAATATAGGACAAAACTAAAGAAAATACACGGATTGAACTGAGTAGGGTGCCACGGGCTCTGAAGTGCTGCTTTGGAGTGGGCACCGTGGGCTCTATTGCGGGCTTTCACCAGCACCAAACTGTTTAGGGCGACTTATCCTACTTGCTCTCTGCTACTATTTTAGAAGTTCAAACATGCCCTTACTCTTGTCCAAAAATTCCAAAACTCACTCGAGATATACGATTGACTTCCCCTATCATGAATCAACTTAAAAACTAACTTTTTAATGTCGTAAAGGTCAAGAATAAAATCATCAAAGTTTGAGGTCTTTAGAAATGTCTAAGTCCTAACACTTGGTAAAATGTTCTAAGATTTAGATCCCCCTTTTACATGCAAGAGTGAGCTGAAATGAGCTTAGGATCTTATGGGGTCTTACAGTTAAGGTTTGCAAAGTTCATTCTAAGCCTTGTTACCTATCCCGACATGATATATATATATATATATGTATATATATGCATGTATATATGTTTGTATTTATGTATATATGTATACATGTGATTCCATATGGTTATTTGATTTGTTTCTGAATGATGACATTATTTTATTCTTTTATCCTCAAGTTATATGCTAGCGCTTCAAATGCTAATCATTTTTGGATGTTGTATCCCTATGCGATATAGGGATTCGAACTTCTTCTACTTTTTTATATTTTGTGATCAGGTGTTCGAGTGGCTCATGAGTTGACATTGAAGTGGTTAGTTTCCATACTTCAGAAGGCTTCATTTCATGGTCTTTATATTTTGTATCTTAGGCTTTGTTTAGAATTTGATTTTGGCTATTGTCGAGGGTATGTCTCAATATTTTATTGACTTTGATTTTGTAGAGTCTTGGTTGGATTGTTGTGGACTTGGGTGTGTTATTTTGGTGGATTGGTTCGGTGGCGAATGATTGTCAATCAATCAGTGGTTGGTTTAGAAATTTCACGAATTAATGATAGTCTTGGTTTATACTATCTTGTTATTTTTTTGAAATTCTTTTCATACTCAAGGTTGTTGTGTTGACTATGTTAGGTGAAGGAGGTGATCTCCTGTCCATGTAGGACTTGGGATACCTGTCATGGCCAGACCCTAGTTTGTTTTATGAAAAAGTTGGTATCAGAGCCTAGGTTTATGGTCAGTTGGATGTACACAATGCCATGTCAAGTAAAGTCTCTTTTATGGATGTGTAGTGTGCCACACTTATAAGAGAGAGGCTATGAGACATTTAGGAATGTTACCCTTTCTTGTTGTCTTAATTTTGAGCTATAGAGTCTAAAGTATTGGATCCTTCTGATTTCTATTTGCTCTTCTTTCATATCATGCCTCCAAGAAGATCCAATGCCCATCTGAACTTTTCTGTCCTATCTGGGGACAATGTGGACAAAAATCATCCAACTCTTGGGGTCCTGACCTAACACTTTTCAAACCACGAGGACTCGAATATAGATGCGGAAAAGTAAAGATAGAAGTACAGGATAATCAAGATAGAAATATTGAAATAAAATTGATAATGGAAAGGCAATATAAGGGTATATCAAATCCTAAAACCTCCCTTAATGACTATCAATAAGAACCTAACTCTTACATGACCGCAAAGGGGATTATATCTCCCTTAGAACCAATGTTTCTAGACAAGGTTCAACAAAGGCTTTTCCAAGCACTCAATTCACTCCCATAGAGATTTCATGATTACATCATGTAAAAATCATCATCCAAAAACTAACTAATGAAATATCTAAGGTACCTATTTATAGTAGTTTCCTTTTCACAACTAGCCTACTACAAAAATAGCCAAAAAGTGGCTATTTCGGAAATAACCCACAAGGGCTCTCTTTATTCCTACGCCATGGCTTTCCTCATATCCAAGCTATCTTTCAAATGCGACATTGGTTTATTAGGAGCTCAAAGAAGAGCATCCAAGCACATTCGTGAATCCTTAGGGTGATCAAGGCTTGGACCTCCTCATGTAGGCCTCGACTTATGTGATCAAAAGCGTTGATGCCCATTTGAATTGTATCATCCTCCCATTCTTGAAAAGGATTTGATCTCAAATCCAAATATTGGAAAATCAAATAAAGGACAAACGAACAAAAATTCCTCATAGCATAAGGGTTAGGTTTAGCATAAACAATTATTTCATCATGCCAAGGTTACACACACTTAAGATATAACTAAGGATCTATCGTGGTAATTATTAAATACTTATTAAAAATGGACAAAGGAGTTTTATATGGGAATCGCCGAGAGTTAAGGAAACCACAAAGGTCATAATGGCATCACTAAATCCAAAAGGTAAGGTTACCTTCACCTTAGGAGCCAGTAGACAGAATTGCTTCATCGCCTCTTTAAGAGAACATATCAAGAGTGGTGGATCAATTGGTATTAAAGTCCACAAAATGCATACAGAAATGTAACTCAAACATGTGGACCAACCAACACAATTTCTACCTCCACATAAAACAAATCAAAAACTAGCATGGATGTCATCATAGTCAAAGAGGTAGTATAGGAAGGAATCAAGTATAAAGGTATCATCTAAGGCACTATCATCTATAAGATTGCCATTTGGCTCAAAAGATATAACACATTGGGTACATAAGGATGGAATTAAGACATTTAAGCACATATGACTTCTTCCTTTCAAGTAAATCATCAAATTGGCATCCACAAGTTGGTATTAATGCAACTTAAGAACAAGTGTGTCAAATAAGAATGCAAAGTTATAAGCAACACCCAAACGAGACAATGACATATTTGCCTTTAGGTTCTCAAGAATGATGCCACGTTTGAGAAGTATGTCATCATTGCTACTCACATAATGAGAAAAGTATCACACGAATGGAGTTTATCCAAAGTTGTTTCAATGAAAGACTCTCTCCTTGATCTAAAAGTGGTAAAACCTTGGTTAAGAAGGGAAACACACAAGGTGAACTCTCTCGGAGCTTTTCATGGTCCCCTTCTTTAGAAACCCTTCATCTTGGTTGAAGTTCTTTCCCTTACAAAATATTGGTACCTCAAGTGTATTATGAATCCCTCAGAAAGACTTCTCATCATAGGGAAGGATACCAACACCGTCATTCAAACTTTTCTTGTCATGTGGACAAAGAAATAAGTTTGGTTTGCCATAATCACCATATACAAATTTGGCACTGGGGTCAAATGGAATGAGTGTCCATAGACATGGGTCTAGACAACACTCTTTTTACCCACTAGATATTTCTAAACTAAAATATTTACTCTCTTCATTAGCATAAACATCATCCAAAGCTAAGGGAGATTAGAGAAAGGCATCACTCACGTTAGTTTCAACTAAGGTGTCCCCATACATATACTCACTATTTGATTCAAAATCATCACCATGAGTATGCTCAACAATAAGGTCACACAAAGTAGAAGAGGAAACAATTTCCAAACAATTGATACTTTTTCTTTCAATCGAGGAATCCTCAAGTAGACAAATACCACCACCAATATCAAAGGAATTATTACTTAGGTCTTTACGAGAAATAATCAATTCATCATTATAAGTATCAAACAAGGGTGGGATGTCAGATAAAGGATCACATCCATAATTATTTTCTAAGGAACAATCACTTATTAGGTTTCTCGAAGATTCAAACTAATCAAAGTTATCATCACTCAATTGATTATCCCTTTGCAAGACTTCCCATTTCTTTCCCTTAAAAGTACTCTCATCTTCCAAGAAGAGATTTCCATCATTAGTGTAATTTGTTTACACCATATTGTGTTGTTGTATGGAATATGTCCGTCAAGATGAGCTATATCAACAATACTATCCACACCACTAGGTAATTCACTAGTAGTGAGCTCATCTCTTCAAACAAGATATTGTTCTTAAAGAGAGAAGGATCTATCTATAAATAGGGTGTAGAGCATGCATGTAAATTCTCTAAAAGACCATTATCAAGTATCAAAGATGTTTCAAGCACATGATTATCCCTACAAGTCAAGCAAGCATTAGGATCTTCACTAAAAGACAATCTCAAAGGTTCACTCCCATTTTTATGAACAAAATTCTCAATTTCATCACACACTTGAGGTTATATTGTCACATTACACACATCCTCAAGTAGTGGAATAGTTTTATACAAAATTTGATCAACACAATTTCCACAAGATGATAAACTATTACCCAACAAAATGGCTTCAACACTAGGTAGACACAAATTGATCTTACAAGAAAAGTCAATTCGATAATCAATAGGATCAACTAGTGTATCCAAACTCACCATATGTACATCATTGTCAAGAGGAAAAGAATCATTAAACTCACATATAGGCAAGCTACTACTCACACTCAATAGTCTACTAGACACACAATCATCACTCACATGCACAAAAGTGTAAGAGTTATCTTTGTTACCTTGAATTTATCAAAATCTTCATTTTTACCTAGGTGTTAAGGTCCTCCACAAGCTTTGGAATCATTAAGATTACCATCATCAAATCATCAAAGGGAATCTTCTCTTTTAGCACTTGTTGTCCTCTGCTTGCCATGTTTGTACCTACATACATGTCCTTATTAAAAGAAAGAAAAAAATGTTAGCTTGGTTTTGGTGGAAACCCTCTCACTTTACTCCTCATAACCTCTCCTTTTTCCTCTCTTAGGTTTCCACCTTGAACACCCTTACTCCTCTTAATCTTTTGTCATTCATTTTTATTAGGCTTGGAGTAAGTAGTCATCTTTTCTTGAGATTTGGGAAGGGTAGGTGGAAAGAGATTATTTCCCCATTGGTCCTTTCTAAACATAGGCCAATTTTGCACATTTGGAATCTTATGTTGTGCAAACCAATGGGCACCCAAATGTTGTGTCTACATTCCAATGGGAAGATGTTATACATATCCTCCTCATAGTACCCATCTCGGGTGAAACAAACCTTCACGCTCCCAAAGATGCTATAGCCTTCCAAGAAGTATGGGAAATGATTGATCACTTGAGGTATACCTAGATAATCAACCATAAGAGGAGTTATGTAGTTTGCATGTTTCCAATCATCAAGTATAAGAATACATCTCGAAAACTCCACAAATATCTACCCATCTTGAACAAGTTGGCCTTCTTGGATCACTATTATAAAATTTCATGTAACCCTTCGGCACATAGATTGTCCTCAAGAACTCTTTCAAGGCACCCCATATTTGCATAGGATTCCTTGCAAGTTTACACCATTCTAAGGTCGGTCCCTGAATGTACTTAAGGGCATATGTAACTTTTTTGGTTTTGGTCATAGCATAATCCTCGAAGATTCTTTCACATTGCCATTCACAATCAAGGTAAACTTTGGGAGCCCATTCTCCTTTGAAGATAGATAGTGTAACACCCCAAAATATACCATGGACATCAAACGGTGCTCAAGACTACGAGTAGTCCCAAGTGTTGACACCAAATGTTTTTCATCCACGACTAAATTTAACCTTGAGTTTCTTTAATTTTTAATAAAATTAAAATATTTATTTCATTCGGATAAGTTCTTTCTAAATATTTATTAGGGTTAATTTTATCATTTAATTGATGATTATGCGTTTTAGTATTGGCATATAC
This sequence comes from Capsicum baccatum var. pendulum, assembly GCA_030864225.1. NCBI lineage: Eukaryota > Viridiplantae > Streptophyta > Magnoliopsida > Solanales > Solanaceae > Capsicum > Capsicum baccatum. Next base: position 224,445,192 of record CM061556.1, read on the forward strand.
GAAATTGTATAAATTTTGTTACTTAAATGAACATTTTTATCAAAATTAGACTTTTACTGATCAAGCTTGAAAATTAATTTTAATGGATAAAGTTTTGATTTAAATATAATTTACTCTCAAAAATAATTTATTTGGATAAATATGTATTTGATTTTATTAAATAAAGAAGATCGGGATTAAATGAGGATTTAATTCGTATCGAATTTGGACTTAATTTAATCAATTTAATATATTTGACCATAATGAAAATCAAATTGACCTCAATTGTAATGAAAATTGACCAATTTAATTTTCAATTTGGTCAAAATAGTAATTGAATTTGGCTGAATTCTAAACCTTAATTGGGGGTTACATTTAAATTAACCCCAAAATCCTTTAACCTTCTACATTTTTGGGCCACAAAAGCATTCCAACAATAACAACAACTTAGTAAATAACACCAACCCAACAACATAACTGACCTGGCCCAAGTAGTCTCATCCTCTTTTATCAGATTAACAAGGAGCATCTCCCAATATCATCGACAACAACCATCAATAACAAAGGATAATTTCAACCATCAATCTCCGAACCAACCCATTCTAATGCTCACCATAAATGATGACCGCACCAGACCTATGACCCAAACCCACGATAAATGTTGCATCATCCGTCGACAACCAACGCATTCCTATAATCGTTATTTGTTTGTGATTGATGAGTTGTTCGCTTCTACAAGAGCCTAGAAACTGTCCAACTATCTCTCACAATGGTACAACATATCACCATCATCCGATTCATACATAGGTGGATGGTGGATGTTAATCCGATTTTGAAATTTTGAAATGCTCTCCTTAAATTTCTATCCAATTTCCCATCCCACCTCGAAGGGAATCAAATACTAGAACCTAAGGATTTTCCTATATATACTCTTGCCATTTTCATTGAAAAAAGAGGGGAGAAAAAAGAAAAAGGGCCTTAGAGGAAAAAACTTCAAAATATTCTGAGGAAAAGTAAATTACAATTAAAATTTCTCTTAGTCAGTTTTGGATTTAATCTTGGATTCCGGTGGTGGTGAGGAGATTCCGACAACAGTCCGAGTCCCATTTTGTTTCCCCAAACAAGGTAAACACCTTTACTTTTAATTCGTCATTGGTCTATTCTTCATCCTTTCTCCATAGTTTAGTAATCATAGTTGTTGTATGCTGGGATTGCTTGTTGTAGAGGCCTCAAAGGCCATAGGTATAGTTGCGATTATATTCTTGTTGCGATATTCCTATAGTTATAATCTCTTTTGTGTTGTTTATAAGATACTGGAAAATATGCATCATTGTGTGTTTTTAGTGATATCTTTTCCTCCTGTTTATCTTGCTAAAGTATAAGCTCTTAAAAAGTAATTTCTACCTCATCTTTTCCTGCTCGAATGTAAAATAACTTATTGATCGAAAATTGATTGATTCGAGCTTATACCACCCTTTGTTTAACTACTTGGTTGAAAAAGTGGGTCTTGACGAAATTTTGCATAGTATGTTCTTGATTTGTTTCACTCACAATTTTTTAGTCATCTCTTGACATTGAATGTTATTAATGTTCTCTTGGCGTCATAATAATGATGTTGAGGTCCTGATTTGAGTGTGTTGATATTCTTGTAGCCTATCTGTATAAAAGGAAAATAATACATTTTGATATCTTGTGTGGTCTCAAATTTTGTCTACTATTGTATTCTTATAAATGGATCCTTTCCTTTAATTTTTCCTTGTTATTCCTGATTATTTAAAAGATTTTGTGGTTTTATTCCTCTTTGGTTTTCACTTATCTGCTACTGATTTTAGTTTTAATTTCTTGATGGGATCAAAATTTAACTACTTATTTTCATCGAGACGTCTTAAGTTTTGTTTATTATCTCCAGGCTTTTTTTGATTGATAAGTTCCATTTTTGTGTAATCTTATCGCTTAATTGAAAGTTTGGATAGAAAGTTTGAAAGTTTGCTTGACTGATGCACCTTGTTTCATTGATTCTTTTCGTTGAATTTTTTTTTTTTTGGTAATCATATTGAACACAACACAACATATTGTAATCCTTTCACCCATCTCATTAGTAGTATAAATGTTATTTGTTGTGATTGGAATTCATGGTTTTGTTCAAGTTTTATTAACCTACGGTTAATCCATTGCATGTTTGTTCAAGGTATAACTCTTATGATATAAGATTCTTTTGGCATACAAATTTATTTGCTCTTTGTTTGCTTGTGTTCTCACTTGTTAACTACCCCTCTTCCTTGTCTATTCACCAATATTTTTAGGTGTCCAGTTCATGTCCTTACTCTGCCAAATTTTGATGTAGCCTTAAAATAATATTATTTAACTTTAGTTGCTCGAAATCATGAGAATTTGCTATTTTTACCTTTATCTTTTTCATTAATTTGGATCTTCTTTGATTGGTATATATGTTTTTCTTAAATTTCATGAATCATCATTTTAAAAACAAAATTAATTTGTGCATAAGTATATTTTATAGTATCATAAAATTTTTTAATATGGTTAGTTAATAATTTATCATATGTATATGCATACGTGTATTAATTATTTGTACCTTTTTTCGCATGAATCTGCATTCGAGTCCAAAGGAACTATTTCCCATTGTTGCATAATCAATGTCTGCCAATGAGGCCCATCCATCTTGAGTCGACTTCGAAGGCCCAAAAAGACAATGTCATGACATACGGATACAAAGGATCAAGAAGAAGGGAAAATTAACTATATAAACTTATTAGATTAGTTATTACTAGTTATAGCAAAACTTTTAAATTTTCAAGTTATAGCAACTTTCATTTAAAAAAAATATATAAAAAAGATTTTTTTGTTGTCGGAAATACAAAAAAGGAAAATAAAGATTTAATACAGTTAATGTACAATTTACTTTTCTTAAATGTAGTTAACCTTAATTACTAATATTTATCCACCCCAAATCCCTCTAACTGTTTTTTTTTCGTCCTATTTTAACGCTTGCATTAAGAGTTTCCATCTTCATACACTACCTTTCTCTTTGTACAAGATTAATTTATGCCAATAAACAAAACACCGTAATTTCGGCGTCAACAAATTGCTGAGTATTATAATTTGAAAGAAAAGCAAAAACAAATATTTCTTTTGATAACAACTTTCAATCATGAAACGTCATGGAGGGAGATGAGATTCATCAGGTTTGTGAATTTTGTTTTATGAAAATGGATATTTTTCATTCAAAACGAATTTAAAGATTTATTTTTTTGTGTTTCTTCAATTCTCAATTGTTACATTGTTGAATTTTGTATGTTTATTAATTGCATGAAAGCTAAAATTGTTGTTTAAACAGTAATACCGAGGGACTTTGAAATTGATGAGATTATGTATGATGCAACAATAAAATACAAAGGATTAGTAGATGCAATCGCAACAGAGCTGATGATAGACATATCAAACTGAAAGGTCAAGCGCAAGAAGGTAAAAATGATTGTATATTTTTAGTTTGTTAAATTGGATATTATAGTTGTATGTAATTCGGGTATCTGTTTTTTGAGTATTAATTTTTTTTTAATTTAACAGCTACCATTTGATTTGTATGGTGGAGGACTGTACTTGGTTTCTTCGTTCTTCCAGAATTAACAAATCAAAGATTTTTAAGATACGTATGTATTGTGACATTCATACATGCTCAATAAAGGATCAAGTTTATGCAAGACATCAAGGGATGACAAAAGTGGTAGCCGGACTGATTTTAACAAATCAAAGATTCCAGAACCGGGGAATAATGGTGTATTTAGATTAGAAAAGTAGTATTGTTGATTTTTTTGTTGTTAAATATATATTGTATGTGACACCAAAATATATGACAATGGATATTAATGAAAATACTGAACAATCTATTATTTGTGTTGGTACATAGGATTCTACATACAAATGACGTATTCTTATATAACTATTTTTAGTTTATGAAACCAATATAGTACACAATACAATATTCATGAATTGTTTAATAAATTACGTTGAAACCAGTTTATATACTCATTTCATACTTAAATAATATTTTTTTTAGTTCTCAATATATTAAGTTGATGCTAAAATTGGTATCAATGAAGTTTCGCATATATCACATTTGTAGTGAATGAGTTTTATGAATGTGACAATCGATAAGAAAAATTATGTTTTAATTTACATAACCTTTGTAGTGTATGTAATGGATATTACATGAAAAACTATCACCGTAAATATAGAAAAAATTAATTGATAATTATTTAATGTCAAATAATTTTTTGTTGAAATAAAAAAATAATTTGTAGTAACCATGATTGATATTGGTGTTTGATGAGTTTTCTACTAGAGAATCAACATAAAAGTAGACGAATTTTACTATAGGATGTAAGTAAATTACTAAGAAAATAGTTTTATTTAGCAGAAACATAAAAGTGATATTCTCATCATACTATGACTGTCCATTTCATTTTAAGTAAAAATGTCTGATTGAAAATTAAGTTTAAGGAATAAAACAAAGATTTTCAAATATATATATAAGCAATATATAGAAGATATATGCAAATTAAAGTACGTTAATTGTTATTTTGAATGAGCAATGGTAAGAGTTTCACGTGTATTTTTAAATTTTTTCTCGTAGTAAAAGAATGGACTTTTATATTAGCGAGCCTCAACAAATCATCACCTCATTAGTGGCCGTTTGAACATGAGAATTTTTTTTCAAAAATTCTTTTTCACTTTATTTTAAATATAACTTTAAATTGGTGTTTGATCATAAGAATTTCAAATATAATTTAAAATTATATTTTAAAAATAAAAATAAGTAAAAAAATCAATTGTTTTCACTTTTTTTACTTTTATCTCTCAAAAAAAAATTCAAAACAACCTCAATTTATATATATCATCAAACATAATTTCAATTTCAACTTTAAAAAAATAGTAATTTTTGTAGCTCAACACCTATTAATATTAACAATTAAATGTGAATGTTGTGTTAGATAATTTCAAAAAAGTATAGCTATTTGTGATACATTAAAAACAGAAATGTCTCATAGGACACAATACTAATTATCAGCATGAAGACTGCTGTTTTTGACATATATAAAAAGCAAGTAAAAAATATTTAAGTTAAGTTAAGTTAATTATTAAAGTTAATAAAAAGTAGAATATCAATTCTTAACTTTAAAAAAAATATATTTACCATATCTGACTCCTTAAGTTGTGAACAACTTTAATACTTAGTTATCAAAATAAAAAAAAGACATTGATACCAATAATATAACTTGCCATAATTATCCAAATCTTTAGTTAAGTCATAAATGTTAAATGCTCAAAATAAAAAATAATATAAATAATAAATATTAGATAATCGATTTTCAAATATTTAATTAAAATAGATTTTTCTAAAAAGTTGCTATAGCTTATAATTATTTCTTTAGTCTAGTAATTATTGAAACATTTTGCTATAACTTTTAATTAATAATGTAATAAGTCTATTTAGGATAATTTTCACCAAGAAGAAATGGGTAGAAACCCATTGACAACGTGGCTAAGAGACTTGAAAGTCTCATTTATTTGTTTATCTATTTATTTATTGTTGTCTCATGTATTTGTTTATTTTTTGTGTTATTTCTTTATTTCATTATTCATTCATTTGGGCCTCGAAGCCAAAGTTATAAATTTAATACAGGTGAAGTGATTTTTGGGCCGAAAGGCTCGAAAACATAGATTAGGACAGGTGAAAAATTAGTTGAAAGCCCAATTAAATTAGGATAGGTTTCGTTGATTTGGACCCAATGGCCAAAGGGGTTGTTTGGTTTGAAAACAAGTTATACCGGGATTAGTTATACTGGGATAAGTTATGCTGGGATTAGTTGTTCAGGGAAAAGTTATCCTGGTATTAGTTTTTAGTGGTTGTTTGGTTTGTGATGTTAAAAATAATATGTAGTGCATTGTTTGTAAAAATATATTGTTTGTTTATGTAACGCTCCGGAAAACGGGTCTCGGAGTGTCACACAGTGCTTGAGGCTACGAGTAGCCCCAAGCTAACCCTTTGAGCCATTTTCATTCAGTTCAACACAAATCAACGGGGTTTTCATAAATAACCCTCAAATATTAACAGAGTAATCATCATCCAAGAATAAAAGAATTTCATAAAGATAACAAAATACGACTTATTAGTCAACTCTCAACATCTATACTAGTCTGACAAGCCTCTAAGAAAATTAATAAAACCAGCGAGCCATTGAGACATGCCCCAACTGACTCATACTCAGTTATCAAATGTAAGCGATTCCGTGAAACCAACATCAGACATCACGTCCTCGGAACATGAGGACTCACCACAACAAAGGATGTAGAACAGCGTTCCCGAAGATTCACTGTCGAACCTGGAACTGAGCACCTGAACCTACATTCCGAGAAAATGCAGCCCATATCTGAAGATGTGGGTTAGTACCATGGAAAGGAACCGAGTATATGGGGGTGTATGCAGTTGTATAAACATCATCATCATAAATATTTATAAGAAATATGCAGGATGTATGAAATACTCACCCAGCCCGAAGAAAATCATCATAATCATGAGAGGATGAAATAAGTATGATAACACATGTGAGTCATCATATAATTTGTCAATCACTTTCAGTTCATCAAGAATATCAATTCTCATAATGTAAATATCATTTAAATCTTTTGAAAGAATAACTTTCATAATTCCACTTTCAAATCACTTCACCATTTACCATAGACACAAGGAAACACACACACACTGGGAGATCCTATAACCGACATAAACCATGTGAGCTACATGGAGTCCAACGTACAACCCACATTGGGGAGATCCATCCTATCCTTGCCATTGGAGTAGGACTATCGATAACAAATCCACGCAAACTAGTGATCACTATATAACTTAGTCTAAGGCTCACTTCTACGGGGGCACGTAGTTCTTGGGAAGTAAGGTTGGTTTACACCTCCCACTCAGTGCTAAAGATTTCTCCCGAACTTAGCTCAGATCATTTCAAAGACAATAAACAACAAAACAATTTCAGTAATATATAAATATACATCGGGAGCCATCATGCTTCCCATCTATCAAAATGAACCACGTTCTGGATTTCTTTTACACTCAAGTTCAAAACAAGTCCATTAAGACCAAAAGGTCAAATCATTCAAAATATCTCAGATATTCAACATCAACGCGCTTATAACACACACTTTCTAAAAAAAACACAATTTCCAATAGGGATTCATGACCCAAATATCAAAATCATGATAAATATAATTCAAGATTCATGCTTTATATCTCCACACATGTAAATTCATCTTTCAAAATCATAAACATTAAGATTTAATAATAATCATCATAAGATATGGGTTTATGCTTCAAATCCAAAAAAATCAAATAAAAATCATGCCTTTGTAAAGAAAATTACTTTTGGGCATAAGAACGAAAGAGAGTTCTTGTTGAAAACCCCCACATACCTTGAATGATCAACTTTAGATCGATACTCATTTTTGAGATGTTAATCGTGCCTTTGAATGATTGTTCTTGGAGTTCTAGAAACATTCATCCTCGAATGATGCTAGACATGCCAAGATTAGATAGGGAATAGAGCATACAGCTGAAACCATTCGTTAGACTGATCACCACATCGTTTCTCACTCCGAATACAACATGGAATGCACAAATTCAAGAAACTACAGCTGAACACATAATAAATGACAGCTGAACTGCTGCAACTTTTATCAAAAGTGCATGATTTAGGAAAGAAAGGTACCTTTGGCTTGATCGAAGTTCGCGGAAAATAGGTGCGGGTACTTGGATCGCATATCCGCCTTAGCTTCCCAAGTTGCACTCTTAACAGATTGGTTTCGCCATAAACCCTTGACCAAGGAAACATCTTTGTTCCTAGTCTTCGGACACTGAAATCAAGAATCGCAATAGGAATCTCATCAAAAGAAAAATTTTCTTGAATGTCAGCACTCACAGAGGAATCCACTACCACAACATCGCTAATATGCTTTCTAAGCATGGAGACATGGAATATTGGATGAACAGAGGACAACTCAGAAGGCAACTCGACCTCATAAGCTACCTTACCAACATGGCTAAGAATTTTGTAAGAACCAACATAACGGGGACTAAGCTTTCCCTTCTTTCTGATTATCTTCACCCCCCTCATGGGTGAAATTTTTAGATACACTAGGTCACCAACTTCAAACTCAAGGTCTCTCCTTCTAACATCCGCATATGACTTCTGATGACTTTGTGCAGTTTTCAAACTTTCCCTAAGCAACTTAACTTTTTCCATAGCCTCAAATACCAAATCAGGACCACTCACAGCTGCTTCACCCACCTCGAACCAACCTATGAGCGATCTACACTTCCTCCCATATAAGGCTTCAAACAGAGCCATGCCAATACTAGAGTGGAAACTATTATTGTAAGCAAACTCTATCAATGGTAAGTGATCATCCCAACTTCCCTTAAAGTCAAGTGCACAAGCTTTCAACATATTCTCTAAGGTCTGGATGGTCCTCTCATCCAGACCATCAGTCTGCGGATGAAAAGAATAACTGAAAAGAATTTGGGTACCAAGACCCTTCTGAAAAGCTTTCAAAAAATGCGAAGTGAACTGAGTACCCCTATCCGAAATAATAGACAAGGGAACTCCATGCAGTCTGACTAGCTCTTGGATATACAATCTAGCATAATCCTCAACAGTATATAAAGTATGAACAGGCAAGAAATGAGCAAACTTAGTCAACATATCACCCACAACCCATATAAAATCATGATGACATCGAGAAGAAGGTAAACCAATCACGAAGTCCATATTTATCTCTTCCCACTTCAAGGTGGGAATACTAAACTCTTGCATCATACCACCAGGTCTTTGGTGTTCAACCTTAACCTATTGGTATGTTGCACACTTAGCTACAAACGCTGCTAAATCTTTCTTCATGCCACTCCACCAATAGATTTCTCTCAAGTCTCGGTACATCTTGGTGGCACCAGGATGAATAGAATATCGTGCCCCATGCGTTTCAACCATAATCCTATGTCTCAGATCATCAACATTTGGGACACACCATCTACCCTGAAATCTCAACACACCATCTCCCCCTTGGGAGAAAACCTCTACTTTTTGGTCCTTTACTGACTCCTTCAGTCTAACAAAACTAGCATCTAAGTATTGTTTTTCCTTCACTTTCGAAACCAAGGAGGATTCGGAACTACTCTGAACCCCTATACTACCTTCAGCAGAGTCAAACAACCTAACCCCAATCTAGCCAAACGATGTACATCACGAGCCAACTCTTTCTTACCTTCTACCATATGCGAAACACTACCCATAGACACTCTACTTAGGGCATCCGCCACAACATTGGCCTTGCTCGGATGGAACAACACACTCATATCATAGTCCTTTAATAATTCTAACCATCGTCTCTGCCTAAGATTCAATTCTCCTTGGGTAAACACATACTGCAGACTCTTATGATCAGTGAAAACATCAACATAGATACCATATAAATAGTGATTTTCAAAGAAAACACAATAGCAACCAACTCAAGGTCATGGGTGGGGTAATTTTTCTCATGGGGTTTCAACTGTCTAGAAGCATAAGATATCAACTTACCCTTCTGCATCAATACACAACCCAACCCAACTATCGAAGCATCAAAGTACACCAAAAAACCATCAACACCATCAGGCAAAGACAAAATAAGGGGTGAAGTGATTCGAGTCTTCAACTCTTGAAAACTCTTCTCACAAGATTCGGACCACAAGAAATTCACTTTCTTTTGGGTCAACCGAGTCATAGGAGACACTATAGATCAATAAAACAACGGTAATAGCAAGTTAAACCCAAGAAACTTCGGATATAAGTTGGAGAAATAGGTCTAGGCCAAATTCTAACAGCTTCGGTCATTTGGGGATCAACTCTAATACCCTCAAAAGAAATGATATAACCCAGAAAAGCAACTGACCTTAGCCAAAACTCACACTTACTAAACTTGGCAAACAACTTGTGATCTCTAAGGGTTTGCAAGACAGTTCAGAGATGATCAGAATGTTCATCTTCACTACGGGAGTACACCAGTATATCATCGATGAACACTATGACAAACATATCCAAATATGGTCTGAACACTCGATTCATGAGGTCCATAAAAGCTTCTAGGGCATTAGTTAACCTGAAAGACATAACAAGAAACTCAAAATGGCCATAACAAGTTCGAAAAATAGTTTTCGGGATGTCACACTCCCTAACTTTGAGTTGATGATAGCCAAAATGAAGGTCTATCTTTGAGAAATAACTTGCACCTTACAATTGGTCAAAAAAATCATATATTCTTGGAAAGGGGTGCTTATTTTTTATGGTGACTTTATTCAGTTAGCGGTAATCAATGCACATACGCAAAGAGCCATCTTTATTTCTCACAAACAACATAGGATCACCTCAAGGAAAAACACTGGGCCTTATGAAACCCTTACCTAGTAGATCTTTGAGTTGCTCTTTCAACTCCTTAAGTTCTGCAGGGGCCATACGGTAAGGAGAAATAGAAATAGGCTAAGTATCGAGAAAAAGATCAATCTCGAACTCTATCTCTCTATCAGGAGGTATCCCTGGGAGATCATCTAAAAAGACATCAGAAAACTCATTGACGACGTTAACAGACTGGAGAGTTGGAGTCTCATACTTAGTATCTTTGACTCTAACAAAATGGTAAATACACCCACTGGAAATAAGCTTTCTAGCTTTGAGGTAAGAGATAAAATGACTCTAAGGTGACACATAATTCCCAGACCACTCAAACATGAATGCACTCAAAAACTGAAACTTAACCACTCGGGTCCGACAATCAATAGTCATAAGAAGAATACAGCCAGTCCATACCCAGAATCACATCAAAATCTACCATGTCTAACTCAATCAGATCAGCCAATAAGACTCTATGAAGAACAGTAACGGGACACTTTTTATACACTTTCTGGGCAACAATCAAATCACCCATTAGGGTAGAAACTAGGATAGGCTCAGGAATAATCACAGGACTCATTTCAAAATTCACAGCAATAAGAGGTGTAACATATGAGAAACTGGATCCAGGATCCAACAAAGCATACACATCAAACTAAAATATATGAAGCATACCAGTAATAACATCGGGAGAGTCTTTCTGTTCATGGAAGGATAGTAAAGCATAGAATCTATTTTGGTGCTGCCCGCTAGCATTGCTAGAAGAGGCACCCTGAGCTGGGGCTGGGTGAGCCGCTAGAACTGGAGCACTAACAGTCTGAGTTTGGGTGTGAGGGAGATAGTCACGATGCCCTTGTCAATCCTGTGGACAATCTCTAACTCTGTGACCCATGTCACCACACCGAAAATAACCCGTCTTCTCACTCCAACACTTACCTGAATAAGCCCTACCACACTTAGGACATAGGGGACAATTTGGCTTACTGCCAGCACTGTACTGGGACATGGATGCATTGAACTGCTACCTTGCTCCTGCCTACCTCTAGGAATGGGAGAACTAGCAGATAATGATGCTGGCAGAGACGAATGATCCTGATATTGAGGGAGACTCCCTCCCTGTTATCTAGTCTGACCCTGTTCGTGCTGCTCAGACCTAGCTCTCTTATTCCTTCTTATTCTATCTCTCTCCTTAATCTTGTCTGCCTCAATCTATTAGGAATGATTCATCAGCCTAGAAAGATTCATCTCACTATTCAGCATAGCAGACCTACACTCCTTAACCACATAACTAGACACTCCAGTCATAAACTTACTCATACTAGCTCAATTATCAGCCACTAAGTCAGGAGCATACTTGGCCAACTTATTGAACTTTACAAAGTACTCCCTAACAGTCATAGAGCCCTGTTACAGGTTCATAAACTCTTCCACCTTCTCCTACCTTATCTCCAAAGGGAAAAACTTATCTAGGGATGCATCCTGGAACTCTTGCCAAGTTGTAGGGATAGCTCCCTCACCTCTACCTTTCCTCCAAGAAACAACCCAGTCATAAGCAAGGTCTTTTAACCTATACGTAGCCAACTCCACACTATATTCCTCAGATACATGCATCACCTGAGTAATCTTCTGCACCTCCTCTAAAAACAACCGTGGATCCTCATCAGACTTAGACCCATAGAATTTCGGTGGATTCATCCACATGAAGTCACGGATCCTGGCAGCGGCTGAATCACCTTCTTGCTGCTGTGGAGCCGGGGCCAGGTTGGCCTGAACATTTGTAGTAACAGCTTGGGCCAGCGCCTGAAAGACTGCTCGAAATTCAGCATGAGACACATTTTCATTCATTGGGTCAGCGGGTTGAGGTTTTTGACCATCATTATTTCTTCTCGCTTGACGTGGAGGCATATTTCTGAAAGAGTAGAGCATGAATCAATAGCAAAGAGAGACACTTTAAGCACAATAGACTTCTGAAAGAAAGAATCACACTATTTCCTAAAATGTCTTGTATCCTCTTGCTCATAGATGCGGTGTGCTACACACCGATGATCAAGACTCTACTTAACGTGGCTTGTCATACTCCCTAGGACACCTTAAAACCTTAGGCTCTGATACTAAGTTTGTAATGCCCTGGAAAATGGGTCCCAGAGCGTCACATGGTGCTTGAGGCTACGAGTAACCCCAAGCTAACCCTTTGAGCCATTTTCATTCAGTTCAACACAAATCAACGGGGTTTCCATAAATAACCCTCAAATATCAACAGAGTAATCATCATCCAAGGATAAAAGAATTTTAGAAAGATAAAAAAATACGACTTATTAGTCAACTCCCAAAATCTATACTAGTCTGACAAGCCTCTAAGAAAATCAATAAAACCAGCGAGCCATTGAGACATGCCCCAACTGACTCATACTCAGTTATCAAATGTAAATGATTCCGTGAAACCAACATCAGACATCACGTCCTTGGAACATGAGGACTCAGCACAACAGAGGATGTAGAATAGCGTGCTTGAAGAATCACTGTCGAACCTGGAACTGAGCACCTGAACGTACATTTCGAGAAAATACAGTCCACATTCAAAGATGTGGGTCAGTACCATGGAAAAGAACCGAGTATATGGGGGTGTATGCATTTCTATAAACATCATTATCATAAATATTTATAAGAAATATGCAGGATGTATGAAAGACTCGCATAGCCCGAAGAAAATCATCATAATCATGAGAGGATGAAATAAGTACAATAACACATATGAGTCATCATATAATTTGTCAATCGCTTTCAGTTCATCAAGAATATCAATTCTCATAATGTAAATATCATTCAAATCTTTCAAAAGAATAACTTTCACAATTCCACTTTAAAATCACTTCACCATTCACCATAGACACAAGGAAACACACACACACTGGGAGATCCTATAATCGACATAAACCATGTGAGATACATGGAGTCCAACGTACAACCCACATTGGGGAGAGCCGTCCTATCCTTGCCATCGGAGTAGGACTATCGATATAAAATTCACACAAACTAGTGATCACTATATAAATCAGCCTCAGGCTTACTCCTACGGGGTCACTTAGTTCTAGTGAAGTAAGGTCGCTTTATACCTCCCATGCGGTGCTAAAGATTACTCTCGGACTTAGCTCAGATCATTTTAAAGACAATCCACAACAAAAAAATTTCAGTAATATGTAAATATACATCGGGAGCCTTCATACTTCCCATCTATCAAAATCAACCATGTTGTGGATTTCTTTTACACTCGAGTTCAAAACAACTCCATTAAGACCAAAAGGTCAAATCATTCAAAATATCTCAAATATTTAACATCAACGTGCTTATAACACACACTTTCTCAAAAAAAACACAATTTCCAATGGGGATTCATGACCCAAATATCAAAATCATGATAAATATCGTTCAAGATTCATGCTTTAATCTTCACACATGTAAATTTATATTTCAAAATTATAAACATCAAGATTTCATAATCATCATCATAAGATATGGGTTCATGCTTCAAATTCGTAAAAATCAAATAAAAATCATGCCTTTGTAAATAAAATTAATTTTGGCCACAAGAACGAAAGAGAGTTCTTGTTGAAAAACCCCACATACCTTGAATGATCAACTATAGATCGAAACTCATTTTTGAGATGTTAATAGTTCCTTTGATTGATGGTTCTTGGAGTTCTTGAACTAGGAACTTGGAATCTTGAATAAATTTGCAGAATTAATGATGAACTTTGGAGGTTCTTGAAGTTGGATGTAGGAGCTTAGGATTTTCTTTTTGAGGGAATTTGATGAAATATAACATATAATGCTTGTAATAGGCTTTAATATAGGATTTGGACGGATTTTAGGTGAGGGGGAATGACCAAAACTCCCCTAAAAATCAAATAATTCTTGAATCTATCCTTTGGTGGACTGTTTTGATAGTCTGAAATAGATCAACCATAACGGTTTACTCCAATATCCAAATTGGATGAAACCAATTTCATTAGAAAGAGGAATCTCATATATTTCCATTGATATATAGTATCCCACTCAGATCATTACATACGAGAAGTTATGATCATTTGAAGTTGACCCAAAAATTCACTTTTGATAGGCTAAAGTAGATCGACCATAACTTTTTTCTACAATAGACAAATTGGATGAAACCAATTTCATCAGAAAGAGGACTCGCAGAGCTTTCCATTGATATATAGTAGATCACTCAGATCATTATGTAAAAGGAGTTATGATCATTTAAAGGTTGATCAAAAATACACCAGGCTTCAGTACTTTTTCCTGCACGGTTTACTGTTCACTACTATTCACGGTTCGATCGGAATGTTCATAACTCATCGCTCGGATGTCCATTTTGGATGATCCAGATATAGTTGGAAAGCTTATTCGATACTCTACGCAATGATGGGTCATAATCTAAGACATTCTTCATGAAAAATTTATAATTCATTCTAGAAGATGGAACCCAACACGTTTATGCACAAAATTTCAACGAAAAATTTCTCGAGGTATTACAGTTTTCTAAAATACCTTTCACAATATTTAGATTAATTGTTTTCCTTCATATTAAATCATACAAAAGAAATTTAAAAGTCACTAAATTTTTTAACTTTATTAGTTTCTTTTTCCTAAAAATATATGTTAAGAAATTTATGTTGATATTTCTTAAATGTTTATGAAGCTCTAATATTTTATTTTAAATTACTTATTTGTTCTAAATTCCATAAAATATTGATAATCGCATTTTTTGTCAAAAAAATTCATCATCAAAAAATGTGAAAAATAATTACTCTTATTTTTTCATTATTTAGTATCATTAATATTTGAAGAGTCCAATTTTATTTTTTTAAAAAAAATTAAATTTTCAAATATTTTTAGGTAAATATAAATTTTTTTTATTTAATAACCAAGCATGTATTAAGTTAGAAAGGGAATGTCAACATACTTTAATAACTTGTCCATGATAAATTTTTTTAGGAAAAATAAAAATTTATGTTCATGATAAATTTGTTAGGAAATATGAAAATTTAAAGTACGATTAATAAACATTTCTGCATAATAGAAAAATAATAAATCGTTGCATCAATTTTGAACTTGATTGTATAAGTAGTTTTTATAGTGTCACTATCATTTTTCCATTACTCATCACTATTGTAGCATTTAATAAGCTCATATAATTGTTCAAATTTATCAAAACGAATTAAAATTTGTAGAGTAATTAAAATTTAAATTAGGGATAAAATGCTTAAAAAAAATTTAATGCAAGGACTACTAAAATCTCACATTCTCTCTCTTATATAGTAGTAAAATAAAGTTATATATACATACATACATACACACACACACATATATAGCTATAGTTTGAAAAAACTTTTAAAATAATAGCTAGCTAATTCTCCATTACTCAATATAAAAAAATTATTTATTTGATTCATATGAATTTTTTCTTTATTTGTAAGTTTGAATATTTTACTTTCTCCAAAACATATATAACGATGAATCATGTAGTAGTTAGATTTTTTTTTTTTGGATTTATAGATAAAACTATTTGAGTAAACTGGTAGAAAAGTAAAATAAAAATGATAAAAAACTTGTGTATAAACAATAAAATATTATACACAATTTTATAATTTATTTTTTCATCTCATATAGAGCACAGTTATACGGAAATCTCTTGATCATAAACAAATGTTGCCAATGAAAAGAAGTGGACAAAGATAAGAGGACGAAGACCGGTAGAAGAGCATTTAGGAACTAGTATTTTCTATCCCCTGTGGGGGACATTATTCTTCTTCTCAAGTTATTTTTCCTTCCCCTAAAGATTATAACCCTTTTGTGCAAAGTTTGTAGGCATTTATGCCATTTATATATACCTATGAAGTTTTTGGGAGATAATGGATTGGCTTTAAAAAGACGTTTATTTTCTTCAAAATGTTTTAGGCCTAAACCCTCGGCTCAAAAGGGTCACCCCAATTAGGATGCACGTTTATTACCTGAGAACTATCGATTGGAGGGATATATATAAGCCATCTCTTATCCAAGGTTGGATAATATGCAGGATTACCTAAAGTCTATCAATTCAATGGATATCTGTAAGTTGCCTCATATCCAACATCAAATAATGTACAAGATTATCCAAAGACTGTCAATTCAAGGGAAATTTATAAGTTGTACTGATACAAAAGATGTGTAAGACTTACCTGAGATCATATGAAAAGAATCATTGGCAATAACTGGAGGTGACCAAAGAGGTTGCCACATCAGCACAAGATTACACGGTTGCAGGGACCATTCTGCATAAAGTATCATCGGTGTCCAAGAGGGCTACCCTACTTTAAAGACACATTAAAATGACAAATGAAATAATTATACAACAACCAAGAGGGCTATTGTATCTGTTCTTGCAAGTTATTTCCTGCCAAAAAGGTACATGAAAGGATGACTTCACTTTTCAGGAGACAACTCACGTGGAGATATAGTAAAGACTATATACCTCTTTCATGAATTATGTTTAGCACTAATGATTTTTGTTTGAGACATTACTGAGAGCATCCGAGAGGATGAAAATCTCAAATCAAAACCACAGGTGTGGATGACTCCAAATAGGATGCAACACAACGTGAAATTCTTTCTTAGTATCAAAATGGGACATAGTCCAAAGAGGGACATCAAACTCTTTGGATGCAAGCTAAAGGATGATCGCCACCACCATCAAACCACACCCCTATCATAAGGTATGTGAAATTTTTGGATATTCTGGTTTCAACTTCACCTTCGGGATTTTTCTAAGATCGTGCCGAGGGTAAACTTCTCTTTCTTTCAAATTCGAGTGATAAGACACCTAGAGTTTTAAAAATTATATCCAGGTAAGTTATTACCTATGGATATGAAGAGCTCAACATTCATGGTTAAAAGTTTACAAACATCTTTTCCATAACTCTACCAACTCATTACTCATCTCGATCCAAAGATCGTCTGAAATAAAAGACTATCTTTTCTACCGATTGAGTCAAACTACAAGTAGTCTGATTCCCTGAGTCTCGGGGATATATAGGCTGGGATCTATGGAGAAAACACAACTTCATTCCAACCTCCCCCCAAATCCCTTTATTCTATGGCTTTTTAGTTTTATCAAAAACTCAAAAAACCAAAATAGCTTGTGAATTTTTGAAAATCATTCTTTAAATCAAGATTTATGAACTAGAAGTGGCCTGAATTCTCTTGTAACCTGAGATATATAGGAAACCTGATACCAAGGTATGGCCATAAATCCATGAAACTCGTGCGAAAGTTAACCTCTTCCAAATTCGAATTTATGGTCGGACAAAAATTAAGAACGTCAATCTCCCTTTGCCCAGGGATACTTACATCCACCCTAACCAAAGAGAGGGGAAAATTGTTGACATCTAATTTTTGTTCTCCACGACTAAATTTAACCTTGAGTTTCTTCAATTTTTAATAAAATTAAAATATTTATTTCATCCGAATAAATGCGTTATAAATATTTATTAGGTTTAATTTTATCATTTAATTGATGATTATATGTTTTCGTATTTACACATGCTAAATTGTAAAAATTTTGTTACTTAAATTTATATTTTTATCAAAATTAGACTTTTACTGATCAATCTTCAAAATTAATTCGAATGGATAAAGTTTTGATTTAAAAATAGTTTACTCTCAAAATAATTTATTTGGATAAATATGTGTTTTATTTTATTAAATCAAAAAATTCGGGATTAAATGAGGATTTAATTCATATCGAATTTGGATTTAATTTAGTCAATTTATTAAATTTGACCATAATAAAAATTAAATTGGCCATAATTGCAATGCAAATTGACCAATTTAATTTTCAATTTGGTCAAAATAGTAATTGAATTTGGCTAAATCCTAAACCTTTATTGGATGCTACATTTAAATTAACCCTAAAATACTTTAACCTTCTCCATTTTGGGGCCACAAAAGCATCCCAACAATAACAACAACTTCGGCAAATAACACCAACCCAACAACATAACCAACCCAGCCCAAATATTCCCTTCCTTTTTTATTAGATTAACAAGCAGCAAAACCCAATATCATCGACAACAACCATCGACAACAACAATAATTTCAACCAACAATCTTTGAATTGACCTACACCAACGCCCACCATAAACAGTGAACCACACTAGACCTTCCGACCCGAACCCATGATAAATGCTGCATCATCCATCAACAACCGACAGATCTAAAATCATTATTTGTGTGTGATTGATGAGTTGTCCGCTTCTAGAAGAGCCTAAAAACAGTCCAACTGTGTCTGAAAATGGTACAATATCTCACCATCATCTGATTCGTACATAGGTGGATGGTGGATATTAATCCAATTTTGAAATCTTCTCCTCGAATTTCTATCTAATTTCCCATCCCACCTCGAGGGGAATAAAAAACTGGACCCTAAAGCTTTTCCTATATATACTCTTGCTATTTTTTTTGAAAAAAGAGGGGAGGAAGAAAAAGAAAAGGGGCCTTGGAGGAAAAAACTTCAAAATATTTTGAGGAAAAGGAAATTACAATTAAAACTTCTCTTAGTCAATTTTAGATTTAATCTTGGCTTCCGGTGGTGGCGAGGAGATTCCGACAACAGTTCAAGTCCCATTTTGTTGCCCTGAACAAGGTAGACACCTTTACTTTTAATTCTTCATTGTTTTCTTCTTCATCCTTTCTCTGTAGTTTAGTAATCATAATTGTTGTACGCTAGGATTTCTTGTTGTAGAGGCCTCGAAGGCCATAGGTATAGCTGTGATGATATTCTTGTTGCGATATTCCTATAGTTATAATCTCTTTTGTGTTGTTTATAATCTGCTAAAAAATATGTGTCATTGTATGTTTTTAGTGATATTTTTTCCTGCTGTTTATCTTGCTAAAGTATAATATCTTAAAAATGATTTCTCCCTCATCTTGTCCCTCTCTAATGTAAAATAACTTATTGATCAAAAATTGATTGAGTCGATCTCTATACCACCCTTTGTTTAACTACTTGGTTGAAAAAGTGTGTCTAGAAGAAGTATCTCATAGTATATTCTTGATTTGTTTCACTCACAATTGTTTGGTCATCTCTATACATTGAATGTTGTTAACATTCTATTGGTATCGTAATAATGTTGTTGAGGTCCTAGTTTGAGTGTGTTGATATTCTTGTAGCCTAGCTGTGTAAAAGGAAACTAATACATTTTGATATCTTGTGTAGTCTCAAATTTTGTCTAGTATTGTTTTCATATAAATAGATCCTTTTCTTTAATTTTTCCTTCTTATTCCTGATTATTTAAAAGATTTTGTGGTTTTATTCCTCTTTGGTTTTCACTTATCTGCTACTGATTTCAGTTTTAGTTGCTTGATGGGATCAAAATTCAACTAATTAGTTTCATCCAGACGTCTTAAGTTTTGTTTATTATCACCAGTTTTCTTTTTTCTTGATAAGTTCCATTTTCGTGTAATCTTAATGCTTAATTTAAAGTTTGGATAGAAAGTTTGAAAGCCTGCTTGACTAATGCAGCTTGTTTCGTTGAATTTTTTTTTCTTTGGTAATCATATTGATCACAGCACAACATATTGTAGTCCTTTCACCCATCGCATTAGTAGTTTAAATATTATTTGTTATGATTAGAATTCATGGTTTTGTTCAAGTTTTATTAACATACGGTTAATCCATTGCATGTTTTGTCAAGGTAATAACTCTTATGATATGAGATTCTTTTGGCATACTAATTTATTTGTTCTTTGTTTGCTTGTGTTGTCACTTGTTAACAACCCCTCTCCCTTGTCTATTCACTAATATTTTTAGCTGTCCAGTTCATGTCCTTACTCTACCAAATTTCGATGTAGCCTTAAAATAATATTGTTTAACTTCAGTCGCTCGAAATCATGAGAATTTGCTATTTTTACCTTTTATCTTTTTCGTTAATTTGGATCTTCTTTGATTGGTATATATGTTTTTATTAAATTTCATGAATCATCGTTTAAAAAAAAATTAATTCAGTATGATTAGTTACTAATTTATCATATGTATATACATACATGTATTAATTGTTTGTACCTTTTTTTGCATGAATCCGCATTCGAGTCCAAATGAACTATTTTCCATTATTGTATAATCAATGTTGTCCAATGAGGCCCATCCATCCTGAGTCAACTTCGAAGGACCAAAAAGACAATCTCATGGCTTACGGATACAAGGAATCAAGAGGAAGAAATGGGTAGAAACCCATTGACAAAGTGGCTAAGAGACTTGAAAGTCTCATTTATTTGTTTGTCTATTTATTTATTGTTGTCTCATGTATTTGTTTATTTCTTGTCTTATTTCTTTATTGTATTATTCATTCATTTGAGCCTCAAAGCCAAAGTTGTAAATTTAATATAGGTGAAGCGGGTTTTGGGCCAAAAGGCTCGAAAACATATATTAGGACAGGTGAAAATGGGTTGAAAGCACAATTAAATTAGGACAGGTTTTGTTGATTTGGGCCCAACGGCCTCAGACTTTTACTTCCTCCTCCCTTTCCCCTTTTTATGTGCTTATTTTCTTTTCATTTGTTTGGACTTGGTTAAATCCCTATTATGTTGTCCAAATCTAATTTACACAATTCTTTTTCCAAAAAAAAAATCAATCACTTTTCAACAAATCAATTTTTCTGGAAGTTAGTCAAAAGATGTTTTCAAATAGTCCGGATAACCGCAAGTTAGCGAACGTTTTAAGTGCCTTAAAAACCTTCTTAAAACATTAATAGGAACCATTTACTCAGAATCTTCAAATTTAAATGATTTTTGTATTTTGAATCATTTAAAGTGTCGTATATCTTCAAATTTAAATGATTTTTGTATTTTGAATCATTTAACGTATCGTATAAAGGTTTTCTTAATTCCTTTTCAAAATTAAGTGGTGACTCAACAAAAATCAAAATTTCTGCAAAACACCAAGCTAACCCTTAAGCCTTCAAACAACTTAGAAACTCATATTAAAGATAAACTCAACATGTGAAATCTTGAAATAACTGAACAAGTGTCTTAACTGAAGGTCATAACTTGGATAATCTTCAAAACCAACTCTTTAAATCTAAAAATAGAAATCCAGCTGGACAAGACTCTACTTCTAACTAGAGAGCCCTTGGGACAAGCCCCAGCTAACTCGAACTAAACAAAATCAAATAGCTAAAATAATTCATCAATAGCAATTTTAACGAAATGAATCCTCAAACTATAAGGACTTACCAAGCGTCGAGATGTAGGGGGAGATACTCAAAATCAATTACGCTGCTGGAACTGAGAACCAGAACCTATATTATAAGAAATGTAGCATATAGACATATATATGGATCAGTACTTTTGGAATGTACTGATTTATTAGGGGTGAATTCATAAGTAAACAATAACTCAATGTGCACTTAGATTTTAAAAATAATCCATGCTAAGAGTAAATGACTTACCCTGGGCTTAAATAAAATCAAAGGTATTAAATAAAACACATGAGAAATAGAGCATAATGATAAACTTTGTGAACCATAACACTTAGTTCTAAAAGTTTTACTTTATTCTTTCTTAGGGAGGTTTTTCTAACTGACATACACCATATGAGCTATCATAGAGTCCAACATCTTACCCACGGTGAGGAGCGATCATGTTGGGGAAAGTTGTCCTACCCTTTCTATCTATAGGTGCAGGGGAAGTCTGAGTACCTATGGTATCATGGCTATAAAATGCAAGGAAGTTTGAGTACTTGTAGCATTGATGTTTTGGGATCACATTCATATCCATTAGTTAAGTCTGAGTAACCATATGGGTAGTTCTCCCATACTACGATTCATAATCTAAGACTATTGCTTGGGTTGTTACCATAATTAGCAAATTATGCATGGTGCAGATACAAAAGCAAACAACCCTCTTTGTCCAAAATTTTTACAAAATCCAAAGGCATGGACGTGAGCAATTTTGTAATGATATTTTCCTTTTTTTATGACTCCGAGAGTTGACTTTGTAAAATTAATGAATACCCCATCTTTATCTCGAGCGGGTAGAACAACTGAACCCTCTTGATGATATTTGCATACCATGTGTGTAAGGTTGATTGTCTTCATCTCTTGTGTACTTGTACTATCTAGAACTTTCCCCTTTATTCTTTCAAAGCTAATGTAGATTGTACTTTGTTGGAGAAATGATCTTAGGCCATCTTTGTGATTTTTCTACCCACTTTAATCCTAAAAATCCTACCCTTGCACAATTATAATCCCTAGTACCCACTTTGAATCTTTGGACCTTTCTTTGGAAAACACATTATAAGTTATGAACCATTCTTTTTATCCCTCTTTTGAACCATACCCTTCTTGAACGTGAAAATGTAATTTGAGGAAAAAAACCTAAGTTGGGGGTGGTAAAGATTGATGGAAGAAAGTTTGGTGCCACAAAGATTTAGTGTGTGCCTATTGTGTCTAAGTTGTGAAAAGAAATGAATAGAAGAGAAAAGTACCCAACAAAGGAAAGATAGCTTTAAAGTTGCAAGAAAATGAGGTAAAAGAAGTTGGGTGAACAAAGGAATCAAAAAGTTGGCATGATAAAAGAAAGAAAGCAAGGAGAATGGCCCATAGTTATAAAGAAAAAGAAAGAATTTAGAAAAGTGTGATGTAGATGTTCAAGAAAGGGTGTAGCCATGTTGTTTCAAAAATGATATCCTACCCTAACCCGACCCTATGTTACAAGCTTAGAAAGTCCGTCGGGATCTCTAATTGCATACTTTTTTTGTAGTGGCGATTGAAAATTGGGGCAAGCCTATGGTATGGTACTTGTTAACACGGAGAATTCCTTGAGAGAGTGAGGGCTTGCACTTAAAATTCCTTGTTACATGATTAGTAACTAGGTGTAAGAAATTTTTCTTTCTCATGAAGAGGCATGCGAACTAGTCAAGGTGGGTGATTTTGTCATCTCCCACGCAATGAGGTAAATGAGGGTATAGCATTCAAGTAATATTTAGAGTGTTAGTAGTTGTTACATGGTTTCTCCCCAAAGTTTGTTGTATCCTTTGCTATTTCATTTTATGATAAAGGGAGTGGTTAAATACTTATTTTCCCATATGTGAAATGCTTTTAGTAGTAGCACTCAAGTTAAGTCATCATGATCATTGTTTGATAGAATGAGGGCATACATTGTCTCATAATATAGGGGTAGTGTTGCTCATGGTCAAACAAAGTATTAAGTTGGGGGTGTTAATGAGTAGTGCTTTTGCCACTCATTCGTACTCTTTATTCGTGCACATTACCTTGTTTTACATGAATAGATAAGACATATTCTTGAGAAAATGCACTAATATCCAGTCTTTCCAGGTAAAAAATAAGGAGATAAAAAGGTATGGATTGGATTTGAAGATGATAAAAAGGGAGAAAACAAGAGTACAGCTGAAGACCTGGACGATAACAGCTTCAGTTACCGTGATTGTGGTCCTCTAGCCACGGCCGTAGTTAGTCAAGATGATCAGAGCAATGCAGTCGCAACACACAACCACAATCGCATGGACGCAGTCAAGGATATCAGTACCCGATCATAGTCCAGCGAGAATGTGCCCAGGGGCAAAACTGTAAAAGTACTTAACAGATCCCAAGTCTTATTTAAGCAAAAACCCTTTACTCTATGAGGGGGGCTTATCTCATAAGATAGTTTTGAATTCTAATCTTGAAACCCTAATTGGGAAAGTGTGTAATCAACTTTGGAGGCTTAAATTCCTTAGTTTTTTGTTGAAAAATGAATTCTTTGGTTGACCCACATGGTATATCTCTCTTTACTTTTTTCATGAGTAGTTAAATAATTTAGTCTTGGGATTGTGTTGAACTAGAGTGTGATTGTGTGTGGGTATTGTTGTGTTTGCATGGATTTTAGTTGTTAAGTATGGATTTCACTATTGCTTGAGCTTATGTATTGGAATTTAATTAGCAAAAACCTCAAATATCCAAATGGGTTTGATGGGTTAAAGGCTCAAGCTCTAGAAACCCTTTTTCATCCTCGAAAGAGGGATTTAGGTGAATATTAGGTAACCCATAACATCTTTGAAAGATGGTTATCGGGGGATAAAGAAATGGTGAACAACTAAGCCTATGGTTTACTACTCTTTGCAATCTTAGAAATAAGTGTTTAGGGAGTGTAAATCATGTCAAGGGCTTCATCCTACAAATAGGGATGCTTGGTTGAGGTTTTGGGTGGCTGATGTGTGAGAAAAATCTAACACATTTAATGCTTTTTAGCTCAAAATAATTGTGAATTCTGAAGCAACTCTTGTTGTTTTGATGTGTTTGCTCATGATATTGCAGAAAAAGGCTGAAGAAATGAGAATAAACAATAATGAAGCAAAAGTTGAAAATATGAGCAAAATAGAAGAAAACATGACTGACGACCTCCATGATAAGTCGTCAGCCTCGTGATAGCCTATCGGTATTGGGGTCAGCCTTAACCAGGGAGTTGCAATTTAAGGAGCAGTTTTGACGACGCCGGTGATACGGCATCAAAGTCGTGATAAGGCATCAAGAATGGCGTTAGCCTTAAGAAGAAAGTTAGCATGGGAAGAATGCATCTGATGACATTGGTGATACGCCGTCAGATCCCTGATGTGGCGTCAGCCACATCATCAGCCTAAGACAGAACCTAAAGGCAACTGAAGCCTCTCTAACGCCATCCGTGATAGGGCGTCAACTTTTTTACATCGCGTCAGCCTGGGCGTCACCTATTCTGAAAAATTTTATTAATTTTGTTATTTTATTTCCTTAATTAGGCTTTAGTATAAATATCATCTTTTAGGTGTTTTGATTCATTCATAATTCATCTATCTGAACAATTTTACTGGGGGCGAAAAAGGAGAGAAACCTCTCATTGAGAGTTCCTAACATTCTTGTAAACATCTTCCATTTGAAGATTGATTATGGGTATGATTTATTGCTTATTCTTGATTATGAATTCAATACATATTTGTGATCTTTGTATCATGAGTAGCTAATTTTCTTTACTTGATTTATGGGAACCTTGATATGAATACTAATTTGGGTTGTGAATCTAATGTATGTCCATTAGAAATTGATGTTGTATAAACCTTTCTTTATTTTAATGATCTTTCTTGGCTGCAACTTAATAAAGTCAGCACTACAAACATCACTTGTCTAAGAGGAAAGTGTTTGTTAGGTTACTTTAATGAAACAATCACTTGTCCGAGAGGAAAGTGCTTGTCGAGCAATGTAACGATCTCTCTTAGTTACAACTTGAAAAGTGAGCCCAAGAACATCACTTGTCCAAGAGGAAAGTGTATGTGGGAAAAGAAAGAGTTTACATGGACTCGAAAGATTTTAATATTTATTTTAATTGAAAATGCCTTAACCGAATTTGCCTACATGAGAACATAGTTGAATAGTAAACACATCCTTTAAGTTTGAGAGAATTAACGGATACACTACCTACTGAGGTCGAGAGACGAATGGGTAAATAATAGGATTCAACTCTTCTTGCAATTGAAGTGTCAATTGGAACTCTAAAGTCATTTGAAACCCAACCTATGTAAGCATCTTGGTAACCATAACTCTAGTGTCCCATAACATTGTTAAATCGAAGTGTTTATCAACTTTTGTTAAACCATTTAAAACCCCCAAATCTTATTTTTTTCTATCATCTATTTAAAATCAACTTGTAGCTGTAGTTTCAAATTAGTTTGATCACCAGTCACATTGTTCCTCGTGGATTCGACCCCGACTCCAAAGTTTGGTAAATATATTGACGACGACCGCCTTGTACTTATTTGAGGTGTAAGTTGAGCGTTATCAGTGGCTATATAAACTCGACACTTGTTAGGCACTCAAAAAATCCAATGGGTGAAATCATTGGGGTTTTATTGAAAGATTGACCCAAATGATCTTTGACCTAGCCTATCCATTAATTTACAACTAAATTCCATGGAAACCAACATTGTCCCACATGCTTCATCTCTAAGGAGACATAATCCCAAGATTTCTCCAAATCTTGAATTCAAACCAAAGATAGCCTTTACCACTTAATAACAGAAATTAGTGTGAAGAATCTTCAAACAATTCCCCCCATTTAATTAAACATGTCATTTCCACTAGCATTTCGAGTAAACTTATACTAACTTAAGCACCCATAGGCTTGAAGTCTATAGCATTCAGTCCTTGAGATTCGACCCCAATCTACATTGGGTTACTTGACAACCACCCCCTTACACCAAAATCATGGAAGTGAGTTGAGTGTAATCAGTAGGCTAAGCCCCACACCGCGGTCTCCATAACGGCGGTCTAAGCCCTGCACCACGGGCATATCTCAGTGCCCTCACTATATTACTTCTCTAAACATTTCTTTATGCATGTCCAAAAATTCCAAAACTCACTTGAGACTTACTATCGACAACCCAAATCATGAATCAACTTAAAAATTAACTTTCTGATATCAAAAAGGTCGAAACTAAAATCATCGATGTTTAGGAACTTTAGAAATAACTAACTCCTAACACTTAGTGAAATTTTCTAATTCTTGGACCCCTTTACATGCTATAGTAAGCTGAAATGAGTTAGAATCTTATGGGGTCTTACAGATAGAGTAGGAAGACATTGACTCCTACTATACCCTCTATTCATACATTAGTTCCCGCTCCCACAAATTTTGTCAAGGGTATATTCATAGCCCCCATAATCCCTATCTACTTCATAGCCAAAACTATTTTCACCACAATCATAGTCTCTTATGTCGTAGTCACAGCTATACAAGGCTATAAAATACATGTTTCCCTTATATCAACTTGTAGGTACAAAAATGAACAAATAATATTAGTAGTAAAGTACCTTACCAATACACATATGAACTCACCTTTGTGATCCTAACAATTGGAGCAGCGAATGTTGAAATTTCTTATACTTCGATGGATAATAAGGTATCAATCTCTAATTTGTGGCCGGAGTTGATTCTTGTTTGAATGACTCAAAGAAATAAAAATAATTTACGAAAAGTTACAATGAAATAAAAAGAGAAAATCTTGAAAGAATCAGACGTGGAAGAATTCGAACTCAAGAACTAATCAATCAACATAGTAGATGAATTACTAGTTGATGATTCATTTAAGAATCAGAAGAACTGATTAGGAAAATAAAATGAAACTAGAGAATCAAACCTTGATCAGTGGAGTAATTAAAGTGTTAAAATGCACTTTGGAAGCTTGAATTTTCCATTTCAGACTTGATTTGCATTGGGAGGGGCTAATCTGTGTTTGGTGACCTGCTCTAGTAGGTGGAGCACATGTCCAAGGAAGACTAGATGCAGGTAACACTGGTTTGAGGTGCCTTTGGTCTGCTGCCGCGGCTCCAACACAGGTCCAAGGTGGCTTGGGTGTAGGTCAGCCGCCAGTATGCACAAGAGGCCAAAAATAAACTTTTTATGGTCCCTTTTTTGCTCTTTTCCCTTGGGATATTCTTGGAACCTTTGAATATTATAATTACTAACAACTTTAAACTTTTTTCCATATCCTTTGACGATCAAACACCAAACTTTTGATGAAGATTCAACTTGAAGATTTGAATGTCTTCAAGAACACCAATCTTTCTAACTTTTTCTCCGAGCTTGGAATGAGTTAAAATTTTAAACGTAGGAACTTCTTAACCTTATAAAATCATTCCAAACATCATTTTTCTCAAAATACTCACCCAACACTTCAAATCTTAAAACACTCCTTAAACAACTTCTTCTAAAACCCAAGCTTCCAATGATTGTAAAAAGCTCACATTCACTCTGATTTTGCTTGAATTTGATATATGGACACTAATAGTGTTAGGGAATGCAAATATAACACTATAAAAACAAGAAAAATAAAAAATCTAAGACTCAAAGTTTAACCTAAGAACAAAAATGTGAATAGTGACTTTTTGGGGATTTTCAATTTTTGACACTTCTTTTTTGTTGATTTTCAAGATAACAAACCCAAGATTGACTCTGTAGGAATGAAATCAAGCTTGGATATGATACCAAATGGTACTATTCAAACCATTAGGACTTGAATCTAAACATGGAAAAGTAAAGATAGAAGGATAGAATAATCAAGATAGAAAGATAGACACAAAATTGATAACAAAAGGGCAATCTAAAGGTATATCAAACCCTAAAACATTCCTTATTGACTATCAATAACCACTTAACTTTTACATGACCACAAAGGGGATTATATCTCCCTTACAACCAATGTTTCTAGACAAAGTTCAACATCGGCTTTTCCAAGCGCTCAATTCACTCCCATGGAGCTTTCATGATTAAATAATATAAAATTCATCATCCAAAAACTAAATAATAAAATGTCTAAGGAACCTATTTATAGTAGTTTCCTTTTCACAACTATCCAATTATAAAAATAGCCCAAAAGTGGCTATTTCAGAAATAACCCACAAGGGCTCTCTTTATTCCTGTACCATGGCTTTCTTTGGCTTCAAGCTATCTTCCAAGTATGACATTGCATTATTAGGAGCTCAAAGAAGGACCTCCAAGCACCTTTTTGAAACCTTATGGCGGTCAAGGATTGAACCTACTCATATTGGCCTCAAGTTGTGTGATCAAAAGCGTTGATGCCCTTTGACTTATATCAAGACCCGATAAAGGGTCATTGCATCTGAATGTCTATGTAGGGTCCTACCTATACCCACTGATCCTACTCCTGGGGGTGACACTCATACTCAGTCACCTCCTTGGGAGGTTATGAATGTTGAGTTCCATTTCTCTCTTAACCTATTAACTCAGTTGGTGACATCTTAGTCATAACAGTTGGGTTCTGTTGGTGTTGCTATGGGTTCATGTTAGGATACTAGAGTTTTCCAGTTCATGAGGTTACATCCTCTAATATTTACTGATTTAAATATTGAGAAGTATCCTCAAAGATTCATTGATGAGATGGAGAAGATCTTTTAGGTTATACATACTTTGGAAGTTGAAGGTGTAAAGTTTGAGCTTACTAAGTAAAGGATGTAGCATATCAATAGTATAAAGAGTAGGAACAGTCGAGAGGTGAGGATGATAGTTCTTCCTAGTAGGATAATCTCTCTACTATATTTTTGGATTCTTTCTTTCCTAAGGAGTTGAGGGAGGCAGAAAAAGAGGAATTTGTTAACTTGAACCAAGGGAGAATGATAGTGAAAGAGTATCCTTTGAAATTCCATCAGTTGTCCTAGTATGCTCCTGAATTTGAATCTAACATGAGGGCTCGAATAAGAAAGTTTGCTTTGGGATTATTTTGTGAGTTGATTCTTGAGAGTAAGGCTACCTTGTTGAACAAAGACATAGATATCTCTAGATTATTTGTCTATATGTAGCAGGTTGAAGAGGATAAAAAATAGGCTGAGATTGGTAAGAGGCCGAGTAAGAAATTTTGATATTTAGAATAGAGTGGGAACCAATATCAGAGTGGTAACTGGTCTAAGAAGAAGAGTTGGATAAGTCCTAACTCCTATTCGATGGCTAGTTCTCCCTACCCAAAGTCGTCAAGTGACCAACGTTTCTAGGGTGGTGATACTTCTAGGGCACAGGGTGACCAATCTCATGCTAGTGGGGCCCAATTAACACCATTCTACCCTTTCTATAGATTATGTGGTTAGCATCATCATTGTCTATGTGAGAAGGAGAAGAAACCAATATTTTATATATGGTCAGATTGGACATATACAGCGGAATTATCCCTCTTGAGTTGCCTTTGGTACAAATAAGGTTCATGTTGCCTATTCATCATCTATAACACTAAAGGGTGCAACTTCTAACTCCAGCATTGGTTGAAACCATGTTTATTCTCTCACTACTCATTAATAGTCTGAGGCATCTCTAGATATTGTTACTAGTATATTAAAACTCTTTTCTCGTGATATGTACTATTTAATTGACCCGAGGTCTACTCTCTCTTATGTGAACCGATTTATGGCTATGCATTTCAATTTTAATCTTGAGTGTGTTTCATACCTTTTTACTATTTCTACCCTGTTGGGTAACTCTATGGTTGTCAGAAGAGTCTATAGGGGTTGTGTGGTATTTGTTGGTAGTAGAGAAACTCTAGTAGACTTGATAGAGTTAGACATGGTTGACTTTGATGCAATTGTGGGAATAGACTAGTTGTACTCGTGATATGAATCTCTAGACTATAGGACTCGTAAGTTCATTTTCAAGTTCCCTAATAAGTCGATTGTTGAGTGGGACAGTGGTTCCCTAACTCCTAAGGCAAAGTTCATAAGATATATTATAGATCAGAGACAAATCTCTAAGGGGTGTCTCTATCATCTGGTCTGAGCTAAGGATTCTAACTCGGAAGGTCTTTCTTTTAATTCTATTGCTGCAGTAAATGAGTTTCCTTAAGTCTTCCCTGATGACCTTCCCGGTGTCCCTCTCTATAGGGAGATTGATTTTGGTATTGACCTTATTTCGAACACTTGTCCTATTTTTATTCCTCCGTATAGAATGGCTCCAGCTAAGTTGAATGAACTCAAGTAGCAGTTGAAGGATCTTTTACACAAAGGTTTCATTCATAATAATATGTACCCATAGGGTGCACCGATGTTATTTGAGTGTACTAAGGATGTTCCCTTTGAATGTGTATTGATTACCTATAATTGAATAAGGTGATGGTAATAAGTTACCCCTTCTGAGAATTCATGATCTCTTTTATCAGCTTCAGGGTGCTAAATTCTTCTCTAAGATTGAACTATAATTCGGTATCACCAGTTCAAGATTAGGGAGGTGGACATCCCTAAGACAAATTTTGGTACCTGGTATGGGCATTTTGAGTTCTTAGTGATGTCGTTTGGATTGACCAATGACCTTATGACAATAATGGATTTTATAAATAAGGTCTTTCATTAGTTTCTAGATGTGTTCCTGATAGTCTTTCTTGATGAAATTTTTGTGTACTCAAAGAGTAAGAAGAATCATGACAATCATCTCTACATTGTATTTTCCTAACCTTAAAATATCAACAGTTGTATGCTAAGTTCTCTAAATGTAAATTTTTTTTGAATGTCAAAACTTATCTGGGTTATGTTCTGTCTAGTGAGGGGATCATGGTAGATCCTTAAAAAGTTGTTGTGGTAAGAGGTGACCTAGACGCACAACTCCAACCAATATTTGGAGCTTTTTAGGTTTAGCTGGTTATTATAGGAGGTTCGTGGAGAGTTTTTTCTTCGATTTCTTCTCCATAGACCAAATTGACTCAGAAAAAGGTGACGTTCTTATGGTCTAATGCTTGCGAGGGTAGCTTTGAGAATCTAAAAGATAAGTTGACTTTAGCTCCACTCTTAACTTTACCTGAGGGTACCGATGGTTTTGTCTTCTATTATGACGTGTCTTGGGTTGGTTTGGGTTGTGTGTTGATTCAACATGGTAAGGTGATTGCTTATGCCTCTAGACAATTAAAGTTTTATGAGAGGAACTATTTAACTCATGACTTGGAGTTTTTAGCCGTGGTTTTCACATTAAAAATTTGGCGTCACTATTTGTATGAGGTCCATGTTGATATCTTTTCTGATTATAAGAGCTTGCAGTATGTGTTAACTCATAAAAAGCTTAATCTAAGTCAAATGTGGTGGATTAAGTTGCTGAAGGACTATGAAATAAGTCTTTACTACCACCTAGGTAAATCTAATGTGGTTGCTAATGCTCTTCAAATGTAGTTCATGGGAAATTTTTTGCATGTAGATAAGGATAAGTGGGAATCGGTGAAGGATATTCATTATTTGGCTAACCTTAGAGTTCATGTCATTGACTCTGAGGATGGTGGTAGGTTTTTACAATAGGTGGCGTAATCGTCTCTTGGTTCTGAGATAAAGAAGAAGCAGGTATTAGATTATCTTTCAATGAAGATCAAGGATGATATGGGTAAGAAAAAGGTGATGGCCTTCGATATCGGTGGTGATGGAAATTAAGGTACAAAGAAAGGTTATGTGTTCCCGATGTGGATGGGTTATAGGGCAGGATTTTTTTTAAGGCCTATGAATCAAGGTGTACGGTTGATCCCGAATCAATAAAAATGTATCATGATCTTAAGAATATGTATTGGTGGAATAACATGATACGAGAGTAGCTGACTTTGTGGCTAAGTGTATGGTGTTTCAGCAAGTGAAGGTAAAGTACATAAGGCCCATTGGGTTACTTCAAGAAATAGAACTATTGGTGTCGAAATAAATGGTAATTAATATGGACTTCATTATCGTCTTTCCACGATCACAGAATCAGTGTGACTCTATTTGGGTAATCATGGATAGGATGACTAAATCAGCTCACTTCTTGCCAGTGAAGACTACTTATTCTGTCGAGGACTAAGCAAAGTTGTTCCTTCAAGAAGTTGTAAGGTTGCATGGTGCGCCTGTCTTAATTATTTTGGATCGTGATACTTAGTGCTTGTCACATTTTTAGTGCTCTTTTCAGCATGGTTTGGGGACTAAAGTGAGTCTTCGTTAGATTTTTCACCCGTATTTGGATAGGCAAGCTGAAAGGACTATTCAGACATTGAAAGATATGATGCGAGCCTGTGTGATTGACTTCAAGGGTAGTTGATTCGACCATTTTCCTTTAATTGAATTTGCCTATAACAATAATTATCATTCTAGCATCGGTATGGATCTATTTAAGGCATTGTATGGTAGGAGGTGTAGATCTCTTATTGGATAGTTTTAGGTTAGTAAAGAGGAGATGTTTGGCCCGAATTTGGTTTACCAAGCTACGGAGAAAATGAAAGTGATTTGGGAAAGTCTTAAGACCACCCATAGTCGCTAGAATTCCTATGTAGATATGAGGTGAATGGACTTGGAGTTTGAGGTTGGAGATTGGGTGTTCTTGAAGGTGTCTCCTATGAAGGGAGTAATATGGTTTTAACAGAAAAAGAAGCTCAATCTCCGATATGTTGGCCTATATTTTGTTTTGACAAAAAATGGTAGTGTTACATATGAGTTGGAATTACCCTCTAGCATAAGTTCCATTCATCCATATTCCATGTGTCCATATTATGGAAATGCGTGGGTGATCCTTCGTTGGTTGTTACCTTGGAGAACATTGGTATTTTAGACTCTTTGTCCTATAAGGAGGTCCCAATGAGGATCTTAGATTGGCAAGTTCGATGGTTGCAAACGGAATATATGGCTTTGGTAAAGGTTCTATGGAAGAACCAAAAGTTTGAGAAAGGTACTTGGGAATCCTGGGAGGACGTAAAGTTCAAGTATCCTCTCCTATTTTTTATTTTAAAAATTCATACTTAAGGTATGTGTTGCTCTTAACATCTTTGTTTTTTGTCTTTGTTGATGATAGATTGTGAATTTCTTAGTATTTTGTTTCAGTATTAAAGGTAAGAGTAGAAATATTTTGGGTTTAATCATGCTAGTCAGTGCCTCGAGGATGAATGATCCTAAGGGGGAGACTAAAACACCCTGAACTTTGGCCCTTGCAAATTTCTCAAGTCTTGGACTTTATTTTCATGATAAGTCTTACACCACAAGTCGTATGGTGTGGTGACGGGTCTAGGGACCATAGTCATATGTTGGTCAGTGTGTTTATGGGCAAGTCCTATCCTAGTTACGAGAGAATCTTACAAGTCGTATGGTCAAGTGACGAGAGGTTTAAGGTCCAATCGTATGTTATCCAATGACTAGCCCTTGATGTTCTACCTCGGATACGACTTGATGGTACTAGTCATATGGTATTGTGATGAGTTGGGTAAGGAAGTCATATGTTGGACAGAATGTGTTCCAACTTTCTGTTATGGTGACGACTTAAGGGTACCACTCGTATGATGTAGTGATAACTTGGAGGGTCAACTCGTACCCACCTACGAGTTTTCCACAGCTTTTATGTTGAGGGTACTTTAGACATTTCCCACCCCAATCCCTTAAGACCCCACATAATATAACACTTTTGCTCATTCATTTTACACTTTTGAATATCAAAACACTCTCTAAACTCTCCCAAAAAACCTCCCAAGAAGATTGAACAAGGGTTTCTTCAAGGTGGTCATCTGGAGGCTTAAAGATCAAAATATCTCCATGAATCTTCTTAACTCAGTCATGTGACTCTTCCTTTATTGTTAGTTTTCTAAAATCATATGATTTAAACATTGTTCTTGAATCATTAATGGTTGTTTTGAAAACCAAGGTTGAGGGTTTGGTTGGATATTGTTAAACATTGACTTTAAACGATTTAAATTATGTTTGTGCATATTTTAATAATGGTTTTGCACATGTGGGTGCTTGAAAATTGTGATTTGAATAAGAGGGGCATAGTTAACCCTAACTTGATGGTTTTTAGCTTGAATAATTGTTTGATAATGGTATGCCCTCAACCTGTTAGTGAAAATATCAATTAGAATGATCTTGTTACAAGTTTGAATTATGTTTTGAACTAATGGTTGGCATAATAATGTAAATGAAGGATGGATGGCTTTGTAAGGTGTTGATGGCCATAAATTGAATTGAATTTTGTTTTGAACTAAGGCATTGGCCTAAAGAATGTTAACGATTGATAAATGGTTTCATGAAGGCATTGTTGGCCATGAATTGATTTCAATTGTAACCTTGGTGGTTTAATTGGCTAAATAGGTTCGAATCCTTAAATGTTGAATTAAATTAATGTCTTTTTTTAAAGAATGGGTTCGAGTCCCAAATTGATTAATAATGGTTATGGCATGTTGTAAGCTTGCAAGTAGGGTTGGTATGATGATACCAATAGGATGACTTTTATAAGCAATTGGGTTAATGGTTGTATATGTGTAATGAATGTTTTAATTGAGAGTGCGGGATGTGTAGCCGGGCCATGAAAGTGAAGTCTGAAGGACTAACATTGGAAACTGTGCAAGCTAATGTGAGTGTCTATATGATTGGGAGGTTCCAGTTCCCTGAATGGATATATGAATTGGAGGTTCGAGTCCCCCATGTTGTATACATTGGTGCTTAAGTCATCTTTATTTTCTTAGGAGGTTAGAGTTCCCTATAAATGCATATACGAATATGAATATTCTCTAGTTTGTGCGGCTACACGCACAGGGGCCCTTCTATCTAGAGAAGAGCTCGGCACGTATATCCTATGGGTGCTTTATTATATGACCGAGTATGCTACACAGCTGAGGTTATGGTTTTCAAAGTTCATGCTAAGCCTTGTTACCTATCCTGGCACGATATATATATATATATATATATATACACACACACACATATGTGATTACATATGGTTATTTGATTTGGTTTTGAATTATGGCATTATTTTATTCCACTATCCCTGAGTTATGATAGCTCTCCAACCTCTAACCATCTCCGGATGTTGTATCCCCACGCGATATAGGGATCGGAACTTCTACTTTTTTGTGCAGTAATTAGGTGTTCGAGTGGTTTATAAGTCTACATTGAAGTGGTGAGCTTCCATACTTTAGAAGGCTTCATTTCATGGTCTTTATATTCTGTGTCTTAGGTTTTGTTTAGACTTTGGTTTTGGGTATTGTCGGGGGCATGTCCTGATATTTTATTGACTTTGATTTTGTAGAGGCTTGGTTGGATTGTTGTGGACTTGATTTTGTTGTTTTGGTGTATTGGTTCAGCAGCGGATGGTTGTCTGGTTACCGGGGTTGGTTTAGACTTTTCACAAATTAATGATAGTCTTGGTTCATATTACCTTGTTATATTTTTGAAATTCTTCTGACACTTGAGGTTGTTGTGTTAACTAGGTTAGGTGAAGGGCTGATCTCCGGTCTATGTGGGACTAGGGATACCTAGTATGGCCAGGCCCTAGTTCGGGTCATGACAAAGTTGGTATTAGAGCCTAGGTTCATGGTTAATTGTGTGTCCACAAAGTCGTGTCAAGTAGAGTCTCTTTTATCGGTAGGTAGTGCACCACACTTTTAACAAAGAGGCTATGAGACATTTAGGAATGTTTCCCCTTTTTGTTGTCATAATTTTGGGTTGTAGAATCTAAGGTGTTGGATCCTTATGATTTCCATTTGTTCATCTTTCTGATTATGCCTCCAAGAAGATATGATGTCCGTGTGAACTCTTCTGTCCTGTGAAGTGACTCCAAAAATTTGGTTGTCATACAACAAATCTATTCCCCAAAAAATATGTTCAACTCTACTTATGAAATCCAATATCAACCTTAAGACAATACGAAGCTCTGGAACATTTTTCCTTCAGCTCTGCATAGCTATATGCCTTTGTCGCATAATACTACAAATATAGGCAATCCCCGCATTGAAATTCTTTTGGATGTTTTCTACAAGATATCTCATGCAAAATTCATGGTGAGACTGCCTATAAACCCTTGAAATACCATTGGCTATGCTTGTGTGCCCACCATAGATAAAACACAACTTTGGTTCATCGACCACAATAGACTTCATCTTTTCAAAAAAGAAGGTCTAAGAATCATCGCATCATCGTCCACCATGGAAAAAAATTGAATTTTTTTTCATATACTGAGAAACAACACTTAACAACACCTTCATATTTATCATTCAAATATTTGTTGTCAATGATAATTACCTTTCACATATGAAAAACTCCCTGAATGCAAGATTCAAAAGTGACAAAGTATTAAATGAACCTATCATCATTGGTATTATACCTTATAATATTTATAGTACAATGATTTAGTTCCTTTATCATTTGGAAAACGTCTGGCAAGTAAGTATGCTTATGCTTCAGAGTACCCCTAGCCATTTTCTTCGTCAATACACTTGCATACCAACACTTATAATAGCTTGCTTTGCTTTGGAATTCTCAAAAGATGGTCCTCTCTATTTCCTTAATGATTGGCCCCTTACTGTCAATATAATCATTTGTCAACAGTGACGCAATTAGAGTCAATGAGATATTTTTATGCATGCCTGTAAAAATTTCAACACCAAAAGTGTGTTCATCTATGTATTTGTAGATGCAAAATCTATTTGAGCTCTCGTACTTTCTAGCATGAAATATTCATCCACAGTTACGACTCCAACATCTCGAATTATAAAACTTTGAACAACTTTAAACCATTTTAAAATAGAAAGACTTCTTCACTGAAGTTTGATTGACAAGTAATTTCAATCGTGTCGTATCCTCAAATGTTTGATTCACTATAAATCCAGTCCCATCAAGGAAGGACTGGATGGGTAGTTTCTCAATATCCCCAACTTCACCATTTTCTTCACCCTCTTCTTCTGAACATCCAAAATCATCTTTATCTCTATCTTATGCTTCATTATCGATCCAATCATCTATCTAGTCATCTTTCAATGAATTATTATGTATTAGAGATTAAGGTGGAGGCAGGGGGTGAGGTTGATTTTGAATCTTCTCCTTCAAACCTCTCCTTATTTATCCTTATAAAAGGCCTAGAACCATCTATGTCAACATCAAGATGTACATTGCCACTTGTTTGTCATATTTTATGAATGTTGGATGTACTTTTTTATTTTCATTCATCAAATAACTAATAAAAACATCTATAGAATCACAAATTGATTCCCCGTATTCAATTATACTATCAACCATATTGTTGTACGAACTATTGTAACATAGATTAATGGATGCGGTCTGCTTGAACTAAGATTTTTAATACCAATATTTTGGAGTCTCCTCCCAATCATCCATTAAATCACCATCAACTACAACATGCTCAACTAGTGCCATAATGAAAATATTGATCGATTCCTAGGTCTATAATTTAAAATGGGTCGATTATAGTACAAAAAGTTGATGATAGGCGGATTTACACGCCTATATCAATATATTTTGCCCATATTTTAGCCTAGTTTTGAGAACAAATTATATATTTCATGCACTTTTAGTCCTTTTTCCTATAAATGAGCTAACGAACATGATTAGTAAAGTTTCAGTTATAAATGATGCAAAATTCAGCATTTTATGGCTTACTTGACGCAAAAGAAAGCTCACAAAGGAAGGGAAGAAAGTCTACACGCCTAAGGACCAAAACTGCTGCATGGAAAATCTGTCCCGAGCTAAAACAGCATTTCTGAAGACTTTGGGGACTTACAGACACATAGCTGGATTTGGACAATGATACATTAACCTAGTACAATTGGGTTATGTATTTCATTAGTTTATTTGGATTATGATAATGTTACACTAACCTAGTACATTTGGGTTAAGTATTTCATTAGTTTAGTAGGATTTGGTTATTTATTTCATTAGCTTAGTAGGACTAGGATATGGGTATTATAAATACCCTATCATGCTAGAGATTTTTATTCATTCCGCAA
This sequence comes from Capsicum baccatum var. pendulum, assembly GCA_030864225.1. Lineage (NCBI taxonomy): Eukaryota > Viridiplantae > Streptophyta > Magnoliopsida > Solanales > Solanaceae > Capsicum > Capsicum baccatum. The sequence continues at coordinate 224,483,952 of CM061556.1, forward strand.
TTAATTCAACAATTAATCTTCTTCCATCCATCTCTTCTTCCACTACAACAATTCTACAACTCTTCTAATCTTTTCATCAATTCTTATCTTCTATTCATCTATTCCACAACAAGAGAATCGTTACTTGCTAAGGAATCACGCCTCACGCCTATCACTTGATCTACATGTCATTACTCAATATTGTGATATAATAACAATGTCAATCGTGATCTCTTTCGCATTCATGGGTAACTAAACCTCTCTGTTGGGGTTATGGAAACCGAATGAGATACTATCTATTGCTGTGAGTTTGTGAGTTCATGACACGTATATTGCTTATATCATTATTCTCTTCATCTTAATCTACATTCTTTACGGTTGCAAACGCAAGAATACGCCAGTCTAACATTTAACTTGTTCGAGAGAAAGGTTCTTTGTCTGGAAAAGAGATAATGTCAAGGTAGTAGGACACCCTTTCCTATTAAAAAGCTAGTGCCGTAACTGGACTAACCTCTTGGAGAATTCGTACCGTTAGACACACTTTAAGCTCGAGATAGTTAAAGTGAAATAGTCCTTGTTGAGGTCGAGATACGCTTGGATTTACCATCGAATACAATTCTCTATAAGCAGTTGCATGTCAGAATTCTACACACTCATAGCCAATAGAGACGTATACCTCAAAAGGTGGACATAACCCTAACGCTTCAATTCTCATTGTTTCACAACCCACGAATTACTCTCTTTTTACTTTGTTATTTTCAGTTTTTAGTGCATTACTTTGTTTACATTACTTGCAAGACAAGACTCCCCCCTTCTTATGAGACTTGCACCAAAAATTTAGTAAATTTGCTTACTTGTTGGCCAAGCTATTCCCTGTGGGATCGACACCCAACCCAGGTTGGGTTCTATATTTGCTAACGACCGCTTTACACTCCTATGAGAGCTGTAGATTGAGCGTTATCAAAAATTGGCGCCGTTGCCGGGGAATACGAGTGTCAATCAAGTTTGTGATAATTACTAGACCCTTTGGTCAAAGATTCTCGTGCTTTTACTTTTAGTTTTTATTTTTGTTTATTGCAGGTTTTTCTTTTAGTGCATGCCCCATACTAGAAGTTCTGTTCAACCGTTATTACCAATCAATCCGGAACCACAACGAATTAGAAGAATGGAAGCACAAGCTGAAATCGACAGGATGGCTGCTCAACACGAGCAAGCAAGATTAGCTGCTCTTGCTGCCGCCCAAGTACACCAGCAAAACATTGATAATCCTGGGCGAGCAACAAATCCTGACGATGAGGATTTAGGTGACGACGAGTTGATAAACCCAAGACATGTTGCTGAAACTACAACACCTGCCAACAGAAGAGGTTGACAAGATCAGCATAGGTATGATCGCCAACCGTTGCAGCCAGCTTTCGACGATAATGATGATGATCTTGATGGTGCCGGAGACACTGGAGCTATAATTCCACCACCATTAGCGCCCGGAGCCAAGTTCAACATCACAAGCACCATGATTCAGTTATTTCAACTCAAGGGATTATTTGGTGGACTAGCAGGCGATGATCCGAATATGCATCTCATCAACTTTATTTCTACATGCAAGTCCTTTGACAATCCTGGTGTTGGTCAGAATACTATTCGATTACGTCTATTTCCATTGTCTCTGTCTGGGGAGGCAACACTATGGTTGAATAGGCTGACTCCTGATTCAATTACAAATTGGAGGCAATTGAGAGACGCTTTCCTAGAAAGATTCTTTCCGCCATCCAAAAGGGCTCAATTGAGAGATGAAATCAGTAACTTTCGTCAGCTTCCCTCTGAAGCTCTTCATGAAACATGGGAGAGGTTCAAGACAAAGCTAGCGAGATGCCCAAACCATCACATGACTAATGTTCACCTCATAGAGATATTGTATAGAGCCTTGAATTCAATAACTAAACCAGTGGTGGACAACGCAGCTGGAGGTTCTTTCATGGACCTCACCTTTGGGCAAGTAAGAAATATGCTAGATCGTATGACGAAACAAAGTAGAGCTTGGCATACCAGGGATTCTGAGGTAGCAAGCCCCACTTTATCTATTGGCATGATTGCAGACCAAAAAAAAAGAGAAGAAGAACGTGATCAAGATATGGCGCATTTGAAAACACAAATGGATCTTCTTACAAAGCATTTATTATCAGGGAAGACCGAAAAAGTGAAAGCTATTGCGTCAAAAGGAAGAGACGAATCTGATTCGGAAGATGAGGCAAACTACTTGAACAATCAGGAGGGTTTCTGCGGGAATGCCCAAGGAAACCAAGGTCGGAACTATTATGATAAATCTGGAAACAAGGACCAAGGTAGTTGGAAGAACAAGAATGAAAAGAGTGGTTTGTACGTTCCCCCTGGTAGACGTGACACCACCACATCTAATTCTGGAAGTATGAAAGACATGATGACTAAATTATTGAAAGAAGTGGAAGCAACAAGCGCGGGAGTAACAGAGGTAATCAATGATTTGTCCTCCATGAAACAATTAGTTGATTGACATTCCACTTCTATCAAGCAAATAGAGCAGCAATTGAGCCAACTTTCAGCAGCACTCAATCAAAGAAAGGCCGGCACTTTACCTAGCGATACTGTGCCAAACCCAAGGAATGACGGGTCATGCATGGCCATCACTACCAGAAGTGGTAAGGTGCTGGAAACTTCAGCAAAAGGCAAGCAAGTGGTTGACGAAGTTGCGGACATGGATGACAACACAAAAGGAGAAGATGCCGCAGGACCCACTCCTGACGTCAAGGACGCCACATCCAGCACGGTGCAACCTAAAAAAGTGGAAAAACGGAAGCAAGAGGAGAAGAAAACCGTGGAGAGAACACTTCCATACCCACCACCACCTTTTCCCCAAAGATTGAGAAAGGTGGCGGATGAAACAAAGTTCAGTAAATTCATGACTATGTTAAAGCAGCTCACCATTAATGTTCCATTGGTGGAGGCACTTGAACAAATGCCTGGGTATGCGAAATTTATGAAGGATCTCTTGACAAAGAAGCGGGCAGCAAGTTATGACTTGGCGAATAATGTTCATCATTGTAGTGCAATCGCTATAAGATCGCTAGTTCAAAAGAAGGCAGATCCTGGAGCTTTCACTATTCCTTGCACAATTGGATCGTTGGATTTTGCTAAGGCATTGTGCGATTTGGGAGCTAGCATCAATTTGATGCCACTATCTATCTACAGAAATTTGGGGTTGGGAGACCCTACACCAACCAATATGAGGCTCGTGATGGCTGATAGGTCGGTAAAATGACCTGTGGGTATCTTGAATGATGTGTTGGTGAAGGTTTCTTCATTCATATTTCCTACCGACTTCGTTATTCTAGATTGTAAGGAGGATTCTGAAGTTCCCATAATCTTGGGATGTCCTTTCCTTGCAACCGAAAGTGTGCTTATTGACATGAAAGATAATGAGCTTTTGTTTCAAATTAATGACGAAGTGGTACGGTTTGATATATGCAAAACAATGAAGCAGCCCAGTGATATGAATGAGTTATCTATAGCTGATGTTCATCATGAGGATATGAAAGCATTATCTATAGAGAAACAGCCTACTGATGAGCCATTGACCGCTGCGCCATTGAATGTTGAGCATGAGGACAACGAAGAACTTATGGGTGATCTAACAGAAATAGAGTCGTATACTCCCAAGCAACTGGATTGTGATCCCAAGAATCAACCGTCACCAACAGCGAAGACTTCCATTGATGAGCCACCAATGCTAGAATCGCAAGAGCTCCCCGATTATCTAAGGTATGTGTTCTTGGAAAGTAGAAATATACTTCCGAAGAGTACAAATGATTTAAGTGAACAGCACGTAGAAGCTCTCATCTCTGCTCTGAAGAGATACAAGAGAGCTATGGGTTGGACTATTGATGATATAATTGGAGATTCTTCGGGAAAATGTAAGAGCCATCTCGAAGAAGATCGCATGCCCACAGGTAAGCCTCATTATCATCTAAATCCTTTCAGAAAACGATCCATCACTTACCTCGACGAATTCTGAGTACTCGAGGTAACTATGTTGAGCCACGACAATAAATAAGGCGCTAGATGGGAGGCAACCCATCGTTTTATCGTTTTATCGTTTATCGTTTTTCCTTTCATTCTAGTACCTGTTTTGTTTTGCTAAATGAAAACTCCAAAAATAAGAGTCGTGCCACGACCAAAACTAAGGCGCTTGGTGGGAGGCAACCCATCATACTAATTGTTTTCATTGGTTTTGAGCAAATATAGGTGCGAGAAGTATTCAACGAGGAGATTGATTTCAAATGACGATTTGGACGTATTGTATGGTAAAGGTGGTAAGTTAGGAATAGTGATGCATAAGGCTATGGATTGAGAATTTCTCATGCCAAAATAGGCATCGAGGAAGGCTAGGCCTAGGTAAAACTAGGCCACGAACGATGCAAAACCTATCCTATAGCCTAAGGTCTCGGAATCTAGTGTGCTATACACTATGCGCCGCCTATTCCTAAGTGTGCTTTTACTATGCGCCGCCTATGCTATGGCATTAGGCCTCAGTATCTCATATGCCATAGACTATACGGCGCATATGTCCCTAAATGCCATAGACTATGCGCCGCATATGTCCCATTATACCATAGACAATGCGCCGCATATGTCATGACTATGCCAAGCATTATGCGCCGCATATGTGGCATTTTTGTCTCCAAAACCGATTGTAAATAGGTAAAAACCCGACCCATTCTCTTCCTACATAAAGGGTACTTAGTCTTGGAACATAAGAACATTGCAAAGTGACCTAAAGGGGCCGCATATTCATCCAACTCCTCTCAAAATTTTCTTTTTGCTCTTCCAATTCACAAAACCATCCCCAAAAGCTTCAAGCAAGTAAGTACTCTCTTATTCTTCACTTATTTCTCGTAAGTACTATGTTGCTATGTCTATTATGAATTGCTACATCATATAAGATTGTTGGTGATGTTCATGTGTTTGGACTGTTGATACAGAACCATGTGAGGAAATATATACGTTAGAATCATCTTGACTTGTTTCCTACTTGAATTTAGTTCTAATATCATTGTTATACTATTTACAAAATTGCTATGGCCATGAACATTGCTTAAGATTGTTGTTTGGATACTTACATGTTAGACTATCCCGGCCATCGGGATAAGACTTATAGTGCCTACTGACATAGGAGGTTGTGATTGTTGAAAGAATGATTATTCCATGTGGTAACCCCTATGTAGTAGTGTTGTTATAACTAACATGAAAGTAGTGCAGTGGCTGCAAGTAGTGATACATCACTGATTTTCTTGTCGGAATACAGCTCCTAAAAACGTATGTCGATGAAATCTGAGTAATCCACCATTTTTACTTCACTAATTTGTGTCAACGAAACTAAGTGTAGGGTGGTACCCCTACTGCTTGTGTATAGATTGTAACCATTGAGATTGTGCTACCATTAACACTGTTTCTAGTCTCAGGTACAATGGCACCCAAAGCAAGACAAGGCAAAGAAAAGGCTACCACTTCCCAAAAGAGCAAGAAAAGAGGCCGCAAGGAGCAAGGAGAACCCTCCTCGCTGCAAATACCTCGACTCACGCTTGGAATTAAGTGGGAAAATTATGAGGAACTTCTGAGGATGACGACTCTGATGATGATTCCAATGCAAGGGGTATGACCCCAGACATAGAGGATAAGTCCGACCAACCAGGTTCCTCGTATTTAATTTCCACTGAGGACAGTGTCCCGACTAAGTGTGGGGTGGTGGTATTGCATGCTATACTTCTTTATTCGCATCTATGTTTGTTTGCTTTTGTTTCATTTTTGTTTCGTTGTGTTTTTTTTAGTAGTTAAAATTTTTTTTCTAGCTTCGCATGAAATTATTTTGATAGGAAGCATGAGATTATAACAAGAGTATGTGTTACAATTGTGATTATTGAGATGTTTAGGCTCTAGTTGTGACTCATTACGTGATATTATGTGATTCAATTCCTTCACTTGTTGGGTCGAGAGTCTATATTATTTCCAATCAAGTCGACCATGTGCCTTGTGTGTGTGAGATTAATCGTATATTCTATGATTGTGGCTGATGCTAGAACTTGCCTGGTATGTATGCAAAGCGAAAATAAGGAGTGTAAGTTTAGGATATGATTTAGGCATTTCTTTGGCAACCTATATTTGTTTATCTTCAGTTTTACCTACCCATAGACATCATCCTAGTTAAACCCTTTTGAGCCTTTAGCCTATTTCCTTGACAACCTCGTATGGAAGCCTAATCCATTTCTTTCAAGACCGTAATTTGATCCAAATTCCTAAGTGCTTTAAAGTGAAAAAGTCATGTGAAAACATAAGAGGAAATTGGGTGAGTATAATGCTATAAATTGTAATGGTGCTTGAAATGTGTTATGAAAAAAGAAAAGTGCTACCATATGAGGTATGTTGTGAAAAGAAAAAGGAAAAGAAAGATGAAAAGTGAGTGGTGCTTTAAAATTGAAAAACAAAAGAGGAGAACAAGGGTGGTAGAATAAAAGAAAGAAAAAAAAGAAGAAAGGTTGAAAGAAAAAAAGTGTCAATGATACAATGTGATGTATTAAAGCGCTTAGGAACCTAGTCACTATTCTTGGCCAAGATAGTCCTACCCGTCCCTTAGCCTATATTACAACCATCAAAAGACCTACTTGATCCTAATCTTAACATTCTGACATTTAGTGGAGTACTACATTAAGGGCAAGCTTATGGTCATCAGTTGCTACATATGAATTCTTTGTGAGAGTGAGAGCAAGGACATTTTGATACCCATGTTTGAAAAATATGCTATATTTGTGAGTGATTATGGGTACTATATTGTGAGACACAGATGGTTGATGAGTTTTGGATAGTTTTATATGATTCTATGTACCTTAACATTTGCATGCGAGTTGATCACCATCACGAGTCTATGCTTGAGGATAAACTGTTTCTACTTATAATCGAAAAACTACTCTTTAATTGATAATTGTTGTGTTTGCCTTGATAAATTTTTTGTGTTGTTGCTGTAAAAACCCTAAGTTGATGTTTAGAAGGACATGATAGGTTGTTCGAGGACAAACAAAGCTCTAAGTGTGGGGTGTTGATGATAGGCGGATTTACACGCCTATATCAATATATTTTGCCCATATTTTAGCCTAGTTTTGAGAACAAATTATATATTTCATGCACTTTTAGTCCCTTTTCCTATAAATGAGCTAACGAACATGATTAGTAAAGTTTCAGGTATAAATGATGCAAAATTCAGCATTTTATGGCTTACTTGACGCAAAAGAAAGCTCAGAAAGGAAGGGAAGAAAGTCTACACGCCTAAGGACCAAAACTGCTGCATGGAAAATTTGTCTCGGGCTAAAACAGCATTTCTGAAGACTTTGGGGACTTACAGACACATAGCTGGATTTGGACAATGATACATTAACCTAGTACAATTGGGTTATGCATTTCATTAGTTTATTTGGATTATGATAATGTTACACTAACCTAGTACATTTGGGTTAAGTATTTCATTAGTTTAGTAGGATTTGGTTATTTATTTCATTAGCTTAGTAGGACTAGGATATGGGTATTATAAATACCCTATCATGCTAGAGATTTTTATTCATTCCGCAATTAATTCAACAATTAATCTTCTTCCATCCCTCTCTTCTTCCACGACAACAATTCTACAACTCTTCTAATCTTTTCACCAATTCTTATCTTCTATTCATCTATTCCACAACAAGAGAATCGTTACTTGCTAAGGAATCACGCCTCACGCCTATCACTTGATCTACACGCCATTACTCAATATTGTGATATAATAACAATGTCGATCGTGATCTCCTTCGCATTCATGGGTAACTAAACCTCTCTGTTGGGGTTATGGAAACCGAATGAGATACTATCTATTGCTGTGAGTTTGTGAGTTCGTGACACGTATATTGCTTATATCATTATTCTCTTCATCTTAATCTACATTCTTTACGGTTGCAAACGCAAGAATACGCCAGTCTAACATTTAACTTGTTCGAGAGAAAGGTTATTTGTCTGGAAAAGAGATAATGTCAAGGTAGTAGGACACCCTTTCCTATTAAAAAGCTAGTGCCGTAACTGGACTAACCTCTTGGAGAATTCGTACCGTTAGACACGCTTTAAGCTCGAGAGAGTTAAAGTGAAATAGTCCTTGTTGAGGTCGAGAGACATTTGGATTTACCATCGAATACAATTCTCTATAAGCAGTTGCATGTCAGAATTCTACACACTCATAGCCAACAGAGACGTATACCTCAGAAGGTGGACATAACCCCAACGCTTCAATTCCCATTGTTTCACAACCCACGAATTACTCTCTTTTTACTTTGTTATTTTCAGATTTTACTGCATTACTTTGTTTACATTACTTGCAAGACAAGACTCCCCCCTTCTTACGAGACTTGCACCAAAAGTTTAGTAAATTTGCTTACTTGTTGGCCAAGCTATTCCCTGTGGGATCGACACCCAACCCAGGTTGGGTTCTATATTTGCTAACGACCGCTTTACACTCCTACGAGAGCTGTAGATTGAGCGTTATCAAAAGTGGACAAAGAATGGTTTATCAAAATGAACCCAGCTGCAAAAATGGAGTCTAAGTACAAGTGCAATAGTTTAGAAGCTATAAGATTCATCTATTAGTGAAGAAACTAGGAATAAAGCTTTTGCTAAAAATGATGAGAATAAATTTTTTAAAAAATATTGAAGATTGATATGAAAATGGCTTCCAAAGCTTGGATTTGAAAAAGAAACACCAATATTTCATCCAAAAAGTGAGGGTAACTAAAATCTTTTTGACAGGAACGACTTTTGCCAAAATCTTCGGGGAACCGATTTTGATCGTATATCTTTTTGCTTTTGATATTGGTTTTTTTCAAAGGGATATTAAATGTAGGGCATTAAATGAATGATGATTGGTAAGGTACTTATTGTTGGGTTCAAGTTGAAGTGTGAATGGAAAATGAATGAAATTAATGGAGGGAAGAGATCACACCTAAAAGGAAAGTGTGCTCACAACAAGGAAAGTCTACTAATTCTCCCACATTGGTGGGAGAAAGAAACTTTCATGTGTTATTATTAAGAAACACAACTCCACATGGATAGTGAGGCAAGAACCAAGAGGTGCCTCACGTCTTCGTTGTCACTCGCTCGGCTCGGCTTCGGATTTATCAAATGATCGATGAGATTAATTTTTTATATAAAATTTATTTGAAACTTAGAAAAACAAGTGAACATTATTAATTCAAAAATCCAAAGAAAAATGAAAATAATTTTTTCGTCCATATCACGCCATGCAAAAGCATGAAGAAACGTTACTCGAAAAGGACACAACCCTTCGAGAAAAAGATACGCTATTTTGGAAAAAGGGATGAATGTTCGATTGGTTGTGACTGTTTAGAAAAGACATATTGTTTCGAATGGACATACATGACTATTCTGAAATGATATACCTTTTCGATGAAAACTTGTGTTGAAAATTTCATTTGTGTTCTTGAATTAATCTTGAACTTCTGTTGAAGAGTTTGAGCAAACATACAGATTGTGTACCCGAAACAACAATCTTAAGGAATTAATTATCGTAATTTGAATTGTTTGGTTTATCGAGATTACTGCTTTATGCTTTTTAATCTATTTGAACATAACAAGTGATTTGAAGAAATTAAAACTGCATCACAAGTTAAATCTCATTCGGTTAACGATTGAAAGATATAAAAACTTCATCATTAAACTAGAAACAACTATTGTTTAAAGTTGCTACAAAATTTTAATTAGTATATTTTTATACTAAAGTTGATTGTCTTTTTGTGACAATAAAAATAACTACAAATGGTCATATTGATGGTGTGACAAGTGTGGTAGCAACCAATGTTGTTGCAACCAGTCGCACAATTGGGCCACCCGTTGTGGCACTAGCAGAAAAACCAAAAAAAAATTCTGGAATTGATTTAAGTGGTGACAATAGAAGATCTTATTCTAGCTGACAACCTTATGTCTTTAAAGGTTTATATCTAAGATGCTCTAGAAGTGCTCAAAGAAACTTTGGACAAGGACCGGTTCGTTGCAATAGAGGCATGAAAACATTTTGATTTCCTATGTGGGAATTATATCCTAAATGGCCTCCAGGATGACTTATACAAAGTTTATGGAAGAATGAAAAATAAAAAGAATTGCGGAATGCGCTGGAAAAGAATTATAAAACTGAGGATGCGGGAACCAAGAAGTTCTTTGTTGCACGATTCCTTGAGTACAAAATGATTGACAGTAAGACTGTCATTTCTCAAGTACATGAATTACAGATCATCATCCATGATCTCCTTGCTGAAGGGGTGAATTTAGTGAATACCTTATTTGAACATGTTAAAAATGTTCTTAATATTTACATGAACTTTGTTGTAGGTTTAGTTGTGAACGAGGCATCTCAAGTTGCTGCAATAATAGGGAGGTTGTCACCTTTGTGGAAGGACTTCAAAAATTACTTGAAATACAAAATAAAGTATATGATAGTCGAAGCCCTCATTGTGAAGTTACTAGAATGTTATAGTGTACGTGGGAAAAGGCTACCTCACGATTAGGACATGTCAATTACAAAACATTGTGAAAATTGATTAACTTAGAAGTTTTGTAAAACCTTGAGTACAATAAATCAAAATATAAAATGTGTGTGGAATCAAAGTATGCTAAGCATCCGTATAAGTCTGTTGAAAGGAATTTCAATCCCTTAGATATAATCCATATTGACATTTGTGATATGAAGACAACATCATCTCGTGGTGGAAAAAAGTATTTTATAACTTTTATTGACAATTGCACTAGGTATTTTTATGTCTATTTGCTAAATAGTAAGGATGAAGCAATAGATGTGTTTAGGCAATATAAAATAGGAGTTGAAAATTAGTTAAAGAAAAAGATCAAAATAATAAGAAGTGATAGGGGTAGAGAATATGAATCTCCATTTGCGAAAATATGTATAGAGAATGGAATTATCCATCAAAATGCGATCCCGTATTCATTGCAATCTAATGGAATTGCAGAAAGAAAAATAAAACCTTGAAAGAAATGATGAATGCCTTACTAATAAGTTCAGGTTTATCACAAAACTTGTGGGGGAAAGCTATTCTTACAGCTAACCGAATACTCAATAGAGTGCCCCGTAGTAAGACATAATAAATTTCATATGAAAATGAAAAGGAAGGAAAGCCAACTTGAAATATTTCAAAGTATGGGGTATCTAGCGAAAGTCCAAGTTCCTATGCCTAAAGAGGTGAAGGTAGGACCTAAGACAATGGACTGCTTGTTCATAGGATATATTAAAAGTAGTAAAGCATGTCAGTTTTGGGTTCATAAATACAAACATTAGGATAGCAATGAAAATACGATAATTGAATTAGATAATGCTGAGTTCTTTGAACACATTTATCTGTATAAAACTAGACATGAACAACTTAGTGGAGGGTCTAAAAGACCTCGAGATGAACCAAGCAAAGATGTACATAATGATGAGAATCCGAGATGTAGTACACGTCAAAGAACATCAACATTGTTTAGATCAGATTTTGTAATATTTCTCTTAGAAAATGAGCCTCAAACATTTAAAGAAGTGATGTTGTCTTCAGACTTATCCTTTTGAAAAGAGACAATCAATAGTGAGATAGAATCAATCTTAAGCAACCATACATAGGAGTTGGTTGATCTTCCTCCAGGAAATAAACCTTTAGGTTCTAAATAGATCTTCAAAAGAAAAATAAAAGCGGATGGTACTATTGACAAAAATAAGGTAAGACTTGTAGTAAAAGGCTTCAAACAAAAAGAAGGCCTTGATTACTTTGATACATACTTGCCTGTAACAAGGATAACGTCAATTCGAATGTTAATTTTCTTAGCGGCAGTATACGTTCTTGAAATCCATCAAATAGATATGAAAACAACATTCCTAAATAGAAATTGGAGGAAGAAATTTATATGAAACAACCCAAGGGTTTTATGGTTCCTGGTAAAGAAAAGAAGGTATGCAAACTTGTTAATTGACTCTACGGACTAAAATAAGCACCTAAACAGTGTCATGCAAAGATTGACCAAACCATGTTGGCAAATGGATTTAAGATAAGTGAATGTGATAAATGTGTTTACATTAAAGACACTCCAAATCACAAGGTCATTATTTGTTTGTATGTGGATGATATGTTGATCATCAGTAGAGACTATTCTGACATAAATGCTATGAAACGAATGCTTGAGAGCAAGTTTTTGATGAAAGACTTTGGAGTTGCAGACATGATTTTAGGAATAAGAACCCACAGAACTCCACAAGTGTTGGCGTTGTCACAGTCTTATCACATCAAAAAAGTACTTGACAAATACAAGTATTTGGAATTTGGTATTGCCAAGACTTCATTGGACGTGAGCTTTACACTTCAAAAGAATGAAGGTGAAAGTGACTCATAGTTGGACTATGCAAGAGTATTGGGATGTTTAATGTATATCATAAATTGTACACGGACAGACATAGCATGTGTTATTAGTAAGTTTAGTCGATACACGAGTAATCCCAATAAAACTTATTGGATGGCAATGAAAAAGGTTTTGGGATATCTTAAATACACTCAAGACTATGTTTTGCATTATAATAAATATCTGGCGGTACTTGAAGGATATAGTGATGCAAATTGGATCACCAGATTGAATGAAGTAAAATTCACGAGTGGAGACATATTTACTATAGGTGGAGGAGAAGTCTCTTGAAAATCATCCAAACATACATATATTGCTCGCTCTATAATGGAATCTGAATTTATCGTATCAGATAAAGCCAGTAAAGAAGCAGAATGGCTCTGAAATTTCTTGAAAGTTATTTCGTATTGGTCTAAATCATTGGCACCAGTATGTATACACTGTGTTATCCAAGCGACGATCGGTAGAGCAGTGATCATGATGTATAATGGTAAATCTCGTCATATAAGACAGAGACATAATACCATTAGAGAACTACTCTCTAGTAGAATTATCACTGTTGACTATGTGAAGTCAAAGGATAATGTGTTGGATCATCCTACAAAAGGCCTATCTAGAGAGGAAGTTGAGAGAATATCGAAGGAAATGGGTTTACGGCCTAGGACAAGTCAGCATAGTGGTAACTCTACCTAGCAGACTGGAGATCTCAAGAGCTAGGTTCAAGGAGATCAAATAATATTATAACTGACAGGTTCAACATTGTCAATATACCCAACCCATTCTCATGATGTTGACAATGTTTAGTAAATATGGATAAGGCTTATGGGGTAAAGCCTTTTAAGGATTATCTAAATTTGGCAGATTTGACCAAATTATTTAATCTATAGGATTGAACGTTTAGAAATCACCTATGTGACGGGGATGTGGAAGCCGCTTCAAGGAGAATATTGGTAAAGGCTTATTCTCTACACTCTCATAAAACCAGGACGTGTTCATTACTGAAACGAACAAAACATTGAGAATCATAAATGATAAAAGGTTGGTTGTGTGACATGTTTTGTCTAGGTGTACATTAAAGCTCAACGGTTCAAAGATATGAAATATACCAATTGATCAAGTGAATTCGATGCATGTTCACTACGTAAAGTTCAAAGGGAATCTCATTTATCCAGATGCAATCAGTCTTTGCTTGCTGATCACATACTTGTACCTAAAGTTTTATAAAGAATAGTCACTTCCCATTCATGTGGGAGATTGTTAGGTTCAAGTTGAACTTTGAATGGAAAATGGTGGGAATTAGTGGAGGAAAAGTGAGATCACACCTAAAAGGAAAGTGTACTCACAATAAGGAAAGTCTACTTATTCTCCCACGTTTGTGGGAGAAAGAAAATTTCGTGTGTTCTTATTTAGAAAACAACTCTACATGGATAGTGATGAAACAATTAAGAGGTGTCGCGCACCGTCGTCGTCGTCGTCGCTCTCTCGATTTCGACTTCAGCTTCGAATTTGTCAAATGATCGATGAGATTAATTTTTTAGACAAAGTTTATTTGAAACTTGAAAAAAATAAGTGAACATTATTTATCTGAAAATCCAAAGAAAAATGAAAATAATTTCTTCCTTTATATAGCGCCATGCAGAAGCAAGCAGAAACATTAATCGAAAGGACACAACCCTTTGAGAAAAGGGATGACTGTAAGGGACACAACCCTTTTGAGAAAAGGGATGACTGTTCGGTTGGTTGTGACTGTTCAGAAAAGACATACTGTTTTGAATAGATAGACCTGACTGTTCCGAAATGATACACCTTTCCGATGAACCATTGCTTCCTTTTCGAAAGGTCATATCATGACTATATAAACCTGCACTTTTTCCATAAGTTGTACGAAATTTTGCATTGAAAAACATTCTTTTGCTTCTAAAAACTCTGGGTGATCATCTACTATTGAGTGAGTTTGATGAATCAGAAAATTTGAGGTACCTCGGGTAATTGAGGGGAATTAATTCCTTAAGGACGCTTCGTGAATTCGGAGGACTTGGTTTTGTTTGTCTGTTTCATCTTCTTTCTTAAAAATAACACACTTCTTTGATTGTTCATAGTGTTGAAGGTGTTGAAAACTTTATTGGTGTTCTTGAATTAATCTTGAACTTGTGTTGATGTGTTTGAGCAAACATACAGAATTTCTTTTTGTTTTTTTTTTAAATTGGGGGTAGGGGATGGGGAATAGGGAATGGGGAGGGAATTACAATGTGGGGTAGATTGTGTACCCAAAATAACACATATTTGTATTGTTATAAATTTGGGGATAAAAAAGTATATGGATAGAGTGATGTCATAATAGGTGGGTATATTTCTGATTTTTTTAACTTGTGTCTAAATTTCTAATTTATTTCGAAAAATGCCTTTCTAACTAACTTACCCGTGTTAGATGCTGATATGAAATAATTATTTGACGAATGTTTATAAAAAGTGATGAAAATTTTTCAGACATGGGTTTTGGTTCTTTATGTATATATTCATATTATTTGTATGTGTTAATGCTAATACGGAGGATTAAGAATTTGAGTATCCACGAATAGCAGGATGTTAATATTGCGAATCAGTATTATAATTCAAAAGGTACAACAACAACATATTCCACTATATTTCCACAAAAGGGGGTCTTAGGTGGTAAGTGTACGCAGTCCGTACCATTATTTAGACATGTGGTAGAGAGACTGTTTTTTGATAAATCACCGACTTAAAACAAAAAATTCTATAAAAGGACATAATACAAGAACAATCTCACAAGACACTACCTCTTTTGCTTAAAAATGAAAAGGAAACAGGGAAGAACAGTACCATCATTATATGAACAGTAAGTACCATTAGCACGCTTTCTTGGTGCTGGTTTGCCAGTAAAATTACTTTCACTATTAATAAGAGGTAGCCAATGCGCACCATAATCAATCAACACTGAAGGCTATCGTTAATCTCAATATCATAACTCAAGTTTATTCATTCCTGAATGAAAAGGATAAGGAGAATTGAGTGTAATATTAGATTGTAAGCATTATGTGAACTTAATTAGTTAAAACATCCTATATTAGTTGTGCTTTTGCCCATATGAATTATTTGTATTAGTATAATTTGATTGGTGATCTGCTATTATTTAGTTATCACATTAATTGATTCTGGTTATTGCTTTGCTTTAGAACGCTATGTTATGTTTTGTTCATTATTTTTGATGTCCTCATTACTTATGTGCATGTTTTGCTGCTCTGGTGTATGTTACTCTAGCTGAGGATTTTTCAGAAATAACTTCTCCACCTTCTCGAGGTAGGAATAAGGTCTGTGTACCTTCCTCAGACACCGCTTTTGAAATATATAAAATTTATAATAATGATGAGGGATAAACGTGCAACGCACATCTTCGCAGACTAGTTATTATAAAAGCATGAATAATAATATTGAGCAACCAAATATCCACTAAATATTAGTTAATTTATTTATTCTTTTAAGTTATAATTTCCTTCATTTGAAAACTTGCATATTTTATATGCTGTTGGACTTTCCAATCCCATATGAGAGAGATACCACCACATCAAGAACTTTAAGAAAATTTAACGCTATTAAATTATTAATAATCATAAAGTTGTGATTTACTTGGTGCTTGAATTCTGCTGCCCAGCACATTTTCTCTGTTGTTATGTGGTTTTCTATCCGGTAAATCTCCATGTATTCCTTTTATCCGGTGATAATTTTATTAGGTTCTATTAAGATTACCACATGTTTAAGCTAAACTAGTTAACGGGCCGGGCCGGGCTGGGTCAATCTGGAATCAGCCCGTGATTTTTAACCGATTTGTGGGCCGATCTGATTCCGGGTCTGGTTTAACATGCCGGACCGGTTCCGGGCCTAATAGTAATATTTTAAGAAACAATTTGGGACCGACCCATTACACGTAACCCGGTCAACACCTTAAAAAAAAAAATTAAAAAAAAATTTCTCCAATATACACTATATATACCCACCTATATATATTTTAATAAACACACAATATATATACGTTATATATATAGTATATACTACATAAAAATTTAAAAAACATATACACATATACACAATTATACATGTAATCATGTATACGACTATATGTTAGTCGTTAGTTAAATATATATACTATTTTAGACTTTAGAGTCTTATGGAAAATATATACACATATATACGTACCATGCAATATATGTACCACTTTAAATAAAACATATACTACAATATGTACACACTATACATAAACTTATATAGTTATATACTACTCTATAAAACATATATACATGTAGACGTTAAATGTATACTACCTACTTTAGAGTCTAAAGAAAATATATACACTTATATACGCACCATTCAATATATGTACTACTTTAAATAAAACATATACTACAATATATACACACACTATATATATAGTTATATACTACTTTATAAAATATATACACATGTATACGTTAAATATATACTACTTTAGAGTCTATAGAAAATATATACACATATATACATACCATTCAATATGTGTACTACTTTAATTAATATACATACAACATATAAACGCTATATATATACTACTTTATAAAACATATACACATGTATTCGTTAAATATATACTACTTTAGAGTCTATAGAAAATATATACACATATATATGTACCATTCAATATATGTACTACTTTAAATAAAACATATACTACAATATATACACATAATAGATATATAGTTATATACTACTTTATAAAACATAGACACATGTATACGTTAAATATATACTACTTTAGAATCTATAGAAAATATATACACATATATACGTACCATTCAATATATGTACTACTTTAAATAATATGCATACAACATATAAACACTATATATATACTACTTTATAAAACATATACACATGTATACGTTAAAAATATACTACTTTAGAGTCTATAGAAAATATATACACATATATACGTACCATTCAATATATGTACTACTTTAAATAATATACATACAACATATAAACACTATATATATACTACTTTATAAAACATATACACATGTATACGCTAATATATGCTACTTTAGAGTCTATAGAAAATATATGCACATATATACGTACCATTCAATATATGTACTACTTTAAAAAATTTGCTACTTAACTAATATAATAAATTAATAATACTTGAGGTTTTGAACTAAAAGTAAAAAATTTATTTTTTCATTATGTGTATACATGATTGTATGTTTGTTATGATAATTGCCTATTACTTAGTGAAAAACTTCATAGTAAATTAGTAATATATTAAAATTAAGTATTTAATTTAAACTAGAAATTCAATTTAAATGAAAATAATTGCAAAGTAAGGAGTGAATGAATGTTATATTTTATTGATTGTAAAATGATTCAAAATTTATAATGTACATGAATGAAAAATCTACAAAGTTTTCATCATTTTTTCCAACTCATCCGTGTTAATATTAACGGGAACTGATAAAAATCAATGGGGGTAAAACCATGCATTGGATTTGATTTTGTTGAGTTCTCCCTTGAAGTCATAATTTCTTCAAGGTTCTGTTCGTCTTTCGGCTCCACCTCCATTCCTTGATTTCTTCGTTCCGTTCTAATCCAATCTCTAAGGCAAACTAGAATATTCATAGTATTGCTTCCCAATGAGTGTCGGTTGTCTCCAAGCTGTTGTCGTCCCTGACTAAAAGCGCTCTCCGATGAAACGGTTGACACTGGAACATTCAATATATACCTAGCTAATCTTGAAAGCAACAGGATATTGTCTTTCATTATTCTTCCATCAATCCAACGCGTTGATCCGTCGTCTACGATCCTCTATCGGCGTTCGCAGATAATACTTAAGCTCTTCCTAAGAAGTTGCTGTGTAAGTTTCCGCCTAAACACTGTTCCAAACAATTAAATCATAAAAGTGATCAAGGAAACCACTAAGTGCAGACCTTTTAGAAGATGATGACTTCTCGGGATGATGAGGAGCGACAGTTGGAGTGATATTTGTCGGTAAAACTAAATCAAGTAAATCAGCATAATAGTTATATAGTTTATCTATGTAAATGTTCGTATCACTCATAGACGTATACAAATCTGGTTGTTCTTGTTCTTAAGATTCAGATTCAACATTTATCTCTAAGTTAGAATAAATAAGAGAACTAAAGTGACAAATAGTAGTATATTTCATACATGGATTTAGTATAGAACCAACCAAGTAAATAGGGGGAATCAAAAAAACATATTTTAAAAATTTAGCAAACATAGCACCAACAACTTCTTTGTAACCTTTTTTATTCTTATATTTTTTAGCAAAGCAGAAATATCGGTTATATATGCTAAAATATTACAAACAGTGGGATAATAAGCACTGAAAAATTCAACCGTAACTATATAAAATCTTTTCAAAAACTTAACAGGATCATCAATTACAGCCCAATTCGAATTATGTAGTATACATTCAGTCGAATTAGAAAATGAACCACAATATTGGTTAAAACTTAGTGTAATAGAAACTATATAAGCATGACAAGTGTTTAAATAATCACAGGTAGCATTCCACCTAGTATCACATTCTTCAGGCATCAATATCGGTCTAAGTCCATTTTATTCATATTTAACTTTAAATTCTATAATTCTTTTTATTATTATTATTTTCTTGAATAAATCCAACAGCAAGACGGATTTTTTCAATATAAAGCTCAAAAAATTCAAGACCATCTCTTACAATTAAATTATATATATGACAAGCACACTTAACATGAAGTATTTCAAGTAACAACGAGGAGAGACTAGCTTTTAACTTTATAATAGCAGTCTTGTTGTTAGAAGCATTATCAAAAGCAATACATAAAACTTTTTTTTCAATACCATAAAATTCTGTAACTTTACTAATCGAATCAACAATAAATTCTCCAGTATTTCTACGATCTTCATCATACAAAAAAGTTAGAATACGTTTTTGCATAAGAAAATTACTATCTATCCAGTGACAGGTAATGGTTACATAATTATTTTTGTTGACAGAACGACCAAGATTAGAAGTTAGAGGCATTCTACACTGAATATTTTTTTAAAATGTAGATAAATAAAAATATATTGTGAATGAAGTCTAAAAATATCAGCCCGACAAGTACTTTTAGGAATACCATTAAACATAGGATTATAAATTTCTTGAATATAATGAATAAAAACATCCAAAGAAGGAAAACTGAAAGGCAAACAACCCACAACTACCATTTTTGCTATTTCTTCCCGGTCCCTCAATTTATTATAATTCTTAATTACCTGACCGATTGCTAGGTCCATTCTAGTTTGTGTTGGTCCACCAACAACCTCACTACCTTGTGCAATAAATAACTCTCTTTGGTGATTATCTCTTATATGTCTCATTAACGTACCCGTACCATCTTGATGGCCTCCTTTTTATGTTCATATACTTGTTGACAAATATTGCATTGCACCTTAGTTTCTCCTTCTATACGTGTAAAAAATTCTCATGCAATACTAGTTGGTCTATGGGCTCTTGGGGAACGGGGAGGATTGGGAGGGTGATTAACCGATTCAAATCTAAAATTAGCATTTTCTACTGCGGGTGTCTCACCAATATTTTCATCATCTTTATCTAAATGAACCGCATTTACTTAATTTTCTTCTTCTATACCGTAATTTTTTTGAGCTTCTGCATAATCCATATCGTTAGCAACTACATCTACTTCTTTCTCCAAAGGTTGACTAAGCGGTACTGGAGGCATACGAGTATATCTACTACTTGAACTACCTCTACCACCAGTAATTCGCTTTTTACTACCACTACCACTTTCGGGACAAAATATTTTGACACTTTTACCAAGGTTTCTTAATTTATCTATAATATAAATCAAACTAAAAAATATTCAAAACACACAAAAATAATAAAATTAAATATTCAATAATTAATAAACTAATTAAAAATTAAAAGTAAGAGATGGAACGACAATACCAAATTTTAAAAGTATCCGAAATTTGCGACTTTAGAAAACTTTCACTCATAAAAATAAAAAAATAAAATTGAGCACTTTAGGGGATATGTAGAATATTTAAGAGAGAATAAGATTTGAGAGAATGAAAATTGTATGAAAAATGATTTGAAAGTGTAGGGTATTTATAGGAACTTTTTTGGGTTTTAAAAAATATTTTAAATTAAAAAAATAAAATAAAAGGGCCAAATAGCCGTTTGAGGCTCCAAATGGCCATATAGCCGTTGGGCCCAACAGCTACTTTGGCCCATAACGGTCAAATTCTATTTTAAAAATAATAATAAGGGCCAAATTCAGAAATAACATATTTATCTCTTTAATTATGAGTTTAATAGCAACAGTTTCATAATTACATAATATAGTAAGTTGTATTTTGTATTTTTGTAAACTGTTGCAACAAAAATACAAATACATATGATTTTTACTGCTCTTATGATCGATATATATTTTGTATTTTTGCAAACTGTTGCTACAAAAATACAAATACATACAAATACATATGCTACAAAATATAATTTAATAAAAGTGTTGCTATTTTTTATAATTTAATATTTAAATATACTACTTTATGTATTTTTTTCTAATAACAATAATAATTGGGCCGATTAATCGGCGGGCCTGGTTCGGATTGGATTCGGGCTGGGTCAATCGAACCCAAAAAAATTAGTCCAGCCCGAGGGCTGACCGAGCAGGGTCTAACCGGGCCGGGTTTATAAAAGGGCCGTCAAACCGGCCCGTTTGGCAGGTTGAGTTTGAGCTAATAACAAATTACCAAGTACTGTATAATTTATCATGTCGTTTCTCTTCCCTATTTACTTCTCTCGGATGGTATGACAAATGAGGGTTAGATTGGTATTTGGTGTTTATGGTTTGTTTGATCAAGTTTTTGAGAGGCCAAAAAATGCTTTTTAAAAAAGAACAAAAGTGCACATTTTAGAAAAATATTGTGTTTGGTCATGCTTGTGAGAAAAATTAAGAGATTATGGAGAGTAACAATTTTCGAAAGCTAAAAAAATGGTTTTCCCCTAAAGATGCTTTTAAAAAACATTTTCGAAAAAAACTTGACACTTTTTCCCCCAAAACTTATGTAGGCCATGATTATGAGACTTAATTATTTTTTATTAAACAACTAAAATCCTAAATTAATTATAATGACTTGTTTAAGAAAGTTGTTTGAATATGATAAAGCTTAACTTCAAATTATGTTCACCATTACGGGTGTGCTTGGTAAGAAGAAAAATATTTTTGAAAAAAGATATTTTTAATTTTGATGTTTAGTTTGCTCAAAGCCATTTAAAAAATGTTTTTCAGATATACTTATTTTTCTCAAATTTAAGAAAAATGGTGAAATCAAAATCGGGCATTGAATCTCGAGTCGAGGTCCAAAATTGGGTCTTGGGGTCAGGATCTATGGTGGAGTATCGAGTTTGGTGATTGAGGTTGACTCTAAGAGTCGATTCATGTCGAGGTTGGATCTCGGGTTCAAAGTCAGGTTTGGTTTGGGGTTGGGCATAGAATTTTAGGGTTTGGAGTTGGGTCAAGAGTTGAGTCACGAGTTGAGGTAGAGATCAGGTTCCATGTTGATTCATAAAAAAAAAATAGATTCTCAGGTCATGTGTCGAGTCAATGTCAGAGTCAAATTTTAGGATTTGAAGTTGGGTCAAGAGTCAATTCACAAGTTGGGGTACAAATTCGAGGCCCATGTCAAGTTAAGAATTAAGCTCTCAGGTCATGTTCGAGTCGGAGCCGAGATCCAAAACATGAGTCGAGGTAGAGATTTAATGTCAAGGTCGGAAGTATACTTTTGTACCTCAAAAAATAAATTCATATAGTTATGATTATCTAATATTCTTTCCAATAATTGGGGTTGATAGAAGATAGCGTGCAATGCACATTCATAGAGACTAGTTATTTAATAAATATGTATTTTTAAATAATATTATAAAATTAATTATTATATTTTTCAACTTAATATGTTTTAATTTAATTGACCATAAACCTAAAAGTACATGATTATTATGATCGTGAAAATCATGTTTGACAAAAGACTCATATTATTCAAATATTAGACAAATAGATAATCTATCATTTCTAACGAAAAAATACATGGTATGCAATCTGAAATAACAAGTCAATACTACTAAAATAAATAAATTAAAATTAAAATATAACATAAATTCATTATTCTAAGAAAAAAAAGTTAATATAATGCTCTTATATCAATTTTTAATTAACTTAATTAATAAATATAATTCAAAAAAAAAAAGAAAAATATTAGCTAATAATCTCATTCAACAATGAATCCTACTTCAGTTAAAAAGTTAGAATACTAATGTAGTCATGGTAAATGAAGAAAATATGTATAAAAATAAATAAATAAGATATAAATAATATGAGCAACTACAGAAAATCACAAGAAATAAGAAGGAAGAAAATGAAATATAAATAATGTATAATAAAAATATATTTTTAATTCAAAAAAGAATCTAAAATAATAGAAATAAAAATAAATTAAAAATGAAAAGAAATTAATAGGAAAATAAAAAATAACCTTATAATTACAGACAATTCATAGCTTCAACTTGGGCAATTTCTGCATTCATACCTAGAACATTCTCTTTCAACACTGTTTCACGAGCTACACATAATGTTGTATGGGATCGTTTGGTGGGCGGTATAAGGTGGGATGTTCCATAGTTAAGTTTGGTACTAAATTTTAGGCAATGGAAGTCCCTATTTGGGACATGTAACAAACTAGCAAGTGTATCGATCAATAAACTAACAAGCTTGTTTATGTAACAAAAAAAGCAAATAGACAAGGGAGGTTCCTGAAAAGTTCTACAAAACAAAACATAGGAAATAACACAGGTCTTCCCAAACATAATTTAATAAGTAGGTTCTGTTCGGTTCAATTGGTGTGAATAGAAAATGGAGGGACACAACCTTTTATGAAAAGACATATTATTTTGGAAAAGGAGTGACTATTCAGATAGTTGTGTCTGTTTAGAAAAAGACACAATGTTTCGAATGAACAGACATGACTCTTCCAAAGGACACACCTTTTCGGATGAACCATTGTCATCTTTCGGAAGGAGCATTTGATGGCTATATAAACCTGCATTTATCTACATGTTTTGGTATGAAAAATTTTCTTAAATACAAACTCTTCTTGTATACAAAACATTATTTGTGATCAATTAAATCGTTGAGTGAGTTCAACGAATCCAATTATTTGAGGTACCACTATAGTTGGATTGAAAGCAATTTTATCTTGGGAGGAAGATTCCAAAACCTCGAGTACAGTGAGTGAAATTATTCCTTAAGGACACTCCATGAAGTCGGGGAACTTAGCTTTAAATTTCTATTTCATCTTAATTTCTAAAAACATAAAACACACTTCTTAGAAAGATCCCTTTGATCTTGTGTTTAGAGTGTTGTTGTATTTCATAGTGTTCTTGTTTTAAACTTGAGCTAGTGTTGAAGTTATCGTGTCAAATTACAGATTCTTGTACCCAAGAACGTTGAAAACAACAATCTTAAGGAATAATTTTTAGAAAAAGAAAAAAAAATTTGCTTGTTTGGTGAAATTTTCTTTTCACTAAAGTTTTTTTTTCAAATCTGTATAGCTTGGTTTCTGGAGATTAAAGCTTAAAGCTTTCTACTCCATTTGTACTTAACTAGTGATTTGAATAAATAAAATCTTTCTCACAAGTTAAAGATCACTCGGTTGACGATTGGAAGTCATAAAAACTTCATCGTTAAACGAGAAACAAGAAGTGTTTAAAGTTGCTGCAATTTTTTAATAAGTATTTCGATATACTTAAGGTGTTGTCTTGTGGTGACAAAGAAATGATGACTGATAGTCAAATGCATGATGCTGGAACAACTATAGTGGCAACTAGTATTGCCACGATGAGTCGTACTAATGCTCCGCAAGCTATGGAACCGACAGAGAAACCCAGAAAGTTCACGAGTCTTGACTTCAAGAGATGGCAGCAGAAAATGTTCTTCTACCTCACAACTCTGTGCCTTCAAAGGTTCACGATTAAGGAAGCTTCAGAGGTGTCCGAGGGAACCTCTGAAAAAGAATGCTTCATGATTGTGGAGGCTTGGAAACACTCATATTTCCTTTTCAGGAATTATATCTTGAGTGGTCTCCAAGATGACCTTTACAATATGTATAGACGAACCAAGACTGCAAAAGAGTTATGGGGAGCTCTAGAACGAAAGTACAAGACAGAGGATGCCAGAACTAAAAAGTTCTTTATTGCAAGATTTCCGGAGTACAAAATGATAGACAACAAGTCTGTTGTTTCCTAAGTGCAGGAACTGCAAGTGATCATCCATGATTTCCTAGTAGAAGGTAAGATTTTGACAAATACCGTTATTGAAAAATTTTAAAACTATTCTTAGTATTCACATGAAACTTAGTGCAGGTTTGATTGTGAATGAAGAGTTTTAATTAGCGGCAATAATAGAGAAGCTACCACATATGTGGAAAGACTTCAAAAACTATTTGAATCACAAACGTAAGGAGATGTCAGTCGAAGATCTGCTTATACGACTACGCATTAAAGAAGATAACAAGGCTACGGAAATAAGGTCAAAAGGCAATTCTGCAATGAGTGGAGCAAACATTGTAGAAGATGACCAAAACAAATCTAAAAAGTGGAAGAAAGCTGGAAATGAAAGAAATCAACCCAAGAAGAAATTCAAGAAAAAAATGCTTCAACTATGGTAAGATTGGCCACAAGTCTATGGAAAGTCGTGCCCCAAATAAAGTGAAGAGGAAGGACCAAGAAGATCTCACTGAGTCTAAGAAAGAAATGGATAATCTATGTGTTATGATTTCCGAATACAACTTAGTAGAAAATCGTCGCGAATGGTGGATAGATTCTGGTGTCATCAGCCATGTTTGTGCTAACAAGGAGTTGTTTTCGACGTTAGCTCTGGCTCAAGTAGAAGAAAAAATCTACATGAAAAACTCTGCTACTGCAAAAGTGGAAGCAATAGGAAAAGTATGCTTAAAGATGACTTCCGACAAAGTGTTGACACTTAACAATGTCTTGTATGCTCCCGAGTTACGAAAGAACTTGTTTTTTTTTTTCACTTCTAGACAAGAACGGATTCAAATGTGTATTTGTTTTTGGAAAAATTATACTTAGTAAAGGAGAAGTGTATGTAAGAAAAGGCTACCTTGAGGTCCTATTCAAAATGAATATAATGAATGTTGAAATCAATAAAATTTCAAATTCTTCTTACTTGCTTGAGTCTCCCAATTTATGGCATGAATGACTAGGCCATGTTAATTACAAAACATTACGAAAACTGATTAACGTAGAAGTTTTGTAAAACTTTGAGTGCAATAAATCAAAGTGTCAAACTTGTGTGGAATTAAAGTATGCTAAGCATCCGTATAAGTCCATTGAAAGGAATTCCAATCCCTTAGACTTAATTCACACTAATATTTGTGATACGAATTCAACACCATCATGTGGTGGAAAAAAGTATTTCATAACTTTCATTGACGATTGCACTAGATATTGTTATGTCTACTTGCTAAATAGTAAGGATGAAGCAATAGATACATTTAGGCAATACAAAACTGAAGTTGAAAATCAGTAGAGAAAAAGATCAAAACTATAAAAAGTAATAGGGGCACAGAATATGAATCTCCCTTAGCCGAAATATGTGTAGAGAATGAAATTGTCAATCAAACTACGACCCTGTATTCACCTCAATCTAATGGAATTGTGAAAAGAAAAAAATGAACTTTGAAGGAAATGATGAATGTCTTACTTATAAGTTCAGGTTTACCGTAAAGATTGTGGGGGGAGGCTATCCTTATAGCCAACCGAATACTCAATAGAGTTCCCCATAGTAAAACACAATCAATTCCTTATGAAAAATAAAAAGAAAGGAAACCCAATGAACGTCAAGATGTAGTACACGTCAATGAACGTCAACTTCATTTGGATTGAATTTTGTAACATTTCTCTTAGAAAATGAGCCTCAAACATTTAAGGAACCGATGGAGTCTTTCGACTCATCCTTTTGGAAAAAGGCAGTCGATAGTGAGATTGATTCAATCTTAAGCAACCATACATGGGAATTGGTTGATCTTCCTTCAGGAAATAAACCTTTAGGATCTAAATGGATCTTCAAAATTAAAATGAAAGCGGATGGTACTATTGATAAATACAAGGCAAGACTTGTAGTAAAAGACTTCAAACAAAAAAAAGACCTTGATTACTTTGATACATACTTGCCGGTAACAAGGATAATGTTGATTCAAATGTTAATTGCCTTGGCAGCGGTATATGATCTTGAAATCCATCAAATGGATATGAAAATCGCATTCCTAAATGGAGAATTAGAGGGAGAAATTTACATGGAACAACCTGAGAGTTTTGTGGTTCCAGGAAAAGAAAATAAGGTGTGTAAACTTGTTAAGTCACTTTATGGACTAAAGCACGTAAGAAATGACATGCAAAGCATGACAAAACCATGTTGGCAAACAGATTCAAAATTAATGAATGTGATAAATGTGTTTATATTAAAGACACTCCAAATCACCAAGTCATTGTGTATTTATATGTGGATGATATATTGATCATTGATAACCCTCAATCTACAGCTCTCGTGGGAGTGTAAAGCGGTCGATAGCAAATATAGAACCCAACCTGGGTTGGGTATCGATCCCACAGGGAATAGCTTGGTCAACAAGTACGCAAAATTAATAGACTTTTGGTGCAAGTCTCGTAAGAAGGGGGGATTGTAATAAGTAACCAAAGTAATGAAATAAAAGCTGAAAATAATAAAGTAAAAAGAGAAAGATTGTCACGTTGGTTGTAAACAATGAGAATTGAAGCGTTGGGGTTATGTCCACCTTCTGAGGTATACGTCTCTATTAGCTATGAGTGTGTAGAGTCTTGACATGCAATTTCTTATAGAGAATTGTAGTCGATGGTAAATCCAAGCGTCTCTCGACCTAAACAAGGACTATTTCACTTTAACTCTCTCGAGCTTAAAGCGTGTCTAGCAGTACAAATTCTCCAAGAGGTTAGTCCAGTTACGGCACTAGCTTTTTAATAGGAAAGGGTGTCCTACTACCTTGACATTATCTCTTTTCCAGACAAATAACTTTTCTCTCGAACAAGTTAAATGTTAGACTGGCGTTAGTCTATGCGTCTTCTTTTCTAGACAAGTAACCTTTCTCTCGAACAGGTTAGATGTTAGAATGGCGTGTTCTTGTGTTTGAACCGCAAAGGATGTAGATTTAAGATGAAGAGAATAATGATATAAGCAATATACGTGTCTTGAACTCACAAGCTCATAGCAATAGATAGTAACTCATTCGGCTTCCATAACCCCAACTAAGAGGTTTAGTTACCCATGAATGCGAAGGATATCACGTTTTGCATGGTGGAAGGCGTGTAAAAGAGGTGTTAGGCGTGTGGTTTTGGTGATTCCGTAGCAAGTAACGATTCTCTTGTTGTGGAATTTAAGAATAGAAGAATAGATTAGAAGTGTTTGTAGTGGAAGATGAGAAAGATGGAAGAAAATTAATAGTTTAAGAATGAATTTCTTGAATGAAGGGAGGAGTTGCCTCCACTAAGGGAGGACTTGATTAAAATCTCTAGCATGATAGGGTATTTATAATACTCCTATCCTACTCCTACTATGCTAATGAAATAAATAACCAAATCCTACTAAACTAAGGAAATACTTAACCCATTTGTACTAGGTTAATGTAACATTCTCCTAATCCAAATAAACTAATGAAATACATAACCCAATTGTACTAGGTTAATGTATCATTGTCAAAATCCAGCTTTGTGTCTGTAAGTCCCCAAAGTCTTCAGAAATGCTGTTTTAGCCCGGGACAGATTTTCCATCCAGCAGTTTTGGTCCAGGTCCCCAGAGTCTTCAGAAATGCTGTTTTAGCCCGGGACAGAGTTTCCATGCAGCAGTTTTGGTCCTTAGGCGTGTAAACTCCCTTTCCTTCCTTCGTGAGCTTTCTTTTGCGTCAAGTAAGCCATAAAATGCTGAATTTTGCATCATTTATACCTGAAACTTTACTAATCATGTTCGTTAGCTCATTTATAGGAAAAAGGACTAAAAGTGCATGAAATAAATAATTTGTTCTCAAAACTAGGATAAAATATGGGTAAAATATATTGATATAGGCGTGTAAATTCGCCTATCATCAATCATCAGTAGAGACATTTGAAACATAAATACAATGAAATGAATACTCGAGAGCAAGTTCGACATGAAAGACCTTGGAGTTACGGATGTGATCTTATACATAAGAATCCATAGAACTCCGCAAGGGCTGGCATTGTCACAGTCTCATTACATCGAAAAGGTACTTGACAAATTCAAGTATATGAAATTTGCTATTGTCAAGACTCCATTAGCTGTGGGCTTTGCACTTCGAAAGAATGAAGGTGAAAGTGACTCACAATTGGAGTATGCACGAGTATTGGGATATTTAATGTATATAATAAATTGTACACGACTAGACATAGCATGTGTTATTAGTAAGTTGAGTCATTACATGAGTAATTCTAATAAAACTCATTAGATGGCAATCAAAAGAGTTTTGGGGTATCTTAAATACACTCAAGACTAAACTTTGCATTATAATAAATATCCTGCAGTACTTGAAGGATATAGTGATGTAAATTGGATCACAGGATCAAACAAAGTTAAATCTACGAGTGGATATGTATTTACTATCGGTGGAGGAGCGGTCTCTTGGAAATCATCCAAACAGACTTGTATTGCTCGGTCTATAATGAAATCTACATTTATCGCATTAGATAAAGCCGGTGAAGAAGCAAAATGGCTCTAAAATTTATTAAAAAATATTCCTTATTGGTCCAAACTAGTGGCACCACTTGTATATACTGTGATAGCGAATCGGTGAGAGGTAGGGCAGGAAGCATAATTTACAATGGTAAATCTCATCATATAAGAAGGAGATATAATGCCGTTAAAGAACTTCTCTTTAGTGAAATTATCACTGTTGACTATGTAAAGTCAAAGGATAATGTGTCGAATCCACTTACAAAAGGCCTATCTAGAGAAAGAGTTGAGAGAACATACAAGGGACTGGGTTTAAGGCCTAGGACAAGTCAGCATGGCGGTAACTCTACCTAGCAGACTGGAGATCCCAAGAGCTAGGTTGAAGGAGATCAAACAAAGTTGTGTCTGACAGGTTCAACATTATCAAAATACCAACCCATTCTCATGATGTAGAAAATGTTTAGTAAACAAGGATAAGACTTAAGATGAAAAGTCTTTTAATAATTATCTAAATTTGGCAGATTTGACCAAATAGTTTAACTTATAAGATTGAATGTATAGAAATTACCTATGTGAGGGCAAAGTGGAAGCCGCTTTAAGGAGAATGTTAGTAAAGGCTTATTCTCTAAGCTCTCATGAAATCGGGATGTGTTCATGGCTGAAAAGAACAAAACTGTGAGAACCATAAATGGTAAAAGGCTGGTTGTGTGACATATGTTGTCTAGGTATACATTAAAGCTCGATGGTTCAAAGATGTCAAATCTACCAATTGACCGAGTGCATCCGATATATGTTCACTACAAAAAGTTCAAAAGGAAACCCACTTATCCTGATCCAATCAGTCATTGCTTGATGATCACATATTTGTCCGTAAAGTTTTACAAAGAATAGTCATTCCCCATTCATGTAGGGGATTGTTGGGTTCAATTGGTATGAATGAAAAATGTAGGACACAACCTTTTATGAAAATACATATTGTTTTGGAAAAAGAGTGACTGTTCAAATAGTTGTGTCTGTTTAGAAAAAGACATAATGTTTCGAATGAACAAACATGACTCTTTCAAAGGATACACCTTTTCGGATAAACCATTGCCACCTTTCGAAAGGGGCACTTGATGGCTATATAAACCTACATTTATCCAGAGGTTTAGAAATGAAAAATTTTCTTAAATACAAACTCTTCTTGTCTTAAAATATTTCTTGTGATCAATCAAATCGTTGAGTGAGTTCGACGAATTAAAATATTTGAGGTAACATTATAGTTGGATTAAAAGCCATTTTATCCTGGGGAAAGATTACAAAACCTTGAATACAGTAAGGAAAATTATTCCTTACGGACACTCCGTGAAGTCGTGGACTTGGCTTTACATTTCTGTTTTATCTTAATTTCTGAAAAAATAAAACACACTTCTTAGAAAGATCACTTTGATCTTGTGTTGAGGGTGTTGTTGTACTTCATAGTGTTCTTGTTTTAAACTTGAACTAGTGTTGAAGTTATTGTGTCAAATTACAGATTCTTTTACCCGAAAACATTGAAAACAACAGGTTCTTTGGTGGACTACTACTCTTTCTATCAGTTATCTTGAGCCAGATTCGTAACAATTACCCCGGTCCACTAAGAAACTTGTCCACGAGGTTGAATTTAGCAAACTTATCCTCAAGGTTGAATTAAGCAACATTGACGTCACAAGGGTGACATAGACATGTTGGGTTCGAAATCGAGAGGGCGTCGTGCGAAAGCTTAACGTTTGCAAATCTTGAGACAATAATTCAGACGAAAACAATACTAAAAAGCATAAAATTATTATATGTTTTGGCCAATTGGCCTACATGTTATAAAACCTAATATTTAAAAAAAAAATGAGAGTGAAAATTTCCCCCTAACAAAACTCTTAGACGACTACATTGTGGATACTACCGTATTATTGTATGAGAAGAGGGATTTTCTATTTATAGAGGTTCAAAATCATTTCTCTAAGAAAGAGGTTTGCCAAATATAGAAAAAATTTATATTTTTCTTTCAGGAAAAGTAAAAGTAATTATGGTATTACTTTTATTTTCCTTCTAAGAAAAATAAAACTTAAATTTGGTAACAAAATCAGGGGCAAAAAACCCTAACAAATCTCCTCTTTTTGACTTGATTTTCTTCACTTATCTGCCTT
Organism: Capsicum baccatum var. pendulum; assembly: GCA_030864225.1. Taxonomy (NCBI): domain Eukaryota; kingdom Viridiplantae; phylum Streptophyta; class Magnoliopsida; order Solanales; family Solanaceae; genus Capsicum; species Capsicum baccatum. The sequence continues at coordinate 224,515,447 of CM061556.1, forward strand.
CTTCATATCACGTGCATAATTTTTGTTTTTTCACGTAATCTTCATTACTGCTGCTTACCATGGTTAAAAAATAAATTTTAAAATATTATGGGTTAAAAATGATTTAAAAAATATCTTATTTTTATTTTTAAAGATGCAGCAGTAGGAATGTTGAAAATATGCTTTAAGATCTTTCTCCACACGTAGCTAGACAAAAATCTTCATTATCACCAAATTATTGCGGAGTGATTTTGAAACTGCTTTGAACCTATTTAATCTCGTCTCACCGCACCATTGGACCTTTGAACCGTAAGCTCTGATACCACTTGTTTGGTTCCATGCGGAAGCTTAATGTTTGCAAATCATAGAGATGATAAATCAGATGACAAGAAAAATATAATACTAGAAGGCATATTATTAATATATTTGGCCAAACTGCCTACATATTAAAAATAAAATTGAAAAACCTAAAACTTATTGGGAGAAATCTCCCCAAAACAAAGACTCTTTAAAGACTACATTGTGAATGCTATTGTGTTATTGCATGAGAAGAGAAGTGTTCTATTTAAAGAGTTGCAAAATCTTTTCTCCGAGAAAGAGGTTTGTCAAATATGAAAAAGTTTTATATTTTTTTTGAGGAAAATTAAGAGTAATTATGATATTACTTTTATTTTCCTTCTAAAAAAAATAAAACTTAAATTTGGTAAGAAAATCGGGCAAAAAGCCCGAACAAGACATAGCCTGAAGTAAAGTTGAACAAGCTAGCAGCCATGTATTTTGGAGGTAAGGAAGACTACAACATAGTTTATTTATCCCAGTTGATTGATGCTCCTTTTTCTTTCAGCCATCTTCCTAGCCTCAGCAACATTATTAGAAATTTAGAATCAGAGGAAGAACATGAAATGGATTAGCAAGAAAGTTGCTCACATCCTAGGAAGAAAGTTTGCTGGTCGATAGTCACCCTCATTTTGGGAGCATATTGTCACAAGACGATCCGTGACATGCAATGTATTAAATGCATAGAATAACCTCAACAGATAGATTATCAAAATTGGAGTAGGATATGCCCTGACATTACATAGTTAAAAAGTAAGGCCACTTTCAAGATCCTTCCTTTCGTATGGTCAATCCTTTGGTGAGCTGTGTATATTGTTCTTGGTAGTAGTTGTTATTGCATGAATGTATGTATAATGAAGTGCTCCAATTTTCTCTGTCCATGTTAAGATTCAGTGATCTTTTTAAAATTACTTTCGTGTAACAGCTAATATCTGGACAAACTTTTTCATGTCAAGTGTTAACTACAGTAACTGATTTTGGAAGTTTCCTACATTATTTCAAAAGAAAAGTTAAAAAAAAAACTTATAAAAGAAATTTGAATTCAACTTCAATGAGAAAAGTGAATCACTCTAGTCAGCTGCTGGGAGAATCAACAAACAGAAAAAACAAAGTTTCCAAAGGTAAATTAAACTACAGAGGTCCCTTGTGCAGACATAGGCATTATTGGAAGCCTTTTCTCTGAGGTTTGAGAAGTTTCCTCTCGTGCACGCAGAGAGCACAAGTCACTGCCATTCGCAAGACTATTGAACTCCACTGATTTGGATGGCATCGTTGGGTAGCGTCGTTGGCAGAATGTCACTGTTGGTCAACAATTGTTGCTTTCCTTTTGTCAACAATTGTTGCTCATATTTCAACAATTGTGGATGATGAAGACATTTGTGACTTTGTGTTTTCAACATCGGTGGCTGCATTCATATATGAAGGCAAGACTTTTGAGGTCCAGATTTGGCTATAAAAGTCAATGCTACTTCATTTGCAAAGACACCCACACAACATTTCAATAGCCAATCTCTCCTTTATATTTTCTTCTTTCTCTACTTCTTGGTTGAGTATTTCTATACTCGTAGAGAATTTGTAAGGGGCTATTTTGTCTTGTTAGTCCCGAGAAAATATTTTGTACTCTCGTCAATATTAGTGGAATCTTTGGCTCTCTCGCCGGTGGTTTTTTTACCTCTATTTAAAGAGGGTTTTTCCACCTAAAACCTTGGTGTCAATTTTACTGTTTTTATTAATTTCTCGTAATCTTTGGTTGAATTTATCACGCTTCCACACTCTGTAGCCCTACAAATTGGTATCAGAGCCACGATAATTCAACCGGGATTTTTTTTATTAAAAATGTCGACGAAGTTCGATATTGAGAAATTTGATGGTAAAATTAGTTTTGCTATCTGGCGAGTCCAGATGCTGGCTGTTCTTACCCAGAATGGCCTAAAGAAGGTTCTGTCCGGCAAATCGGCGAAGCCAACCACTACAACGGAGGAGCAGTGGGAAGAGACAGATGAAAAGGCGTTATCCACAATCCAATTATGCTTGTCCCATGAGGTCCTACGCGAAGTCATCAATGAGAAAACTGCAGCCGGCATATGGAGTAAATTGGAGTCTCTGTACATGACCAAAAATCTTGCAAATAAACTCCGGTTAAAGGAGCGACTTTTCACACTCCGTATGTCTGAAGGTACACCCATCCAATCTCATCTTGGTGAATTTAATTCCATCATAATTGATTTGGAAAATCTGGATGTCGAAATTGATGATGAGGATAAAGCCGTACTACTTATTGTTTCTTTGCCACCCTCATATAGACATTTCAAAGAAATTATGCTATATGGTAATAATGTTACCTTGAGCTTTGATGATGTCAAGTCTAACCTACTGTCCAAAGAAAAATTTGATACCCAAATTCATTCTGAAAGTTCCGATGAGGGACTAGTAGTTAGAGGGAGAAACCACGAAGTAGGTGCTAGCGGTAAAAACCAATCCAAATCCAAAGGTAGAAACTCTAAGTATTGCCGTTATTGCAAGAAAAGAAATCATGAAATCTCTGAGTTCTACAAATTGAAAAATAAGCAAAACAGAGAAGATAAGGGTAAGCAACCCAAAAAATCTGCCGAAGCTAGTTTTGTACAAACCGAATCTGATGGAGAGTGTTTTATTGCTTCTGGTACTGATCAAAGGTCAAAAAATGAGTGGGTTCTTGATTCTGGTTGTACATTTCATATGTCTCCTAATAGAGACTGGTTTACCACCTATGAATCTTTTAATGGTGGTCTTGTCTTAATGGGCAACGATGCTCAATGCAAAGTTGTCGGCAAAGGCACAATCAAAATCAAGACACATGATGAAGTCGTTAGAACTTTGACCAGTGTCAGACATGTCCTTGATTTGGAACGGAATCTCATTTCCCTAGGCACTCTTGAATCTCAAGGGTGTAGATACTCAGCTGAAGGTGGAGTTTTAAAAGTGTCCAAAGGAGCTCTTGTGTTACTAAAGGCAATTCGATCTGGTAGTTTGTATTTGCTTCAGGGTTCAACTGTTATAGGTTCTGCAGCCGTCGCCTCATCCAACAAAGACAACACGAAGTTGTGGCATTTGAGGTTGGGCCACATGAGTGAGAAGGGAATCCAAATTCTCAAAAAGAAAGGCTATCTTGGCAACCATTGTACCGGTAAGGTCGATTTCTGCGAGCATTGCATTTTTGGTAAGCAGAGAAAGGTTAGCTTTTCAAAAGCCATTCACAGGACCAAAGGTACTTTGGACTACAACCATTCAGATCTTTGGGGTCCATCGAGAGTTCCCTCCAGAGGTAAATGTCATTATATGTTGACATTTATTGATGATTTTTCACGTAAACTCTGGGTATATTTTCTCAAGCAAAAGAATGAAGTTTTTTCCACCTTTAAAGAGTGGAAATTATTAATTGAGAACCAGACTGGCAAGAAGATCAAGAGGCTAAGGACAGACAATGGCCTCGAATTTTGTTCTAATGAGTTTAATGATTTCTGCAAGAAAGAAGGTATTGCCAGACATTTCACCGTTCCAAGAACTCCACAACAAAACGGAGTTGCTGAAAGGATGAACAGAACTATCTTGGAGAAAGTTCGTTGTATGCTCTCCCATTCTACTCTGGGGAAAGAATTTTGGACAGAAGCAGCTTCAACATCATGCTACTTGATAAACCGCTCACCAAATCGATCACTCGACTGCAAAATTCCAGAAGAAGTTTGGTCAGGTAACCCTGTTGATTATTCTAATTTTAGAATATTTGGTTGCCCTGCTTATTCTCATGTGAACGAGGGAAAATTGGAACCTCGTGCTAAGAAATGCATTTTCTTAGGTTATGGCCTAGGGGTTAAAGGCTATCGTTTGTATGACCCTGAATCTCGCACAATATTTCATAGTCGGAATGTAACCTTTAATGAAAATGGTATGCTATCTTCTGGAAAAGATACTGTTGTTCCCTGCACTAATACAGGTGATCAGGAGGATGTTCGAGAGAAGGTGGAGTTTGAGACTGAATTCATATGTAGCCACTGATGACCATAGGCTTGCCCTTAATGTAGTACTCTACTAAATGTCAGAATGCTAAGCTTAGGATCAAGTAGGTCTTTTGATGGTTGTAATGTAGGCTAAGGGACGGGTAGGATCAGCTATTTTGGCCAGAAATAGTGTCTAAGTTCCTAAGCACTTTAATACATCACATTGTATCATTGACACTTTTTTCTTTCAACCTTTCTTTATTTTATTCTTCCACCCTTGTTCTCATATTTTGTTTTTCAATTTTAAGCACAACTCACTTTTCAGCTTTCTTTTCCTTTTTCTTTTCACAACATACCTCTTATGATAGCACTTTCTTTTTCATAACACATTCAAGCACCATTACAATTTAAAGCATCCTACTCAACCAATTTCCTCTTATGTTGTCACATGACTTTTTCACTTTAAAGCACTTAGGAATTTGGATCAAATTACGGTCTTGAAAAAAATGGATTAGGCTTACATACAAGGTTGTCAAAGAAATAGGCTAAAGGCTCAAAAGGGTTTAACTAGGATGATGTCCATGGGTAGGTAAAACTAAAGGTAAACAAATATAGGTTGCCAAAGAAATGCCTAAATCATATCCTAAACTTACACTCCTTATTTTCGCTTTGCATACATACCAGGCAAGTTCTAGCATCAGCCACACACATAGAATATACTATTATCTCACACACACAAGGCACATGGTCGACTTGATTGGAAGTAATATAGACTCTTGACCCAACAAGTGAAGGAATTGAATCACACAATATCACATAATGAGTCACAACTAGAGCCTAAACGTCTCAATAGTCACAATTGTAATACATACTCTTGTTATAATCTCATGCTGCCTATCAAAATAATTTCATGCGAAGCTAGAAAAATTTTAACTACTAAAAAAAAACTAAAAAAAAACGTCAAACGAAAAAAAACAAAAAGAAACGAACTCAAATAAACAAAGTAAACAAACAAACATAGGTACAAACAGAGAAGTATAGCATGCAATGCCACCCCACACTTAGACGGGACACTGTCCTCAGTGGAAAATAAATACGAGGAACCTGGTCAGTCGGACTCCTCCTCTATGTCTGGGGTCATACCCCTTGCGTTGGGATCATCATAAGAGTCATCATCCTCATAAGTTCCACATAAGTATCCCACTTAATTCCAAGCGTGAGTCGAGGTGTTTGCAGCGAGGAGGGTTCTCCTTGCTCCTTGCGGCCTCTTTTCTTGCCCTTTTGGGAAGTGGTAGCCTTCTTCCTTGCCTTGTCTCTCTTTAGGTGCCATTGTACCTGAGACTAGAAATAGTGTTAGTTGCAGCACAATCTCACTTGATACAATCTATAAGCAAGTACTAGGGGTACCACCCCACACTTAGTTTTGTTGCACAAATCAGCGAGGTGAACGTAGTCGATTTACTCAGATTTCGTCGACATACGTTTTAGGATTGTATTCCAACAAGAAAATCAGCATTGTATCACTTATTTGCAGCCATTGGACTACTTTCATGGTAGATATAGCAACACTACGACATAGGGGTTACCACATGGAATCGTTATTCTTACAACAAGCACAACCTCCTAAGTCGATAGGCACTATAATCTTATCCCGATGGCCGGGATAGTCTAACATGTAAGCATCCAAACAACACTCTTAAGCAATATTCATAGCCATATCTATTCAGCAAATATCATAACAATGCTATTGAAACCAAATTCAAGTCGGAAATAAGTCAAGAATTCCCTACGTATATGTTCACTCACATGATTATGTAACAACAATTCAAACACATGAACATCACTAACAATCTTATATGATTTAGCAATTTATAATAAGCATAGCAACGTAGTACTTACGATGAAGAATAAGAGAGTACTTACTTGCTTGGAGCTTGTGGAGACGGTGTTGTGAATTAGAAGAGCAAAAGAAGAAAATTTTGAGAAGATTTGGAAGGTTAAGTGGCGCCTTTAGGGTGTTTTCTAATGTGGTTGTGTTGTAAAACTATGTCCCCTTTATATAGGAAGAGTATGGGTCGGGTTATGACCCATTTACAATCGGATTTGGGGACAAAATCACCACATATGCGGCGCATATCTCTTGGCATATCAATGGCATATGCGGCGCATTGTCCATGGCATAATGGGACATATGCGCCGCATATCCTATGGCATTTCTAGACATATGCGCCGCATAGTCTATGGCATTTGGTCTCAGTATCTCAAATGCCATAGCATAGGCGGCGCATAGTCAAAAGCACACCTAGGAATAGGCGGCGCATAGTGTATAGCACACTAGATTCCGAGTCCTTAGGCTGTAGAATAGGTTGTGCATCGTTCGTGGCCTATTTTTACCAAGGCCTAGCCTTCCTCGAAGCTTATTATGACGTGCGAAAAGGCTCAATCCATATCCTTATGCATCACCATTCCTAACTCACCAACTTTACCATACAATGCGTCCAAATCGTCAATTGAAATCAATCTCCTCGTTGAATACTTCTTGCACCTATTTTTGCTCAAAACCAAACAAAAATGATTAGTACGATGGGTTGCCTCCCACCTAGCGCCTTAGTTTTGGTCGTGGCACGACTCTTATTTTTGGATTTTTCATAAAACAGAACAAGTACTAGAATGAAAGAAAACGAAAAAATGATGAAACGATGGGTTGCCTCCCATCTAGCGCCTTATTTATTGTCGTGGCTCGACGTAGTTACCTCGAGTACTTAGACTTTGTCGAGATAAGTGATGGATCGTTTTCTAAAAGGATTTAGACGACAATGAGGCTTACCTGTGGTCATGCGATCTTTTTCGAGCTGGCTCATACGTTTCTCCGGAGAGTCACCAATTATATCATCAATAGTCCAACCCATAGCTCTCTTGTATCTCCTCAGAGCAGAGATGAGAGCTTCTACGTGCTGTTCACTTAAATCATCTGCTCTCTCCGGAAGTATAGTTCTACTTTCCAAGAACACATACTTTAGATAATCGGGAAGCTCTTGCGATTCTAGCATCGGTGGCTCGTCAAAGGGAGTATTCGTTGTTGGTCGATTCTTGAGTTCACAATCCGGTTTCTTAGGAGTATAAGACTTTATTTCTGTTAGAGCACTCATAATTTCTTCATAACCTTCATTATCTTCATGCTCAACTTTCAGTGGCACAGCAGAAAATGGCTCAACAGTAGGTTGTTTCTCTATAGATAATGCTTTCATATCCTCATAATGAACATCAGCTACAGATGACTCATTCATATCGCTGGGCTGCTTCATTGTTTTGCATATATCAAACCGTACCACTTCGTCAACCACTTGCTTGCCTTTTGCTGAAGTTTCCAGCACCTTACCACTTCTGGTAGTTATGGCCATGCATGACCCATCATTCCTTGGGTTTTGCACAGTATCGCTAGGTAAAGTGCCAGCCTTTCTTTGATTAAATGCTGTTGAAAGTTGGCTCAATTGCTGCTCTATTTGCCTGATAGAAGTGGAATGAGAATCAACTAGTTGCTTCATGGAGGACAAATCATCAATCACCTCCTTAACTCCTGCGCTCGTTGCTTCCACTCCTTTCAATAACTTAGCCATCATGTCTTCCATACTCCCAGAATTAGATGTGGTGGTATCACGTCTACCAAGGGGAACGTACAAACCACTCTTTTCATTATATTTCTTCCAACTACCTTGGTCTTTGTTTCCAGATTTATCATAATGGTTCCAACCTTGGTTTCCTTGGGCATTCCCACGGAAACCCCTCTGATTGTTCAAGTAGTTGGCCTCCTCTTTAGAATCAGACTCGTCTCTTCCTTTTAGCGCTACAGCTTTCACTTTTTCGGTCTTCCCTGATAATAAGTGCTTGGTATGAAGATCCATATGCATTTTCATGTGAGCCATGTCTTGGTCACGATCTTCTTGTCTTCGCCTCTACTCTGCAGTCATGCCAAAAGATACAGTAGAGCTTGCTACCTCAGAATCCCTGGTATGCCAAGCTCTACTTTGCTTCGTCATCCGATCTAGCATATTGCTTGCCTGCACAAAGGTGAGGTTCATAAATGATCCACCTGCCGCATTATCAACCACTGGCTTAGTCACCGAATTCAAAGCTCTGTATAATATCTCCATCAAGTGGACATTGGTCATATGATGGTTTGGGCATCGCATTAGCTTCGTCTTGAACCTCTCCCATGTTTCGTGGAGAGCTTCAGAGGGAAGCTGACGAAAGTTGCTGATTTCATCTCTCAATTGTGCTTTTTTGGATGGCGGAAAGAATCTTTCTAGGAAAGCGTCTTTCAATTGCCTCCAATGAGTAATAGAATCAGGAGTCAGCCCATTCAACCACATAGTTGCCTCCCCAGACAGAGACAATGGAAATAGACGTAATCGAATTGCATTCTGTCCAACTCCAGGATTGTCGAATGACTTGCATGTAGAAATAAAGTTGATCAGATGCATGTTCGGATCATCGCCTGCTAGTCCACCAAATAATCCCTTGAGTTGCAAAAGCTGAATCATGGCGCTAGTGATATTAAACTTTGCTCCGGGTGCCAATGGAGGAAGAATAATAGCTCCGGTGGCACCAGGTCCATCAAGATCATCCTCATCATCATCAAACGGTATATGCACAGCTCGGCGTTCGGGCCTATATCTTGCTTGACGATCTCTTCTGTTTGCTGGTGTCGCCATCTCAGCAGTATGCTGTGGGTTTAATAGCTCTTCATCGCCCAGATCCTCATCGTCAAGATTTGTTGCTCGCCTACGGTTATCAATATTTTGTTGATGCACTTGAGCAGCCATCCTTTCAATTTCACGTTGTGCCTCCATTGATGCACTGAATAAACCTAAAAAAAAAAAAAACAACAACTAAAAGTAAAAGTACGAGAATCTTTGACCAAAGGGTCTAGTAATTATCACGAACTTGATTGACACTAGTATTCCCTGGCAACGGCGCCAATTTTTGGTAACGCTCAATCTACAGCTCTCGTGGGAGTGTAAAGCGGTCGATAGCAAATATAGAACCCAACCTGGGTTGGGTATCGATCCCACAGGGAATAGCTTGGTCAACAAGTACGCAAAATTAATAGACTTTTGGTGCAAGTCTCGTAAGAAGGGGGGATTGTAATAAGTAACCAAAGTAATGAAATAAAAGCTGAAAATAATAAAGTAAAAAGAGAAAGATTGTCACGTTGGTTGTAAACAATGAGAATTGAAGCGTTGGGGTTATGTCCACCTTCTGAGGTATACGTCTCTATTAGCTATGAGTGTGTAGAGTCTTGACATGCAATTTCTTATAGAGAATTGTAGTCGATGGTAAATCCAAGCGTCTCTCGACCTAAACAAGGACTATTTCACTTTAACTCTCTCGAGCTTAAAGCGTGTCTAGCAGTACAAATTCTCCAAGAGGTTAGTCCAGTTACGGCACTAGCTTTTTAATAGGAAAGGGTGTCCTACTACCTTGACATTATCTCTTTTCCAGACAAATAACTTTTCTCTCGAACAAGTTAAATGTTAGACTGGCGTTAGTCTATGCGTCTTCTTTTCTAGACAAGTAACCTTTCTCTCGAACAGGTTAGATGTTAGAATGGCGTGTTCTTGTGTTTGAACCGCAAAGGATGTAGATTTAAGATGAAGAGAATAATGATATAAGCAATATACGTGTCTTGAACTCACAAGCTCATAGCAATAGATAGTAACTCATTCGGCTTCCATAACCCCAACTAAGAGGTTTAGTTACCCATGAATGCGAAGGATATCACGTTTTGCATGGTGGAAGGCGTGTAAAAGAGGTGTTAGGCGTGTGGTTTTGGTGATTCCGTAGCAAGTAACGATTCTCTTGTTGTGGAATTTAAGAATAGAAGAATAGATTAGAAGTGTTTGTAGTGGAAGATGAGAAAGATGGAAGAAAATTAATAGTTTAAGAATGAATTTCTTGAATGAAGGGAGGAGTTGCCTCCACTAAGGGAGGACTTGATTAAAATCTCTAGCATGATAGGGTATTTATAATACTCCTATCCTACTCCTACTATGCTAATGAAATAAATAACCAAATCCTACTAAACTAAGGAAATACTTAACCCATTTGTACTAGGTTAATGTAACATTCTCCTAATCCAAATAAACTAATGAAATACATAACCCAATTGTACTAGGTTAATGTATCATTGTCAAAATCCAGCTTTGTGTCTGTAAGTCCCCAAAGTCTTCAGAAATGCTGTTTTAGCCCGGGACAGATTTTCCATCCAGCAGTTTTGGTCCAGGTCCCCAGAGTCTTCAGAAATGCTGTTTTAGCCCGGGACAGAGTTTCCATGCAGCAGTTTTGGTCCTTAGGCGTGTAAACTCCCTTTCCTTCCTTCGTGAGCTTTCTTTTGCGTCAAGTAAGCCATAAAATGCTGAATTTTGCATCATTTATACCTGAAACTTTACTAATCATGTTCGTTAGCTCATTTATAGGAAAAAGGACTAAAAGTGCATGAAATAAATAATTTGTTCTCAAAACTAGGATAAAATATGGGTAAAATATATTGATATAGGCGTGTAAATTCGCCTATCATCAATCATCAGTAGAGACATTTGAAACATAAATACAATGAAATGAATACTCGAGAGCAAGTTCGACATGAAAGACCTTGGAGTTACGGATGTGATCTTATACATAAGAATCCATAGAACTCCGCAAGGGCTGGCATTGTCACAGTCTCATTACATCGAAAAGGTACTTGACAAATTCAAGTATATGAAATTTGCTATTGTCAAGACTCCATTAGCTGTGGGCTTTGCACTTCGAAAGAATGAAGGTGAAAGTGACTCACAATTGGAGTATGCACGAGTATTGGGATATTTAATGTATATAATAAATTGTACACGACTAGACATAGCATGTGTTATTAGTAAGTTGAGTCATTACATGAGTAATTCTAATAAAACTCATTAGATGGCAATCAAAAGAGTTTTGGGGTATCTTAAATACACTCAAGACTAAACTTTGCATTATAATAAATATCCTGCAGTACTTGAAGGATATAGTGATGTAAATTGGATCACAGGATCAAACAAAGTTAAATCTACGAGTGGATATGTATTTACTATCGGTGGAGGAGCGGTCTCTTGGAAATCATCCAAACAGACTTGTATTGCTCGGTCTATAATGAAATCTACATTTATCGCATTAGATAAAGCCGGTGAAGAAGCAAAATGGCTCTAAAATTTATTAAAAAATATTCCTTATTGGTCCAAACTAGTGGCACCACTTGTATATACTGTGATAGCGAATCGGTGAGAGGTAGGGCAGGAAGCATAATTTACAATGGTAAATCTCATCATATAAGAAGGAGATATAATGCCGTTAAAGAACTTCTCTTTAGTGAAATTATCACTGTTGACTATGTAAAGTCAAAGGATAATGTGTCGAATCCACTTACAAAAGGCCTATCTAGAGAAAGAGTTGAGAGAACATACAAGGGACTGGGTTTAAGGCCTAGGACAAGTCAGCATGGCGGTAACTCTACCTAGCAGACTGGAGATCCCAAGAGCTAGGTTGAAGGAGATCAAACAAAGTTGTGTCTGACAGGTTCAACATTATCAAAATACCAACCCATTCTCATGATGTAGAAAATGTTTAGTAAACAAGGATAAGACTTAAGATGAAAAGTCTTTTAATAATTATCTAAATTTGGCAGATTTGACCAAATAGTTTAACTTATAAGATTGAATGTATAGAAATTACCTATGTGAGGGCAAAGTGGAAGCCGCTTTAAGGAGAATGTTAGTAAAGGCTTATTCTCTAAGCTCTCATGAAATCGGGATGTGTTCATGGCTGAAAAGAACAAAACTGTGAGAACCATAAATGGTAAAAGGCTGGTTGTGTGACATATGTTGTCTAGGTATACATTAAAGCTCGATGGTTCAAAGATGTCAAATCTACCAATTGACCGAGTGCATCCGATATATGTTCACTACAAAAAGTTCAAAAGGAAACCCACTTATCCTGATCCAATCAGTCATTGCTTGATGATCACATATTTGTCCGTAAAGTTTTACAAAGAATAGTCATTCCCCATTCATGTAGGGGATTGTTGGGTTCAATTGGTATGAATGAAAAATGTAGGACACAACCTTTTATGAAAATACATATTGTTTTGGAAAAAGAGTGACTGTTCAAATAGTTGTGTCTGTTTAGAAAAAGACATAATGTTTCGAATGAACAAACATGACTCTTTCAAAGGATACACCTTTTCGGATAAACCATTGCCACCTTTCGAAAGGGGCACTTGATGGCTATATAAACCTACATTTATCCAGAGGTTTAGAAATGAAAAATTTTCTTAAATACAAACTCTTCTTGTCTTAAAATATTTCTTGTGATCAATCAAATCGTTGAGTGAGTTCGACGAATTAAAATATTTGAGGTAACATTATAGTTGGATTAAAAGCCATTTTATCCTGGGGAAAGATTACAAAACCTTGAATACAGTAAGGAAAATTATTCCTTACGGACACTCCATGAAGTCGTGGACTTGGCTTTACATTTCTGTTTTATCTTAATTTCTGAAAAAATAAAACACACTTCTTAGAAAGATCACTTTGATCTTGTGTTGAGGGTGTTGTTGTACTTCATAGTGTTCTTGTTTTAAACTTGAACTAGTGTTGAAGTTATTGTGTCAAATTACAGATTCTTTTACCCGAAAACATTGAAAACAACAGGTTCTTTGGTGGACTACTACTCTTTCTATCAGTTATCTTGAGCCAGATTCGTAACAATTACCCCGGTCCACTAAGAAACTTGTCCACGAGGTTGAATTTAGCAAACTTATCCTCAAGGTTGAATTAAGCAACATTGACGTCACAAGGGTGACATAGACATGTTGGGTTCGAAATCGAGAGGGCGTCGTGCGAAAGCTTAACGTTTGCAAATCTTGAGACAATAATTCAGACGAAAACAATACTAAAGAGCATAAAATTATTATATGTTTTGGCCAATTGGCCTACATGTTATAAAACCTAATATTTAAAAAAAAAATGAGAGTGAAAATCTCCCCCTAACAAAACTCTTAGACGACTACATTGTGGATACTACCGTATTATTGTATGAGAAGAGGGATTTTCTATTTATAGAGGTTCAAAATCATTTCTCTAAGAAAGAGGTTTGCCAAATATAGAAAAAATTTATATTTTTCTTTCAGGAAAAGTAAAAGTAATTATGGTATTACTTTTATTTTCCTTCTAAGAAAAATAAAACTTAAATTTGGTAACAAAATCAGGGGCAAAAAACCCTAACAAATCTCCTCTTTTTGACTTGATTTTCTTCACTTATCTGCCTTCTTCATATCACGTGCATAATTTTTGTTTTTTCACGTAATCTTCATTACTGCTGCTTACCATGGTTAAAAAATAAATTTTAAAATATTATGGGTTAAAAATGATTTAAAAAATATCTTATTTTTATTTTTAAAGATGCAGCAGTAGGAATGTTGAAAATATGCTTTAAGATCTTTCTCCACACGTAGCTAGACAAAAATCTTCATTATCACCAAATTATTGCGGAGTGATTTTGAAACTGCTTTGAACCTATTTAATCTCGTCTCACCGCACCATTGGACCTTTGAACCGTAAGCTCTGATACCACTTGTTTGGTTCCATGCGGAAGCTTAATGTTTGCAAATCATAGAGATGATAAATCAGATGACAAGAAAAATATAATACTAGAAGGCATATTATTAATATATTTGGCCAAACTGCCTACATATTAAAAATAAAATTGAAAAACCTAAAACTTATTGGGAGAAATCTCCCCAAAACAAAGACTCTTTAAAGACTACATTGTGAATGCTATTGTGTTATTGCATGAGAAGAGAAGTGTTCTATTTAAAGAGTTGCAAAATCTTTTCTCCGAGAAAGAGGTTTGTCAAATATGAAAAAGTTTTATATTTTTTTTGAGGAAAATTAAGAGTAATTATGATATTACTTTTATTTTCCTTCTAAAAAAAATAAAACTTAAATTTGGTAAGAAAATCGGGCAAAAAGCCCGAACAAGACATAGCCTGAAGTAAAGTTGAACAAGCTAGCAGCCATGTATTTTGGAGGTAAGGAAGACTACAACATAGTTTATTTATCCCAGTTGATTGATGCTCCTTTTTCTTTCAGCCATCTTCCTAGCCTCAGCAACATTATTAGAAATTTAGAATCAGAGGAAGAACATGAAATGGATTAGCAAGAAAGTTGCTCACATCCTAGGAAGAAAGTTTGCTGGTCGATAGTCACCCTCATTTTGGGAGCATATTGTCACAAGACGATCCGTGACATGCAATGTATTAAATGCATAGAATAACCTCAACAGATAGATTATCAAAATTGGAGTAGGATATGCCCTGACATTACATAGTTAAAAAGTAAGGCCACTTTCAAGATCCTTCCTTTCGTATGGTCAATCCTTTGGTGAGCTGTGTATATTGTTCTTGGTAGTAGTTGTTATTGCATGAATGTATGTATAATGAAGTGCTCCAATTTTCTCTGTCCATGTTAAGATTCAGTGATCTTTTTAAAATTACTTTCGTGTAACAGCTAATATCTGGACAAACTTTTTCATGTCAAGTGTTAACTACAGTAACTGATTTTGGAAGTTTCCTACATTATTTCAAAAGAAAAGTTAAAAAAAAAACTTATAAAAGAAATTTGAATTCAACTTCAATGAGAAAAGTGAATCACTCTAGTCAGCTGCTGGGAGAATCAACAAACAGAAAAAACAAAGTTTCCAAAGGCAAATTAAACTACAGAGGTCCCTTGTGCAGACATAGGCATTATTGGAAGCCTTTTCTCTGAGGTTTGAGAAGTTTCCTCTCGTGCACGCAGAGAGCACAAGTCACTGCCATTCGCAAGACTATTGAACTCCACTGATTTTGATGGCATCGTTGGGTAGCGTCGTTGGCAGAATGTCACTGTTGGTCAACAATTGTTGCTTTCCTTTTGTCAACAATTGTTGCTCATATTTCAACAATTGTGGATGATGAAGACATTTGTGACTTTGTGTTTTCAACATCGGTGGCTGCATTCATATATGAAGGCAAGACTTTTGAGGTCCAGATTTGGCTATAAAAGTCAATGCTACTTCATTTGCAAAGACACCCACACAACATTTCAATAGCCAATCTCTCCTTTATATTTTCTTCTTTCTCTACTTCTTGGTTGAGTATTTCTATACTCGTAGAGAATTTGTAAGGGGCTATTTTGTCTTGTTAGTCCCGAGAAAATATTTTGTACTCTCGTCAATATTAGTGGAATCTTTGGCTCTCTCGCCGGTGGTTTTTTTACCTCTATTTAAAGAGGGTTTTTCCACCTAAAACCTTGGTGTCAATTTTACTGTTTTTATTAATTTCTCGTAATCTTTGGTTGAATTTATCACGCTTCCACACTCTGTAGCCCTACAAATTGGTATCAGAGCCACGATAATTCAACCGGGATTTTTTTTATTAAAAATGTCGACGAAGTTCGATATTGAGAAATTTGATGGTAAAATTAGTTTTGCTATCTGGCGAGTCCAGATGCTGGCTGTTCTTACCCAGAATGGCCTAAAGAAGGTTCTGTCTGGCAAATCGGCGAAGCCAACCACTACAACGGAGGAGCAGTGGGAAGAGACAGATGAAAAGGCGTTATCCACAATCCAATTATGCTTGTCCCGTGAGGTCCTACGCGAAGTCATCAATGAGAAAACTGCAGCCGGCATATGGAGTAAATTGGAGTCTCTGTACATGACCAAAAATCTTGCAAATAAACTCCGGTTAAAGGAGCGACTTTTCACACTCCGTATGTCTGAAGGTACACCCATCCAATCTCATCTTGGTGAATTTAATTCCATCATAATTGATTTGGAAAATCTGGATGTCGAAATTGATGATGAGGATAAAGCCGTACTACTTATTGTTTCTTTGCCACCCTCATATAGACATTTCAAAGAAATTATGCTATATGGTAATAATGTTACCTTGAGCTTTGATGATGTCAAGTCTAACCTACTGTCCAAAGAAAAATTTGATACCCAAATTCATTCTGAAAGTTCCGATGAGGGACTAGTAGTTAGAGGGAGAAACCACGAAGTAGGTGCTAGCGGTAAAAACCAATCCAAATCCAAAGGTAAAAACTCTAAGTATTGCCGTTATTGCAAGAAAAGAAATCATGAAATCTCTGAGTTCTACAAATTGAAAAATAAGCAAAACAGAGAAGATAAGGGTAAGCAACCCGAAAAATCTGCCGAAGCTAGTTTTGTACAAACCGAATCTGATGGAGAGTGTTTTATTGCTTCTGGTACTGATCAAAGGTCAAAAAATGAGTGGGTTCTTGATTCTGGTTGTACATTTCATATGTCTCCTAATAGAGACTGGTTTACCACCTATGAATCTTTTAATGGTGGTCTTGTCTTAATGGGCAACGATGCTCAATGCAAAGTTGTCGGCAAAGGCACAATCAAAATCAAGACACATGATGAAGTCGTTAGAACTTTGACCAGTGTCAGACATGTCCTTGATTTGGAACGGAATCTCATTTCCCTAGGCACTCTTGAATCTCAAGGGTGTAGATACTCAGCTGAAGGTGGAGTTTTAAAAGTGTCCAAAGGAGCTCTTGTGTTACTAAAGGCAATTCGATCTGGTAGTTTGTATTTGCTTCAGGGTTCAACTGTTATAGGTTCTGCAGCCGTCGCCTCATCCAACAAAGACAACACGAAGTTGTGGCATTTGAGGTTGGGCCACATGAGTGAGAAGGGAATCCAAATTCTCAAAAAGAAAGGCTATCTTGGCAACCATTGTACCGGTAAGGTCGATTTCTGCGAGCATTGCATTTTTGGTAAGCAGAGAAAGGTTAGCTTTTCAAAAGCCATTCACAGGACCAAAGGTACTTTGGACTACAACCATTCAGATCTTTGGGGTCCATCGAGAGTTCCCTCCAGAGGTAAATGTCATTATATGTTGACATTTATTGATGATTTTTCACGTAAACTCTGGGTATATTTTCTCAAGCAAAAGAATGAAGTTTTTTCCACCTTTAAAGAGTGGAAATTATTAATTGAGAACCAGACTGACAAGAAGATCAAGAGGCTAAGGACAGACAATGGCCTCGAATTTTGGTCTAATGAGTTTAATGATTTCTGCAAGAAAGAAAGTATTGCCAGACATTTCACCGTTCCAAGAACTCCACAACAAAACGGAGTTGCTGAAAGGATGAACAGAACTATCTTGGAGAAAGTTCGTTGTATGCTCTCCCATTCTACTCTGGGGAAAGAATTTTGGACAGAAGCAGCTTCAACATCATGCTACTTGATAAACCGCTCACCAAATCGATCACTCGACTGCAAAATTCCAGAAGAAGTTTGGTCAGGTAACCCTGTTGATTATTCTAATTTTAGAATATTTGGTTGCCCTGCTTATTCTCATGTGAACGAGGGAAAATTGGAACCTCGTGCTAAGAAATGCATTTTCTTAGGTTATGGCCTAGGGGTTAAAGGCTATTGTTTGTATGACCCTGAATCTCGCACAATATTTCATAGTCGGAATGTAACCTTTAATGAAAATGGTATGCTATCTTCTGGAAAAGATACTGTTGTTCCCTGCACTGATACAGGTGATCAGGAGGATGTTCGAGAGAAGGTGGAGTTTGAGACTGAAGCTCCCATTTTGGAAGCAAATATCCCTAATTCTTCCACCACTCAAGAAGATGAAGTCACTGCTGAACAAATGAGTCCACGACAACATCCACCTCAACGTCGAGGTTTACCACAACCATGGTCTATGGCTCAAGAACTTCCACAACAATGGCCAAGAAAACCGACTCAAAGACTGATCACAGAATCTGCCAACATTGCTTATGCATTGACTGTTGCACAAGATATGGGTGAAGATGGTGAACCCAAGAATTATTCTGAAGCTATCTCTAGTGATGACTCAGCAAAGTGGACTGCTGCTATGCAAGAAGAAGTTAAGTTCGATCATTGCTTGGACTTAGCTGGTATTATTCATTGTTAACAGGTTTTCATGGCGAGAGAGTATTTCCGGTCAAAAGGAGATCAAGGTGGAGATTTGTTGGTCAACAATTGTTGCTCTCCTTTTGTCAACAATTGTTGCTCATATTTCAACAATTGTGGATGATGAAGACATTTGTGACTTTGTGTTTTCAACATCGGTGGCTGCATTCATATATGAAGGCAAGACTTTTGAGGTCCAGATTTGGCTATAAAAGCCAATGCTACTTCTTTTGCAAAGACACCCACACAACATTTCAATAGCCAATCTCTCCTTTATATTTTCTTTTTTCTCTACTTCTTGGTTGAGTATTTCTATACTCGTAGAGAATTTGTAAGGGGCTATTTTGTCTTGTTAGTCCCGAGATAATATTTTGTACTCTCGTCAATATTAGTGGAATCTTTGGCTCTCTCGCCGGTGGTTTTTTACCTCTATTTAAAGAGGGTTTTTCCACCTAAAACCTTGGTGTCAATTTTACTGTTTTTATTAATTTCTCGTAATCTTTGGTTGAATTTATCACGCTTCCACACTCTGTAGCCCTACAGTCACCAGTCTTTTAACTGAATGCAACAGCTTCCTAGTTGTCTCATCGTTCATGATATGAGCAACACTATTTGTGTGAATCTTCTCACGAGCTGATCGTTCATGAATACCAACCATAGTAACACCAATAGGCCACGGTGCATTGCCAATTGCTATTTTATTAACGTATTGATCCATTGCAGTACTATATTCCCTATTCATACAACATTCAATCATCGCAACTAGTGCTTGCTTAATGTCATCATTAGGTAACCTTTTCCTACACAAAGTAAATAACGGATTCAAATCCCTAGCACATTGCATAAAAGTAGCCACCTGATTGGCCGTTCGGTTTTTAGCCCCATGACTCTCATTGAGCTCCTGGTTCCACTCATTCAACAAATTTTTGTAGAACACCAAAATCTTGTCCTCATCACACAATTCCTCAAAATTCGTTTTCATCCTCTTCAAATCTTCATCATCATCACGACATCCTCCTCGAACATTATCCTGATCAGCCGTCTTCCGCTTCAACATCGGTGACTTCTTCAACTCCAAAATATCTCTCAAAAAGTCATTCGTTTGCCCTTCAGTCATATCACTATCATCAACATCAAACAATCCACTTTTCAACACAACATTCAACCGATCAACCCTTGCCTCTTCATTTTCTCCGAATAAAGTCACAGGATGTTTCAGAAACCTAAGACGAAGAATAACTTCCTATCGCGGAAGGAAGGATGATGAAGAACATTCCGGTTTGATCACGCACTGGATGTCCGTTTTGGAGTCGGAGTAAGAGTTGTCTTTCTTATGTTGCTGTTGTAATTGCTTTTTACGTAGGGCTTTCGCTTCGGCTTCACGTATTTCCTCCTCACGACGTCTTTGTAGTAGTTTTTGTTCCATCTCAAATTTATTGAAAAATTTCCGGGGACGGACATGTTGAGCTAGATTTTGACGTAGCTCCTCAGTTATCTGTTTTACCATATTCATCTTGCCGGCTTCTACTTACTCAATTTTATATTTTCTATTCTTTGGTTTGATATGTGAATTTGGTTTGCAGATATTTTTATTTAAAGAAGAAGCAAAAACAAATCCAGGTAGGAATAGGATTTGTAAAGAAAGAAGCAAACAAAATAGAACTTGCCTTTTTTAAATATAGTTTAGTATGCTTAATATTACACTAAATAAGATATTTATTTAAATAATAAAGGAAAATACAATTACTAAATACAACTTATTTTAAATATATAAAAATGGAGAATTTATTTAATTAAACCTAGCATTTATAAAAAAAATCTCAAAGTCAATCGAAATTTATCTATCACCTGTAAACTACAATAAAAAAAATACGATGATAGAGATATCAAAATAATACAATTAAATCTAACCTTTGCAAAAAAAAAAATTCTCAAAGTTGATCTACATTCATCTACCACTTGTCAACTTCAACAAAATAATAAGATAATAGAGATACCGAAATAATACAATTAAATTCAATCTTTAAACAAAAAGAGAAACTCTCAAAGTAGAGATGTCAAAACAATACAATTAAACCTAACCTTTATCCAAAAAAATTTCAACGCCGGCCGACATTTATCTACCACCTGTAAACTACAACAAAATAATACGATAATAAAAATGTTAAAACAATACAATAAACCTAACTTTTACACAACATTCATAAACTTATTATTTGAGTAGAAATTATAAAATCATCCAATAACTAAAGTTCGTAATTCATGATCAATAAACAAATGTAATAGAAAAGAAAATTTAAAATCTAGAAACAACAAAGTCATGTTATAGATTCAATAATGAAAGTTACATATATACAAACATGAAAAATATTTTATTATTCTTCATCAATAAAACCAACATAGTAGAAAATAAAATTCAAAATCAAAAAATTAAATCAACACTCTATATTCGAGATCCAATAATAAATCTATTTACAAACATAAAAGGATAATTTGTTATTTATGATCAATAAAATCAAAACGTAAAATTAATGGAAATTTGAAATTAAATACCACAAAGTTACCCAATAATAAAACTACGATCATAAATTTTATAACCCAAATAAAATTCAAGTATAAATCTAAAAAAGGAATTCTAACATTGGAAAAAAGAAATAAATATAAGGACTCCTGAACCAAAATGTTATAATAAAAAAATAATTGTCCTAATCTAAAAATATAATACTTTTTTTTCTTGGAAAAGTCTACTATCCTTTTTTAATTGAAAAAAGTTACGCATTACAGTTAGTTTTTGAAAGAATTCTTTTTCTTTTAGGAACTAAATCTATTTTACGTAAAATAATTTCTTCTAAAGTATTTAAAATTTTACCTTATATAGAACTTTTTTGATATAATAATTTCCTTGAAGTTGGATTTTCTTTAGTAAAATATTTTCAAAAATTTAGAATTCAACTAAAAGTAGAAAATCTTGTCTATTTAATTTTTTATGTATAACTATTATATTCTAGTTTGTACGTATGTGTGTTGGACAGATGGCTATGATCACGTTTAAATTTCAGATAACATTAATATGTAGCACAATAAATGTTTACAATTATGTGTAGGACATACAACAATAAATAATGTAAATTAAAAGTAAGAAAAAATAAATGAATACAATAAAATGGTTTGAATCATAACTAAAATAAGAAGAAAAAGTAGAAGTAGAAGGAATTGACTCACAATTGATAACTTGATACGTCATACTTATAAATAAAGTTTAGCCGTATCTTTAACATCTCAATAAACACGACTGATAAGATATAAAAACAATATGAATCCTAATAATAATTAATTTTTATTTAGATGCATATGAATCCTTATGTGTTATTGCATATAGATTCCGCATATAATTATAATAGATCTCGTTCTAACCTAAATTGATTCTTGTTTGCCTATATACATAATTCTAATAAGTTGACTAAAGAATGCTAATTAATTAAAGTAATTGATATTACATTTTTTCATGTTTGGAAAATATAAGAAGTCTTAGCATTCACTTTTCATCTTTTCTTGAAATTGTTCGAGTTACGTTAAAATTCAAAAATTTTAAGAACTGTTATAAATATATCATTACTTCTCTCTTCTCTTTCTATTCTTCTTCTTTGTTTTATATTTTATAACACGTTACTAGCACGAGACTCTGCCAAATAATGTGAGATTATAAATTAAAGGTAATTTCAAGGTTAGTAATTCCTTATGTTATTTGACTTTTGCTACTAATAATATAATTATTGTTGGATTTGAGGAAAAATAATTGATTTGGAATCATTTATGTTTTAAATTTATTCCTCAAGAACAATATTATCAAAAGAGATGATAATATGTTGGGTTCAAGTCCCATCAATTTACGCCTAAGACGTCTGTATATAGATAAGACGTTGAGTTTGAATCTCAACGCACCATATTGATGATATTATGATGGCTAAGGCAAATAATGTGTTTTTAATGAAAAGTCACGAAATGTGTCTCATTAAACATGCTCCATTCTCTAAAGTGAATATGGTAGCAGTGCATAATATGTCTGAAAGAAGACAAGTGATTGAACAGACGAATATATGCGTGAAGGGACAACATGATAATGATCATCAAAAGTGATGATATTTTTACACGCATATTATGGTTATAAGATATATTAGAGAAAAATTCTCTACATTATGCACACCTCGATTTGTTCCTGAAGTAGCAATATCATAAAAGAGGTTATAAGATATCAATTTGATAGGTTTAAGGCACATTATATTTCATTCATGGAAATGAGAATTTTAACTGTTATAAGCACAGATCCATTCCATAGGGTGAATGTGATGATATTTATTTAAGCTTATCAATACAAACGTGCACTTGATTGTGATGGTACCACAATTCACCTCCGAAAGAGGTAGAATAATTGAGAGGAGCTATTCTGAAATTTACTTTTGATACAGGACAAATGGACATCTTATCTTTTGATGAAATCATTAGAGGCCAACACATAGAGGCTCAAGACTTGGTCACCTCGAGGATACGAGAACATGCATGGAGGACCTATTTTGAGCATGCCATTAAACAAACCCATGTGTGGAAGATTGTGTGGGGGCTTACATTTGATGCCAATTCTAGACTACAAGTTTTGAAGTGTTGTCTTACCCCTTTTTTAACGCGTACTTCAAGAAATGGAATATTTTTAAAGTTTGAAAGGGTTTAATTATTTAAGTGACAAGAAGTGAAAATTTATTTCGAAAAAGAATTATTTGCATTTTTTATTCAGAGTCGCCACTTGGCATAATCCGGTGTGCCAAGTCACCTTTAGAAAATCCTTTACGAAACCATTTGACTCTTAAACCGATTTGCGAACAGAGATTCCGGCTAAGAAATTCTGTTAACCGAGGGGAAGGTGTTAGGCACCCCTCTATCCCGTGGTTCGACCACGGTTGCTTGGTGGAGTATATCGACTATTTTGGCATTATGAAATGTATAAACCACACAAAAGAACACAAAATAATCAATAATAAACAAAACAAAACAGTCCAAAAACGTAAAAGTCCAGTCCAATTATACAGTCCGAAAAATAGAAAAAAAAAGACGAAAATGTAAATCCTAGTCTTAACTAAATCTAGACTACGCTCCAATGCCTTACCCGACGCCGCGGGCCTTCATCGCCATCATTTTCCGCCAACATGATACGTCGGGGCATTCCCTAGTGAATAAATACAAGTGATCTCGGGGCATTCCCCGGATAAATAAATACATCTAATTAAACACGATAAACTAAAATAAACATTCACACGCACGTTCCAACATCTAACGAAACACTTATTCTTAAATTTCGCCTACCCGGCCTACGATTGCCTACCCTCTTGACTTACCATGATACTATCACAAAATTGATAATTAGACGTAAAAGTAACAATAACGACAAATCAAAACAACAACAAATCAAAATTAATCCTAATTCACTTTAACAATTTTTAACTCGCGCCGCGAATTCCCTTTAAACCACATGATTAGTGCATGCTTCGATATTCCAATCACTTCTCATAATCCGAAACCAACATCAAACACAACACAAATAACGAGGATTCAAACCAAACACACAACAAATAAATCATTCACACCCATAACATCAATAAGAAGTCAAAATAAATTAAAGATTCGGTTAGAAGAAATGAACCTTGATGAAATTGATCCTTGTCGATAATAAAGAAATCTGAAGACCAAAATACTCGACCGGAAAACCTCACAACGAGCAAACTAAACTCGGTATTAAAATAATAACTGGACAACTCCAAAACAAGTGAAGAAAAAATTTACTATACGAAACCCAACCAAGAACGACGACGCGATTCGATAAAGACGACTCGAGATCCACTATCGATGACGAACCACGAAATAAACAAAACTAAAATCAACCAATAAATAGCAGGAAACCAAAACCCAACGTAGATCGGGCTCCGGGGAGTTCCGGTGATGGGAGACGGTGGCAACGCCTGTTCTCCGATGGCGGCTCCGGTTCGCTGGCTGTTTTCTCTGGACAGGTGAGTTACGACTGCTGGCGGCGACATATTTACCGGGGATAGAGAAGAGAGATCAGAACCGAGGGAGACGGCGGCGGAAGATCTAGGCGGTGACGGGTTGTTGTCGATGCGCATCGGCTGTAGGAGCTGGCCAAATTTGTCCGTGTTCGGTCGGCGAACGGAGTTCTTCTGCGACGGCTGCTTCGCCGGCGAACGAAGAAAAGTTCGGCGGATGGCAGATTTGCCAAAGAGACGAGAGAGATCGGTAGTAGGAGCGGTATTATCATCACTGTTGTTGGTCAGACGATGGCGTTGCCGGCCGGAGGCGAGGTGGCGGTAAACGGAGGTTAGAGAGAGGAAGAGAGGGAGTAGAGTTTAGAGAGAGAGATTGCAGATCTTTTTCTTCTTTTGGATTTGGATTTTTCTTTTCTTTTGTGTATGTGAGTATGTATATGTATTATTTTTTGATGCCTTTCTTTCTTGACAAGAAAAAGAGAGGGGAGTGGGGTAATGTGGGGTAGGGGTAGTGGTAAGGTGTTATGTTTTTATTGGGTAGGTGGTTAGGATAAGATAGGGTTAGTTATTTTATTATTTGTTTATTATTTTTTTTGTATTTTTCGGGGTATGATGACGTGGGTGAGGGTACACGGTATGCTATGGTAGAAATGAATAAAACAAACTTTTGAGGGGGACAAAATTACGTGTCTACATCATGCCCCCTTTGAATGTAAACATGTAGTGTTTTCAGACAAAGAATTAGAAAACTAGACAGAATTATGTCCCGACCATTATTCAAAGGAAGAAACAGAAGAAAGAAGGACTATAGGGTTTTGAATTAAGACAGCCTTCCCAACCCAGTCATGAAGGGATCAAATGACAAGTATTTCCAGGGATTGGACGGAGATAGACTATACCGAGTTGGAGAATCGGGTGAGGGTCCGTCGAGGTTCCAGTCTGCGGCTCTGTCATGACATCAAAAATGAAAATTACAAGTTAAAACATAAAATAAAATTGCAAAAATCCTATCTATACACCTCATATTGGCTCTTGACTCGACTTTTATCACCCTATTCTTCAGGCGGGCTCCTGACTTGCAATTTCTTTCACCTTGTTGCTTGGCTTTCAATTACTTTGCTTTGTTGCTTGACTTTTCCGTTCCTTTACCATGTTCTCCAGGCGGGCTCCTGACTCATTATTTCATCACCCTATTTTTCAGGAGGGTCCTGAACAGAAAGTAAATTCTCATTTTTCAGGAGGGTCCTGAACAGAAAGTAAAATCCTATTTTTCAGGAGGGTCCTCAACAGAAAGTAAATTCCCATTTTTTAGGAGGGTCCTGAACAGAAAGTAAATTCCCATTTTGCAGGAGGGTCCTGAACAGAAAGTAAAATCCCATTTTTCTGGAGGGTCCTGAACAGAAAGTAAAATCCCATTTTTCAGGAGGGTCCTGAACAGAAAGGAAAATTCCATTTTTCAGGAGGGTCCTGAGCAGAAAGTAAAATCCCATTTTCCAGGAGGGTCCTGAACATAATGTAAAATCTTATTTTCCAGGAGGGTCTTGAACGGAAAGTAAAATCCCATGGATGTGCATTTCCAATGGTAGCTGAATTAAGTGAAGCAAATTTGCCCCTGTTTCAACAAAGAAAATTTGTCAGTTAAAAACTTAGTGGTAGTTTGCAGCATTTGGCTTTCCAGGCATTTGCTCTAGTGTTCATTCCCTTCATTTTGTTTCAGATTGCTGACATTTGGCCCTGTTTTATTGTGTCATTGATCCAAACTCAGATCATTAAGAGTGACTCCAAAATAACCACAGTATCTATGCTTTGTCATGCTTCTCAGATAAATCCTTCAAACCTTGGTGTTTCATAAGTTCACAATTATGTCTCTTTCATATGCTGACTTTGTCTTGCATTGAGCAATTGAAGAAGTTGGTGGCCAGTTTTGAATTCTTTTCTCACTTGTTTTGATATGGACTTGACTCAAAAACAAGAGAAAAATGACAATGACTTTTATTTGGATTACTGACTCAAGAACACAAAATAAAATAAAGAGAAGAAAGAAAAGACAATGAGTGCCCCCGTTTGAAATAAAGAAATGGCAAATTTTGTAAAAATGACAATCAACTCTAATGATTATGCCATGCCTTTTGGATTAAGCTACCTGATCTTTCCATCCAACCTCTATACCAATTATTGTTGAGTTAATGGCCTTGAAACCGAGTTGTTTCCTTAGACTAATTGCATTCAGACCTCATTCGGCTAGTGATGTTTTGAAGGGTCTTTCCCTCAGCTCATCCTTGTCTTACGGTGTCTGTGAGGGTTTTACTGATGAGACTCTCTTATTCTCATTTCTCTCATCTCACAATCGTTTCACGGTGCCAGAGAGGGTTTTTACCAATAAGACTCTCTCTTTTTTATCTCTCTCAACTTACTATTGCCTTAAGGTGCCCATGAGGGTTTTCACCAATAAGACTCTCTCATTTTTATTTCTCTCTTGATTCCTTGGGCTTAGGAAGACAGGTAGTTCCTAAATACATCAACATATCCCTTGCATGCTTTGCCTTAACATCCCCAAAGATTTATTTGAAGGTTTTTTCTTTGGTTGTAACTTGGCTTTTGGATAGGGTTAGAAAGAAAGGATGGCGTGAGGCCCAAACGACACTTGAAGTGGGTTAGGACTTACAACTTTTGGAATCGACTCAAACAATGAGGATTAACTCATGCCCCAGTTTCTTTTGACTGGGTGATTCTAAATTATTTATTTGGTTGGACCGAGCCCTTAGTAGGGTAGCCTACGTATCTCACCCCCGAGAGAGGAGAATCAGGTCATGCGTAGTTCTGGCAGCTTGTCCTTTTGCTTTGATCTGATTTTTCTCTTTTTTTTTCTTTTATTCTCTCTTTTCACTTCGCGATTTTTTTTCTAGCTCTATTTTCTTGACACTCTTTTTGGAAACATTTTTGTCTCTTTTTGTATCTTTTGACTTTATCTTCTTACTCGACACTATTCTTTGAACTTTGCTTACTCTATCTCGATTCCAAAATAGGGGTATGAAAGAAAATAACACTAAGACTCAAATGGGGTAAACAAAGGATGACACAATGTTTGGATAGCAGAATGAAATGCCTTCATCATATCAATCCTTAAGAATGCAAGTATATAGCATGCAATGTGAAAGTACACGACCAATATCACTTATGACATGTTTTACAACCCTAACTTGCCTCGAACATGTGTTTCACCTCTTTTTATATACTTGTCAAAGATACAACTCTACCTTTGTTATACATCCCTCACATCGAGTGATTCATGCTTCTGTGGAGTTGATTATCTTCTTGTTAACCTTGATATAGGGATTACACGTCCACTATTTGACCTAATTGGGACCTGTCTTTCGATCGATAGCCAAGTTATTATTATTTTTTTATTCTCAAAATAATTGCCTTAACCTATTACCAAATGTCTCAGCACTCTATCTACTTTCTCATATGCTCTTTTTTCTAATCTTAACCCTCTGATTCAAAGTTCATGATTAAATTGGATTTTAAGATCTGTCTGAACATTTCATTGCATGTCATATCACTAGAGTTAACACAAAATGTACTATGTAAGGAAAACAAACAAACAACACATATTTAAAACACAAAGAAAAATGGGACACTTTATTTAGTTGAAACAAAAGATAGAAGGGTTTGAACATAAACAACAAAAAGGACAAAACAAGATAGATCCCGAACTACAACCCTGAAATAGTTCGGATAGTAGAAAATAAAATAAAATAAGCTACCAGATCTCTTCCTAGTAGGGAGAGGGGTGACTTCTCAATTGCTCAGCCTGACATCTTAGCCACTGGCTTGCATATCAGCATAACTAGAGCTTTCCTCACTGTCAATGTTCTGCACCATGATTGATTTATCTTGAATCATCTTTTTAATTTCTCTTTTCAAAGCACGATAATCTTCAATACTGTGACCCTAAACATCAGAATGATATGCACATCGTATATTAGAATCAAAACTTCTTGAATGTGGGATGGGAGTATACCCAAGAAGAGGAGTGATCATGTCCTGCTGTACCAATCTTTGGAATAGACTTACATACGACTCTCCAATATGTGTGAAGTTATCTCTTGACTTTTGTCTCATTTCAATATTTGGCTTAAATTGAAAACTAGGCCTAGAAGGGCTTCGATATGTATGTGGAGTTGGAGGATGACTTGGCAGAGTTGGCGCACGCCAGTGTGGGTAAGATGGAGGTTGAACATAAGGTTGCACATTATACACTTGATATGGAGGTTGGAGAATGGGATATAATGGATTTTGGTAAAGATTCTGTGGAGCTTGGGCATAAACTTGGGTTTGAGCCCGTGGGTAACGATGGTGTGGTCCTCTTGCCCATGCCTGTTGTCCAACTACAATGGCAGATGCATCTTCCACATTATTCTTTCCTCCTATACTTCCCAAACCTTTATGAATTTCTTGAGTAGTCACTTTTAATGTTGCAAAACTCACAATGCGACCAGTCTTAATTCCATCCTCTATCA
The DNA here is from genome assembly GCA_030864225.1 of Capsicum baccatum var. pendulum. Lineage (NCBI taxonomy): Eukaryota > Viridiplantae > Streptophyta > Magnoliopsida > Solanales > Solanaceae > Capsicum > Capsicum baccatum. The sequence goes on from CM061556.1 coordinate 224,544,343, forward strand.
TCTCCCCCATTTTGAGGACCTCAATAAATGGCTTGCCTAATGCAGGTAACAAGTGTTGATAATATTTTTCATCCTGCACTTGAATAAATGCCTCCACTTATTTTTTTTCTTTCATTGGCTGTTTCACTCTAGTAGCTTGTTCACGCCATCTAATCGCATACTCTCTGAAAGTTTCAGTACTATTTTTATTCATATTAGTTAAGGATTTATCGTCAGGAATCAACTCCATATTGTATTGAAATTGTTGCACAAATTCATTAGCCAGGTAATCCCAGCTATTCCACTTGTCGATGTCTTGGTCAACAAACCATTCTGAAGCTAGACCTGATAGACTCTCACCAAAATATGCCATGAGCAACTCTTCCTTCCCTCCAGTGCCCCTTAGCTGGTTGCAATAGCGTCTCAAATATCCTATAGGATCGCCATGTCCATCTTACTTCTCAAACTTCGGCATTTTAAAACCAAGAAGAAGATGTACACCTGGAAACATGCACAGATCTTTATATGAGACACTTTTGTAGCCCCCAAGTCCTTGCAAGTTTTTCATAGTCAGTTCCAAACTTCTCAATTTTTTGGCTATTTTCTCTTGTTCTTCTGTCATAATAGGTTTTTCAGTGTTAGGAGGAAATTCAGGCGGTTGAGGAAAATCGTAAGGACCAGTCGACTTAAATGTGGGCTCAGGAGCGTAATGCTGATCACTAAAAATATTCAATATAGGGTCACTTGTAAAGTGAGGAATCACAACCGTTGGATTGACATTAAAAGTAGAAGCTTCAGACAGAAGTGGGGCTGCAAAAACATGAATAGTAGGCGGAGCCGAGCATGTGGTAATTTTGTATTGAGGAGTGAGGAAATGAATATTGGAAGTGGTTGGATATTGTTGCCCCGGAGTCGGTCCTGATGCATGTTGTGGCATATCAACAAAAATGGGAAATTGTGCATGTAACACGGGAGGCAAGCTAGAAAGATATTCTAGATTATCAGTGGGAACCGGAGGAGGCGGCAATCCATTAGACTAAGCTCGATGCATTTCTATTATTTGCCGCCTTAATTTTCGAATCTCTTCATTATCTCCTACATTCTCATTCCCCGAACTCCCTATCTGATTAGTGACAACTAACTCAGTATCCTTGTTGGCCATAACTTCTTCTATGACTTGGAGCAATATGAAGGACCAGCCAAAATGCCACAAACCAACCACCTTAAACTAACTGGACAAAAGATAGCAAATGGTTAGAGTTCAACAATTTTTCAAAACCTCTCTATTTTTATTTTATTTTATTTTATTTTATTTTGAAAAGATCACCGAACCCAAGAAGAGCGCCTACGTATCTCACCCCCGAAAGGGGAGAATTAGGTGTGCGTAGTTCGTGAAGTTGTGCCAAAATGGCCAATTGAACTCTTTTTCTTTTTTTTTCTTTTTGAAACTTTAAGAAGAAAAGAAAAAAAAGAAAATAAATAAAAAAATAAAATAAAAAATAACAAATTGTCAAAAAGAACTGACGAAAATCTTTTTTTTTTTTTGAATTTTTAGGCTTAGCATCCTTATACAAAATGAAAACTATGATTAACAAAGAAAAATCTTTTGGGGTTTTTGACTTTGAACTTCATAGGAAAATGAAACTTGAAACTATTAAAGAAAAATCTTTTTGTAGTTTTCTTTTAGAGATGTATATGAAACATCTACTCTAAGTGAAGAGTGAAGAAAATCTTTTTGAATTTTCAGATTTCTGTACAAAATGAAATCTATGATTACCGAAAAAAAAATTTGGATTTTTTTTATTTTGAATTTCATGCGAAAAATGAAACCTGAACCTATTAAAGGGAAATATTTTATTTGTTGTTTTCTCTTAATGATGTACATGAAACACCTACTCTAAATGAAGAGTGAAGAAAATCTTTTTGGATTTTTGAAATAAGATCAACCAAAAATGAACCCTACGATTATTGAGGAAATTTTTTTTTTTTTTTTTGTTTTCAAGACGTTTTAACCAAGACTGACACCACCAATTATATAGAAAAAATCTTTTTGACATTTTTGTTTTTGACAAATAAGTAGAAAAAGCAAACAAAACTTTTCTCTCATTTTTTTTTCCGCTCTTTTCGACTCACTTTTCTATTTTTTTTTCTTTTTCGCTTTTGCCTACACACCTTACTCCTAACAATTTTTTTATTTATTATTATTATTTTTTTTTTTCAAAAATCAGTCTGTCAAATGACCACGTTATCCTTAAAAATGCAACAGTTAGCACGTAGGGATGCTTTAAAGGTGAGTCTCCTACAAAGGACAAAGTAGGCCCCACTAGGTCTCAATATGATGCACATAAGCATAACCTAAGGGCTGACCTACGCTGTGGTTCACTAACAAGGCTGTTCGGGGGAGCGTATGGTCGATAGTGGCTGCTTTGCTTTCCACCTACTCCATAACACCGACGGCTCCCCCCCTAAAATGAGGTGACTTAACTAGAGGTTGTGTGCAACACGTGTACTACAGACTTGTTGCAGAAAAAAAGGCCGGGGGTGGACTCATGATGACAGATATAAAAGCGGTAACACATAGGATAAATACTATAAACAAAGAGCACGAAAAACACACAAAAGTGAAAATAACCTCAACAATAATCACAAACAATTCTTATACACTCGTAATGCCAAACAAAGCCGATACGACTCAAAAATAAGCTCGAATTCTCATACTGTCCCCAGCAGAGTCGCCAGAAGATGTCACACCCCTTTTTTAACGCGTACTCCAAGACATGAAATATTTTTAAAGTTCGAAAGGGTTTAATTATTTAAGTGACAAGAAATGAACATTTGTTTTGAAAATAAATTATTTGCATTTTTTATTTAGAGTCACCACTTGGCATAATCCGGTGTGCCAAATCACCTTTGGAAAATCCTTTTCGAAACCATTTGACTCTTAAACCGGTTTGCAAACAGAGATTCCAGCTAAGGAATTTTGTTGACCGAGGGGAAGGTGTTAGGCACCCCTCGATCCCGTGGTACGACCACGGTCGCTTGGTGGAGTGTATCGACTATTTTGGCATTATGAAATGTATAAACCACACAAAAGAACTCAAAATAATCAATAATAAACAAAACAAAATAGTCCAAAAATGTAAAAATTCAGTCCAATTATACAGTCCGAAAAATAGAAAAAAAATACGAAAATGTAAATCCTAGGCATAACTCAATCTAGACTACGCTCCAATGCCTTACCCGACGCCGCGGGCCTTCATCGCCATCATTTTCCGCCAACATGATACGTCGGGGCATTCCCCGGTGAATAAATACAAGTGATCTCGGGGCATTCCCCGGATAAATAAATACATCTAATTAAACATGATAAACTAAAAGAAACATTCACACGCACGTTCCAACATCTAACGAAACACTTTTCGCATACCCGGCCTACGATTGCCTACCCACTGGACTTACCATGATACTATCACAAAATTGATAATTAGACGTAAAAGTAACAATAACGACAAATCAAAACAACAACAAATCAAAATTAATCCTAATTCACTTTAAAAATTTTTAACTCGCGCCGCGAATTCCCTTTAAACCACATGATTAGTGCATGCTTCGATATTCCAATAACATCTCCTAATCCGAAACCAACATCAAACACAACACAAATAATGAGGATTCAAACCAAACGCACAACAAATAAATCATTCACACCCATAACATCAATAAGAAGTCAAAATAAATTAAAGATTTGGTTAGAAGAAATGAACCTCGATGAAATTGATCCTTGTCGATAATAAAGAAATTCGAAAACCAAAATACTCGACCGGAGAATCTCACAACGAGCAAACCAAACTCAGTATTAAAATAATAACCGGACAGCTCCAAAACCAGTGAAGAAAAACTTTACTATACAAAACCCAACCAAGAACGACGACGTGATTCAATAAAGACGACTTGAGATCCACTATCACCGACGAACCAAGAAATAAACGAAACCCAAATTAACCAACAAACAACAGAAAACCAAAACCCAACATAGATTGGGCTCCGGGGAGTTTCGGTGACGGGAGACGGTGGCAACACCTGTGCTCCGATGGCGGCACCGGTTCGCCAACTCTTTCGCTGGACAGGTGAGTTACGGCTGCTGGTAGCGACAGATTTACCGGGGAGAGAGAAGAGAGATCGGAACCGAGGGAGACGGCAGCGGCAGATCTCGGTGGTGATGGGTGGTTGTCTATGCACCGCGGCTGTAGGAGCTGGTCGGATATGTCCGTGTCCGGTCGGCGAACGGAGTTCTCCTACGGCGGCTGCTTCGCAGTAAACGGAGGGAAGTTCGGCGGATGGAAGCTTTGACAAAGAGACGAGAAAGATCGGTAGTAGGAACGGTATTATCGTCACCATCGTTGGTCAGACGATGGTGTCGCCGGCCGGCGGCGAGGTGGCGGCGAACGGAGGTTAGAGAGAGAAAGGGAGGCAGTAAAGTTTAGAGAGAGAGAGTGAAGATGTTTTTTTTTCTTTTGGATTTGGATTTTTCTTTTCTTTTGTGTATGTGAGTATGTATATGTATATGTATTGTTTTTTGATGCCTTTCTTTCTTGACAAGAAAAAGAGAGGGGAGTGGGTAATGTGGGGTAGGGTTAGTTGTAAGGTGTTATATTTTTTTGCGGTAGGTGGTTAGGATAAGATAAGGTTAGTTATTTTATTATTTGTTTATTATTTTTTTTGTATTTTGCGGGGTATGATGATGTGGGTGAGGGTACACGGTATGCTACGGTAGAAATAAATAAAACGAACTTTCGAGGGGGACAAAATTACGTGTCTACAAGTGTGACCCCATGGTTGTGGAGCATTAAAGGAGCACCCTTCATTAAGGGTATTTTGGGGTTTGCACATATTAAAGAAACAAACCATGACCTCTCCTTTCCTTAAGGGTATTTTGGTCCATTATACTATGTAATAAGTTAGGCTATATATAGTCTCTTATTAGGTCTTTTCACTTTAGTTTATGAAAGATGAAAAATTGAAACACTTGAAATCCTCTCTCTTGAGAGTAGACCACCTTAGTATAGTCTTAGCTGGAACTTCAATAAGTCCTCCTTAGTATAGGCCTTGAAAAAGATAATATTGTTCTTTGCTTGGAAACGGTGGATCTTGAGGTGAGTCGATTACTTTGACGGTCACCGTAAGAGTGTGGTTTTGATTATTACATTCATCAGGGTTTAATGTTGAAATATACTTGGTTCTTAATCTTGTAATAATCTTGGTCTCACCATCTATCCTTTTATAATTTTCCAAATCCGTGTTTTTGTGTTTGTCATCTTGTATCCCTTTGTGCTGCTTGTTCTTCTTACATTTTATGGACTGTTTTGGCATCTTGGTGGAATTATTTGTATCATTTGGTATCAAAGTCATCATTGATTTCATTCCCACGAGATCAATCTTGAGCTTGTTATCTTGAAAAATCATAAAAATAGTGTTGGAAAAACTGAAAAACGTAAAAAAAAAAGTAATCTGTCCCGTTTTTGTGTTAGGGTCGATATTTGAGGCTTGGTTTTCTTGTGCTTTTTGGTGTATTTTATTGTTTCTAGTTGTAACGACCCGAAATGGCCTCCCGGGATGTCACACGGTGCTTAAGGCTACAAGTAGCCTCTAGCTAACCCTTAGAGCCGGTTTCTACCCAAAAACACCCAATTCAAGATAAGGATAGACTTAAACACTCACACAGACATATCACAAGAAAGGAAATAAGTAAGGATAATAGGTTCATATGAACACAACATATAGAAATCTCAACAAAACCACAATACTGATCCCTCTCGACATATCACAAGTCTGATACTAGTCTGACAAAGCCTCTATGAATCAAAATCTAGAGAGCCATTGGGACACGCCCCAACTGACTCGAAATGGACTGAAAATAAAACATAGTCTGTCAAAAACAGTAAATATATGAAGATCGGTCCTCGAACCAGGAGGACTCACCACTGTAGAAAACGTAGGCAAGGTGCTCAGAGAATCACAGGTGAGGCTGGGACTGAGCACCTGAACCTACATTATAAGACAATGTAGAACATAGATATATATGTGGATCAGTACTTTGGAATGTACTGAGTATGCCAGGGTGCATGCATATTTATAAAGTAGTAACGATATTTTCTTCAATCAAATCATATATGCATAATGAGATGACTCACATAGCTTGAACAAGTATAAAATATAAAACTCATAAGTCATGTAGAATGAATCATATAACACAATCTCGTGAGTCATTATTATTTAACTTCAAAATCGGAAACCTTCTCTTACTCTCAATGACCAAAGGCTGAGAGATTTCAAACCACACTTTCAAGTCAGGAATATATCTCAAGAGAGTAAAAGTTCTTCAATGCTCAACACTCCATAGTCATTTAGAAACTCATATACTTGAAATTCGAAATCATAAAACTTGAAAACATACTTGAAGGCATTTCATTCACTTTAGAAAATATCTCATCTTAAATAAATATCTTGATTAGGGAATATCTTTGCAATTCAACCATTTAGGAAAATAGATTATAAGGAAGGAAAATAAGCATTTAATTTCGAAGTTCGAAAGGCAGGGGAGGTTCTCGTAACTGACATAAACCATGTGAGCTACATGAAGTCCATCGTTTTATCCTCCTAAGGAAGAGACCCCACGTTGGAGAGGAGTGTCATACTCTTGCCAAAGAGTATAACCTAGGTCTAGTGATTACTAAACAAAAATGGCCCACATAATCAAATCGGCCTCAGGCCCACTCATAATCATAATATAATCTGCCTCAGGCTCACATCCTACGGTGGCATATAGTTTTTGGGTTAAGAAACCATAGTAGCTTCTCCGCTCGGTGCTAAATACTACCCTCTTTAGATTACCTGCGCTCATCTTATAAAAATACACTTTTAGAACAATCACATGGTTCACCACAAACCCAATAATCAAATCGATAATCTCATATAGTAAAGTAGATTTCAAAGCTTTCGAACCATTAGGTCAATTCATTTTTCAACCATCTCAAAATAATCAAATCATGGGTGCTTATAGAATGAGAGGTCATAATTTTATGAGTCTCGAATAGGGATTACTAACCCATAGTTCAATTTCAAGTTAAAGCTTATCAAAAAGCATAATATATAACATATAGATTCATAAATCATGTGGAAATCTGGAAATTTCAGCAATTCATCTCAAAATCTTAATGTAGTCATATGATTCAATATCTCAACATTTCAAATATAATCTTCTCAAGGAGTAAAGTCATGGGGTTTATCCAGCTGTAAAAACTCAAGAAAACATGTAGAAATCATGTCATTTAACTCTCAATTCATGAGAAATATCAACATAATGCATTCAATAAATATGGGTGAAAATCCCAATTCAAACTCATGTAAAAACCCCATAATTTCAGAAAAATCATGATGTAAATAAATATTTTGGGCACAAGGGTGAAAGGGTTATCCAATTTCAAAACCCCACATACCTTGAATTTGAAGCTTTAGAAGAACACTCACTTTTGGAACTCTACTCTTGCTCTAGAATGAGGGTTCTTGAGACCCTTCACTTGGGAACCTAGAATCTTGACTCAATTTAGAAAATCCATGGTGAATTCTTGAGATCTATGGAAGAGGTTTTGAGTATTTAGGATTCTTGTTGTGAGGATACTTGATAAAACCCTCATAGAATGCTTGCAAATGGGTTTAATCTAGTGTTTCCATGATTTTATAGGCTTGGAAAAAGGTCCAAAATTCCCTTTTAAAGGTCTTTGGAAAACTGGAAAAATTGAACTGGAACCCTATTTGAAAGGCCTCCACGACGCGCCACTAATCGCGTTGGCTCTCTGGAAAATGAGAATTGGGAAATTGACAGCCTCCGCAATGCGGAGCCATGCATTTTCCCACTGGTTGGGACCTGGGACTCCTACAAAACGTGCCGCTATTATGGAGTCCTACTGGAAATTGACAATTTCTAAATGCACCCTCTCCGCGATGCGCTAGGCTCTCAAATGACGCAGTGTTTAAGGCGAAGGCTTAAATTGGCCATTACTTCTTACCCGAGTGTCCAATTTGGGCAAATCTTATATCGATGGAAATCTTATCATATTTTCCACGTGATAAAAAGGTTGAAATTAAGGAAATTCTACATGGTTAACACATTACTCACTTAGGAAGAAACTTCTCAATCTTTTAGGGCCGGAATCACGCCTCACTCGACATGCCCTATGACTCAAACTACAAGGAAACTTTGCGGGGCCTTACAATATCTCCCACTTGGGAACATTCATCCTCGAATATTGGTAGTTAGGCTCGAAATACAGGAAAAATTGAGTACACACATCTGAAACAAGTACTAAACAGTTCAAGGTCTCTCTAAACTCATGAATACTCCAAAAAATACACGAACTCATACAAGAATATATGCATAGCTGAACTTTAGATTAGAAAAGCTTTATCAAGGAATAATAGTACCTTCAGATGGGTTTGAACTCGCGGAAAAGAGGTGCGGGGTACTTGGATCGCATGTCAGCTTCTGCCTCCCAAGTAATATCCTCAACAGATTGATTTCGTCACAAAACTTTGACTAAGGGAACTTCTTTGTTCCTTAGTCTACGGATCTAAAATCTAGGATCTCCATGGGAATCTTATCAAAGGAAAGGCTATCTTGAATATCAACACTCTTTGAAGGATCAACAATAACTGAATCACCGATATGCTTTTTAAGCATGGAGATATGAAAGATATGATGAATGATGAACAACTCTGGGGAAAACTCAACCTCGTAGGCCACTCTACCAACACAGCTCAGAACTCGATATGAGCCAACATAATGGGGACTAAGCTTTCCTTTACTACCAAACCTTTTTAGCCCTTTCATGGGTGAAATCTTCAAGTACACCAAATCACCTACCTTAAACTTAAGATCTCTCCTCCTCACATCAGCGTAAGACTTTTAGCGACTCTGAGTGGTCTTTAACCTTTCTTTAATCAACTTAACTTTCTCCATAGATTTGAACACTGTATCAGGCCCATACGCTGCAGCTTTTCCTACTTCAAACCAATCTATGGATGATCTACACCTCCTATTATACAAAGGCTCAAATAGTGCCATCTCAATTCTAGCATGAAAACTATTGGTATAGGCAAACTCTATCAATGGAAAATGCTCATCCCAACTTCCTTTGAAATCAAGAGCGCACGCCCTCAACATATCCTCTAGGGTCTGAATGGTCCTCTCAGCCTGACCATCTGTCTGTGGGTGAAAAGATGAACTCAAAAGAACTTAGGTGCCAAGACCCTGCTGAAATGCCCTCTAAAACTGAGAAGTAAATTGAGTACCCCTATCCAAAATGATAGACAAGAGAACACCATGCAGCCTGACCAACACCCAGATATAAAATCTAGCATAATCCTCAGCCGTATAAGATATATGCATGGGCAAGAAATATGCGAACTTAGTCAGCCTATCCACAACAATCCAAACAGAATCATGATGATGACACGGAAGAGGCAACCCAGTCACGAAGTCCATATTCACCATATCCCACTTCCAAGTGGGTATACTAAACTCTTACATCACACCACCCGGTCTTTGGTGCTCTACCTTAACCTGTTGACACGTCGCACACTTTGGTACAAACTCAACGATGTCTTTCTTCATGCCGTTCCACCAGTAGATTTCTCACAAGTTGTGATACATCTTGGTAGTATCGGGATAAATAAAATAATGCACGCCATGCGCTTCACCCATAATCCTCCGCCTCAAATCATCAACACACGAAACACACAATCTACCATGCACCCTCAACACACCATCTCCTCCTTGGGAGAAACCCTCGACCTTTTGGTCCTTAACTGACTCCTTCATTTTGACCTAACTAGGATCCCTATCCTACTTCTCCTTCACTTCTAAAACTAAAGAAGATTCGGAACTACTCTGCACCAACATACTCCCCTCCGCTGAATTAAGTAATCTAACACCCAACCTAGCTAGACACTGAACATCATGAGCTAACTCTCTCTTACCTTCCTTAATATGCACAACACTACCCATGGACAATATGTTAAGGGCATCTTCCACCACATTGGCCTTGCCCGGAGTGATACAACACACTCATATCATAATCTTTCAACAACTCTAACCACCTCCTCTACCTAAGACTCAACTCCTTTTGGGTAAACACATACTACAGGCTTTTATGATCAGTAAACATATCAACATAGACACCATAAAGATAGTGTCTCCAAATTTTTAAAGCAAAAACCACAGCAGCTTACTCAAGATCATGGGTCGGGTAGTTCTTTTCATGCGGCTTCAATTGTCTAGAGGTATAGGCTATAACCTTACGCCTTTGTATCAAAACACAACCCAAACCAACTCTAGAGGTATCATAATACAAGACAAAACCATCAGTACCATCAGGCAAGGTCAACAAAGGGGCTGAAGTAAGTCAAGTCTTCAACTTCTGAAAACTCTTCTCACAAGAATTGGACCACTGGAATTTAACCTTCTTTTGGGTCAACGGGTCATAGGAGACGTAATGGAAGAGAAACCCTCAACAAAACAATGGTAATTGCCCACTATACCCAAGAAACTTCTAATGTCAGATGGAGAGATAGGTCTAGGCTAGTTTGTCACAACTTATGTCATTTGGGGATCAACTCTAATTCCCTCGGCTAAAATAACATGACCCAAGAAGACTACAGACCTCAGCCAAAATTCACTCTTAATGAATTTGGCAAACAATAGGTGATCTCTAAGATCTTGCAAGACAATTCTAAGATGAGCTGCATGGTCATTCTTATCACGGGAGTACACAAGGATGTCATCTATGAAAATAATAACGAACGTATTAAGGTATTTCTTAAACACTCAATTTATGAGGTCCATGAAGGCTACTGGGGCATTGGTTAGACCGAAATACATGACTAGAAACTCAAAGTGACCATAATGGTTTCGGAAGGCTGACTTTGTAATATCACATTCCCTCACTTTAAGTTGATGATAGCCGGATCTAAGGTCTTTCTTGGAAAAATAACTTGCACCTTGCAACTGATCAAATAGGTCATCAATTATCTGAAAAGGATACTTATTTTTTATGGTGACTTTGTTGAGTTGATGGTAGTCAATGCACATACACAAAGATCCATCTTTCTTTTGCACGAACAAGACTGGTACGCCCCAAGGAGAAATACTAGGCCTAATAAAACCTTTATCTAAGAGATCTTTGAGTTGCTCCTTCAAATCCTTGAGTTCTGTAGGTTCCATATGATATGGTGGAATAAAAATTAGCTGAGTGTTGAAAAGAAGGTCAATTGCAAAATCTATCTCTCTTTCGGGAGGTACCATTAGGAGATCTTCTGGGAAGACATTGGGAAACTCTTTTACAATATTGACTGACTGGATATTTTGAGTCTTGAACTTAGTGTCCTTGAATCTAACTAGGTGATAGATGCAACACTTGGATATAAGCTTTCTGGCTTTGATATAGGAGATAAAATGACTCTTGTGAGATACCGAACTCCCGAACCACTCAAACACTGGTTCATTAGGAAACTAAAACTTGACCACATGGTTACGACAATCTATAGATGCATAACAAGAATGAAGCCAATCCATACCCAGAATGAGGTGAAAATCTATTATGTCTAACTCTATCAAATCCGAAAGTATGACTCTATGACGCACAGTAATAGGGCAATTTCTATACACTCATTTAGCAACAACACACTCTCCGACTAGTGTAGAAACTAAGAAAGGCTCAAAAATCTTTTCGGGACTTATTTCAAAATTCACAGCCACAAGTAGGGTCATATAAGAGAGATTTGACCTGGGGTTCAACAACATATACACATCAAGACAAAAGACAGAGCGTACTAGTAACAATATCTGAGAAGTCCTCCTGCTCCCGAAAAAACATAGAACCTATTCTGGCGCTGACCGCCAATGGTTCTAGAAGAAACACCTTGAGTAGGGGCAGGATGAAGTACTGCAGCTGGGGCACTAGCAGCCTGTACCTGAGGTCGGGCATCTCTGTTCCCCGATCTAGCATGGGGGAAATCTCTAAGTCTATAGCCGTGCTTGCCACAACCAAAAAAACTCCTCAAATCTCCTAAGCACTCCCCAATCTGGTTCCTACTATAATTAGCACAAGAAGGATAACGAGGTCTATTACCAACACTATTCTCCGGCCCAGACATGATAGGCCAACTACCTTGCTCCAGCCTATCTCTAGGTGCGGGAGCACTAATTGAGAAGAAACTAGAACAGGTGGGAATCTCTAAAACTGAGGGTGGCTCCTTCCAAGGAACCTAGGTTGGCTAAAGTCATGCTGATTAGATCTAGTCCTTTTGTTACCCCTCAACCTATCTCTCTTTCTAAGCTTATTCACCTCTATCTATTGGGCATGAGTCATCAACCTAGCAAGATCTATATCCTTATGCAACATCGCAGCCCTACACTCCTTCAATACCATCCCAGAAACACTGGTCATAAACTTACTCAAACCAGCCCGAGTGCAAGAAATCAAATCTGGAGCATACTTGGCCAACTGATTGAACTTCAAGCAATACTCCTTAATAGTCATGGAGCCTTGCCTCAAGTTTATGAACTCGTCAATCTTAGCCTCCCTCATCTCAAGTGGAAAGAATTGATCCAAAAAGGCATCTTGGAATAATTGCCAAGTCATAGGAGCGACATTCTCACCTCTACCCTTTTTCTACGATACAACCTAATCATAAGCAATGTCTTTCAATCTGTAGGATGCCAACACAATAGTCTCTTATTCTGAAACTTACATTACATCAGTGATCTTCCTCACCTTCTCTGAGTACACCAGGGGGTCCTCATCTGTTTTGGACCCATAGAACTCAGGTGGATTCATCCGCATAAATTCATGAATCCTATCCGCAGCTAGATCACCACCCTACTAATGAGCAATTAGGGCCTAGTTATTGGCCCTAACATTTGTGGTGACCGCTTGGGATAATTCCTAAATGACCACCCTAAACTCAGCATGGGATACCATCTCATTCAAGGGATTAATAGGAGGGGGTTTCTCATTATTGTTTCTACGGACATTCGCTCTTCGAGGAGACATTTTCTGAACATGGAAGAGCACAGATCATTAGATAAGAGGGACAACTATTGGCACGATAGAATCTGAAAAATCAACAATTTTTTTCTAAAATGTCTCATACCCTCTTTCTCATAGATGTTGTTCGCTACACACCGATGATCAAGAATCTACTCAACGCAACTTGTCAGAATCCCTAGGACTTCTTAGAAACCTTAGGCTCTGATACCAAGTTTGTAAAGACCCAAAATTGCCTCCTGGGACGTCATACAATGCACAAAGCTACAAGTAGCCCCAAGCTAGACCTTAGAGCCGGTTTCTAACCCAAAAAACCTAATTCAACATAAGGATAGACTTAAACACTCACATAGCCATATCACGAGAAAGAAAATAAGAAAGGATAATTGGTTCATATGACTACAACATAGAGAAATCTCAACAAAACGACAATACTGATCCCTCTCGACATAACACAAATCTGATACTAGTCTGACAAAGTTTCTATGGATCAAATTCTAGAGAGCCATTGGGACAGGCCCCAACTAACTCAAAATAGACTAAAAATAAAACATAGTCTCTCAAGCACAGTAAACATCTGAAGATCAGTCCTCGAACCAGGAGGACTCGCCACTGTAGAAAATATAGGCAAGGTGCTCAGAGAATCATGGGTGAGGCTGGGATTGAGCACCTGAACCTACATTATAAGACAATGTAGCACATAGACACATATGTGGATCAGTACTTTGGAATGTACTGAGTATGCGGGGGTGCATGCATATGTATAAAGTAGTAACGATATTTTCTTTAGTCAAATCATGTATGCATAATGAGATGACTCACATAGCTTGAACAAGTATAAAATATATAACTCATAAGTCATGTAGAATGAAGCATGTAAAACAATCTCGTGAGTCATCATTATATAACTTCAAAATCAGAAACCTTCTCTTACTCTCAATGACTAAAGGCTAAGGGATTTCAAACCACACTTTCAAGTCATGCATATATCTCAAGAGAGTAAAACTTCTTCAATGCTCAATACTTCACAATAATTTAGAAACTCATATACTTGGAATTCGAAATCATAAAACTTGAAAACATACTTGAAGGCATTTCATTCACTTTAGAAAATATATCATCTCAAATAAATACCTTGATTAGGGAATATCTTTGCAATTCAACCATTTAGGAAAATAGATTATAGGGAAGGAAAATAAACATTTAATTTTGAAGTTCAAGAGGCAAGGGAGGTTCTCATAACTGACATAAACCATGCGAGCTACATGGAGTTCAACATTTTGTCCTCCTAAGGAAGAGACCCTATGTTGGAGAGGAGTGTCATACTCTTTCCAAGGAGTATAACTTAGGTCTAGTGATCACTAAATGAAAATCGACCATAGGCCCACATAATAAAATTGGCCTTAGGCCCACTCATAATCATAATATAATCAGCCTCAGGCGCACATCCTACGGTGGTACGTAGTTTTTAGGATAAGAATCTGTGATACCTCAAGTTTTTCCCGTTAAATATTTCACTCCTAAATGTGTCGAGTCGTTAAAGCCTTTTTATCTTGCCAAGAGAAGCTTGGCACTCAAAAAAAAAAAATTTTGCTAAGTGTTGAAAGTTTCTCATTTAGAACTCTAATCTTCGAGTATTTATTTGATGACCTTTTCGATATCTGTTTTTCAATTTTCAAGTTGTTTTTGATGGGGAAAGGTCTTAATACATTCCGAGTGATTTTTAGAATTTTTAGAGTAGCATAAGGGCACGTTTAGGTGCCCAAAATAGTGGCACCATGCGATTAGCATGCTCCAAAAAGTTTCAGCATTTTAGGGCCAACTTCAAATGATCATCACTTCCTGAATATAAGGAACAGGGAGATCTTCTATATATCAAATGAAATATCTTTGAATCTTCTTTTCAATGCAATTGGTTTCACCCCATTCTAACATCATAGTAATAAGTTACGATCAATTTGTTTCGGCATGTCAAATCAGTAACTGAGGGACACATTTGATTTTTGTCAACTTCGGTCGATCATAACTCCTTATATATGACAAACTGGGTGGCCTACCATATATAAAATTAAAGATCTTTGAGTTGTCTTTCCAACGATATAAATTTTGCAAAAATCCAAGATCCGAACGAGGAGTTATTCAGTTTTTCGTGGCCAAGGTATGCAGGATTTTTCTACCATTTTTTAATTTCCTTAGGGGCAATCCAGTCATTTCACCCTTGCCCCATTTCCTGGAAATAAACATAAAAACTGATTTTAGGCATCAAAGTCTATAATTTTCAAAAAAAAATTCCAAGAAAGAAATCCTAAACCTCTAAATTCCCCTTCCTAAATCTTCTAATTTCACCATGGAAATTCCAAATTAATACGATAAATGAAGTCCCCGTTTTGAGCTCTTCAAGATGCACCAATCAATTTTCTGAATAGTGTTCCGAGGCAAGAATTCATTCTAATCTTTAATTTTAAGGTATGTGGGGTTTGAATAAGAATAATTCTTCTGTTCTTGTGCCCGTATCTTTAATTTATATTTTGGATTATTATGAGTTTGGCAAATGAATTTATTTCCAAGATATCCTACCATGAGATTTTGATTATGTATATATGTAAATTGTTTAAGCTTGCCAATTATAATTATTTAATGGATTCATATGGTTCTGTAAGTTGAATTATGTCTAAATAATTCGATTATGAACTTATAAAGATTTGAATTGTAAGTTTTGAATCACATGAGTATTTAACTATTTTCGTTCTATGAATTGAGATTTAATATTAGGATTCTTGGTGTTTCTATCAAGAATTGATATATTTTGAACATGTATCCACGTTTTAAGTTCAAGAATGAATTAATGGTATTTCCAAGTGTTTTTGAGGCATGTGTCAAATTTTGAGCTTTCTTATAACGATTTGAGTTATTAGGTATATTGATATCGAAGTTGCAATGAGTCTTGGTATTTTTTGAATAGCTTTGATGAGTTAAATTATTGAAAAGATTACGTATTAAGTCTTCATATCCTTTTCCAAATGTTGAGTCAGTTATGATTCAATGCATTGATACCTTGTTGATGTTGAGAAAGATTAAAATGTTTTGAGCTAAAATGTGTTGAGTTAGGAATCCACAAATTGATATGATTTAATAAATGAGAAAGAGATTTAATTTGGTCTTTATGATAGACCCTTGTGATGTTGTGGTGGATTTTCTAACGCGTTCCGATCTTGTCGGGGAGTAGTACTTAGCACCGAGAGAGAAATTTGGTATTTCCCCAAACGTATGTGCCAATGTAGGGTTGTTTGATGATGATATTATTGGCCAGAGATCCCAATTGTGATTATTGTAGTTTTAAGGTCGTACTCCTTGGCAAAGATTATGACGCTCCCATCAACGGGGGTTTCAAACGTTGGTATTCCACGTATCTCACGTGGGATTGTCGGTTATAGGAAACTCCCGTGTGTATAAGATTAAGTTTCTTGAATTACCGAGTCACTCCGAGATTTGAGTCAAATAGTTGAGATGTTTATGATGTTTTATGGTCATTTATGATGATTTATACTTACCTATGATAATTTTTGAAGATATGATAATTTATGATGTTTTAGGATGATTTATTATAATTTATGATTTATAATAATTTACATGGATTACGAGATTTTATCATATGAACTATTTATTATGAAATTATGAAAAGTATGATTTGATATAACTCAAGCCAAGTGAGTCATTATTGTCCGTGTGCATGTTTTCATGAAATTGATTATACTATTTATATTGTTGCATGCACCCCTACATACTCAGTACATTTCAAAGTGCTGACCCATATATTTCCATGGGCTACATTCTTAACAAAATGTAGGTTCAAGCTGTAGCGTACATGTGATGTTCAACTAGATCGCAACTCTCGATCAGCATGTGATTAGTCCTTTTGATTCATGGACTTGAGTTGTTCAGATTTGAGGTGTATTGTATTTTCTATATTCAGTCATATTGAGTAGGGGTAGTTGGGAGTCATAACCCAGCTATCTTTGGTCAATGCTAGTAGAGGCTTCATAGATAGTCACTAGTAGTCAGTGTATTCAGTTTCAGATTCGTATATATATGAGTAGAATTGTAACCGTATAAATATACTTGCATGTTGGTTAGACTAAGTTATGGGTTATTTTTGTATTATTCCTTCTATTTTATGTATTTTATTCAGTTTCTTTGGGTTATGCCAGATGAATGGTTAGCTTGGGGTCACTTATGACTTTAAGCACCATGTGACGTCTTGGGTTCCGATTTTGAGGCGTTACAATCTTGGTATCAGAGCATAGAGTTCAAGTGTCCTAGGGTGTCTATGAAGCCATGTCTAGTAGAGTCTTGCAGACCGGTACGAAGACGTCTGTATTTTTCTTCGAGAGGCTACGAGGCATTTAGGAAAATATTCCCTTTCTTTCAAGTCGTAGATCGTGCTGTGGAAAGGTTCCTTAAGAAATCCATACGTGTTCATATCTTGTATAAATTAGGCCATTTCGCCTTGTTCTAAAATACCATATATTGTCAAGTGTAAATCCTTATAGATAGTGCTTTCTTAGATACTCTCTTCTGATATTACGGGCCTATAAGTGAGCTAGAAATAAAATGATTCATTAGTGCTCTTGAGTTCCGAAAAATTGAGGTGTCATATGTATGTTCTTGAAGGTTGTGCATTAAGCCTATGTCGGGAGTATTTTTAGATTTCTCCCTAGATTCAAGATGTGATTTTGTATTTTCCTTATTTGTGTACTAATGTTGAGACAGGGTGATTAACTAGTTCCAATTTTCTCTCTTGATTATATTCCTGGGCTTACTAGCAAAGGTTCCATAGCTTTCAAGATGTACCCTTATCCCTCTTGAGTCGTTCAGTTGAGGTAAAGTGAGACACATATTCTTGGATCCTTGATTATGGTGTACCAGGCTTTTATTTCTTGAAAATATTTTCTGATCATCTTCTGATGAAAACTTGAAGTCTAGTGAAGCCATGTGGGGTTTATTTTGATTCACTAGCATAATTGTTTTGATATTTATTTCCTTTTTCAAAATACAAAACCAAAGTCTAGTGAAACTGTGTGAGGCTTATTTGGATTCACAGCAGCTGGCTGTTTACTCTGTTGTTCTTGCATTGGTTAGAAACGTGGTGGAAGGCGGTGTTAATAAATTATTATGGCATAGGCCATGGAATTGTGGATGATTATTATCATTATGAGGTTTTGGTGGACTAGTATGGTTGGGGTGTTTGATAGATGGAAATGGTTGTTGAGATTGTTGTTAATCGTAGTCAGAGTGAGTTGTTAAGTTTGTATAGCGGGTGATGAGGAAAATGAATTTTATGATTGAATTGCTACGACGTTAGTGATAGGGAGGAGATTTAGTAGGTTTAAACCGTATGTATGGGAGCTTAAGTCTATTTGTTTGTGATCAAGTGTGATATTGTGTGTTGAGGTAGTAGTATGCTCAAGGTGTTATGGGGATTTTTTTAAAGTTATTATATGTTAAGCGGTTAGTGTTATCCTTTATCAGGTAAGTATGAATGAGGATATGTGGTATATGATGTAATTGTGAGTTAACTTGGGCATTAGAGGTTGATGAGGGTGTTAGTTTGAGATGTGATATTAGTAAAGCACGAAGAAGTTAGTATGGTTTAGCGAAGGTTTGATGTATGCATGGTAAGTGCTAGAATCTAAGCTGCGGAGTACATGAATTATTGTATGATAACTTTTGAAGTTGTCTAAGTTGGTGGGTATATGAGAGTTATGTTAAGAATAGGTTTTGCTCTCGCGGGTGTAGTTATACGGGTTAAGTTATGGATCTTGTGTATGGGTATATCTGGGGACCTGGAGTAAAGCGAATGCCCTGGACTAGAGTTTGTATGGTGATTTATTGACTCAGAGTGTTGGTTTAAGTCTAAGGGGGAGATAGTAGATTAACTAAGTTAAGATTGCAGGATTTAGGTAGGTGTATCGGTGGGTTGCAAGTTGGTGGTGAGAAGTAGTGGTGTTGATCCTATTTTACCCTATCCTTTTCAATGACTTCGATATTTTGTCATGCCTTATGTTTCATTCCCCCGATCATAATACATGTTCATGCATATCATGGGAAAACATGTATTCTCCTAACTATCGAAATATGGAGCCCCAATTTTTCTAGCGAGCGAAATTGACATTTCATAAGCTATAAACTCCAAACTCAAGTTGCGCGGTTCATAATGCTTGTGCTTAAGTTTTATTGTATGTTCAAGTTCAGTCCACCGGCAACACCCTTAGCGACCAATAAGATTCAATTTATGACCTGGGTTTCCTTAATCTTTAATCTTGATTCTAGTTGAATTCATGCATTTGATGCCCTAGTTCTGTGACCTCAATAACCGCACCAAGTCATACACAATATCCCTTCATATTCTACCCTTACATGTCTTTCCATTTGTTGAGGAAGTGTGGACGAACAGTGGTGACGATAGGAGAGAGTGAATGGGTTTTTATTGATAAAGATTGTGGCATGTTCATTTTAGATAAGGTGGCAAGTATGGAGTAAGTTTGAGGCTAGGCTTTTGATGGATGTCATGGTTATTTGAAGCATTTCGTGTTGTGTTTGTGAAAGTGGTTGTGTGATGGTTTATCTAGATTTGTAGGTGGGGAATTATTGAAGTGAAGTCTTGTGCATGGCTTAGTTAATTGGAAAAGTTAGTGAGTGTTTTCTTAAGAATAGTTCCCGGAAGTTGTCTTAATAAAGGATTGTAGAATTTGAAAAAAAGTGTTTTATGGGTGTTGATTAGGAGTGTATACGTTATTATAAAGATAGGATTGAACATCATGTGTGTATATATGGACGAAGATTAAAGTTTATATTATCGATAAGTTTTTGTATGTATGTTGATTTAGAAGTCTAAGCTAAAAGTTATTGTAAATTGATCTTGCATAGCACTCATGTATTGAGAATATATCTCCTGTCTGAGGATATTAGTTGCAAGCCTTGGCCTTGCTATAAGTTGAATTGCGTATATGCCTATGAATAGTTCCCTAAGCTTCAAGACTTGTTGATATGAATATGATGGTTGAAAATGGTGAGTGTTAAGTGAATTAGAGTTGATTGAGTGGTAATAAGAATTATCTGTGAGATGAGGAATTGTAACAATGTGGATGTGTGTAAATTTATAATTCGGAATGGTGCTATGTTACGGTGTCAGGTGGAGGAATTGGTGACTCCAAATTAAGCTTGAAAATGAGGAGAGAGAGTTTGGATTAGTTAGATTTGAATAGCCAAGATTCAAATGCCTTGTGAGAATTATGAATTGAATTAATTAAGTTTGGTAATTGGGAAAAATAGTATTGCGGAGAAAAGGTGTGCGAAGCATATTGATAAGCTTGAAAGTAAGTTGTACTCCGTGGGGTCTAGTACTTTTATTTTGATATGAGACTGATAACGCTCAAACTACAGCTCTCGTAAGAGTGTAAGCGGTCGTTGTCAAATATATAACCGAACTGGGTTGAGTATCGATCCCACAGAGAATAGCCGGTCACTAAGTAAGCAAAGATTATTAGACTTTTGGTGCAAGTCTCGTAGAAGAGGGGGGATTGTAATGTGTAATTGATGTAAACAAAATAATAGAGTAAAAACAGATAATAGCAAAGTAAAAAGAAAGAATGTTTTAGTAAGACGTTAAACAATGAGAATTGAGAGTTGGGGTTATGTCCACCTTATGAGTTATACGTCTCTATTGGCTATGAGTTATGCGGAATTCAGACATGCATGTGCTTATAGAGAATTGTATTCTATGGTAAATCCAAGCATCTTTCGACCTAACAAGGACTATTTCACTTTAACTCTTTCGAGCTTAAAGTGTATCTATGGTAAAAATTCTCCAAGAGGTTAATCCAATTACGGCACTAACTTTTTAACAGGGGTTGGTGCCCTATTACCTTGACATTATCTCTTTTCCAGACATATAAGTTTTCTTTCGAACAAGTTAATGCTATACTGGTGTATTCTATGCGTTTTCAACCACAAGAATTTGCATTAAGACGAAGAGAATAATGATATAAGCAGCATACGTGTCACGAATTCACAAACTCATAGCAATAGATAGTATCTCACAAGGTTTCCATAACCCCAACAGAGAAGTTTAGCTACTCATACCAAAATAAGAGTATAACGTGAAGAATATGTTGGTAGGGTTTGTGGCGTGAAGACATTGCAAGTAGCGTTTCTCTTGTTGTGAAGATTTAGAAGTCGAATAGATGAAAAGAAAGTAATTAAGAATTAATTGAAAGAAAATTGTTTTGAGTTGTCGAATGTATGAAAGAAGAATAGTAGTAGAATGTCTAATTCAAGAATTAAATCAAAATCTCTAGCAGAATAGGGTATTTATAACACCCATATCCTATTCCTACTAAGCTACTGTATTACTTAACCCAATCCTACTAGGTTACTGCATCATTATCCTACTCCTAATAAGTTACTGCTGATCCTCAAAGTCTTGGAAAATGCTGTTTTTGCCTGGGATAGGTTTCCCATGCGTCACATTTGGTCCTAGGCGTCCAAGCTCTCCTTCCCTTCTTTCGTGAAGCTTCCTTTGGTGTCAAGTTATCCATAAAATGCTGAAATCTGCATCATTTATACCTGAAAACTTGCTAATCACGTTTGTTAGCTCACTTATAGGAAAAAGGACTAAAAGTGCATGAATTATATATTTTGTCCTTAAAACTTAGCTAAAATATGGGTCAATTATAGCACTATAGGCGTGTAAATACGCCTATTATCAACACCCCACACTTAAGGCTTTGTTCGTCCTTGAACAAAATATTATGTCCATCTAAGCATGTACTTCGGGTTTCATAGTAACAACACAAAATTTTCATCAGGACAGGCACAGTGATTATCAACAAAGAGTAGTTTTCTGACCCCTCCTAGAAACAATTCAACCTCTAATCTAGACTCGTGATGATGGTTAATTCATATTCAAAAAGTTAAGGCACAGAGAATCATACACAACTACCCAAAACTCATCAACCATGTGTGTCTCACCATATATTACCCATAATCACTCACAAGTATTGTATATATTTCGAACATGGGTATAGGATTATCCTTGCTCTCACTCTCACAAAGAATTCATATGTTGCAACTGATGACCATAGGCTTGCCCTTAGTGTAATACTCCACTAAATATCAGAATGCTAAGCTTAGGATCAAATAGGTCTTTTACAGGTTGTAATGTAGGCTAGGGGACGGGTAGGACTATTTTGGCCAGAAATAGTGACTATGTTCCTAAGCGCTTTAATACATCACATTAATGCCATTAACACTTTCTTTCAAACAACCTTTCTAATTTCATTCAGTCTACCACCCCTTCTCACCTCTTTTGTTATTCACCTTTGAACAGAATTAACTTTTTATTTTCTTTTTCATTTTTTTTCTCTCTTTTTTTTTATAACACACCTCTATGATAACCATTCTTTTTCATAATGAATTCAAGTACCACTTCACTTTAAGGCACTACTCTCACCCAATTTTCCTCTTATTTTGTCACATGACTTTACAATTTTAAAGAACTTAGGAATTTGGATCAAATTATGGTCTTGAAAAAAATGGATTAGGCTTACATATGAGGTTGTCGAAGAAAATAGGCTAAAGGCTCAAATGGGTTGACTAGGATAATGTCCACGAGTAGGTAAAATGTAAGTAAACAATTACAGGTTGCCAAAGAAATGCCTAAATCATCTCCTAAACTCGCACTCTTTATTTTGTTTTATATACATACCAGGCAAGTCCTAGCATCATCCACAAACATAGAATATACTATCATCTCACACACACAAGGCACATGGTCGACTTTATTGGGAGAAGTATAGACTCTTGACCCAACGTATGAAGGAATTAAACCACACAATTATCAATAATGAGCCCCAATTAGAGCCTAAACATCACAATAGTAATGATTTTATTACAGACTCTTGTCATAATACCATGCTGCCTATCAGAACAATTTTTTGCAAGGTCAAAAAATTTTTAACTACTAAAAAAATAAAAATTTACCTAAAACAAAAAACATAAATAAATGCAGATGCAGATAAAGAAGGATAGCATGCAAATACCACCACCCCACACTTAGGCGGGACACACTGTCCTCAGTGGAAAATAAATAAGAAGAACCTGGTTAGTCGGACTCCTCCTCTATGTCTAGGGTCATACCCCTTTCGTCGAAATCATCATTGGAGTCGTCGTCATCAGAATTCTCCTCCACGTCAGAGTCTGGCATTCTGCGATCATCATCAATTGGCACATCATCGTCAAGAGGTTCCTCAAAATATACACCTACTCCACACATCGCCCTCGCATGCTTATTCATTGGGTAATCATAATCTAGCTGTTGGAGCTCTGCAGCAGTTGGAACACGACCTTCACTCATCATGGTAAACCGAGTCATGCCATAAAGATGGAGAAAGAAACTCTCATCCCGAGCATGTCTCTCTGCAGTAGTAAGGTTGACACCATGTGTAGATTCAACATCTTTAACCTTTGTGAGGTCAACCTTCTTCGGGTTGTATGGAAGCTTATGATTAGCCGGTTCCTCTTCGATGTCCTCCTTCCTCAATATTGCAGTCAACAGGTTGCCAAAAATGAAGTGGGACCTCTTGTGTAGCCTAGATTTCCGCATTGTAGATCGAATAATTGCCCCAATGTGGATAGGCACATTCGTCATTAATGCGTATACCAGGCACACTCTATCTCGTGTTATCTTTGTGTACTGTGTCCCTGGAATGAGGAAAGAGTTGACTATTCGCAACCATATCCTAGCTTCCCTATTCAAAAGAGCATATGGGAAGCTGTTGTGCCGACCGATGTCCTTGTGTCTACTCCATCGTGCCACAGATCTTGTTCCAAAAAGTGTGTGTCGAATGGCTCTGTATGGAGGTCTATTATACAGCTCCTTGAGTGGTGATGGATCAACAGATGGTAAACCTAGAAAGGAGTTGAAGAACTCCGCATTTAGTTGCAGAACCTGGCCTCGAATTTTTACTTCAGTCCCTGTGGTTTGCGGTGACCAGTTGGCAAAGAATTCCCGTGTCAAATCGATATTGCACTCTCCCATATCTCGGAAGATGAAATCCAGATGTAACGCCATTATCTTAGCCACCATGCGAGGTTCTTTCTTTGCTAGGCTTTCCTTGTGTATCAACTCTACATGAACATATTTTCTCTCTTTATAGTTCCTATACCACTCCTTTGCTTCCTCCTCAGGGACCCATTTAATTCCGAACATGTGGCGTGGTATTTGCAGTGAGGATGATTCGCCTTGCTCTTTTCATCTCCTTTTCTGGCCCTTTTTTAAAGTGGTTTCTTTTTTCTTTCCTTGTCCTGCTTTCGGTGCCATTGTACCTGAGATTAAGACAATAGTTATGTTAGCTTCATCTCGGTGGATAAAATCAATAAACAAGCAGTAGTGGCACTACCCCACACTTAGTTTGTTGGTATAGACTAGTGAAGTGAACGATGTCGATTACTCAGACTTCATCGATATACGTTTAGATATTATATTCCAACAATATAATCAGTGCAGTCATACTTCTTGAAATTTTGGCAATACTTTCATGTTCGATATATCAAGAGTGCAACATAGAGATTGAATCAAGGTATAGCATCTAAAAATAATCACAACCTCATATGTTGGTAGTCAACCATAATTCTCATCTTAATGAACAAGTCATTCCAACATGTAAGATTTCTATTGACAAGATTATGCAATTTTCTTGACCATGTCAATTCCGCAAAAGTATGACAGTGCATCAAAATCAAATTCAAGTTGGAAACATGTTAAGATCATTCTTACATATTATTTCACTCACTTAGTTATATCACAATACATCAACCACATTCAAATCACCAATACTACTTCAAGATTTAGCAATTCATAATATGCGTAGTAGTGTAGTACTTACGAAATATAAATGAAGAACAAAGAAGTACTTACTTGGTTGATGCCTTTGGAAGATGTTCTTGTAAAGTAAAAGAACAAAAGGAAAATTTTTGAGAGGATTTGGAGAGGTCGGCGGCGCTTATGTTAGGTTTGCAATGTGTTTTTGGTCTAAGACTAAGTTTCTTATATATAGGGCAAGTTTGGGTCGGGTTTTGACCCATTTAAAATCGGTTTTGGAGACCAAAAGTGGCCATAGGCGGCGCCTTTTGCAAAGCATTATTTGAGCATAGGCGGCGCCTATGCCATGGCATTGTTAGGCATAGGCGGCGCCTATGCCATGGCATATGAGATTCAGAGACAAAAGGCATTGGCATAGGCGGCGCCTATGCTATGGCATTCTTAGGCATGGGCGGCGCCTATGCTATGGCACACTAGATTCCGAGAGCTTAGGCCATAGTATAGGCCTTGTCTTGTTCGTGGCCTAGATTTACATAGGCCTTGCCTTGTTCTTTGCCTATATTTTCATAGGCAATACCAAACCCTTAGCCTTTTGCTTCTTCATTCCTAACTTACAACCTTCAATATGCAATACTTCCAACTCAAAATTTGGAACCAATCTCCTCCTTTACACCTCTTGCACCTTCATTCACTCAAAAACAACAAAAACAATTAGAACGATGGGTTGCCTCCTATCAAGTTCCTTAGTTTTGGTCGTGGCACGACTCTTCTTTTTGGATTTTTTTATTTATCAAAAACAAACACTTAGTAGTATGAAAGAAAAAAAAAGAAAAACGATGGGTTGCCTCCCATCTAGCGCTTGATTTATTGTCACGGCATGACATTGTTACCTCGAGTACTTAGACTTCATCGAGATAGATGGTGGCCATATAGTTTATCGAGACAAGAGGACCGATATATGGTTTTACTCGTTGGCCATTCACCTTAAAGACAACACCATTATTGTCTTCCAACTTAACTACTCCAGAAGAGTAGACTTGGCTAATTTTGTACGGGCTAGACCATTTGGACCTTAACTTACCTGGGAATAGCTTTAGTCGGGAATTGAAAATAAGTACCATATCACCTTTTTGGAATTTTCGTTGAAAAACCTGCTGATCATGATACTTTTTCATCTGCTCCTTGTAGAGGTCTGATCTTTCATATGCATGTAGACGGAATTCATCCATCTCATTAAGTTGCTCCAACCTCAGATTCATAGCATCATCCCAATTCAAATTTAGTTGCTTCAGAGCCCATAATGCCTTATACTCAAGCTCAATAGGTAAGTGACAAGCCTTCCCGTAAACTAGTTGGTATGGACACATGCCAATTAGCATTTTAAATGCAGTCCTATAAGACCATAGTGCATCATCCATCTTCCGAGACCAATCTTTCCTATTAGCATTCACCGTATTAGCAAGGATTTGCTTGATCTCTTGACTGGAAACCTCTACCTGTCCACTAGTTTGAGGGTGATAAGGCGTGGCTACCTTATGTTGATTGACACCATATTTTGCCAACACGGATTTGAACAGCTTGTTGCAAAAGTGAGATCCTCCATCACTTATGATAGTACGTGGTACCCCAAAATGAGAGAAGATGTTCTTCTTTAAGAATGCAATAACACGTTTTCCTTCATTATCAGCCAATGCTACTGCTTCAACCCATTTTGAAACATAATCTACAGCAACTAGGATATATTTCATTCCAAACGAATTCACGAATGGGCCCATATAATTGATACCCCATACATCAAAGATCTCTATTTCAAGGATTTTCGACATGGGCATCTCATGGTGTTTCAAAATCGCACCTTGTCTCTGACATTGGTCGCATCTTCTCACAAAGTCATCGAAATCTTTAAATATCGAAGGCCAATAGTAGCCACTTTGCAATACCTTCCTTGCCGTCCGATTACCTACGTGATATCCCCCAACTTGGGAAGTGTGACATGCTTTCAATATATTCGGCACCTCAATATGGGATACGCATCACCTGATAACACCATCCGCGCATCTTCTAAACAAATATGGCTCATCCCATAAGTAGTGTCTCACGTCATGCATGAACTTCCTCTTTTGATGAGATGATAGGTTCGTAGGCATCACATCACTTACCACAAAGTTTGCAAAGTCTGCATACCATGGTAACTCCTCCATCTTCGTGGCAAAGATCTCTTCATCAGGGAATGCATCATCAATCTCTAGATCAGGTTGTGCTATATGCTCGTTCTTGAGTCTAGATAGGTGATCAACCACTTGGTTTTCGCAACCTCTTCTATCTTTTACCTCAAAATCAAATTCTTTCAGCAACAATACCCATCGAATTAGACTTAGTTTTGCATCTTTCTTTGTCATCAGCTATCTAAGAGCCGCATGGTCTGTATGAACTACTACTTTGGTTCCCAATAAATAAGCACGAAATTTTTCAAAAGCATACACAACCGCTAGAAGCTCTTGTTCTGTGATAGTATAGTTCTTTTGGGCTTCGTTTAGGACCTTACACGCATAGTAGATTGGATGGAATAACTTTTCTCATCTCTGGCCAAGTACAGCACCCAAAGCTACCCCGCTAGCATCGCACATGACTTCGAATGGTAAAGACCAATCAGGTGCTACAATGATAGGAGCTTCAATTAGCTTCTCTTTAAGGCATTCGAATGACTTCACACAATCTTCATTGAAGTCAAACTTTGCATCTTTCTCCAAAAGTTTGCATAATGGACTAGAAATTTTGGAGAAGTCTTTGATAAACCTTCGGTAGAAACCTACATGTCCGAGGAAACTATGAACTCCTTTGACTGAGATTGGGGGTGGTAGTTTTTTGATGACTTCGATTTTAGCTCGATCCACCTCAATTTCCCTTTCAGATATTTTATGCCCAAGCACTATCCCTTCTTTCACCATGAAGTGGCACTTCTCCCAATTCAGCACTAGGTAGAATTCAACACACCTCTGCAATGCCATACATAGATTTGCCAAGCATGAATCAAATGACTCACCCATCACTGAAAATTCGTCCATGAATACCTCCAAAGTGTCTTCCACCATATTGGAAAAGATGGACATCATACAACGCTGAAAAGTGGCGGGTGCGTTACATAGTCCAAATGGAATACATTTGAAGGCAAATGTACCATATGGTCATGTAAGCATTGTCTTCTCTTGGTCTTCTGGAGCAATACAAATCTGATTATAACTTGAATAACCATCTAGGAAACAAAACCATTCTTTCCCTGCTAATCGATCAAGCATTTGGTCTATAAATGGCATTGGGAAATGATCTTTAAGTGTCCACGAATTTAGCTTATAGAAGTCCATGCATACTCTCCATCCTGAGACGGGTCTGAGTGGAATAAGCTCATTCTTTTCATTCGCCACTACCGTCATGCCTCCTTTCTTGGGAACACATTGTACTGGGCTTACCCATTTACTATCGGAGATTGGATATTCAACCCCTACATCTAACCACTTAATAATTTCTTTCTTCACCACTTCTTGCATAAGTGGATTGAGATGCCTTTGATGTTCAATAGTGGGTATAAAATTTTCTTCAAGCTGAATCTTG
Source organism: Capsicum baccatum var. pendulum (assembly GCA_030864225.1). NCBI lineage: Eukaryota > Viridiplantae > Streptophyta > Magnoliopsida > Solanales > Solanaceae > Capsicum > Capsicum baccatum. The sequence goes on from CM061556.1 coordinate 224,572,915, forward strand.
TGTGTACAAATCCCAGGCGGAATACCAATAATGTCAGCGATGGTCCAACCTATGGCTCTTATGTACTTCCGTAGCACAGCCGTGAGGGCTGCAACTTGCTGCTCCTCCAAATTTGCTGCCACAATAACCGGAAGTGTGTTACCGCTTCCCAAGAATGCATATTTTAAATGGCTATACAGCTCCTTCAATTCTAACGTGGGTGGTTCTTCAATCGATGGTTTAGCTGGTGGTGTTGGTCGATTTTTGAGATCAAGGTCCAGCTTCTTCGGAGTATGAGGCTACGACCCTAATCCTGTTAGAGCATTAATAGTTTCTTCATAATTTTCAGCATCCTTATGCTCAACATTCATAAGCACAACCGCCAATGGGTCATCAATAAGCTGCTCCTCTTCAAGTAATTCTTTCTCATCATCAAAGTAAACATCAGCTACCGAAAATACGTTCAGGTCTTTGGGTTTCTTCATTTATTTGCACACATCAAAGCGTACTACTTCGTCATTTATCCGGAATAAGAGTTCATTAGCTCTTAAATCAATAAGCACACTTCCTGTTGCAAGGAAAGGGCGCCCCAAGATTATGGGAACTTCTGAGTCTGCTTCACAATCCAAAATAACGAAGTCTGCTAGAAAGATGAATGAAGAAACCTTCACCAATACATCACATAAAATACCAACAGGTCATTTTACCGACCTATCCGCCATTACGAGCCTCATATTGGTTGGAGTAGGATCACCCAACCCCAACTTTTTGTAAATAGATAATGGCATCAAATTGATGCTGGCTCCTAAATCGCATAATGCCTTGGCAAAATTCAAAGATCCAACAGTGCAAGGAATAGTAAATGCACCGGGGTCAGCCTTTTTCTGAACTAGTGATTGGGTAGTGATTGCACTGCAATAATGAACCGTATCTGTCAACTCATAGCTTGCTTCCCGCTTCTTTGTCAAAAGATCCTTCATAAATTTTGCATACCCAGGCATTTGTTCTAGTGCCTCCACCAATGGAACATTAATTGTCAGTTGTTTTAACATCGTCATGAATTTACTGAACCTTGTATCTTCCGCCTTCTTCTTCAATCTTTAAGGAAAAGGTGGTGGTGGAGTGGAATTGTTTTCTCCATGGCTTTCTTCTCCTCTGGATTTCAAATTTCGGTGTTTTCAGGCTGTAAACAAGTAGGGGTGACATCATGGACGTCTTGGTCCGCCTCTATGGAGTCATCACCTTCTTTATTTTTGGCCTCTTGCTTGTTTTGGGATGAATTTTCCAGCACCTTTTCACTCCTGGTAGTAATAGTCATGCATGATCCGTCGTTCCTTGGATTTTGCACAGTATCGCTAGGTAAAGTGCCAGACTTTCTTTGATTGAGTGTTGCTGAAAGTTGGCTTAATTGCTGCTCTATTTGTTTTATTGAAGTATTATGTGAGTCAACCAATTGCTTCATCGAGGATAAGTCATTTATTACCTCCGTTACTCCCGCGCTGGTTGCTTCCACTCCTTTCAACAGTTTAGCCATCATATCTTCCATATTTCCAGAACCAGATGCAGTGGCGTCACGTCTTCCTAGGGGAACATACAAACCACTCTTGTCATTTTTGTTCTTCCAACTACCTTGGTCCTTGTTTCCAGATTTATCATAATAGTTCCGACCTTGGTTTCCTTGGGTATTGCCTCAGAAACCCCCCTGATTGTTCAAGTAGTTGGCTTCTTCTTCAGAATCAGACTCCTCTCTTCCTTTTGACGCAACATCTTTGACTTTTTCGGTCTTCCCTAATAATAGATGCTTTGTAAGAAGATCCACTTGTGTTTTCAGGTGCGCCATATCTTGATCACGTCCTTCATTTCTTCTCCTTTGTTCTACAGTCATGCCGATAGACAAAGTAGGGCTTGCTACCTCAGAATCCCTAGTATACCAAGCTCTACTTTGCTTTGTCATCCGATCTAGCATATTTCTTGCCTGCCCAAAGGTGAGGTCCATAAATGATCCTCCATCCACATTATCCACCACTGGTTTAGTTATTGAATTCAAGGATCTGTATAGTATCTCCATTAAGTGGACATTGGTCATATGATGGTTTGGGCACCGCATAAGCTTCGTCTTAAACCTCTCCCATGTTTCATGAAGAGCTTCTATTGGAAGCTGCCGAAAGTTGCTGATTTCATCTGTCAATTGTGCTCTTTTGGATGGCGGAAAGAATCTTTCTAGGAAAGTTTCTTTCAATTGCCTCCAATTTGTAATAGAATCAGGAGTCAGCCCATTTAACCATAGAGTTGCATCCCCAGACAGAGACAATGGAAACAAGCTTAATTGAATTGCATTCTGACCAACGCCAGGATTGTCAAACGACTTGCATGTAGAAATAAAGTTGATCAGATGCATATTTGGATCATTGCCTGCTAGTCCACCAAATAATCCCTTGAGTTGCAATAACTGAATCATGGTGCTTGTGATGTTGAACTTGGCTCCGGGTGCCAATGATGGAGGAATAATGGCTCCTGTGGCTCCGGCTCTATCAAGATCATCATCATCATCGTCGAATGCTGGTTGCACGGGTCAGCATTTATGCCTAAATCTAGCTTGACGATCTCTTCTGTTGGCAGGTGTTACTATCTCAGCATCACGCCTAGGGTTTAGTAACTCGTCATCACCTAGATCTTTATCGTTAGGATTTATTGCTCGCCCAGGGTTATCAATATTCTGTTGATGCACTTGAGCGGCGGCTAGAGCAGCTAGTCTCGCCTGTTCCTATTGAGTAGCCATTCTTTCAATTTCCTGTTGTGCTTTCATTCTGCCAATACGTTGTGGTTCAGGATTGATAGGTAATAACGGTTGACCAGAACTTCGAGTATGGGGCATGCACTGAATAAAAACCTGCAGAAAACAAAAACAACAACTAAAAGTAAAGTAGGAGAATCTTTGACCAAAGGGTCTAGTAATTATCACAAACTTAGTAGACAACTGTATTCCCTGGAAACGGCGCCATTTTTTGATAACGCTCAAACTACAGCTCTCGTAAGAGTGTAAGCGGTCGTTGTCAAATATATAACCCAACTGGGTTGGGTATTGATCCCACAGAGAATAGCCGGTCACTAAGTAAGCAAAGATTATTAGACTTTTGGTGCAAGTCTCGTAGAAGAGGGTTTTAGTAAGACAATGCACTGAATGTTTTAGTAAGACATTAAACAATGAGAATTGAGAGTTGGGGTTATGTCCACCTTATGAGTTATACGTCTCTATTGGCTATGAGTTATGCGGAATTCAGACATGCATGTGCTTATAGAGAATAGTATTCTATGGTAAATCCAAGCGTCTTTCGACCTAACAAGGACTATTTTACTTTAACTCTTTCGAGCTTAAAGTGTATCTAACGGTACAAATTCTCCAAGAGGTTAATCCAGTTACGGAACTAACTTTTTAATAGGGGTTGGTTCCCTATTATCTTGACATTATCTCTTTTCCAGACATATAACTTTTCTTTTGAACAAGTTAATGCTATACTGGTGTATTCTATGCGTTTGCAACCACAAGAATTTGCATTAAGATGAAGAGAATAATGATATAAGCAGCATACGTGTCACAAATTCACAAACTCATAGCAATAGATAGTATCTCACAAGGCTTCCATAACCCCAACAGAGAAGTTTAGCTACTCATGAGTGCAATGGAAATCACAATAGACATTATTATCATACCAAAATAAGAGTATAACATGGAGAATATATTGGTAGGGTTTGTGGCGTGAAGACCTTGCAAGTAGCGTTTCTCTTGTTGTGAAGATTTAGAAGTCGAATAGATGAAGAGAAAGTGATTAAGAATTAATTGAAAGCAAATTGTTTTGAGTTGTGGAATGTATGAAAGAAGAATAGTAGTAGAATGTCTAATTCAAGAATTAAATCAAAATCTCTAGCAGAATAGGGTATTTATAACACCCATATCCTATTCCTACTAAGCTACTGTATTACTTAACCCAATCCTACTAGGTTACTGCATCATTATCCTACTCCTAATAAGTTACTGCTGATCCTCAAAGTCTTGGAAAATGCTATTTTTGCCCGAGACAGGTTTCCCATGCGTCACTTTTGGTCCTAGACGTCCAAGCTCTCCTTCCCTTCTTTCGTGAAGTTTTCCTTTGGTGTCAAGTTATCCATAAAATGCTGAAATCTACATCATTTATACCTGAAAACTTGCTAATCACGTTTGTTAGCTCACTTACAGGAAAAAGGACTAAAAGTGCATGAATTATATATTTTGTCCTTAAAACTTAGCTAAAATATGGGTCAATTATAGCACTATAGGCGTGTAAATACGCCTATTATCAGAGACTGATCGACCTACGCTCCGTACTTAAAATTGGGGTCGAGTTATAAATCCTTATTTAAATATATACATATATATATATATATATATGTATATATGTATATATTGTTCGGACCATATCCCAAACCCCATTGCTTCCTAGTAGGGTTGAAAATTCCTTGAAAAGATTTTGAATCATATCCAAATTGAATGAGAGCGTGTCTTGATTCGGTCCATGCAACTAGAAATTCAACTTGATAGTTATTCTAGCGGATTCATATATTTCTTCCATCTTCTGATGTGGTCCAATTTCACTACTTGAAGTTTCGTGAACATAACCATTTCAAGAATGATTTGTTTGCGTCGAAGCGAGTTACCAAATTCTATTTAGCCTTTGCTTTTGTTCCCGACCCAAGTATTAAGCCATGGGTCAATCATAAAGTGTCCCATGTATCAATTAGTATTATTCGGGGAGAACCGATACCAAGAGGGAGATATTGTGATATCCCGAGTTTTAATATCCTAGATCTTTCATCTCTTTCTTTGTGAATGCGGATTTAAATCAAAGTTAATAATTTTTATTCATCCAACTCTTTTAGTAATAGACTCAACTATGTCGTTGTGATTATCATGAGCTTATGCGGCGGAAAGTGCTCCAAAGCTTAGAAAAATAAAACTTATTCATCAAGCTATTTTAGTTGCGTATCCTCAATTTTCCTTGCCTTTCTAACCTATCGAGCGACACCTGGCGATGAATGTTTCCAATGGGGAGATGATGTGATACATTTATTTCTGTTAAATATTTCTCTCCCAAATGGGTTGATTCATTAAAGCCTTTTTATCTTGCTAAGAGAAGTTTAGCACTCAAAAAAAAAATTGCTAAGTGTTGAAACTTTCTCATTTAGACCTCTGATCTTCGGGTATTTATTTGACGACTTTTTCGACATCCGTTTTTCGATTTTCAAGTTGCGTTTTGATGGGGAAAGGTCGTAATACATCCCGAGTGAGTTTCGGAATTTTTGGAGTAGAATAAGGGCACGTTTAGGTGCCCAAAACAGTGGCACCATGAGATTAGCATGCTCCAGAAATTTTCAGCATTTCAGGGCCAACTTCAACTGATCATCACTTCCTGAATATAAGGAACTGGGAGATCTTTTATATTTCAAACAAAAGATCTTTGATCATTCTTTCCAATGCAATTGGTTTCACCCCCATTCCAACATCAGAGTAATAAGTTACGATCAATTTACTTCAGCATGTCAAATCAGTAACTTAGGGATGGATTTGATTTGGGTCAACTTCGGTCGAATATAACTCCTTATATATGACGAACTGGGTGGCCTACCATATATAAAATTAAAGATCTTTGAGTTAGATTTCCAACGATATAAATTTCAGAAAAATCCAATACCCGAACGAGGAGTTATTCAGTTTTTCGTGGCGAAGGTACGCAGGATTTTTCTGCTATTTTTTAATTTCCTTAGGGGCAATCCAGTCATTTCACCCTTGCCCCATTTCGTGGAAATAAGCATAAAAACTGATTTTGGGCATCAAAGTCTGTTATTTTCAAAAAAAAAATCCAAGAAAGAAACACTAAACCTCTAAATTCCCCTTCCTAAATTTTCCAATTCCACCATGAAAATTCCAAATTAATCCGATAAATGAAGTCCCCGTTCTGAGCTCTTCGAGATGCACCAATCAATTTTGTCAATAGTGTTCCGAGGCAAAAATTCATTCCAATCTTTAATTGTAAGTTATGTGGGGTCTGAACAAGAATAATTCTTCCGTTCTTGTGCCCGTATCTTTAATTTTTACTATGGATTATTATGAGTTTGGCAAATGAATATATTTTCAAGATATCCCACCATGAGATTTTGATTATGTATATATGTAAATTGTTCAAGCTTGCCAATTATGATTATTTAATGGATTCATATGGTTCTGTAAGTTGAATTATGTCTAAATAATTCCATTATGAACTTATAAAGATTTGAATTGTAAGTTTTGAATCACATGAGTATTTGACTATTTTCGTTCTATGAATTGAGATTTAATATTTCTATTCTTGGTGTTTCTTTCAAGAATTGATATATTTTGAACATGTATCCATGTTTTAAGTTAAAAAATGAATTATTGGTATTTCCAAGTGTTTTCGAGCCATGTGTCAAATTTTGAGCTTCCTTATGACGATTTGAGTTATTGGGTATATTGATATCGAAGTTGCAATGAGTCTTGATATTTTTCGGATGGCTTTGATGAGTTAAATTATTGAAAATATTATGCATTGAGTCTTCATATCCTTGTTCTAATGTCGAGTCGGTTATGGTTCAATGCATTGATACCTTGTTGATGTTGAGGAAGATTAAAATGTTTTGAGCTAAAATGTGTTGAGTTAGGAATCCACAAATTGATATGATTTGATAAATAAGAAAGAGATTTGATTTGGTCTTTATGATAGACTCTTGTGATGTTGTGGTGGATTTTCTAACGCATTTTGAGCTTGTCGGGGAGTAGTACTTAGCACTAAGAGGGAAATTTGGTATTTCCCCAAACCTATGTGTCACCATAGGGTTGTTTGATGATGATATTATTGGCCAGAGAGCTCGATTGTGATTATTGCAGTTTTAAGGTCGTACTCCTTGGCAAAGAGTATGACGCTCCCGCCAACGGGGGTTTCAAACGTTGGTATTCCACGTAGCTCATGTGGGATTGTCGGTTATAGGAAACTCCCATGTTAATAAGATTAAGTTTCTTGAATTACCGAGTCACTCCGAGATTTAAGTCAAAGAGTTGAGATGTTTATGATGTTTTATGGTCATTTATGAGGATTTATAATTACCTATGATGATTTTTGACGATATGATAATTTATGATGATTTAGGATGATTTATCAGAATTTATGATTTGTAATGATTTATGTGGCTTATGAGATTTTATCATATGATCTGTTTATTATGAAATTACGAAAAGTATGATTTGATATAACTCAAGCCAAGTGAGTCATCATTGTCCGTATGCATGTTTTCATGAAATTGATTATACTATTTATATTGTTGCATACACCCCCATATACTCAATACATTTCAAAGTGCTGACCCACATATTTCCATGGACTACATTCTTACCAAAATGTAGGTACAAGCTGTAGCGCACATATCATGTTCAGCTGGATCGCAACTCTCGATCGGTAGGTGATTAGTCTTTTTGATTCAGGGACTTGAGTTGTTCAGAATTGAGGTGTATTGTATTTTCTGTATTCAGTCATATTGAGTAGGGTTAGTTAGGAGTCATGACCCGACTATCTTTGGTCAATGATAGTAGAAGCTTCATATATAGTCACTAGTAGGCAGTGTATTAAGTTTCAGATTTGTATATATATAAGCAGAATTGTGACCGTGTAAATTTACTTTCATGTTGGTCAGACTAAGTTATGGGTTGTTTCTGCATTATTCCTTCTATTTTATGTATTTTATTCAGTTGCTTTGGGTTATGCCAGATGAAGGGTTAGCTTGGGGTCACTTGTGACCTTAAGCACTGTGTGACGTCTCGGGATCCGATTTCAGGGCGTTACAGAAACCGTAGTAGCTTATCCGCTTGGTGTTAAATACTAATCTCTTTAGATTACCTATGCTCATCTTATAAAAATACACTTTTAGAGCAATTACATGGTTCACCACGAACCAAATAATCAAATCGATAATCTCATATAGTAAAGTGGATTTCAAAGCTTTCGGACCATTAGGTCAATTCAATTTTCAACCATCTCAAAATACTCAAATTATGGGTGCTTATAACAGGAGAGTTCTTAATTTCATAAGTATCGAATAGGGCTTACTAACTCATAGTTCAATTTCAAGTTAAAGCTTATCAAAAACATAATATATAACATATAGATTCATAAATCATGTGGAAATCTGAAAATTTCAGCAATTTATCTCAAAATCTCAATGTAGTCATGTGCTTCAATATTTCAAATTTAAGCTTCTCAAGGAGTAAAATCATGGGTTTATCCAGATGCAAAAACTCAAGAAAACATATAGAAATCATGCCATTTAACTCTCAATTCATGAGAAATATCAACATAATACATTCAATAAATATGGGTGAAAATCTCAATTCAAACTCATGTAAAAATCCCATAATTTCAGCAAAATCATGATACAAACAAACATTTTGGGCACAACGGTGAAAGAGTTACCCAAGTTTAAAACCCCATTTGAAGCTTTAGAAGAACTCTCACTTTTGGAACTCTACTCTTGCTCTAGAATGAGGGTTCTTGAGACCCTTCACTTGGGAACCTAGAATCTTGACTCAATTTAGAAAATCCATGGTAAATTCTTCAGATTTATGGAAGAGATTTTGAGTAATTAGGGTTCTTGTTGAGAGGATACGTGATAAAACCCTCATAGAATGCTTGAAAATGGGTTTAATCTAGTATTTCCATGATTTTATAGGCTTGGAAAAAGGTCCAAAATGTCCTTTTAAATGTCTGTGCAAAATTGTAAAAATTAAACTGGATCCCAATTTTGAAGGCCTCCGCAACGCGCTACTAATTGCGTTGGCTCTCTGGAAAATGACAATTGGGAAATTGACAGCCTCCGCAATTCGGAGCCATGCATTTTCCTACTGGTTGGGACCTGGGACTCCTCTGTGATGCACCAATATCACAGAGTCCCATTGAAAATTGATAATTGCTAATGCACCCTCTCCGCGATGCACTAGGCTCTCAAATGACTCAGTTTTTATGATAAAATCTTATATTTGCCATAACTTATTACCCGAGTGTTCGATTTGGGAAAATTGTATATCGATGGAAAGCTTAAAAGATTTCCCATGTGATCAAAAGTTGAAATTAGGGAAATTCTACATGGTTAACACATTATTTACTTAGGAAGTAACTTCTCAATCTTTTAAGTTCGAAATCATACCTCACTCGACATGCCCTACGACTTAAACTATGAGGGAACTTTATGGGGCCTTACACTAGTGTTAGTCCCTTTTTTACTAACACTAATAGAGTCTACATCTAAATTTTTAGCTAAATCCAAGTGGTTATTAAATGTTGGAAGGTAGTTGATATTGTTGTTGAAGATTAGTGGCTGGAAAAATATTTTGTTGATGTTGTTGTTAAAGATTGGTGGCTGGAAAAATGTTTTGTTGATGTTGTTGTTGAAGATTGGAGATTGAATATGTGTTGTTAATGTTTGGGAGGTCCAATGTTAATCTTAGAACTCCAAGATTCAAAGTTGTGTTCTTGGTGTTCTTCAACATCTTCATATCTTGTTGTAGAGAAAGTGGTTTATTTGATCTAAAATCAAAGAAGAAAGAAGGTGTGGTCTTATTAGTCTTTAAACACATTCCAAGACTATTATAAAAGAAGAAAGGGGACCAAAAGACTTTCAAAAGGTCTTATTACCAAAAGAGAGAAAAGGGTCTTCCTAAGACCTACAAAAGAGGAAAGGGGGACAAAGGCTTCAAAAGGTGTTTTGCCAAAAGGGTGAAAGAAAAGTCAAAACTTATTTTTTGAAAATTGAAAAAATCGAAGTCTTGTTTTTTCCCTCCCAAAACAAAAAATACTCTCTTCTAATTGAACATTGATAAATACAAATTGAAAATAAGAAAAAAATTCTCAAAACTTTCGACAATTTTCAACAACCAATGAGAGGCTACCTTGTCATCACCGAAAGTACTTAATCTTAAAAATTTTAGATTCTTAGTTTCATTTTATTTTTTCATTAGTTTCATGTCTGGATTCTAGAAATAATTAACAACTAGTAATCACTTACTTAGTTGTTGATTAATTCTTGAATCTGTTTCTTTCGTGTCTTCATTATTTGTGTGTTTTTATCATTTCTAACTCGTAGTAACTTCTTTATTTCAAGTTCATAAGTAAATTTTATTTTTGTGTCTTGAGTCGATAAAATAAGAATCCATTCCGACCGCCAAGTAAAATTGACATCCTATTGACTACCGGAGTATAAGAAACTTTCAATATTCACTGCTCCAATTGTGAGAATCACAAAGGTGGGTGTATACGAGTGTTGGTGAGGAGATTTTACAACTAATATTGTTTTTTCATTGTGTAGGTACAAAGGTGATGTAAGGGGAACATGTCTTCGGTAGAAAGGGATTATTATAACTACAACATGGGAGACTATGATTATAGTGAGGGGTTTTATGGCTACAAAGTTAAGGGATATTGCGGAGGCTATGAAAATAGCCATGATCAAAACTTGCAGATTTGAGAGTTACGATTTTGAGAGAGAAAATGAGGTGAATATAATGACTACTACTTATGGTGAACTTAGAGATGATGTAGGACCTCGTGATGGATCTTATGTTGACATTGAGGCATGTGAGGAGTCTTACATTTCTCACCCCAAGCCTAGATTTGGTGTTAGGTATAACCCTTTCATTCACAAAGCTTATGAGAGCTATGATGAGAGTACACGTGAGGAGTGTGAAGATTCATATCCTCCACCTTGTATTACTTCTTATCAAGTTCAATATAGTGTGAATGGTTATACTAGCTCTAGTGGAGGTTGTCCAACGAGAAGAAAAAGGTATACATCTCCAAAACAAAGAGGTACTCGTGTGCCTTACAATGTTGATCTGAGAAGAAGTATACACTCCGAAAAGGTGACCATTTGTGGGATACCGGGCTGCCTCATTGTGTTAAATGATAAGTACTATAGAAACTACATCCTTCCATCCATAGTTGACTACTTGGGGTTGTTTCACGAGCCTTTACTTATTCCATATTTCTTGGATGGGTTTAAGATTACTGAAAGGGTCAAAGTTGTCTTCTCCCAATTTGAATACCATGAGGAGGTGTGGTGCGATATTCTTCCATTGAAATACGGTCATGTATGCTTGGGTGCCCATTGGTTTGCACAAAATATAATTTCAAATGTGCAAAATTGGCCTAATATTGTAAGAGACCGGTGGGTAAATCACCTTGTGACATACATGTTGCTCGAGCCAAAAAGAAAAGTGAATACTTACTCCAATCCAAATGCTTATGAGATACAAAATCCTGAGAGGAGTAAGGATGTGTAACGTGGTAATCCAAAAGTGAAAAAGGGAGAGGTTGTGTGGAGCGAAGTGAGGGGATTGCCGCCAAACCGAGCTAACATTGTTTGTCCTTCTATTTCTAAGGACATTTGTGTAGGTATCAACATAGAAAGTGAAGGAGAGCAATAGCAAAGTGAAGTTGTTGCCCAAGCTTGTGGAGGAGCTTCACAACACAGCAAAGGAGAGTCGACTTAAGAACTTCAAGGTAAAATATCTAATTCTTAAACTTTTGTGCATGTGAATAATAATTGTTTGGCTAGTAGCCATTGAGTGTGAGTAGTAGCTTACTTACTTGTGAGTCTAATGATTCTTTGACTTTTGTTGATGATGTACATATTGTCAGTGTGGATACACTAGTTGATCCTATTGATGACTAAATTGACTCTTTTTGTAAGATCAATTTATGTCCACCTAGTGTTGAAGCCTATATGTTGAACGAAAGTACATTGTCTTATGTAATTGGTGTTGATCAACCTATTTGTGAAAATTGTCCACCACTTTAGTATGTGTGTGATGTGATTAATCAAACTCAAGTGAGTGAAGTATTTAAAAAAGTTGGTCAACAAAAGGGGAGTGAACCCGAGGGCTATTCTTGGGACAATTTTATGCTTGAAACCACTGTGAAACTTGATATTGATCTCTTAGAGAGTGAGGAACTTTCTTGTTCCAAATCTGCCCGTGGGTTGGATCATGAACTCTTTAGGTATAATGTCTTGTTTGAAAATGATATAAACACTCCTAATGAGCCTAGTGGTGAAAAAATGGTATTGCTTACCTTGGAGGCTATAGCCTATATGTTAACCCACTATGGTGTGACAACATTCCTTCTAAAGATGTAAATCACTTCTTGAAAGATTCGAGTACTCTTAAGGGTAAGAAATGTGTAGTCTTAGAAGTTACTCCTTCTACTTTGTGTGACTTTATTGTTGAGACTACTCATGGTGATGATTGGGAAACTAGTAGTGAGCACACACATGAGGGCACCTTAGTAGAAGTCGACTTGAGTGATACTTTTCTCTACTCTCTATTTTCTTTCGATGATATGTATGCTATTATAGAGAGTATGTCATTTATTTGGGTGGAGACTACGAACAAGGGGAGTGTTGTCTAGACCCATGTCTATGGCCACTCTTCCCGTTTGACCCCGGTGCCAAATATGGAAATGGTGATGTTGGTGAACCCAACTTGTTGCTTGGTGTACATGGCAAGAAAAGTGTCACTCTTGGTGAATCCCATAACCAAATCCTTTGTACATCTTTCATTGAGTTTTTAATAATTCATTCTAAGGATCCTTGGTTATATTGCAAATATGTGCGACCTTGGAATGTTGAGATGATTTGTTGTGCTAACCCTAATCCTCATGCCATGATAAGTTTGTATTTGTTTGTCCTCTCTTCGATTTTGCAAGTTTTGGATTTAAGGTCGAATTCTTTTCAAGAAGGGGAGGATGATACGGGAAAAATGGACATCTTATATTTTGATGACATCTTTAGATGCCAACACATAGAGTCTCAAGACTTGGTCACCTCGAAAATATGAGAACATGCATGGAGGACCCATTTTGAGCATGCCATTAAACAAACCCATGTGTGGAATATTGCGTGGGGGCTTACATTTGATGCCAATTCGAGACTATAAGTTTTGAAGTGTGTCACCAGAGTTGTGGAGCATTAAAGAAGAACCCTTTATTAAGGGTATTTTGGGGTTTGCACATGTTAAAGAAACAACCCATGACCTCCTCTTTCCTTAAGGGTATTTTGGTCCATTATACTATGTAATAAGTTAGGCTATATATAGTCTTTTATTAGGTATTTTCTCTTTAGTTTATGAAAGATGCAAAATTGAAACACTTGAAATCCTCTCCCATGAGAGTAGACTACCTTAGTATAGTCTTAGTTAGGACTTGGAAAAGTCATCCTTAAAATAGGGCTTGGAAAAGCTAATATTGTTCTTTGCTTGGAAACGGTGGATCTTAAGGTGAGTAGATTACCTTGGCGTTCACCGTAAGAGTGTGGTTTTGATTATTACATTCATTAGGGGTTAATGTTGAAATATATTTGGTTCTTAATCTTGTAATAATCTTGGTTTCACTATCTATCCTTTTATTGTTTTGCAAATCCGTGTGTTTTTGGGTTTGCCATCTTGTATCCCTTTGTGCTGCTTGTTCTTCTCACGTTTTGTGGACTGTTTTGGCATCTTGATGGACTAATTTGTATCAACTTTCCAAGTAGTAAATCTGAAATCTATTCATATCATAGTAAATCTGAAATTTACTAAAGAAAAAAGTACATGTCGTGGTAAACTTGGAGTTTACTAGTATAAAAGTTCATAAGTTGATATGAACGATTGTGACATCCTAAAGATGTACATATTAAGTATTAAATACATATTGAAGAATTCAAAAATTCTTAATGAGCTTTTAATGTTGCTTGTTCTCATGATAAGTTAGTTGGACCAACTAATGTTGAGATTGGATTCCTAAAAATCTGAAATGTATAAAAGGTGAATATGGGTCCGTTCAGCCATCATGTGATCTGTTAAGATGCATCGATATAAGATGATCACTTTTAAGTTTATTGTGAACCTGCAATTTGACATTCATAAAGTTGCTTGCTCAATGAAATTGAGTTAAAAGTATAATTTTCAGATTGTGTAATTAAGATAATTCATTTTGATGATGATGGTTTAACATCGAATGCCGTCAATAAATAGTTAAACCAAAACAAAAGCTTCATGTATTGGTTTGAAATATTATATACAAAAGTACTTGTATGCATCAAACCAATAAATTATGATTAATTTCCCCTCAAAGTTGGTTCTAAGTCAGGATTCACATGTTATCCATCTAATAGTTTTGATGTGCGGTATACGATTAATAAATATACCATGACGCACAAAGATGGATTTCTCAAAGAATATGAAAGATGAATGTTAGTTTTCCTAACATAAGGGAGAGATTATAAACATCTAAGAAATATGTGTAGAATTATTGTCAAATCCTCATTCAAAAGATAATTCAAGTCAAATGCTGAAAGCATCTCATTGGCCGTAAGTGCTCTTATTTGGTGTCGCTAAAGGACAAGGTCTATGCATGCATGAAGCGTGATAGACAAATTGATTCCAAATGAAATAATTCATGAAAAGGACATGGAGAAAATAATTATAATAAGAAGACAATGTGTTCTTAAAGAGCCTACGACATAACAATTCATGAAACCTTATGAGAGGTTCAGGTACCTGAAAATAATGAAGTGATGAGATCTCAAAATATTATGTTACGCTGTAAACCGATACGAAATGAAATATCATCAATATTTTTGATATAATATTGACATAATGAAAGATTACGAGGATCTGAATTCTACGTTTATTTAAGCATACTGATGTAAAAATATCTTTCAATTGACATGAAAGGATGCATCTTGGTAAGCATAAAACTTATTTGATTTGCAATCCAAATACTTAAAGATGTCACTCATGAAATGTTGAATATTGTCACTTGACAAAATTTACATGAAACCTTTTAAAGATTCAAAATGTTTGAAGCATATAAACGTTTTTGGGAAACTTATTTATAATCCTTATATTGTATAAGATTCTAGTTTGAAAATTATTGAAATTCTTGGAGAGTTTTCAAAAGCAATAAAATATTTTCTTAAATGAGAAACATGCATAATTGAATAAGGGGTCATTCCGACCTCAAGAAAAAAATGAGGAATTCCTTGGTTATGAAGTATCATATCTTAGTGCAATTGATGCACTAATGTATCTTGCAAATACTATAAGGCATGACATAGCCTTTTTCGGTCAATTTGTTAGCAAGGTGTATATAGTTCTGCTCTTACTAGGAGACATTGAAAATTTGATCAAATACATGAGCTTATTTTATTCTAAAGATTGTAGTCCCGATCTTGTTAGTTATGCTGATGTTGGGTACTTATCTGACCCATATAAAGCTCAATCTCAAGTAAGGTTTATATTCGCATAGGAGGATACTGTTATATCTTGAAAATATACAAAGCATTCTATCTAGCCTCTGCATTGAACCATGATGAGATAATCATTATTCATGAAGAAAGGCTAGAATGAGTATGGTTGAGATCCACAATACATCTCATTCGAGGAAAATATGGAGTGAAATGCGACAATGTACCCACAATTTTATATGGAGATAATGCAACATGCATAGCACAACTTAAGCGAGGAATCATAAAAGAAGATAGAACGAAGCACATTTCGCCAAAGCTTTTCTATGAACATGAGCTCCAAAAGAATGGTGATATTAACGTGCAACAAATTCGTTAAAGTGACAATGTGACTAATTTATTCACCAATTTTCTTCCAATTGCAACTTTCAATAAGATGGTGCGCAAGATCGGAATGCAAAAGTTCAAGGATGTTCTCATTAGGGAAAGTTAATACGCATTGTACACTTTTTTCCTTACGAGATTTTATCCCGCTGGATTTTCCTTGTAAGATTTTTAATGAGGCAACATTTATGCATATTATCTATGTTGTATCCTATTTTAACACGGATCAAACCGAGGTACAACATATTGAAAACCTCTTAATTAAATTTAAGGAAGTCACTACCTAATCTGTTCTATGATGAATTAGGACACCTATTATAAACATTGTGTTTAAAAGAAGATAAAGACTTCATTTTAAGGTCTACTTATCCTAGGATTCTAGGTAAGGATTCTAATTATCCTTAAGGGAAGGAATTAGACACTCTAAATGATTCACTAACTACGGTTAAGCAGCTAAAATCTTTAAAGAAAACTTGGCTTTAAAAATATCCATGTCCTACGCGTAGACTAAACGCCCTAGTCTTATGCAAAATCTGGTATAATTATATACCTCTTCAGGTGTACAAATGACATTACAACATTTTCTAAGTAAAGTAGGATCCAAAGAAAACAAATAGCAAGTAGCAAGAAATACAGTTTGGTAATAATTAACTGTAATATAAAGACTAACAGAATGACTATGTCCATAGCATGCAGCGGGGAGAAGATTATGACAAAACATCTTTTCTTCATTTCTATCGGGTGTATCTTGAGAATGCGTGAGACACAGTGAAAGAGAGGATGCACGTTCAAATCTTGTGGTGACGTCGAGTCTTAAAGTAGGACTCTTCGACTCCAATGGTCATATAAATAAAGAAAGAAAACATAGTGAGTGAAGGCACAATTTCGATTCCTTAAGAGCAAAATAATATTGAAGATAAAGCATACCCAGAATGACAAAGATTTTAGGATGGTGCGGATTAGGCGCGGTAAGTTTATTAGATAATAAATACGTACGTATGTATTTATTTTTATATTATGTATTTTGTGAATATCATTGATTGAAATAATTTTCATTTTTATCTTCTTGACTTAAGATGTTTTATCAATTCATATTCTAGATTAGATATTATCGTAATTAAATTATCTAGTGTTTTAGGATCCTCGTTAGTATTATGTAACCTTTTGTATTCTAGTTATAACCTATATAGTTGGGTTTCTATTTCTTTTAATGATTTATTCTTTTCGTAAGATGTATCCATTAATTTATGTAATTGTTAAATTCTTTGTAGTAATATTCATTAACTGTTTTTCTTCGTTCATGTATTTTTTATTTTCATATATTTTATTAATATATTCAATTTTATTGATATTCATATTTTTGGGGCTGATTAAATGGTAGTTGATTAAATACTTTGCTATAATATTCTTTAGTTTTTTCTCTTAGTTTTTGTAAATCTTCTATATTATTTTTAAGATATTCTAAATATTCTATATCTTTTGTTTTAAAGTATTCAATTAAATTTATTTTTATAATATTTTCTGTTAATCTTATTTCTTCTATTTCTTGTTTCCAATATTTTAGATATTCGCAGTTTATCATTTATTCTAAAGTAAATGTATAATAATCTATTATACTATATTTGTACTATATTTGATATCTTGTTTGAGGTTATTTATGCTACTAACTATTTCTTCTTGTTCTCTTTTTAATGAATTTTTTAAACTATCTAAATTTTTATCTTTGCTTTTTTCTAGATTTTTTAAGGTTTCGTCTATCCATTTTAATTTTTCTATTAGATTTTCCATTATTTCTCTAATTTGTTTTCTATAATTAATTTCTTTATGTAGGTCTTCTTGGTTTGCTCTAATTTTCTTAATATATCTTGACATTATCCATTTGAATCTAAATAGCATTGTTGTTCATAATATATGTGTAAGTTTTCTATACTGTTTAATAATTCTTCTTCTTAATAATCTTGTAATTTTTCTCATATTATTTTCTTTATGTCCATAATTTTTATATCTCTAAGTCTATATAAAACAAGTATTTTAATATCTTCTGTCATTTAGGCTTCATTAAATGCTTTTTCATAATATTTTTTAGTTGTTTGTTTTAGTCTAAGTAGTTCTTGCATATTTTCATTAAGGAATTCTATATATTTTACATCTTTAGTTTCCATGTATTTGTCTAAATTTGATTTTATTTGTTTTTCTACTAATTGTATGTTTCTCATATTTTTTTTCCAAAATTCTAAATATACGTAATTTATCATAGTTAGTGTGTGTGTTTGGCATGTAAGTATTTATAAGAGTAGTTCGGTAGGTTTTTTATATAATTAATTCTAGTCATAAAATATCTATCAAATATTTTTTCCAATATGATTTTTCTTATATCCACTATTTCTATATCCTTAAGTACATATAAAATGAGTATTTTAAATTTATCTGCTATTTCGTCAGATAAATAATTATCCATTTTTCATAAAATTGCTATTTTCAAAATATTCCCTTCAATCATGCACATAACAAAATATGATCACTTTAGATTGCTATATGATAACGCTCAATATACAACTCTCGTAAGAGTGTAAAGCGGTCGTTGTCAAATATATAACCCAACTGGGTTGGGTATCGATCTCACAGGGAATAGCTTGGTCAACAAGTAAGCAAAGATTACTAGACTTTTAGTGCAAGTCTTGTAAAAAGGGGGAAGTTTTGTTATGCAAGTAATGTAACCAAAATATTAAAGTAAAAGCTGAAAATAGCAAAGTAAAAAGAAAGAATGTTTAGTAGGTTGTAAAACAAAGAGAATTGGGAAGTTGGGGTTATGTCCACCTTCTGAGTTATACGTCTCTATTGGCTATGAGTTGTGCGGAATTCAGACATGCATGTGCTTGTAGAGAATTGTATTCGATGGTAAATCCAAGCGTCTTTCGAGCTCAACAAGGACTATTTCACTTTAACTCTTTCGAGCTTAAAGCGTATCTAATGGTACAAATTCTCCAAGAGGTTAATCCAGTTACGACATTAACTTTTTAATAGGGGATGAGACCCTATTACCTTGACATTATTTTTTTTCCCAGACATATAACTTTTCTTTCGAACAAGTTAATGCTATACTGGCGTATTCTATGCGTTTGCAACCACAAAGAATTTAGATTAAGATGAAGAGAATAATGATATAAGCAGCATACGTGTCACGAATTCACACTCATAGCAATAGATAGTATCTCATAAGGCTTCCATAACCCCAACAGAGAAGTTTAGTTACCCATGAGTGCGAAGGAATCATTATAGACATTGTTATTATACCACAATAAAGATTTAGCGTAGCAAAGTGTGGTAGGCGTTAGGTTTGACTTCCTTGCAAAGTAACGTTTCTCTTATTGCGGAAATTAAGAATTGAATAGATGAATAGAAGAATAAAAAGTAGAATTACTTAGAAAAGTCTTGCGTAATGAGAAGTAGAATGTATTGTGATTGATGGAAAAAAATAAATAATGGAATGCATAAAAATCTCTAGCAGAATAGGGTATTTATAATACCCATATCCTATTCCTACTAAGATAATGCATTACTTAACCCAATCCTACTAGGTTAATGTATCATTATCCTAATCTTAACAAGTTACTGCTAGTCCATAAAGTCTTCAGAATTGCTGTTTTTGCCCGAGACAGATTTTCCATGCGCCACTTTTGGTCCTTGGCGTCCAAGGTTCCCTTTACTTCCTTCGTGAAGCTTTCTTTGGCGTCAAGTTATCCATAAAATGCTGAATTCTGAATTATTTATACCTGAAAACTTGCTAATCATGTTCGTTAGCTCAGTTACAGGAAAAAGGACTAAAAGTGCATGAATTATGTAATTTGTTCTCAAAACATGGCTAAAATATGGGTAAAATATAGCACCATAGGCGTGTAATATCGCCTATTATCAACACCCCACACTTAAAGCTTTGTTCGTCCTCGAACAAACTATCATGTCCATCTAAACATCAACTTAGGGTTTCACAGTAATAGCATAAAATATTCATCAAGACAAGAACAACAATTATCAACAAAGAGTAGTTTTTTGATCATTAGTAGAAACAATTCTACCTCCAACATAGACTCGTGATGGTGGTCAACTCTTATTCAAAAGTTAAGGCACAAAGAATCATACACAACTACCCAAAACTCATCAACCATGTGTGTCTCATAATATTTTACCTATAATCACTCACAAGCATAGTATATTTGTCAAACATGGGTATAAGAATATCCTTGCTCTCACTCTCACAAAGAATTCATATGTTGCAACTGATGACCATAGGCTTACCCTTAGTGTAATGCTCCACTAAATGTCAGAATGCTAAGCTTAGGATCAACTAGGTCTTTTGTTGGTTGTAATGTAGGCTATGGGACGGGTAGGACTATTTTGGCCAGAAATAGTGACTATGTTCCTAAGCGCTTTAATACATCACATTGTATCATTAACACTTTTTCTTTCAAACAACCTTTCGACTTTCTTTTATTCTACCACCCGTTTTCTCCTCTTTTGTTTTTCAATTCTGAACATAACTAACTTTTCAGTTTTGTTTTTTTTCTTTCCTTTTTCTTTTCATAACATACCTCTTATGATAGCACTTTTTTTTTTCATAACAAATTCAAGCACCAATACATTCTAAAGCATCATACCCACCCATTTTCCTCTTATTTCGTCACATAACTTTACAATTTAAAGCACTTAGGAATTTTGATCAAATTATGGTCTTGAAAAAAATGGATTAGGCTTACATATGAGGTTGTCAAAGAAAATAGTCTAAAGGCTCAAAAGGTTTTAACTAGGATAATGTCCACGGGTAGGTAAAAAGAAGGTAAACAAGTATATGTTGCGAAAGAAATGCCTAAATCATCTCCTAAACTTACACTCTTTATTTTTGCTTTACATACATACCAGGCAAGTTCTAGCATCAACCACAAACATAGAATATACTATATCCTCACACACACAAGGCACATGGTCGACTTTATTGGGAGTAGTATAGACTCTTGCCCCAATAGATGAAGGAATTAAACCAATCAATATCACATTGTGAGTCACCATTAGAGCCTAAATGTCTCAATAGTCATGATTTTAGCACAAACTCTTGTTATAATCTCATGCGAAGCTAAGTAAAAAAAATTTAACTACTAAAACAAAAAACGAAAAAAAAAACTAAAGAAACTAAAACGAAAAACGAAAAAAAACTAAAGCAAACATAAATGCAAATGCGGATAGAGAAGTATAGCATGCAAATACCACCACCCCACACTTAGATGGGACATATTGCCCTCAGTGGAAAATAAATACGAAGAACCTCGTCAGTCGGACTCCTCCTCTATGTCGGGGGTCATACCCCCTTCGTTGGAATCATCATAGGAGTCGTCGTCATCAGAATTCTCCTCCACGTCGGAGTCTGGCATTCGTCGATCATCATCGGTTGGCACATCATCATCAAGAGGTTCCTCAAAATATGTACCTACTCCACACATCTCCCTTGCATGCACATTCATTGGATAGTCATGATCCAGTTGTTGGAGCTCTGCAACAGTTGGAACACGACCTCCGCTCATCATTGTAAACCGAGTCATGCCATAAAGATGGCGAAAGAAACTCTCATACCGAGCATGTCTCTATGCTGTAGTAAGGTTGACGCCATGTGTTAATTCAGCATCTTTGACCTTTGTGAGGTCAAACTTCTTTGGGTTGTGTGGGAGTTTATGATCAGCCGGTTCCTCTTCGATGTCCTCCTTCCTCAAGATTGCAGTCAACAGATTACCGAAGCTGAAATGGGACCGCTTGTGTAACCTAGCCTTCCGCATTGTAGATCAAATGATTGCCCCAACGTTGATAGGGACATTCGTCATCAATGCATATACCAAGCACACTCTATCTCTTGTTATTTTTGTGTATTACGTCCCTAGAATGTGGCAAGAGTTGACTATACGCAACCATATCCTTGCTTCCCTATTCAAAGGAGCGTATGGGAAGATGTTGTGTCGTCCGGTGTCTTTATGTCTGCTCCACCTTGCCATGGATCTAGTTCCACAAAGTGTGTGTCGAATTGCTCTATATGGAGGTCTACTGTACAGCTCTTTGAATGGTGATGGATCAACTGAAGGCAAGCCAAGAAAGGAGTTGAAGAAATCTGCATTGAGTTGTAAAACTTGGCCCCGAATCTTGACCTCGCTGCCTGTGGTTTTCGGCGACCAGTTGGCATAAAATTCTCTTGTCAAATCGAGATTACATTCTCTCATGTCTTGGAAGATGAAATCAAGATGTAATGCCATGATCTTGGCCAACATGCGCGGCTCCTTCTTCGCTAGGCTTTCCTTGTTTATCAAGTCCACATGAACATATTTTCTTTCCTTGTTGTTCCTATACCATTCCTTCGCTTCCTCCTCAAGAACCCATTTTATTCCAAACATGCGGCGTGGTAATTGCATCGAAGATGATTCTCCTTGCTCTTTTCGGCCTCTTTTCTTGCCTTTTTGGGAAGTGGTAGCCTTATCTTTGCCTTGTCTTGCTTTTGGTGCCATTGTAACTGAGACTAAAACAATGTTCATGTTTGCATCATCTCGATGGATACAATCTATAAACAAGAAATAAGGGCACCACCCCATACTTAGTTTGTTGGTACAGACTAGTGATGTGAAAGTGGTCGATTACTTAGACTTCATCGGCATACGTTTTAGGTACTATAGTCCAACCATAAAATTAGTGCAGTCATACTTCTTGTAATCTTTGCAATACTTTCATGTTAGATATATCAAGACTATTACATAGGGATTGAATCAAGGTATAGATTTTATCAATAATCACAACCTCCTATGTCGGTAGGCAACTATAAGTCTTATTCCGATGAACAAGTCATTCCAACATGTAAGTATGCAAGTGACAAGATTATGCAATTTTAGTGACCATATCAATTTCGTAAAAGTATGGCAATGCATCAAAATCAAATTCAAGTTGGGAACAAGTTAAGATCATCCTTACATATTCATTCACTCACTTAGTTGTATCACAACAATTCAAACACATTCACATCACGACTACTTCTTTCAACATTCAACAATTCATAATAGCTGTAGTAACGTAGTACTTACGAAATATAAATGAAGAACAAAGTAGTACTTACTTGATCAGCCTTTGGATGATGTTCTTGTGATGAAAAAGAGTAAAAGGAAATTTTTGAGAGGATTTGGAGGCTATAGGCGACGCATAAGCTAGGTTTCCAATGTGTTTTTGGTTCAAGACTAAGTCTCATATTTATTGAAAAAGGTTGGGTTGGGTTTTGACCCATTTAAAATTGGATTTGGAGACAAGAAGTGACCATAGGCGGCGCCTTTTGCTTTGCCTATGCTTGGCATAGGCGGCACCTTTTCCAAAGCATTGTCTAGTCATAGGCGGAGCCTATGCCATGGCATTCCTAGGCATATGCGGCGCCTTTCACTTTGCATATGAGATTCATAGAAAAAAGGCATTAGCATAGGCGGCGCCTATGCTATGGCATACTTGGGCATGGGCGGCGCCTATGCTATGGCACACTAGATTCCGAGACCTTAGGCCATAGTATAGGCCTTGCCTTGTTCGTGGCCTAGTTTTGCATAGGCCTAGCCTTGTTCGATGCCTATATTTTCATGAGAAATGCTCAATCCATAGCCTTTTGCTTCTTCATTCCTAACTTACCACCTTTAACATGCAATACGTCCAAATCGAAATTTGAAACCGATCTCCTCGTTTTATACCTCTTGCGCCTACATTTGCTCAAAACCAATAAAAATGATTAGAACAATGGGTTGCCTTCCATCAAACGCCTTAGTTTTGGTCGTGGAACGACTCTTATTTTTAAAGTTTTATTTATCAACAACAAAACACGTACTAGAATGAAAGAAAGATAAAAAAAAATGAAAAACGAAAAACGATAAACGATAAATGATAAATGATGGGTTGCCTCCCATCTAGCGCTTGATTTATTATCGCGGCACGACATAGTTACCTCGAGTACTTAGACTTCGTCGAGATAAGTGATGGCCATATAGTTTGTCAAGTCAAGAGGACTGATATAGGGTTTCACTCATTGGCCATTCACCTTGAAGATAACACCATTATTGTCTTCCCACTCAACTACTCCAGACGAGTAGGCTTGGATAACTTTGTATGAACCAGACCACTTGGACTTTAACTTACCTGGGAATAACTTCAGCCTGGAATTGAAAAGAAGTACCATATCATCCTTTTGAAAGTTTCGTCGAACAATCCGCTAATCATGATACTTTTTCATCCGCTCCTTGTATAGGTCCGATCTTTCATAAGAATGTAGACGGAATTCAACCATCTCATTTAGTTGCTCCAATCTTAGATTCATTGCATCATCCCAATTCAAATTGAGTCGCTTTAACCCCCACAATGCCTTATTCTCGAGCTCAATGGGTAAGTGACAAGCCTTCCCATAAACTAGTTGATAAGGGGACATGCCAATTGGCATTTTGAATGCAGTCCTATACACCCATAGTGCATCATCCAACTTCCGAGACCAATCTTTCCTATTAGCATTTACCGTTTTAGCAAGGATTTGCGTGATGTCTCGGTTGGAAACCTCTACCTGTCCACTAGTTTGTGGGTGATAAGGCGTGGCTACCTTATGTTGCTTGACACCATATTTTGCCAACACGGATTTGAATAGCTTGTTGCAAAAGTGAGATCTTCCATCGCTTATGATAGTACGTGGTACTCTAAAGCGAGAAAAGATATTCCTCTTCAAGAATGCTACAACATGCTTCCCTTCATTGTCGGCCAATGCTACCGCTTCAACCCATTTTGAGACATAATCTACAGCAACTAGGATGTACTTCATTCCAAACGAATTTACGAATGGACCTATGAAATCAATACCCCATACATCAAAGAGCTCTAATTCAAGAATTTTCGACAAGGGCATCTCATGGTTCTTTGAAATAGCACCTTGTCGTTGACATTGGTCGCATATTCTCACAAAGTCGTAGGCATCTCTAAAGATCGAAGGCTAATAATATCCACTTTGTAATACCTTTCTTGTTGTCCAATTACCTGCGTGATGTCCCCCAACTTGGGAGGTGCGTCATGCTTCCAATATACTAGGCACCTCTACATGGGATATACATCGTCGGATAACACCGTCCGCGCATCGTCGAAACAAATATGGCTCATCCCAAAAGTAGTATTTTACATCATGCATAAACTTCCTCTTTTGATGGTAAGATACGTTTCCAGGTATCACATTGCTCACCACAAAATTTGCAAAGTCGGCATACCATGGTAACTTTTCCATTATTGTCGCTAAGATCTCCTCGTCAGGGAATGCATCATCAATCTCGATTTCAGGCTGCGCCATATGCTCATTTTTGAGACTAGATAGATGATCAGCCACTTGGTTCTCGCAACCTCTTCTATCCTTAACCTCAAAATCAAATTCTTCCAGCAGCAAGACCCATCGAACTAGTCTTGGTTTTGCATCCTTCTTTGTCATTAAATATCTCAGAGCTGCATGGTTTGTATGAATGATCACTTTGGTTCCCAATAAATAAGCACAGAACTTCTCTAACGCATACACAACCGCTAGGAGCTCTTGTTCTGTGACAGTATAGTTCTTTTGGGCTTTGTTTAGGACTTTGCTAGCATAGTAGATAGGATGAAATAATTTCTCCTTCCTCTGGCCAAGTACAGCGCCAACGGCTACCCTACTAGCATCACACATGACTTTGAATGGTAAAGACCAATCTGGTGCTACCATGATAGGAGCTTCAATTAGTTTTCCTTTGAGGCATTCGAATGTCTTCAAGCAATCTTCATTGAAGTCAAACTTAGCATCCTTCTCCAAGAGTTTGCACAATGGACTAGCAATTTTGGAGAAGTCTTTGATGAACCACGGATAGAAACCTGCATGACCGAGGAAATTATGGATTCCCTTCACTGAAATTGGGGGAGATAGCTTCTCAATAAGTTTAATTTTTGCTCGATCAACTTCAATTCCTCTTTTGGAAATTTTATGCCCAAGAACGATTCCTTCTTTTACCATGAAGTGACACTTTTCCCAATTCAGCACTAAGTTGAATTCTACACATCTTTGCAACGCCATACTTAGGTTTGCCAAGCATGCTTCAAAAGACTCACCAACAACTGAAAAATCCTCCATGAATACCTCCAAAGTGTCTTTAACCATATCAGAAAAAATGGACATCATACAATGTTGAAAGGTGGCTGGTGCGTTACATAGCCCGAATGGCATACGTTTGAAGGCAAACATGCCATATGGACACGTGAACGTTGTCTTTTATTGGTCTTTGGGGGCAATACAAATCTGATTATAGCCTGAATAACCGTCTAAGAAACAAAACCATCCTTTTCCCGCTAATCGATCTAGCATTTGGTCCATAAATGGCATTGGAAAGTGATCTTTGAGCGTCCAAGAATTCAGCTTTCGGTACTCCATGCATACTCTCCATTTGGTGACGGGTCTGAGTGGAATAAGCTCATTCTTTTCATTTGCGACTACCGTCATCCCTCCTTTCTTGGGAACACATTGTACCGGGCTTACCCATGTACTGTCAGAGATTGGATACACAACTCCTGCGTCTAACCACATGATAATTTCTTTCTTCACCACTTCTTGCATAGGTGGATTGAGACGTCTTTGATGCTCAATGGTGGGTCTGAAATTTTTTTCAAGCTGAATCTTATGTGTACAAATCCCAGGTGGAATACAAATAATATCTGCGATGGTCCAACCAATGGCTCTTATATACTTTCGTAGAATAGCAATGAGAGCTGCAACTTGTTGCTCACCTAAATCTGCTGCCACAATGACTGGAAGTGTGTTTACGCTTCCTAAGAATGCATACTTTAGATGGCTACGCAGCTACTTCAATTGTAACGTGGGTGGCTCTTCAATAGATGGCTTGGCTGGTGGTGTGGGTCGATTTTTAAGATCAAGGTCCAGGTTTTTGGGAGCATGGCGATATTTTCCTGATCCTGATAGAGCACAAATAGCTTCTTCGCAATTTTCAACATCCTTACTCTCTCCATTCATGAGCACAATCGCTAATGGGTCATCCATAATGTGCTCTTCTTCAAGTAATTATTTCTCATCATCAAAGTAAACATCAGTCACCAAGAATATGTTCAGCTCTTTAGGTTTCTTCATTGATTTGCACACATTAAAGAGAACTACTTCATCATTTATTCAGAATGAAAGCTCATTAGCTCTCAAATCAATGAGCACACTCCCTGTAGCAAGGAAAGGGTGCACTAAGATTATGGGAACTTCTGAGTCTGCCTCGCAATCCAAAATAACGAAGTCTTCCAGAAAGATGAATGAAGAAACCTTTACCAATACATTACATAGAATACCAACAGGTCATTTTACTGACCTATCCGCCATTACGAGCCTCATATTGGTTGGAGTAGGATCACCCAACCGCAACTTTTTATAAATAGATAATGGCATCAAATTGATGCTGGCTCCTAAATCACATAATGTCTTGGAAAAATTTAAATATCCAACGGTGCAAGTAACAGTGAAAGCACCGGGGTCAGCCTTCTTCTAAACTAGTGATCGGGTAGTGATTGCGCTGCAGTGATGAACGTCGTCTTTCAAATCATAGCTGGCTTCCCGCTTCTTTGTCAAAAGATCCTTCATGAATTTCGCATACCCAGGCATTTGTTCAAGTGCCTCTACTAATGGAACATTAATGGTCAGCTGCTTTAGCATAGGCATTTGTATCATCCGCCACTTTCTTCAATCCTTGAGGAAAAGGTGGTGGTGGATAGGGAATTATTCTCTCCACGGCTTTCTTCTCCTTTTGCTTCCGTTTTCAGCCTTTTCAGGCTGCAACATGCTCGGTGTGACATCATGGACGTCGTGGGTGGCTTCCGTGGATTCCTCTCCTTTTGCGTTATCATCAATGTCCGCTACTTCATCAACCACTTGCTTGCCTTTTGATGAAGTTTTCAGCACCTTACCACTTCGAGTAGTAACAGCCATGCATGACCCATCATTCCTTGGGTTTTGCACAGTGTCGCTAGGTAAAATGCCAGCCTTTCTTTGATTGAGTGCTGCTAAAAGTTGGCTCAATTGCTGCTCTATTTGCTTGATTGAAGTGGAATGAGAATCAACTAATTGCTTCATGGAGGATAAATCATTTATTACCTCCGTTACTCCAGCGCTCGTTGCTTCCACTCCTTTTAATAGTTTGGCCATCATCTCTTTTATATTTCCAGAACCGGATGTAGTGGTGTCGCGTCTTCGTGGGGGGACATATAAACCACTCTTTTTATTTTTGTTCTTCCAACTACCTTGGTCCTTGTTTCCAGATTTATCATAATAGTTCCGACCTTGGTTTTCTTGGGCATTGCCTCGGAAACCCCCTTGATTGTTTAAGTAGTTGGCCTCATCTTCCAAATCAGATTCGTCTCTTCCTTTTGACGCAACAGCTTTAACTTTTTTGGTCTTCCCTGATAATAGATGCTTTGTAAGAAGATCGACTTGTGTTTTCATGTGCGCCATATCTTGATCATTTTCTTCTTCTCTTCTCCTTTGGTCTGCAGTCATGCCAATAGATAAAGTGGGGCTTGCTACCTCAAAATCCCTGGTATGCCAATCTCTACTTTGCTTCGTCATCCGATCTAACATATTGCTTGCCTGACAAAAGGTGAGGTCCATAAATGATCCTCCAACCGCATTATCTACCAATGGTTTAGTTATTGAATTCAAGGATCTGTATAGTATCTCCATTAGGTGAACATTAGTTATGTGATGGTTTAGGCACCTCATTAGCTTTGTCTTGCACCTCTCCCATGTTTCATGAAGGGCTTCAGTTGGAAGCTGACGAAAGTTGCTGATTTTATCTCTTAATTGAGCTCTTTTGGATGGCAGAAAGAATCTTTCTAGGAAAGCGTCTCTCAATTGCCTCCAATTTGTAATAGAATCAGGAGTCAGCCCATTTAACCATAGAGTTGCCTCCCCAGACAGAGATAATGGAAATAGACGTAATCGAATTGCATTCTGACCAACACCGGGATTGTCAAATGATTTGCATGTAGAGATAAAGTTGATGAGATGCATATTCGGATCATCTCCTGCTAGTCCACAAAATAATCCCATGAGTTGTAATAACTGAATCATGGTGCTCGTGATGTTGAACTTGGCTCCGGGCGCTAATGGTGGAGGAATTATGGCTCCTGTGGCTCCGGCGCCATCAAGATCATCATCATTATCATCGAAAGCTGGTTGCATAGCTTGGCATTCAGGCTTAAACCTAGCTTGACGATCTCTTCTGTTGGCAGGTGTTGCGATCTCAGCAGCATGCCTAGGGTTTAGTAACTCGTCATCACCTAGGTCCTCGTCGTCGGGATTTATTGCTCGGCCAGGGTTATCAATGTTTTGTTGATGCACTTGAGCGGCGGCAAGAGCAGCTAATCTCGCCTGTTCCTGTTGAGCAGCCATCCTTTGGATTTCGTGTTGTGCCTCCATTCTGCCAATACGTTATGGTTCAGGATTGATAAGTAATAACGGTTGACCAGAACTTCGAGTATAGGGCATGCACTGAATAAAAACCTGTAGTAAACAAAAACAAAAACTAAAAGTAAAAGTACGAGAATCTTTGACCAAAGGGTCTAGTAATTATCACGAACTTAATTGACACTCGTATTCCCCGGCAACGGCGCCAATTTTTGATAACGCTCAATCTACAACTCTCGTAAGAGTGTAAAGCGGTTGTTGTCAAATATATAACCCAACTGGGTTGGGTATCGATCCCACAGGGAATAGCTTGGTCAACAAGTAAGCAAAGATTACTAGACTTTTAGTACAAGTCTCGTAAAAAGGGGGAAGTTTTGTTATGCAAGTAATGTAACCAAAATATTAAAGTAAAAGCTGAAAATAGCAAAGTAAAAAGAAAGAATGTTTAGTAGGTTGTAAGATAATGAGAATTGAGAAGTTGGGGTTATGTCCACCTTCTGAGTTATACGTCTCTATTGGCTATGAGTTGTGCGAAATTCAGACATGCATGTGCTTATAGAGAATTGTATTCGATGGTAAATCCAAGCGTCTTTCGACCTCAATAAGGACTATTTCACTTTAACTCTTTAGAGCTTAAAGCGTATCTAATGGTATAAATTCTCCAAAAGGTTAATCCCGTTACGACACTAACTTTTTAATAGGGGATGAGACCCTATTACCTTAACATTATTTCTTTTCCAGAAATATAACTTTTCTTTCGAACAAGTTATTGCTATACTGGCGTATTCTATGCGTTTGCAACCACAAAGAATTTAGATTAAGATGAAGAGAATAATGATATAAGCAGCATACATGTCACGAATTCACAAACTCATAGCAATAGATAGTATCTCATAAGGCTTCCATAACCCCAACAGAGAAGTTTAGTTACCCATGAGTGCGAAGGAAATCATTATAGACATTGTTATTATACCACAATAAAGATTTAACGTAGCAAAGTGTGGTAGGAGTTAGGCTTGACTTCCTTGCAAAGTAACGTTTCTCTTGTTGCGGAAATTAAGAATTGAATAGATGAATATAAGAATAAAAAGTAGAATTACTTAGAAAAGTCTTGCGGAATGAGAAGTAGAATGTATTGTGATTGATGGAAGAAAAATAAATAATGGAATGCATAAAAATCTCTAGCAGAATAGGGTATTTATAATACCCATATCCTATTCCTACTAAGTTAATGCATTACTTAACCCAATCCTATTAGGTTAATGTATCATTATCCTAATCCTAACATGTTACTGCTAGTCCCTAAAGTCTTCAGAATTGCTGTTTTGGCCCGGGACAGATTTTCCATGCGCCACTTTTGGTCCTTGGCGTCCAAGGTTCCCTTTCCTTCCTTCGTGAAGCTTTCTATGGCGTCAAGTTATCCATAAAATGCTGAATTCTGCATTATTTATACCTGAAAACTTGCTAATCATGTTCGTTAGCTCACTTACAGGAAAAAAGACTAAAAGTGCATGAATTATGTAATTTGTTCTCAAAACATGGCTAAAATATGTGTAAAATATAGCACCATAGGCGTGTAATATCGCCTATTATCACTATATACTAGATTATTCTTAAATAACATATTTTTTAGTCACTATTAGCATGGTAATCTGGATACTTTTCCCTTAAACAGCACCTCTACTTTGGTTACTCCCCTATCACGGCTTTCTTGCCTCACCCGTTTCACATTTAGGATGACATAGTTCTTAGGGATTTTTATCCTTTTCCACTTTGCTAATAAACTTCTTAACATGCTATTTTTCAAATAATTCTACCATAAAGCAACTAACATGAACTTATTTTATCATATCATGATTATTAGGAATTTATGAATTTAGCTATTCATAATAGTAAATGAATATACCTGTTCTGCTAGTATTGATAATTCTAAGCTTTGTTCCTCCATAGATTTTTCTATTGAAATATACCTGTTTTTTTAATAAATAAGCAAAATAATTATTGTGGACAAGAGAGAGTATTTGTGCTTCAACTCATGAAGGCTTATCTTTTTCTGCCTTCGATGACTTCATTTATAGTGATTGATTTACATAGTCCTTACTAATGTTTTACACGTTCTTTTTTAAAACTTTACGTCCTATTTAATCTTTACAAAAAGTCTAAAAACTAGACTAAAAAGTCTAGACTATTTTTTACAAAGTCTTTATCTACCTAACCTAATTATTATACTTTACAAAAAAGTCTTCTAAATGACAAACTAAAACTTTACAATAATTTACAAGTTACGTAGAAAATTGTGAAAGTTTGTTACATGTCGCTTTCACAATTTAATAGCTTATCTTTTATCACCATTATTGCTTCCATTGATATCTTTTTATTGTCGTATCTGCTATTTTTCTATCTTCTTTCCAGCTGGCATACTTATCTTCTTGATTTTTTTATTCTAGGCTGACTTCTAGGATAATATTATCTTCTCCATTACATCTCGAACATTGATGATCTGAATATTTGTGTCTAATTATCTTGCAATATCTTGTCAATAATCCATCTGAAATAAATCCTCTCTTAATTGCTCTTGCAGTAGATTGTTTTTCTGGGTTTAGTAATGTCATTATCCATTGTCTAACATCTTCCATATCTGCTTCTCATAGTTCTTTTGAATTTGAATAAATCATCTGATGATCTCTTGAATAATAGCTCCATATTCGATTTCCATTAGTATAATTGTTTGCTTGTTCTTGAATAATTGTAGCTAGTCCAATAAGTCATTTTCTTGCATAAAAATCAGGTATCTCGATTCTGGGTATCTCTGGCTGCTGCACAATATCTTCAGGTATAATTATATCTCTGGTTAATCCTATTTTCACAACTTGTATAACTGGTTTTATCTCGTCATATAATATCTCTGCTGGTGCAGTATAACACTTTATATAAAATAGATTTCCTTTGGTTACTCTTTTATAGGTGTTGAATATTTTTTGTAATTCTTCCATAGCTGATAGTTTTTATCCATCTTAGGTATATATGGTATTTAATAATCTATAGTCGAAACAAGTTTTTATTAGACTTGGGTTAGTTTTGGGTAGTGAAATTAGCTTGTTATGACCTTGTAATCTTTGGGTTATATAGTTTGTGTTGGGTTCTTTGATATATGTAGCTCTGGGGTTAATGTTTAGAAAAGTTTGTACTCGGTAGATATTTTCTATGTATTTTTGGGCTGTATAGTTATGAACTTTTTTTATCTTAGTTCAGACTATCTCGATATGCGATAATTTGTGGGGGTATGTTCAAGAGGTCTTCTTGTATTTTTGGTGAAAATGGTTTTTCAAATGTCTTATTTAAGTTCATATTCTGGTATCTTTGTCAAATAACTCCTTTGCTTGTACCTGCAATTGTAGATTGATAAACATTATGGGTTTTATGGAGTGTCCCAACGTCTCCTTCTAGCTCTGGAATTTTAATGTCTTCCGATCGACATAGCTCTGCACACTAATGAGTTAGCTGATTTGTAGCTATAGACTTCAGTTTAACTTCATTAGTCTTTAGCTTTTCTATTTCATTACCCATACTGTCCACTTTCATTGAAAGCGTAGTTAGTTTGTTGAATATCTTTTCTAGAGTATCCTCTTCTATTATATCAGTCTGTGTAGCTTTGTCTTGATATGTAATCTGCAATAACATTTTTGTTAGTACTAATTACTTCAATTATAAATGTAAAATTTAATATATTCAAGACTAGTCTCCGAATTTCTTTTGTTGTAACTGAATTTTGTATTTTCTTTGTTATCCACCAATTCAGTTTTTTTCTTCGGTAATTTTTTTTCTTCCTTTTTGTGTAAATATATGTTGTATTACATTAGAATTCTTTCTTTTCTTTACTTTTGTTTTTACGTGTTTTGTCAATTTATATGTGTTCTAGATATGGCTGATCCAGTATGGGATATCGTATTTTATGAGATGCCATATAGGAACTGCAGAAGTGGTTCATGAGCTGCAGTGGGAGTTGGCCGCTATTAGAATAAGGATACTGTGGGAGATCCGCAGGTTGAGAAGGGAGCTGCTGCTGCCGGTTGAAGATTGTCCAGCTAGCTATACAAATAATAATGATAATTAAGATTATTTTTTTCTTTTACCTATGTATTTTTATATTTTTTGTTTATTAAAAATATTTATGTTTGATCCACTTTGACATTTTAATTCTTATTTAATTTTCACGCTGTCTAATTATTCTTCTCAACAAATAACATTTCTACAATTAAGGAATAATTTGAATCTAGTATCAATAGCAAGGGATCAACATATAAGTTATCTGTTGGGTTTATGGCAGGATCTATATTGTCTTGTTCAAAATAGATTATTCATCTGTTGCAAAAAAATAATTATCTGTTGCAATAGATAAATATTCTTTTGCAATAGCTATATATTTTGTTGCAACAGATTACTTGTCTGTTGGAACATATAACTAATCTGCTGCAACAGATTATTTATTTGTTGAAACAGATTACTAATTTGGTGCAATAGATTATTTATTTGTTGAAGCAGATTACTAATTTGTTGCAATAGAATACCCATCTATTCGATTCATATAACGGGCACCTAGAACCATAAACATGAATCCATCATGAGTCTACTGTTGCAATAGAATATTTATCTGGTGCCACAGATGATGGATCTGTTTAAACAGATTTCTCTTATGTTGCATTCATGTTCACGTGCTAGCTATTATTGAAAAAACAACACACTAGAAGTTACCCAGATGACAAATTCAACTAAAGAGCATAATTTGACTTACCAAAGTCTCCTCTCAAGTTAATACACAAGTTAAAAGTTATGTACGAAATAAAATTTCACCTAAAAAATTGGTCAAAGAGCAGTAATTGTGGTAACAACAACAACAATAATGGTCAAAAAGAAGAATATAAAGATGATAATGAAGTATGAGATGATGATAATGAATCAAAAGATGATGAATAAAATAGATACAATGAACAACAAATATCGTGAAGAAAGAGAAAATAACAATGGATGAGAAGAGAAAAAACGCGCCTTTTTTCCCTTCGTTTTCTGTTATATTTACTAACATTTGGATCAAAATATAAATTTTAAAACTTGTAGGTCATTTTGAAGTTTTCCAAACTTTATTAATCCATAATTAAGTAATTCTCACTTCCACACAATTATTAAGACTTGTATCACTTATACCTTATTTTAAAACTTTTTTGTCACCTATAGCTCAAAGCCCCAAGTCACTCGGGCTTGGAGCTATAGGTGACAAAAATGTTTTAAAATGAGGTTTAGGTGACTCAAGTTATAATAATTGAGTGTAGGTGACAATTACTTTATTATGGATTAAGAAAGTTGGGAAAGTTTGAAAATAACCCACAAGTTTTTAAATTTATACTTTGATCCAAATGTTAGTTAATATAACAAGAAACAAAGGAAGAAAAAGGCACATTTCTCTCTCTTGTCATCCGAATTTATTTCCTCTCTTTTCACGATTATTATTGTTCATAGTTGTTGCTTCTTTATTCTTCATCTTCTGTTTCATTATCATCATCTTCTACTTCATTATCATCTTCATCTTCTTGTTGTTGACCATTGTTGTTGTTGTTGTTTTACCATTATTACTACTACTTGACCAATTTTTAGGTGAAATTTTATTTCGTACATCACTTTCCACTTCAATATTACTTCATAGGTGACTTTGGTAAGTAAAATTTTTCCTTTTAATCGAATTTGTCATTTGGGTACACAACTACTACTGTTTTTTCTAACAATGGATAGAATCCGATCATGAATCCAACATAAGAGTCCACAATTTAAATAGATCACTCTTCTATAGCATCAGATGAGTAATCTATTGCAATGAAAGACTCATATGTTGGACTCATGTTTATGGTTCTATAATGCCCGTAACATAAATCGAACAGATGAAGAATCTGTTGTAACAGAAGAGTTATCTGTCACAACAAACTTATTATCTATTGTATCAGACTGATTATCTATTGAATCAGACTGATTATCTGTTGCAACAAACTATTTATCTGTTACTACAGATGAGTAATCTGTTTGAAACAATACAAAATCAGCTCCTACCACAAACTCAACAGATAACCAATATGTTTCAACTATTGTTATTGCCACTGGATTCAAAATTATTTCTTACGTCCAATCATCGACATGTTCTTGAGAAGATAATAGTCAAAATAAAAATTAAATATGAATTTAAACGTCAAAGCCGATCAAACATAATTTTTTTATTAAACAAAAACAAAAAAATACATAGACTAAAAGAAAAAAAATAATCTAATTATTATTATCATTATTATTATTATTATTATTGCTAGCCGGCCAATCTTCAACCGGCAATAGCAGAGCCCTCCTCAGCCTGCGGATCTTCTAGAGCATCCTTGCTCTCACTACTGCTAACTCCCACGATAGGTCACAAACCTGCATTCGAAGTTTATTCACGGTGACTTGCAGAAAAGCAATATCCCACACTGGATCAGCCTATCTAGAACACACATGAATTGACAAAAAACGTAAAAATAAAAGTGAAGAAAAGAATCTAAATGCAATACAAGGTATACTACAAATTGGATATATTTACAAATAAAGCAAGAAAAAAAACTTACCTGAATCAAGAAAGAGAAAGTGGTGGAAGGTGTAATATGAAAGACAAGATGCAACAAATAAATATAGTGTAGTAGAATGAACAATTAAGTAAAGAGGGGTCTATTTATAGATGATTGAATTTGAATAAGTTAGGCAAAAAGGCGCGACTGTTCACCTCTATTTATTTATTATATTTTTTATTATTGTGAAAAGTTATGACTTAATTACATTAAGCAATATTGTAATAAGTCATGACTTTTCAGCTTATTATTATTAATTAGTTCTTTCCAAGAACCATTTTTATTGAGTTGTGACAACAGATTCTGTATCTGTTGCATCAGATAACTCATCTATGACAACAGATATAACATTTGTTGCAACAAATAGACAACCTGTTGCATCAGATAATCTATCTATAGCAACATATAATCTATTTTTTTTAATAATCATCATATCATTAATCCAAATTTGGTGACTTTTTTATTATATAAATTAAAAAAAAATTAAAAATTAAAATGGCTAAAAGTCACTACTTGTTGCCTATTAGTATTAACATCAATTATTAAAATTAAATAACAATTTTTTTTACGATTAGAAGTTTTGTTTATCATTTATTTGCTTATTATTTTCTATGAAAAGAAAATACTTAATTAAATTAAGCTGGTGATTTTTTTATTATTTTGACAAGTCATGACTTTTCAACTTAACCTTTTTCTCAATTTAGATATCGAAGACACCTTTTTAATACCCATTTCTTTAATAAAATAATAACTATTTTATTGAGTTGTGGCAATATATTATATATCTATTGCATCAGATAACCCATCTATTGCAATATATATACCATATGTTGCAACAAATCGACCATCTATTTTAGGAACTTTTTTTATTTCTTCTAACAACCGATTCATCAGTCGCAACAGATGGAGAATTTGATGCATCAGTAACTATAACACCCCGTACTTTTCCTAGATCAGTTAAGCTCTTAGAATGTCAAGGGTTATCTTTGAAAATGAATAACTCCTAATAAATGTAAAATTTTCAAGGTCTAGACCCACCAATGTGTAGATAATTGGACCAGCTTTCCAACGATACAAATTTTACCTTAATCCAATACTCGATTGAAAACTTATGATGATTTTAGTGAAAATAGTAGGGCATTTCGACAGGCACCGCATCACAGTGAAGAACAAAATTGCAATTGTTCAATTCCAGTGAAGCACCATGATTAGCCCTCATCACAGAGAAATTCCAATTCCTATTCTAGTAGCTCACCACAATTAGCCCGTATCGCGTAAAAAATTCCCAATTGGACAGACACCACATCACGGTGGAGTACAAAATAACACTCATTCCTTTTCTAGTAACGCAATGCAATTTCACTACATTGCGCCAAAGGCCAAAATGGTAACTGTCCCTTTTCCAGTAAGCCACTGCGATCGCGGAGTGTCGTAGTGGGAGGTAAAGTAGAGATTTCTAGTTCCGAATAAAATTTTAAAAGTGCAATTTAGTCTTTTCCCAAGCCCTCAAATTAGGTAAAACACAGAATTAATCCTATTGTAAACATTATATGTACATTTTCATCAAACATTTCTCTCAAAGAAACCCTAGAACATCAAATCTTCATCTCTTAGAAATCCAAAATTCCACCATTCTTTTTCCAAGATAGCGCAAAATAAAAAATTCTTAATTCAAGAACTTCAAGAATCTGTTTTCAAGAGCACAAATAGGGATTCAAAATTCAAGTTTGTTCATCTAATCATCAATTAAGGTATATGGGATTTTTAACAAGGATAATCCTTTCATTCTTGTGCCCAAAATTAGTTTTTGAAGATAATTTTACATGAGCTTACATGAGTTTTGAATTAGGGTTCATACCCAATATAGGTATCTACAAGATTATGAGATTTTAAGTGATTTAGGTGTTAAATTGTATGTCTACTATTGTATTTCCATATGTATTGCAGTAATTTCCAGATTTAGACTTGAATTATAGATATTTTCATTACTTAGGATGAGTTTTATGATGATTTGACATGAATTTGATGCACGGGTTATTAGCCCTAGTTTGAATGTCCTTATTTCAAGAAGATTATGCTTTTAAGCATCTCATAACTTGTTATATTATGATTTGATCTTTTGATATCAGCTTAGATATGGAATCTACTTTACAGATTTAGCTACAGTTTATAGTAAATAAATTTACAAGAGGTTTTCATTGTAAACCCTTATATTAGTTTTAAAAGTGGATTTCCTACTGAATGAGCATAAAAATTAAAGAGAGTAGTATTTAGCATCGAATTGGGTATGTTTACATGCCCCAAAACTACAAGCCAACGTAGGTTCAGATTATCAGATTATTTTCATTCCTAGATAGATGAAAGATACAAAAATGATCACTTAGATTAGGTTATACTCCTTGGCGAGAGTAAGACACCTCTTCCCAACGTGAGGTTTTCCCATAAGGGAACTAGACGTTGGACACTATGATAGCTCACATAGTGTATGTCAGTTAGAAGAACCTCCCTATCATTAAAGACATGCAGAATAGTTTTAAAAAGTATTTCTCTATAGCTTATAGAAAAGAGTAAAGAATAACAGGAAAACTTTTAGAAACTAAGTGTAAAGGATCACAAATTTTATTCAGCTATTGCTTTATATGAGGCATTAGTTATAAATGTCATCTTTCAGATTTTAGATATAAAAAAGAGCCCTTTATACACTTAGACAATATGATTTGAAGATAGAATACACGTACAACTTTTAGAAACTAAATGTTATGACCCACTAGATCTATACAACGTGTTTTGCTATTCATGATTTTGATTTTTAGTTTGCATATATTCCAGCTTATGTGAGTCATCTACATTTAGCATGCATTCTTTTACAAATTTATAATAATATTCAGATATTCATTTACTTGTGCACTCACCCCCATATATTCAGTATAATCCAGAAGTACTGATCCATATTTATGTCTATGTGCTACATTATCTTCTAATGTAGATTCAGATGCTCAATTTTAGTAGTGTGAGTGATTTTGAGCATCTCCATCTACATACTGACAATTGGTGAGTCCTTATAGTTCAAGCACCTAGTCATTCATTTTTTCAGCTTATTAGTATATATGATTCAATATTTTCAGACAGTTTAAGTTAGCGGGGGGTTTTTCCCAGTGACTCTCTAGTTATTAGTAGTAGAGGCTTGTCGCACTGC
Source organism: Capsicum baccatum var. pendulum (assembly GCA_030864225.1). NCBI lineage: Eukaryota > Viridiplantae > Streptophyta > Magnoliopsida > Solanales > Solanaceae > Capsicum > Capsicum baccatum. The sequence goes on from CM061556.1 coordinate 224,611,922, forward strand.
TAGATATGATTCAAATTTCTAGTATTGATTGATTAGACTCTTGAGTTTATTATTTTTAGATATTTTATTTAGACATTTTCATCTTAGCTCATACAAAATTCCATATTTTAGATTGATTGTATATCTATACTTCCGTATTATGAGTTTTAGATTTAACAGATGGCTTACAGGGTTAACTTAAGGCTACTCCTAGTCTTGATCACTATGTGACATCTTGAGACCTATTTTCGGGGCATTACAAACTTGGCATCAGAGCCTAAGGTTATAAGAGTCCTCTAAAGTCAGAAAATCTGTGTTACGTAGATTCTTGATCATGGGTGTGAAGCGTGCCAAATTTATGAGCAAGAGGCTAGGGTTCATTTTTAGGAAATCATTTCTTTCTTTCATGATCTATCCTGCTTATAGTATCTCTATCTTCTTTTAACTTGTGCTCTTACGTAACAGTTGAATATGCCTCCTCGTCGAGCTAATTCCCATAGAAATGATAACTATCCACCCCAGCCTGCTGACCATCTGAATTAAAATATAGCCCATGCTGAATTTCAAGATGCCTTTCAGGCATTAGCCTAAGTTGTAACTACTAATGTTTAGGGAAACCATCAGGTGGTAGTCCTACTTCAGCATAATGGTGATTTAGCAGTAGACAGAATTTCATACTTTTTGAGAATGAATCTGCCAGAGTTCTTTAGGTTAAAAGCAGGTGAGGATCCATAACTTTATTTAGATGAGGTAAAAAAGATCACCCAAATTATGCATATTTCTAAAGAGGAGAGTGTAGAGTTGACATCCTATAGATTAAAGGATGTAACATCTGAGTAGGTGGTCATGTGAAATAATAGTAGAGGTGAGAATACAGCTCCTATGAGTTGGCAGGTGTTTTAGGATGCGTTTCAAGATAGGTTCTTTTTACATGAAATGAGAAAAGCTAAGGTAGAAGAGTTTATAAACATGATGTAAGTCTCTATGATAGTAAAAAGGCATTTCCTTATGTTCAACTAATTGTCTAAGTATGCCCCTGATACGATTGCTGGCCCTAGGGCGAGTATGAGTAAGTTTGTTACTGGAGTATCTGGTTTGGCAGTCAAGAAGTGTAGGACTTCCATGCCTATTGGGTACGCAGACCTTTCTAGGTTGATGATTCATGCTCAACAAAGTGAGGTAGAAAAGTTGAAGGGAAGAGAGGGGAAATAAGAATGCTAGAACCAGGAAATTTAAGTATGGCCAGACAAAGTATAGATAGGGAACTTGTTCAATATTTTAGAATCATTCATCTATGCCAGCACATTCTTCAGCTAGTTCTCCCACCCCCAGAGCTAGGCAAGAGCAGTAGGGTAAGACTTCTATGTCCAGATCTTAAAATAGTGTGAGTGGAAAACCCAGTTATCCTCCATGTGCTAAGAGCTGTAAGAATCATCTTTGTGAGTGCTTGTTGGGACATAAAGGTTGTTATGGTTGTGGTAAGTTAGGTCATGGAATCAAAGAGTGTCCATGCTAAGCAGGGAAACAGGTATATTCATCCCTAGACTTAGGATATTAGTGTACCAACTAATTTAGGTCGCCCAGTGCCTCCTCAACATGCATCATCCAGTACTAGTGGCGGTCAGCGCCAGAATTAGTTTTATTCTTTACCATCCCATCAGGAGTAGGGGGATTCACCAGATGTTGTTACTGGTATGTTTTATGTCTTTCATCTTGATGTTTATGTATTGTTAAAACTCGGGATGAATTTCTCTTATGTGACCCCATTACTTGTGGAGAATTTGAAGTAGGTCCTGAAAATCTTTCTGAGCCCTTCTTGGGTTCTACCCCAGTGGGAGAGTTAGTTATTACCAAATAGAATTATAGAATGTGTCCTATCACTGTCCTTCATAAGAGCATATTAGCAGACTTAATAGAGTTAGATATGGTTGAATTTGACCTTATTCTTGGTATGGATTGGATCCATTCCTAGTATGAATCCATAGATTTTTGCATCCAAGTGGTGAAGTTTCAGTTTACCGATGAGCTAATCTTTAAGTGGGAAGGTAATTCATTGTCTCCTAAGAGTTATTTTATATCCTATCTTAAAACTAGGAAGTTGATATCAAAAGGGTGTATCTATCATCTAGTTCGAGTCAATGACACTACATCTGAAACTCTAACAGTTTAGTCAGTTTGTGCAGTCAATGAGTTTCCTGATATTTTTCCCAAAGATTTTCCAGGGGTACTTCCCGATAGGGAAATAAAATTTGATATTGAGCTTCTCCCAGTTACTCAACTTATTGCTATTCCTCCTTATCGTATGGCTCAAATCTAGATTAAAGAGTTAAATAAGTAGCTTAAAGATCTAATAGATAATGGTTTCACAAGGCCTAGTGTCTCTCCTTGGGGTGCTTCTATCCTATTCGTGCAAAAGAAAGATAGTTTTTTGTGAATGTGCATTGAATATCGTCAGCCGAATAAAGTCATAGTCAAAAACAAATATCCTCTTCCTAGGATTG